>JAQPPZ010002603.1:0-1200000 GCA_028583015.1 Wollemia nobilis
GTTTTTCAATATATTCCATCAATTATCACACAAGGACAAAATGAAAGCTTGATGAAGAAGACATCTATGGAGGAGCTCCATGAAGCAATTTTCTCTTTCCATCCTAACAAGGCACCTAGCCCCGATGGATTTCTTATAATTTTCTTTCAAAAAAAATAGGATTTATTGAAGAGTGATATGTTAGTTGTGGTTGAAGAGGCCTAGAAAAGAAAGGCTATAATAAGTGCGATCAATGTCACTTTCATTAAATTGGTTTCCAAAAAAGGTTTCAAAATATTTTGATAATTTTCATCCAATAAGCCTTTGTACTATGATTTATAAGATCATTTCAATAATTATGGTAATTACGTTGAAGGGCATTCAAGGTTGTGTTATCTCAAAGGAGCAAGGTGGTTTTGTTCATGGTAAATAATTTCTTGATGGCATAATTATTGTACAGGAAGCCATACATTCTCTTCATTCCATGAAAAAACCAGGTATGCTTATGAAATTAGATATGGATAAAGCATATGATAGGGTTTCCTAGAAATTTCTACATGCTATTCTTGAAAAGTTTGGCTTTGATTATAGTTGGTGTGAATGGATTAAATGCTATTATAGCATTAATTTTCTTTTATAAATGGCTCTCTTGATGGTTACTTCAATTCATCTTGTGGACTTTGTCAAGGTGATCCACAATATCCTTTTCTATTCATTATTCTTGTGGAAACATTAAGAAGAGCTTTCTCAAAGGCAAAAATGGAAGAAAAAATCAAAGATATTCAAGTTGCAAAAAATGGTCCCTCTGGATCTCATCTCCAAATTATCGATGATAATTTTCTTTTGGGCCATCCCTTAGTCGGTGAGGCCATGGAGTTTAAATCAATATTATCATGCTATGCGAAGGCTACTTGATAATTTATTAATACTACATAATCTAATATTGTTTCATTAATATTGCCTTAAATTTATAACAAATTATTGTGAATATTTTAGGGTTTAAAATTGAAAAATTTCCATCAACCTACTTGGGAATTCCTTCATCTCATAAAGGAAATAAAAGGGATCTTTCAATCTCTTTTTTGGCTAGAATGAAAGCTTGTTTGGCAGGTTGAAAATATAAGTTCTTAACCATGGCAAAAAGGCTACAACTCATAAAGACTACATTGCAATCCATCTTTATTTATATGTTGTCACTTAGTATAACATCATAAGTTGATAAAATTCAAAGAGTCTTTTTATAGAAAGGTTGTGAGAAAAAAATAGGTTTGCTCTTTGTAAGTGGGATAGTTTTTGCAAAGGAAAGAATATTGGAGGAGTTGGCTTCTAAAATTGTAGACTTATGAATTTGGCATTAGGTGCAAAGCTTAGGTGGAGATTATTCAGAGATCAAGGAAAGAATTGGAAAACATATTATTTCAAAATATATAGGTTCTCTTGATGAATAAAAATATTTAAGAAAAGAACCTTACCTAAAGGATCGTCAACATGGAACTTATAGTTTGCAATTTATAAAGACACATACTAGATAGTCAGTTAAGGAGGGGGGTTATGCAAATTTTGGGTTTGATGCTTGGTTGATGTCTTATCCTCTTATGTCTGACTCAAAATAACAACAATTGGATCAAGCATGCCTAGCATGTAAAGGTCCAAATGTTAAATACTATATTAATATGAGCAACAACTCCAAATCATAGATTTATTAGTAACCTAATTGAAGGATAGGAACTCAAAAAATTTGCAAATGAACTTTAAAAGATGCTTCATGAATTATATTTGTTGACTTTTATACCAAAGGATGGGTTGGTTTGGAATTTATCAAAGGATGGTAGATATTCAATGAAGTTGGAATATGAGGATTTAGAGCAATTAAAATTTCCTTCTCCCAAATATTTTCCTTGGAAGAATGTTTGGTCATTAGAGGCTCTCCCTAAGGCCTCAACATTCCTTTGGTTAGTAGTTCAAAGTAAGATTCTTACATTAGAGAGTCTACAAAGAATATGATATTATGGAATTTTTAGATGTGCCTTGTGTGAGAAGGATTTAAAAATAGCATACCATTTACTTTGTCATTGTCCCTTTGCTCAGACTATTTGGGGTTACTTTTAAAAAATATAAAAATATATTAGTAGCTCCATTGACCTTGAAAGAGTTGATGAAATGTTGGATTAATTATTTTAAAGCTAAAGTATTACATATTTTGTGGAGGATTTTCTTTTCCATTATTTGTATTATTTGTTGGAATATATGGCTTGAAAGGAATAATAGAATTTTTTAAAATAAATATTAAAATCATGCCCAAGCTTGAAATCACATTATTATCTCTCTTGTAAAATATCTACAAATATGGTGCTCATCACGAGAAGTATCAAGTGTAGAAAAATAGATGCTAATAACTTAACTACAAGATTTGAACATACATGGAAGAGTCATTTGTGATAATTGAATTAAAACAGAATTGTCTAGAAAGTGGGTTTATCAAAATTAATTTTGATGGTGCTTCTAAAGAAAATCTAGGAAAGGTGGTGGAGGTGGTGTTTTTAGAAACAATGAAGGAAAAAATATCCTCATTTACTTAGAATCATATGGAACTTCAACTAACAACTATGTAGAGGCTAGAGCACTTCTTACAAATATTCAAATTGTAATATAACAAAGATGGAAATATATTTCAATTGAGGGGAATTCAAAAATTATCAGCAATGCTATTAACAAAAATAGATGTGGAGACTCGATAAATAATATTATTATTATCGATGTTCATCACCTATTATTAGAGGCAATCTCTTGGAAGTGTGAGCATATTTACATAGAAGGAAATCGGGTAATAAATAATTTAGCTAATTGCGGTGTTGATTTTTATCTTGGTGAAATTCAAATTTTAGAAGGTAACTGGAAAAGTGATATTTTATCTCTTAATCAAAATTATGTCAAGGATATAATTATGAAAACATAGCTCTTCGAGGAAATTGAAGAATATATTTAATAAAAAATAAATTCAAAAAATTGATTAAAAAATATGTAGAATATGGTTTAATTGACATAACAACAAATATAATAGTTGGCAACAATGTTATAGGAAGGGTGAGCGTGCGAGTCAGGAGTAAGTGCAACAACAAGTGCAAGCGTGAGCCAGGAGTAAGTGCAGAAGAAAGTGCGAGCACGATTGGGGAGTAAGTGTAGCAATAAGTTTGAGTAAGTATAGCAATTATGGCAAAAGAGCAAAAGGTTCATCCATAGTGCATCAATGCTTCAAACCCTTACCATGAATGTGTGGAACATTATTTCCAAAAAATTGTTGAAGCTAAGGAATGTTGGGAAAAAGAAGAGACAAGGGCAATTGTGAGCCAAGAGGGAGTGCAAGTTGGAAGTGAGAGCAAGGGAGGAGAGAGTGTGAGACATGATAGAGTGTGAATCAAAAGGGAGTGTAAACTAAGAGGAAGTGCAATCCAAGATTCAATCATGGCTAAAGAGTGGCAAGTTCAAATAGAGTGCATAAATGCTTCAAACCCTTACCACGAATGCATGGAATATTGTTTCCAAAAAATTATTGAAGCAAAGGAACACCAAGAAAAAGAAGAGACACGAGCAATTGTAAGCTAGGAAGGAGTGCAAGCCAGGAGCAAGTGTGAGGCAAGAGAGAGTGTAAGCTGGGAGCAAGAGAGAGTGCAAGCAAAGAGGGAGTGCAAACCAAGAGGGAGTGCAAGCCAAGAGCAAGCCCCATTAGCTATTGTGGAAGGAAAGTCATTTTTGAAAGCCCTAATTGGAATTCACTATGCTCTAGCTATAAATCAAAATGCCCTTGTTGGAAGTATGAAGACCCAATCTAGAGATAAGAGAAAGAGCGAATACATGGCAAGTTCGATCCAGTTAGCAGATGGTACACCAGAAGTAAGTATCAAGGATGAGATGATTGAGCATGATATAATGGTTCTTAAAATTAGAGGGCTAATATGTAAGTTCCATAGATCATGGCCAGGGTTTTTGGAGATTAAAAATTGGATCAAGTGGAAGTGGGGATTGAGTTCAAATTATTCGGTGACTTTTCTTCCTAAAAGTTTTTTTCTCATCATCTTTTCTAGTTCATAAATTAGGGATAAAATAATGGTTGGTGGTACATGGTTTATGGGAAGAGATGCAATTTATTTGAGACCATGGACCAAATTTTTTTTAGGTGAGACAAAAACTATTAAGAAGCTTCCAGTGTGGGCTGGGATTTTTGGACTTCCATATCAACTTATAAATAAGGATGTTTTGAAAAATATTGGAAATACCCTAGGGGAATTAATTAAGTAAGGGGGAAAGCATGTTGCATATACTTGAATATGTGTTGCTATGGATGTTTTAAAACCTTTGCCACAATTTATTAAGATTAAATATGAATCAAGAGAATGGGATCAACAAGTAGATTATGAAAAAATTGCATTTCATTGCCAAAATTATTTTGAGATTGGACATATGGCAAGAGTTTGCAAAGTAAAAACTATGAAGAAAGAGATAAAAAATTCTAGCCATGAGATAAAATTCAAGACGAAGCAAGGAAATAATTAAATTATAGAAGCTAGATCAGATCAAGGATATTCCACTTCAAAAGAAGAGGCAAAGAAATCCTATCGACAATATCAATTGGTAAGTTTAGAAGGAATTAAAGGTGCAAAAGAAAATGTGGAGATAAAATCCAAAACAAAGACAACAAAAAAGGTCAAGTTTATTCCAGGTAAATCATCTTCATTTTCCTCAAGTAGTATAGAATCCTTTTCAAGTAATAAAAGTGAAATTGGTGAAGATGTTATCCCTTGCACTTTTAAGGTTTCAAGAGAAGAATAATATAGAAATGAAGTTAGAGAAAACCCATAACAATTTAGGGATTTTGGGGTAGAATAAGAAGGTAATTGCTACAGAAGAGCATCCTTGTACATTAGGGTCTCCAGGAAAATATAAAGAAGAGTGTGCTTTTGAGGTTATTCCTTGCACTTCAGATCCTTTAGAATAAGGTAAACCTAAAGATGATAAGTCTTACTATGAGCAATGTGATAAGATTGAAGAGACTGATGAAGATGAAAGTATTGTTGATAATGAAAAAAAGAAAGAGGAAGACCCAACAGGAAAAAACAAAGAGAAAAATAAACACAAAGGGATATTGATATGGGAAAACAAAAGCAAATATCACAAGTGTTAACAAGAAGTGGGGCTAAACCCACACAAAAAAAATAACAATGAAAATAATATCTTGCAATATTAGGGGAATGAATAAGAACCCTAAAAAACGGTATTAAGAAATTATGAGGTTGCTATAGACAAGATATTTTTGGATATAGAAGTTGTGCAACAAATATTTTAGCCATTCACGGTGTTGAATTTCATCTTGATAGAATTTAAATTTTTGAAGGTATTTGATATAAAAAGGGGTTGATTGTGGAAACTTAGCAGTTTAAGGAAGATGAAGAATATTTTTGATAGAAGGGTAAATGAAGAATATCTTCGATAGAAAGACAAAGTTGGATATGCTTTAATTAACTTGTTATAAATGTAATGAGAGTAATGTAATGTTTTGTTTTCGTAATGAGAGTGGCCCCCAATAGAATCCACACATAACTTATTAAAAAGAATATATTAGTATTTTGATGATAGTGCCTCCTAATAGAAACCGTATATAACTTATATATATAATGTATGTATGTATGTATGTATGTATTACATAAAAGATTTAGTCATGGGTGTGTGTGTCTATATGTGTTAGTGAGCTTGTGAAAAACACATGGATCTCTTTTAAAAGTTAAGGAACCTAATCGATTTAAGTCTTTTCCCTAAAAGTTAAAAAATTAAGAGAGTAAAATAATACCATTTAATTAAAATATTATATATTTAATAATAAATATAGCATAAATAAATTTTGAGAGAGCTTCACAAAGGATTAGAGCATTTTTTTTAAAATACCTCATCTTTTAGAAGTTATATCTTTGTGTGTTATTCGATTCAACTGATTCTTGGATCAACTTGTGCAAAATTTGAATAGATTTAAAATGAGTGGCCATATGAAGGAATCCAAAAAATATTAAGGGATATCCATCCTGTGAAGTCATCCATTTGGAACAAATGCAGTGATAATTTTTATATTCAAAAGAAAGAAAAACTTCGCAACAGTACCTTAGCGTAACAGAAATCAAATAAGAGGAAGTAGAAGCACAAGCGATCAATGTAGAAAAAGGCACTTCACGACATAGGAACAAGAGAGACTAAAATGAAAGGGAAAACTTCAAAAACGCGTTTTGCACCTTAAGTGCTCATCAGTTCGACTGATGACCAAACATTACAATCCATCTTGTTTATACAGATTTCTCAAGCCAGTGGGTGCCCTAGCCGACATGCCACATGGCGAGAATCAAGAAAAACGACCGTTACCTTAGGATATGCCAAAAAAAGCAATGATTGCCAAGGATAACGGTTGAAAGTTCCTTAAAACATTAAAAAATGCTCCTCGGGATGTGCAACCCTGAATACAGGGCATTGATTACCGAAAAGAGATGTTACAAAAAATTCTAAACTTTAAAGCTCATTTTTGACGGGTCTAGAGACCCCAAAAAGGCATGTTTCTTAGAAACCGAATGGGTTTCATCCATCATCGTAAAAATTTTATAAGCTTTCCAACGCTTCAGACGGTTCGAGAATTAGAGCCCTGCAGCAAAAGTTATGGTCGATTGAAGTTGGGATGGGTTCTCACGACTCGGTTGTGGGACAATTTTTTTTTCATATTTTTGTTGTTTCTCCAAAAGATGATGCCACGACTGATATGGGAGAGCTGAGGGTCTTTGCTCCATTTTTCATAGAGAGGTCCAAGCACATTTTTGTTTAGATGAAGATCACGGACAAACTTGCCCAAAGAGCATTGGGGTTATGCAACATCCTCCAATATAATTTAGCAGCTAAGGCTTTGTTGTTATTAATAGAAGACCAAAATCCTAACCCCCTTTATTCTTAGGAAGACATAAAGTGTCCCATTTCACCAAGGCCCATTTACTTTTCTCCTTAGTACCACTCCAAAGCAAACCATGACTGATTTGATCCAGTTCTCGAAGAACAGCCTTTGGAATATTCAACACGGAAGATACATAAATAGGAATAGCTTGAAGGACTGATTTTACCAGGGTGATTCTACCCCTAGAAGAAAGTCACATGTTGGTTCATTTTCCAATTTTCTTCTTGACTTTGTCCAACAACCAATTCCAATATTTATTTTTTTGCCTTTGAATATTTATGGGAATACCTAAATAAGTGATTGGAAGGGAGGTCTTCTTATATCTTAATTTATCCAAGACCATGAATTCCCGTCTGACAGAGCGGTGAAAGAAAATGACTTTAGATTTGTCTTCATTGATCAACCGCCTGATAGCCTTAGAAAAATAGCTAATTATTTGCTTAATATTAGAAGCTTCCTTAACTATAGCTTTACCTAAAATAGTAGAGTCGTCCACAAATTGAATATGAGAGATAGGTCTAGCTCCATGAGCAATGGTAACTCCCTCAAGGGTTTTGTAAGCTTGAAGTGTAGGTCGATGTCGAAACTCTACCTGGGCAAAGAGTGGAAATAAGAAACAGGACGGGTAGCCCTAGGCTCTCAACCTGTGAAAAACCTAATGCTTCATCTTTTTGAATCCTTCATCATCTGCCTCTCTGACCAGAAACCTGTTGAGTTCGCTGACTATGAAGGCTTTTTGCTAGTGGGGTGGATGGAATGAACAGAAAGGGATATATTGATACACATTCATTGGTTTCTAGTATAGTTTAGTACCTAGACAACCTGGAACAGTCATGGAGGGTAGTTTGACCACCAAAATATCCAGGATGTTAACTTAAAAAATGAAAATGGCAGTAGTTATGTTGATGCTAGGATAAACAGAAGCATAAGCATCAAGGAGATCTTGAAGACTCTCATTAGTACCATTCCAAACTCCAAAAGCATCATCAATATATCGTTTATACAAGCAAATAGTTTTTGAAATAGATGGAAAAAGACTGAAAACTTGCAATTCCAAGTAACAACGAAACAGACAGGCATAGACAACTGCAAAATTGCTCCTCATTATTGTACCTCTTTACTGCCTATAGATCTTACCATCAAATTCTAGATAATGTCTGTTCAGGACCAGTTCTGCAAGTTCGAGGATCAACTAGACCAAACCTGGCTTGAACCTCCCCGAGATGAAGTGTTGAAGAGCAAAAAATCCTGCTACTGTAGGAATGCTTGGGTATAGGCTCTCAACATCAAAGGTGAACAGAACACAGCTTGGAGGAAAATCTCTTTCATGAAGGATTTTCATTAGGCTCAGAGTCTTGTAGATGATTTGGCTGCTCCAGGAGAATGGGGAGAAGCTGGTGGTGAAGCCATTTGGAAACAGGCTCCAACATATAGTTGTAATAAGAGCATATGGGTCTACCCTTCATAGGTTGTTTGTGAACCTTTGGAATGAGGTAGAAAGTACAGACTCAAGCAATGATGGGGTTCTTTTGAAGAAGATAATCCATTATTTTTTGATCGAGGAGAAGACTTCTTTGTGAATTTTTAACAGTGGACTCCAAGCTAGAAAAAAAAGAGTTCCATGGAATAGAAATAACCTCTTGGTAAACTTCCAGATATGAAAGTTGTCTGATACCTTCTTCCAGGTACCATGCGTTGCTGAGAATAGTGAGGCCGATATTTTTGTCAGTGGGTCTAATGACAATGGAATCATTATATCTGAGAGAGTGCAAGGCTCTTGCCAGATTCCTAGGCAAGGGAGGCTGGAAGATACTCTTCGTAGCAGCAATTTGTTGTTCAACTCGATGCATTTCGTCATTAAGAAGATCCAGCAAGGGCTGTAATTTCACATTGGGTTCTCATGTGGAATTTGAAATACGGAAGGGAGAGTAGGCAGGTTCTTCCCAGTTGGCGATGTTCCTTCCTTTTGGACCGAAAAACCACCGGAGCTTGAGAAGCTTGGAAAACAGAACATACTCTGCACGAACATCATCATGTGCCATGGGAGGTGGGATAGCGATATATTTCAATCCTAGCCCAAGAAGCTCTTTTTCTGTCATTGTGAGAGGTCTATTAGAGAAATTATGAACAACGACATTTGTGATCATGCCATCAACAACACCTACCATGCTCTTGCTAAAGAAGAGTAGGCATCTGTCGATAGGGCTGAAGATGGCACTCCAACAATTTAGTAGCGGTTTATGTCGCTTTCGTGAGAACGGCTTTGGGTTTGTTGCAATCCCGGACCTGACTGCCTGGGAATAGATCTCACCGAGTTTTGATTCGTTGGGGAACCAGATCCTTGGAAAGTTTTTCCAGAGCCTTGTCATGACTGCTGCTGCACAAGAGGTATGAATTCTTTCTCTAGTTGTTGCCAACGAACTCTACTCTAGGATCGGTTTTGTGACCCATTTTTGACTGATATTTTTGGTTCTGTCTATCAAGGCGATTCTACTATTGTTGTTTTTGGCCTGACCATTGAGGTTGTTGTTGTTTCTGATGTTCTCTACGAGAGGGGCTCCGACTCCTATTCCTTCTCCTTCGATTTTGAGGCGAGTGATTGTAAGAGTTAGGTCGAGAGGAAACGACAAGATCTGTGACAAGTTTTTTGAGCTCTTGGATCTCAAAAAAGAATGGAGTGCACTCATTTTTTATGAGGGAGGCCATCAAGGTGTTGGCTTCATCCATGATAGTATCTTGCTATTGTTTCTCAGTAGCTTTTCGAGTGTCGATCGCCTCTTGCTGGACTTGAAGATCCACACACAGTTCCATTTTGAGAGTGTTGGACTTCATAGTGAAGTCTTCCATGATTTGTGATTTCTAATAGGATGCAATCTCAAAATCTAAAATGAAAGTCATTTTGCTAAATATTTGCTCCACCTGTGCATCGAGCTATGTGACAACGACATCCTTTTGAACCTTCAAGCTCTCAAGTAATTTTTTTTCTATCGAAAGATATACTTTCGAACATGCTTTCTGGAAATTCAAGGTGAGCTCGACAAATTTCTTGTCCATATCTTCCTTAAGAGTAGGATATGGAATCTGAAGGCTTGGAGGCTTCATGCACAAACGGTTTGGCATGGTGCCCTCATCGATGCCTTTCAGGATTTTCATGATGAAGGTATCAAATTTGTGGACCTTGATGAACGCGAATCTGAAGGTTTCCTAGAATTTTAAGCTGAGATCTTTAAGATTCTACGATAGTTCTAGAATATGCCTTAAGGGTTGCATCAATTTGGGAAAATAAGAGCATGACTACATTTGAGTACATTCTACACGCAAAGGGGAAGCTTCAACCTCCGAAAGTATCATCCTAGGTCTTTTTTGAGAAAATCCGATGGATTCCAGAATAGGAGAGCCTTCGTGAAAGAAATGGGGATCCTCTTATGGATTTCGCATAGCTAGGGCAACGTGCGACATCAGATTGAAAAGATAACTTTTATATTCAAAAATAAAGAAAAACTTCGCAGCAGTACCTTAGCGTAACATAAATTAAATACGGAAGAGGAAGTAGAAGCACAAGCAATCAATGCAAAAAAATGCAAAAAAGGCACTTCACGACATAAGAACAAGAGAGACTGAAATGAAATGGAAAACTCAGAAAACACATTTTGCACCTTAAGTGCTCATCAATTTGGCTGATGACCAAACATTACAATCCATCTTGTTTATACAGATTTCTCAAGCCAGTGGGTGCCCTAACCAACATGCCACATGGCGAGAATTAAGAAAAATGGACCGTTACCTTAGGATATGCCAAAAAAGGTAGTGATTGCCAAGGATAATTGTTGAAAGTGCCTTAAAACATTAAAAAATTCTCCTTGGGATGTGCACCCATGAATACGAGGCATTGATTGCCGAAAAGAGATGTTATAAAAAATTCTAAACTTTAAAACTCATTTTTGAGGGGTCTAGAGGCCTCGAAAAGGACCTGTTGCTTAGAAACCAAGCGGGTTTTGTCCGTCACCGTAGGAAATTTTATAAGCTTTCCAACGCTTCAGACGGTTCGAGAATCAAATCCCTGTAGCAAAAGTTATGGTCGATTGAAGTTGGGCTGGGTTCTCACGTCCCGAATGTGGCACAAAATTTTCTTCATATTTTTGTTGTTTCTCCAACAGATGATGCCACGACCGATATGGGAGAGCTGAGGGTCTTTGCTCCATTTTTTGTAGAGAGGTCCAAGCACATTTTTGTTTAGACGAAGATCACGGGTAAATTGGAAATTGTAGAGCTTCATTAGAAGTGGGAGAGATTTGTTTAGATCTAGTTGTCTTAAAGAGATCTTCTGGAATATTTTCTGGAGAAGTGCAGGTCGATGTCGAAACTCTACCTGGGCAAAGAGTGGAAATAAGAAACGGTATAGGTAGCCCCGGGCTCTCAACCTATGAAAAACTGATGCTTCATCTTTTTGAATCCTTCATCATCCGCCTCTCTGACTAGAAACTTGTTGAGTTCGCTGACTATGAAGGCTTTTTTTTGGTGGGGTGGATGGAATGAACAGAAAGGGATATATTGATACACATTCATTGGTTTTTGGTACAGTTTAGTACCCAAACAACCTGGAACAGTCATGGAGGGTGGTTTGACCACCAGAATATCCAAGATGTTAACTTCAGAAGTGGAAATGGCTGTAGTGATGTTGATGATGGGATAAACGGAACCATAAGCATCAAGGAGAGCTTGAAGGCTCTCATTAGTACCATTCCAAAATCCAAAAGCATCATCAATATATCATTTATACAAGCAAATATTATTTGAAATAGATGGAAAAAGACCGAAAACTTGCAATTCCAAGTAACAAAGAAATAGATAGGCATAGACAATTGTAAAATTGCTCCCCATTGTTGTACCTCTTTTTTGCCTGTAGATCTTACCATCAAATTCTAGATAATGTCTGTTCAGGACTAGTTCTACAAGTTCGAGGATCAACTAGACCAAACTTGGCTTGAACCTCCCCGAGATGAAGTGTTGAAGAGTAGCCAATCCTACTGCTGTAGGAATGCTTGGGTACATAATCTCAACATCAAAGGTGAATAGAACACAGCTTGGAGGAAAATCTCTTTCATGAAGAATTTTCATTAGGCTCAAAGAGTCTTGTATATGATTTGGCTGCTCCAAGAGAATGAGGAGAAGTTGGTGGTGAAGCCATTTAGAAATAGGCTCCAACATATAGCCACAATAGGAGCATATGGGTCTACCCTTCATAGGTTGTTTGTGAACCTTTGGAATGAGGTAGAAAGTACAAACTCGAGCAATGATGGGGTTATTTTGCAAAATATAATCCACTATTTTTTTATCGAGGAGAAGACTTCTTTGTGCATTTTTAACAATGGACTCCAAGCTAGAAAAAAGAGAGTTCCAAGGAACAGAAATAACCTCTTGATAAACTTCCAGATCTGAAAGTTGTCTAATCCCTTCTTCCAAGTACCATGCCTTGCTGAGAACAGTTAGGCAGATATTTTTGTCAGGGGGTCTGATGACAATGGAATCATCAGATCTGAGAGAGTGTAAGGCTCTTTACAGATGCTTGGGCAAGGGAGGCTGGAAGATACGCTCTGTGGCAGCAAGTTATTGTTCAACTCGATGCATTCTATCATTAAGAAGATCCAGCAGGGGCTGGTATTTCACATCGGGTTCCCATGTGGAATTTGAAATACAAAAGGGAGAGTAGGCAGGTTCTTCCTAGTTGGTGATGTTCCTTCCTTTTGGACCGAAAAACCATTGGAGCTTGAGAAGCCTGGAAAATAGAACATACTCCGCACGAACATCATCATGTGCTATGGGATGTGGGATATGGATATATTTCAATCCTAGCCCAAGAAGCTCTTTTTCTGCTGCTATGAGAGGTCTATTAGAGAAATTATGAACAACGACATTTATGATCATGCCATCAACAACACCTACCATGTTCTTGTTGAAGAAGAGCAAGCATCTGTCGATAGGGCTGAAGAAGGCACTCCAACGATTCAGTAGTGATTTACACTATCATCATGAGGATGGCCTTGGGTTTGTTGCAATCCTGGACTTGACTTCCTGGGAATAGATCTCGCAGAGTTTTTATTTTTTTGGGAACCAGATCCTTGTAAAGTTCCACCAGAGCCTCATCGTGACTACTGCTGTGCAGGAGGTATGAATTCTTTCTCTGGTTGTTGTCAGCAAACTCTGCTCTAGGATCAGTCTCGTGACCCATTTTTTGACTAAGATCATTGGTTATGTCTATCAGGGTGATTATGCTATTGTTACTGTCGATTTGACCATTGAGGTTGATTTTGTTGTTGCTATCCGCTACGGGAGTGGCTTCGGCTCCTATTCCTTCTCCTTCGATTTCGAGGCGAGGGATTGCGAGAGTTAGGTCAAGAGGAAACGACAAGATCTATAACAAGTTTTCTGAGCTCTTAGATCTTAGAAAAGAGTGGAGCGCACTCCTTTTTTATGAGGGAGGTCATCGAGGTGTTGGCTTCATCCATAACAGTATCTTGTTGTTTCTTAGCAACTTTTTGAGTGTCGATTGCTCCTTTCTGGACCTGACGATCCACACATAGTTCCATTTTGAGAGCGTTGGCCTTCACAGTGAAGTCTTCTATGATTTGTGATTTCCAATAGGATGCAATCTCAAAATCTAAAATGAAAGTCATTTTGCTAAAGATTTGCTCCACTTGTGCATCGAGCTATGTGACAACGACATCCTTTTGAACCTTCAAGCTCTCAAGTAATTTCTTTTCTATTGAAAGATATACTTTCAAACATGCTTTCTGGAAATTCAAGGTGAGCTCGACAAATTTCTTGTCCATCTCTTCCTGAAGAGTAGGATCTGAAATCCGAAGGCTTGGAGGCTGCATGCGTAAACTGTTTGGCATGGTGCCCTCATCGATGCCTTTCTGGATTTTCATGATGAAGGTCTTAGTTTTGTGGACCTTGATGAATGTAGATCTGAAGGTTTCCTAGAATTTCAAGCTGATATCTTTAATATTATGCGGCAGTTCTGGAATACGCCTTGAGGGTTGCGTCACTTCAAGAAAAGAAGAGCAGGACTGCATTTGAGTACATTCTACGTGCGAAGGGGAAGCTTCAACCTCCGAAAGTATCATCTTGGGTCTCTTTTGAGCGGATCTAGTGGATTCCAAAATAGGAGAGCCTTTGCGAAATAAATGGGGATCCTCTTTTGGATTTCGGATAGCTAGGGCAGCATGCGACATCAGATTGAAAAGATAACTTTTATATTCAAAAAGAAAGAAAAAATTTGCAGCAGTACCTTAGCGTAATAGAAATCAAATAAGGAAGAGGAAGTAGAAGCACAAGCGACCAATATAGAAAAATGTAGAAAAAGGCACTTCACGACATAAGAACAAGAGAGACTGAAATGAAAGGCAAAACTTCAAAAACACATTTTGCACCTTAAGTTCTCATCAGTTCGGCTGGTGACCAAAAATTACAATCCATCTTGTTTATACAGATTTCTCAAGCCAGTGGGTGCCCTAGCCGACATGCCACGTGGCAAGAATTTAGAAAAATTGACCGTTACCTTGGGATATCCCAAAAAAGGTAGTGATTGCCAAGAATAACGGTCGAAAGTGCCTTAAAACATTAAAAAACACTCCTCGGGATGTGCACCCGTGAATATGGGGCATTAAGTGCCGAAAAGAGACGTTACAAAAATTTATAAACTTTAAAACTCATTTTTGAGGCGTCTAGAGGCCCCTTTCCACTTTTGAAGTTAACATCCTGGATATTTTGGTGGTCAAACCACCCTCCATGACTGTTCCAGGTCGTTTGGGTACTTAACTGTACCAAAAACCAATGAATGTATATCAATATATCTCTTTATGTTCATTCGATCCACCCCACTAGAAAAAAGCCTTCATAGTCAGTGAACTCAATAGGTTTCTGGTCAGAGAGGCGGATGATGAAGGATTCAAAAATATGAAGCATCAGTTTTTTCACAGGTTGAGAGCCCAGGGCTACCCGTCTTGTTTCTTATTTCCACTCTTTGCCTAGGTAGAGTTTCGACGTCGGCCTGCACTTCAAGCTTACAAAACCCTTGAGGGAGTTACCATTACTCATGGAGCTAGACCTATCTCTCATATTCAATTTTTGGATGACTCTACTATTTTAGGTAAAGCTACAGTTAAGGAAGCTTGTAATATTAAGCAAATCATTAGTTGTTTTTCTAAGGCTACTGGGTAGTTGATCAATGAAGACAAATCTAAAGTTATTTTCTTTCACTGCTCTGCTAGATAGGAATCCATGGTCGTGGATAAATTAATATATAAGACCTCCCTTCCAATCACTAATTTAGGTATTCCCATAAATATTCAAAGGCAAAAAAATAAATATTAGAATTGGTTGTTGGACAAAGTCAAGAAGAAAATTGGAAAGTGGACCAACAGGTGGCTTTATTCTGGGGGTAAAATCACCTTGGTAAAATTAGTCCTTCAAGCTATTCCTATTTATGTATCTTCTGTTTTGAATATTCCGAAGGCGGTTCTTCGAGAACTGGATCAAATCAGTCATCATTTCCTTTGGAGTGGTACTAAGGAGAAAAGTAAATGGGCCTTGGTGAAATGGGACACTTTATGTCTTCCTAAGAATAAATGGGGTTAGGATTTTGGTCTTCTATTAATAACAACAAAGCTTTAGTTGCTAAATTATATTGGAGGATGTTGCATAACCCCAATGCTCTTTGGGCCAATAATCTCCGTGCTAAATATGTTGAGAACAAAAGTTCTGAAGAACTTGTTCGCTATCAACTTCCTACCAAAGGTTCTCCCATTTTAGTAGTTCTTAAGACTGGTGAGGATTTGATAAAAAAAATTATTTTGGATCATTCATAATGGTCAACAAGAAATTTTTTTGACAGATTATTGGAATGGTCACAAGCCTTTGATAACTCAGTTTCCCGATTAGAGGCCTTGGATGGAGGAGCTTCACCGAGCTAACTGGATAAAGGTGGCTAATTACTGTTGGTACCATACTAGTAATTCAAAGGTTGGTAGATATTAGATCCCTATTGAGGACTAGCCTATTCAAATACCAGAAAGGCAAAGACAAGATATCCAAGGCATCCTTCATATGATATCTCTCTCTCTTGGTCCCATGAAAAAGATTATTTTGGATGGAACAACACTACTAAGGGTGAGTATTCAGTTGCTCAAGGTTATTTGACATTATGCCATAATAATCCCAACCATTCTTCTGACATATTTTCTCGCTTGTGGGCTCAAAAGCTCTAGCCTAAGGTGAGGTTCTTTAATTGGATTTTATTGCATCGTAGGGTGCTTACTGGTGAGCAACTTATGAAGCGTGGTTTTCATGGCCCTTTTAGATGTGATATGTGTGAAGAGAATGTAGAAACTCTCAACCATATTTTTATTGAGTATACTTTAGCCTTTGAGCTATGGAGGAGAATGGCCACTTTACTTGGCTTACAGTGGTCCAATTTTTTACTTTTGAACAACTTTGGAGGGATTGGCCTAATCAAGAGGGTGTTGATCATTTTATTAGACAGTTAGTTTGGATGAGTTCTACCATTCTTCTTTGGAATATTTGGATTGAAAGGAACGATCGAATTTTTAATCAAGATAGAAAGGATATTCACTATATTTGGTAAAAGACCATAGTCAACTTAGTTGAATCAGTCCATCAACTCCTTAATCACCCCCAAAACTCCCACCAAAGATGGGATCAAGTGATGCAAATATTGAAGATTAAATCTTCTAAGGGCAACCAACTTAAATGGAATGTGAGTATTAGTAATATGGATAGGACAAGAAATTTGAAACCTCCTCCTAAGGATTTTAGAAAATTCAATACCGATGGAGCCTCTAGAGGGAACCCTGGAAAAGCTAGTGTGGGAGGAATTGGTAGACTTTCATATGGCTCCCTGGTTTTTACTTTTACTGAGAATTTGGGTTTTCTTTCTAATAACCTTGATGAGGGGTATGGTACCCTCAGAGGCCTTCAGGAGGCTACTAAGGTTGGATGGGAAAAGGTGTTAGTTGAGTCTGACTCTCAACTTATGATTAAAATTTTGAAGACTCCTTCCAAGAATCATAAAGTTGATTGGAGAATAAAAAGAATTATTGAGAAGATTCAATTAATCCAGATGGGATTTTTGAAAGTTGATTACAATCATGTGATCAAAGATCAAAACAAGAGTGTTGATGCTTTAGCTAATTGGGCTTTGGACAAAGGTGATCTTACTTGTTATGGCCACCCTCCTAGATGGTGGGCTTCGCAAATTAGGGAAGCTCTTCTTTCTATCATATCTTTGGATGGCTCCAGTTCTGAAGGTACCTAGTTTCTTCTTGTTTTTTTTCTTCTCTTTGGTTCATTCAGTTTTTTTTAGTTCCCTAGCTCACTCTTTTATTTCTTTTGTTTCTTTTTTTGTTTCTTGCCTTATTAGTCTTCTGGTCTAGATAGGTCATTGTTATGTTCAAATTTTTTTTTTTCTTTTTTCTTTTTTTTTTTTTAGTTTTTTAAGGTTTGTGTGTTCTTTTGTTTTGTTTTGTTTTTGTGTTCTTTGTGTTGTTTTTTGTTGTTCTTGTGTTTTTGTCGTTCTTGTTCTTGTGTTTCTCTTTGTTTGTGTTAATTCGTGTTTTTTTGTGTAAGTGTTTTCTATGTTTTTTGTTTTTGTTTATTGTCTTTTGTTGGTTGTTTTTTATTTTTATTTTTATTTTTATTTTATTTTTTTAATATTTTAGGTTTTGGTTGTGTTTATTTTTCATGTTTTTTTGGGTTGTCTTTGTAGTGTTATGTTGTTTTTATCTTGTTTGTGTTTTGTTATGTGGTTCTTGTTTTTTTCTATGTGGTTCGTGTTGTGGTTTCTTTTATCTTATTGTGTGTGTGTTTGGTTGTGCTTTTGTTTTTGACACACTCAAGGAGCATGTTTTTTATTTTATTTTATTATTTTTATTGTTATTTACTTATTTTTAAATTGGTTTTGTGTGTTTGTTTTCTCCTTGAGTATGTCAAAGGTGGTAGGCCAGGTCCGAGTCCTGGGCATTTTTGGCGGAATGGATACCCCTGCCTCCTTGGGTCTTACCCGAAAGTGGCATCCCTTTTTGGATGTTTTCCACACAAAAAAAAGAAGGTAATTGCTACAAAAGAGCATCCTTGTACATTAGGGTCTCCAGGAAAATATAAATAAGAGTGTGCTTTTGAGGTTATTCCTTGCACTTCGGATCCTTTAGAACAAGGTAAACCTAAAGATGATAAGTCTTACTATGAACAATGTGATAATATTGAAGAGATTGATGAAGATGACAGTACTGTTGAGAATGAAAAAAAATAAAGAGGAAGACCTAAGAGAAAAAACAAATAGAAAATAAACACAAAGGGATATTGATATGGGAAAACAAAAGCAAATATCACAAGTGTTAACAAGAAGTGGGGCTAAACCCACACAAAAAAAATAACAATGAAAATAATATCTTGGAATATTAGGGGAATGAATAAAAACCCTAAAAATGGTATTAAGAAATTATGAGGTTGTTATAGACAAGATATTTTTAGATATAGAAGCTGTGCAGTAAATATTTTAGCCATTCACAGTGTTGAATTTCATCTTGACAGAATTTAAATTTTTGAAGGTATTTGATATAAAAAAGTGTTGATTGTGGAAACTTAGTTGTTTGAGGAAGATGAATATTTTTAATAGAAAGGTAAATGAAGAATATCTTCGATAGAAAGACAAAGTTGGTAATGCTTTAATTAACTCGTTAGAAATGTAATGAGAGTAATGTAATGTTTTGTTTTCGTAATGAGAGTGGCCCCCAATAGAATCCACACATAACTTATTAAAAAGAATATATTAGTATTTTGATGATAGTGCCTCCTAATAGAAACCGTATATAACTTATATATATATATATATATATATATATATTACTTAACAAGATTTAGTCATGGGTGTGTGTGTCTATATGTGTTAGTGAACTTGTGAAAAAACACATGGATCTCTTTTAAAAGTTAAGGAACCTAACCGATTTTAAGTATTTTCCCTAAATGTTAAAAAATTAACAGAGTAAAATAATACCATTTAATTAAAATATTATATATTTAATAATAAATATAGCATAAATGAATTTTGAGAGAGCTTCACAAAGGATTAGAGCATTTTTTTTAAAATACCTCATCTTTTAGAAGTTATATCTTTGTGAAGTGTTATTCGATTCAACTGGTTCTTGGATCAACTTGTGCAAAATTTGAATAGATTTAAAAAGAGTGGACATATGAAGGAATCCAAGAAATATTAAGGGATATCCATCCTGTGAAGTCATCCATTTGGAACAAAGGCAGTGATAATTTTTCAAGTCACGAAAAATGAAATTGTAAATATTTGTCAGCTAGGGTTCGGTTGATGGGAGGAGCAATGAAGGGCTAGGACTTCAGTGAGGTAAGAAATTCTATCTAGGCATAGAATTTTTTAGCTAAGTTTTTTTCCCTTCTTTATCTTTAAATTTTGCATACAAATTATTATAAATTTTTTATCAAATATTATATTCGCTATAGGATATTCTGGTAAAATTTAGTAGTTTTTGAGTTTTAATTTCTTTTCCTTAGAACGATTTATAGCTGAATCCTTAGAATCATATCTAGTGGTAGATATTAATGAGTTAACCATAAAATATCGATCCTCATGGCTCCAAGATAGGGTAATTTTTGGTAAATTTAATGGGTATTGGCTAGGGGCTTCAACCTTGAAAATTTGGATTAATAGGAGTTGGAAGCCTTTAGGAGTGATTTTATCCTTTCTTCCCAAAGGTTTCTTAGTAGCCATATTTTTTTTGAGGGAATAAAGAGATAGTGATGAGGACATATTATTATCATTCACATGATACTTCAATCATGTTAGATTTAGTTGTTAGTTTGTTAGTCAATTTGTTAGCTCAAGTTAGCTAATTGTTGTATTTCTATTTTGCAATTTGTGTTATTTAAACACTCATGAATAAAGAAAAACCATATTGGATGTGATTACCACATAATTTGGTATCAAATCAGGAATTTCATGCCTGTGAGGGGGGATTTCCATCAGGAAATCCCCCCTTCCCTCTTCCGCATTCATCCTTGATTTACCTATTTTGGGATATTATGGTTTTCTCCTGTTTGGTGATGTAGATTCTCTTGCTTCACGACTTCAACATAGTCTTCTTGATTGGATCCACCAATTACTATTTTTGAATTATTATACCATGATGCCTACGTAATATTCAAGCATTTTGAGACCAAGCACCACCCCTAGAAGTTTTAACATTTGTAAACTTCTTTAAAAAAAATGCATTGGATGTCGTTGGTTAGATCATGCTTCGAAGGAGGTGGAAGATAGTGAAAACCTCCCTGTAACGCGCCTGCTTTCAAAAAAATAAGGTTATACTGCACTTCCAACATGATGGTCATAGGGCAAGACCAATATGTGATGCGTAGTCCCTATTAAACTACATTAAAACCTGCTCCCTCGGTGAACATCATAGTTTACCTGTGATTTTGATGTCATGAACATACATATGATTGTCTTTTGATGGTGCATTTGATGCGTAAGTTGACTTTTAACGGATTGAAGTGGTATATGCTGAAATCAATGCCACTGTCATTATTGAGGGCTCTTTAGAAACCACCACAAACAAGATTTTTGAGGTTCACATGTTCATAGCCAATAAAATTCTCTTGAAGGATCGCAGATGATTTTGACAACAGATGTAAGAATATTTTTGCTGACGTATCGACCAATTAGCTAGATGCGGTTTAATAAAATTGCCATGTGGTAATGCCCTTTTGGTCCTCTATATTTTTTGGATGATGATGTTGATGTAGATTCTACATTGGCATAGATCTTGTTGAGCACTTCATCCATATATTCAAGCTGTTAGCCACAAACCTAGGTGGAGATTGCAATCACTACAAGCTCTCGATGTTAAGGATACATGGAGGTCACAAAATCCATGTGACCAAAGGGTTCTTAGGCCCTGTAGTCATATTTTGGGTCGTACAATTTAGAACTATGATGATGTGGGTAAGCTTGATATTTATCACATTATAGTGCATAGTGCAGTGTTCAATCAATGATAAATGCTCTAATTAGACTTAGTGGCCTAGTGCCACATACCTTGCAAAGGGGCTCTACATGTAGATGCAAAGGAAATATTTGAAATATCCAATATTTGTGGGGTGGAAAATATACTTGTGAAGGCCCATTATGAATAGCCAACCCTAGCGACTAGTGACTGTCATGTTGTCACTAATGCAACCACCACATGGTGGATTTTAGTGCTTGACTAGTCAACCTTTCTGAGCCACTATTGACTTTGTCATGGTTGATTTTATTTCTTAGCACATTTTACTTCTCCATGGGGATACATATTTTTAATCTATTATTCCTTAAAATATTCTAAGGGAATATTCCATTGTAAAGGGCACAACGTGACTCTTTTGTTTTGTTAATATAGATCTCATTATTTTTCTCGATTTTCAAGGCTTAATCATTTTGTAAGTATAGGATTGCATATAGTTACTGGAAATATCTTTTTGAGCTGGTTCTAATAGGAAAATCATTTTGTTATTTTGTAAAAGTCTTCTTGTCCTTATGGTGCTCAAAATATTAGGTTATCTAAACCTTTGTATTAGTCCTACTATGGACTTTATTTTTGGCTCAAAGCCATTTGTAAGCTTTGTAAGCTTTTGTCCTCATGGATTTGTAATTTGGAGTGCATGATCGGTGGTACCCGACACTCCTCAATACAAGTGAACCTCGTAAGTAGTAATCTCCTCTATACAACTTGGCGGTTGTAACGACTGGTTATCCATGCAATATGGTAAGATGGGAAGATTACCATAAGGACACTTGGAGGATTTATGCCTTTGTTATTCTCTTGTTGCAATTTACCCTTGTGGAGCTCCTGAGGTGACAAAGGGTGTGAATATTACCCCTGCACCGAATGCCATAGGAAATTTTTAGGTGACTAGTATTGTTTGCTAGTGTACCAGATCCTAGGGTAGTTGTTGCATGAAATTGGCTTGGAAGCCAACCGTAGCATGATTTTGAGTTTCACTATGGGGAGTAAGCAACATTTTGAGAAAGAAGAAAATAGCCCATGGAGCATAGTTTCCTTGGGTACTCCCTTTGCAGGAGCTATAGTGATTCCTTGGTGGCGATGGTTGCTCTTTGTGATAGAGCAGAGCCTTCCAAGGGTCTTCATTTTCTTCAGCAGTTCGAGGACTACATTTTGGGTACTTGTACACTCCTACATTCGCTCCCATTTTCTTGTGAAAGCATTGGATTCCAATGCTTATATGGTTGGGAGGAATGATGAGGACATATTATTATCATTCACGTGATACTTCAATCACATTAGATTTAGTTGTTAGTTTGTTAGCCAATTTGTTAGCTCAAGTTAGCTAACTATTGTATTTATATTTTATAATTTGTGCTATTTAAGCACTCATGAATAAAGGACAACCATATTCGATGTGATTCCCACATCAGATAGAATCCTAAATATGGGTCCTTGGTTTATGGGAAGAGCAGGACTCTTCCTTATTCGCTGGTATGAAGGATTTTCACCTGAAAATGTAAATCTATCCCTAGTACCAATATGGGTTAAGATGTATGCATTTTCCATTGAATTTTAGGAAAAATATACCTTCAAGGCAATAGGCAACACTCTAGAAGAATTTCTTGAGATTTTAGATACTACAAAAGATGGATTCTTGGCTATTTATACTCGTATTTTGGTCATGATTGATATAAGTAAAGCTTTAACATAATCAATCATTTTAAAGTATGGGGATAATATATGGATCTAAATCATATATTATAAAAATATATATTTTAGATGTATACTATGTCATGATGTGGGGCATATTAAGAGATCATGCCCTAAGAAATGCCCAACATAATCATATGTATAAAAATGCAAGAGAAACTTACAAATGGATATGGATGAAGATGGTTTTCAACTTCCAAAAAATAGATCTAGAGAAATAAAATTAAATAAATAGTGGAGACCAATAAGGAAGGATATTGTAATAAATACCAACTCTTTTGAGTCTTTAGCCTATGAATAAAAAGTAAATCAAAGCTTAGAGTACATAATATAGTAGGTTCAACATATTAATAAAGAACAGTCTATTCAATATGATCATGATTTAGGGATGAATATTCTTGATGAACCTAGGGAATGTGTCTCATCATATTTGAAGACTCTCTTGAGGTACCATGCACCATTCAAGAGAAAACAAATTGGTAAGTAAAATCAATGTTAGATGTTAATACCTCTACAATTAATAAGGAAATACCAAAAAGTGAGCAAGACAAGTCACAGACAAGTCAAAATCTTATGTAGTAGAGCAAGGAGAGGATAAATATAATGAAAAATAAAGTTACAAAAGAATATTGAGGAGAATAATAATAAGACCTACTTCTTATACAGGAAAGAAAAAAAGAGAAAAACCATCAAAATATCAAGCGAGATCTAGGGAAGCAAGAGAAAACATAGAGAAAGGATCACAAACTAAGTCGGTTGAACTTCTATTTACTAAACAACAAAATGATATTGGTAATTTGAAAGAGGGGCCAATGGCCCCTAACGAGACATGATTATCATATCATGGAATATAATGGGTGCTAATGCCCCATCAAAGTAGAGGTGTATGAGGGACCTTTGTTTAAGTAATAAGCCCGATATTCTTTGTATCCAAGAAACTAAAATGACAAAAGAAGTTTCAAAATTTATGAAAGAACTATGGGTGAGATGTGAATGGGATGCTATGGATTTGGGATGCTATGGATTTGGAAGGAGTGGTAGAGGAAATTTAACTTGTTGAAATCCTACTAGAACCTCCTATGTGACCATTCATAAAATAGCCATTAGATAGCCTCTTTAATCACATGCTACGTTGCAGATATTCACTTTATCCTTATCAATGTTTATAAACCTATAACTCATTCAGGTAGATTAAAATTTTAGAATGGGATTGAAGCCTTTATGAGAAGTAAAGACCAAGAAACCCAAATTCATGATCATAGGATATTTTAATGCCATAACTAAGCTAGATGAAATTTTTTGGGGAATTAAGAAATTAACCCAAAGTATGAGAGATTTCTTAGATTTTATTCAAAACAATAATCTATGGGAGGTTGATTTTGAATAAGACAACTATACATGGACCAACAACAAGATAGACCAAAACCTAATAGCAAAAAAATAGATAGATGTATACTCTCATGTTATTTGCTAGATGAAGGAATTTGTGATAAAATTAATACCTTAACAGGGATTGGTTCAGATCACTTGCCAATAAGAGTTAAAATGGTGGTAAGTGAATTCAAAAAAAGATCATATTTTAAATATGATAATATGTTCGAAGACCATCCTCAATTTGTTGATATGATAGCACAAACATGGAATTCTTCAAGAAATTGTGGGTTGTATACACTTCCAAAATAAATTAAATCAATGACATCTAAATTAAACACTTTTAAAAATATTTTTTGAGAAGAAAGAAGAATTGAAAGATAAACTTTCAAAATTCCAAAAATGTGATCATAATAATCTAATCTCAGAGGAAAGGGAGTTGCTTGGTGAATATCATAATATTTTGAGTAAGGAAGAGAAATTTTGGAGATTAAAATCAAGACATACTTGGTTAAAATAAGGAGATAAAAATACAATTTTTTTTCATAGGATGGCTATAGTACAGATATCAACATCCAAAATTAGTAGAATTAAATTGGTAGAAGGGGATTGAATTGAATACCAAAGTGAAATTAGAAAAGAGGCAAGGTCTTTTTATCAAAACATTCTAGGATCGGCGGAGTCTAAATTTCTTAATGATAAACTTCTACAAGAAATACCTTAAGTTATAACAAATGAAGATATTAGAAAATTGATGGAGCCTATTACTTTGGAAGTTCATTTAGCTCGATTATTTTTTAATAATGATAAATCGTAAGGTTCGAATGGGCTCTCTACAATATTTTACCAACATAATTGGGATATAGTGAAGGATTATTTATTGGTTGTAGTATATCATTCTAGGGTAAAATAATATATACCTTATAAAATAAATGCAACATATCTTACCCTGATTCTAAATAAGAAGGATGTTGGATTATTTGATTCATTTAGACCCATAAGCCTATGTAATATGGCATATAAGATTATCTCCAAAGTGATGGTAAATTAATTAAGGTCATTTGTTAGACAAAATTATTTTAGAAGAACAAGGAGGATTTATGAAAGGGAGACAGATTCTATATGGGATCATAGTACCTCATGAAGTTATACATTCAACAACTTCAAGAAAAGAGAAAGCAATGATCTTAAAACTTGATATGAGTAAAGTCTGTGATAGGGTTAAATGGGATTTTCATTTTGTAGTATTAGGAAAGTTTAGATTTGGGAATAAAAGGGTAATATGGATCAAATATTGTGTCTCTATAGTTTCATATTCAATTTTGGTCAATGGGTTAGTAGCAGAATCGTTTAAATACAAGAGAGGTCTTAGACAGGGAGATCTTCTATCACTATATATGTTCATTATTATGGCAAAGGTTTTGGATAGGAACTTGAATAAGGCTATCAAAAATAGGCTTATAAGTGGACATAATGCTAGTAATAACATCAACAACATCACCCATCAATAATTTATAGATGATATAACCCTTTTTGGGAGGTGTAGATACCTAAAATTGGACCATCTATTCAGCATTTATTCTTGAAATAGATCGTTGGGCTAAAATCTACCATTATTGTGGAAAGGTATTGCACCCATTGATTTTAGCCAAAGTATAGAAATTGGATGAAACAAGGTTACCCTATGCTTCAACCTCCAAAGAAGGTCGACTCCTTTGGATTGATTATTTTGGGAAAAGGGATAGGAAAATAGTAAGGGTTAGAAAGAGTAAGGGTTAGAAAGACAAATAAAACATGGTTGAGGTATAGTGTAACAACATTGGATCTCATAGAGTAACACACTATCTAATCACTTACATGACACTTAATAGATCAACCATTAGTGATCACATCCACAAGTTCATTTAGCTCATTACATTCATCTTAATCATTCCAAGGATCCAAACAATTAGCAATCCAATAGGTGTTGTGCGCTTTAATAGAATAAACCAATTGTAGAATGTAACATAAATGACTTAAAATAAATGCATAAAGGCTCTAATCATTCCAAGGACTTTAAATGCTAGCAATCCAATAGGTAATTCAAATAGTGAAATTACTTTAATAGAATAAACTAACATCAAAGTGTAATAGAAATGACTTAGAGGAAGATATTCATGTAAAACCTATAAACGCAAAGTAATGGAGACCAAACAACTATCACTTCATTGATTAGCAAAGTGATTACAATGCAATACCAAGCAAGGAATATAGAGCTAACTCTTGTTATGAGGTATTTGCTCTTAATTATAATTTGCTTATTTGAATCTTGCAGCACAAGATTTACATTCAGTTATAAAAAATATCGATACAAAAAACTGGACAAAATATTCTAGAAGCAGACATGGTTAGTCTAGATTCATTATGTGCATGCATTTAAATTTGGTTTATTGATCTACAATGGCCTTCTTCAAGATATTGTATTATTGGATCTCAATTAAGGCCAGTTGGCAAGCACCATGGAAATTACAAGCATGAAAATATCTTCTAACTGAAAGTTGCTTAGAATCAAGCTCTTTATTTGTTTGCAGAACTCCATTCAACGAAGTCATGGGTTTGATCCATCCTGGGTTTGGAAAAATTCTTTTTGAGCTTCTTTGTTCTTTTATTCGCATGCCTTGGGTTCAAGCTTGAAGTAGGTGGTGTCATCAGCTCCTTTAGCATAGTTTCAAGCACTTTTATCTTGGCATGTTTTAATCCTAGCTTTGAGAACCTTTACCTTCTTAGCATGGTTTTGAACTTGTTTTGATTTTGGTGACGTCATCACTAAGAATTGTGTGATATCAAGCATTGTAATTTCAAGTGGTCTATAAGTTTTGACTCACTCAAGCCTAGGCTATTAACCTCTTTGGATGACATCATTAATTTGGAGTTTATAAGATTGGAATATCGCGACTTTAGACATCTGCTAGCAGGTGACTTCTTTTGGTCTTGACTTCGAGCATTTTGATCCTTACTCAATCTTATACTTTCTCTGGTATTAGATAGTTTCCAAACATGTGATGAACTTTTGTGCATTCCCATGGAAATGAAGCTATTTTGTACTCTCAACCTTGAGCATTCCTAGTCCAATGCCATATTTGATAACTTTACAGCACTTAGTAAATTTTGAATATTCAAGAAATATTTCCCTCACTATGCAATATGGTCAAAAATTAGACCCAAATGTTTGGCGCATCCTAAGGTATTTCCACTAATGGAAATTAAGGATCTTGATAGTCTTCCTTCTAAACTATGAAGAAGAGAAGCAATCAAAAAGATCTAGAGGAAAATATGACCAAGGAGAGGGAAGAGGAGAAAGTGATACACTCGATATTTATCATAGGAAAAGAAAGGGATATGGATTATAAAAAAGTGAAATATATGATATGATGAAGATATACACACGCAAAAAAGGAGGTAAATTTATGCAAAAAGGAAGAAAAACAATGGCATGAAGGGGATAATAGAGGATAAGGAAAGGGACATAGTGTTATATGAAATATGATTTGAAAGAAATAGGAAAATTCAAAACTAAAGAATATTAGGATTAGGGAATTAATGAAGCATGTACAAACTAAAATGAAAATAAAAAATAGTATGGAAAGAAGAAAAAGAAGAAAAGAGCTAGAGATGGTGCAAGGGAATACCTTGAGTATGGGACACCCCCACAAAATTGTACCTCCATGAGCATATTATACCATAGCTAAAAGTTGTTTTAGGTCCAAGAAAGATGCCTTAGGTAAATATTCTAGGCACTTGTAGGCCAAAATTTATAATTCTTCTATATTTTTCTTTATTTCACGCAGTTGAGCAAGAACATCTTTTGTCTGTTACTCATAACTATGTAGGTATCCACTTTTGACTTTGAACTTATATTTAGACTGAAGAATATTTCTTTTGATTTTAGAAGCATGCAAGGCTTTATATAGAACAAATATTTGAGCAACAACTTCACCAGTTGGTATTTCTATAATAATTGCACAATCATACCCTCTGATTGGGTGCTTTTTTCAATAAATCTGAGTTTGCACAAACTAATTGACCGCATGTCTTATCTAATATTTCTTGCTAAACTAAGATCTTTTAGCTCTATTGTCTTGCAAATAGCTCATGCCATGCATAGGATAGAGTGTCCTATGACATATATCTAACGTCATTTATTAGATTTACTCATGTTATATCATGCCTTCAAGTAACTTTCTCTGTTGCCTACCCATCTTCCTTATCTTTCCCATTAGGCTATGGAGTCAAAGGAAAAATGATAATGAAGAGAAAATGATAGACTACACTATATGAAAATGATGGGAGATATGAGTGAAGTATGTGTTATAAGGATTGTACTATCAACATGTGTGAGTGGTGTAGGCTTACGCAACTTCCTCCTCTCTCTATACTTCTGATATACTTGAAGGTCAATTATTGTGATAGTTTTGGTATATGGTTCTCAACATTTTATTCCATAAGCAAAAACTGGTACAAATATTACCTTTTAGGCTACTAGCCTTATTTACATAGGTTGTAGTCAAGCTTTTTATTATTATTTATCGGTTATTTACACAAAATTATGGCATGTTCACCCATTCCTAGATGAGATGATTTCTTGTAATCTATCCCATGAATTTGCAATATCTCAACCATATGACACCAAAATTGATTTTTTCTTCATGATTGATTTTCAAGGACTCACAACCATCTTCGAATGCTTCTAGAAACTAATCTAATTTTGCTTTATCTTCTAAAAACTTAGGATTTTGGATGTGTCAGTGCCATAAATGATTGCCTAGGGCTAAGCTCCATCTAATTGAGAATTGAAATTCTTGATGTTCTTTGTAGAATGCCTTGGAGTATATGCATCATCGACTTAGGCTCTATTTGCTCATTCTTTGTAGTCTATTTTTTTCTTTCAAACTCATTTTGATTGGATGACGAGAACTAATGAAGCTTAGGATCCTCTGTATTTCTGAAAGGAACATGATTGTTCGTTGAATTTGATATATATATTTTAATATTGTATGGAATATGATTAAAGCACCACTTCCCTTACCATATTTGATCCATTTCTCCTCTTTGTCAGTCACTTACCTCTATATTTATGTCACATATACATTCTCTCAACTAGGATGTTTTCAACTCTTCATACTCTTCAATGTAGAAAGTATGTAGACCCTAATTAGGTATCTTTATTGTCTTTTTGATATAGGGGATAATCATGTGACCTTGATCCTTGTTCAAGCATCCTCTAATTTATTCCAAGAATTCTTTAAATAAACATACACCAAATAGGGGAGGCACATCAACAACCATTATATATTATACCATTGCAATATCTGGATATTCATGTATTATCATTAGAAAAAATTTCAAGATACCAACTATTTTTACAATATTTCCTTTTAATTGCAACCACTTGGATCCCATTATACTAATGTTTAGCCTCAAGCTTTTACAGACTTCTAGTAGCATCATTATGATATTAGCTTTTGGGTCCACTACACAATTATGTAATATGCATTTTTCCAAAGAAAGAGATAGATAAAATGGGGTGGACTAGATCTTTTGAATAGCCAAATATGTCTTCCTTATTGTAGGGTTACCATTTTGCTCTGATTCTTCAAGTAATAACTCAACCAAACCTACTTCTTTGGTCATCAATAAATATTTCCTCAAATATTCTTGTGCTAAGATGAGGGCTTTGAATAAACTTTGAAACTACTTTACTTATGCTAGCCTCTATTCCAGAGTCATAGCTATAAAATACCTCTTATATGAATCAATATTTTTTTGATTTAGTGATTTTACTTCTAGAATTTATGCTTGAGCGTATGGTTGTATTTCGTCTTCCTTGATTTGTGCAACCAAAAATAGAGTTGAATAAAACTATGTGTTGTCTTTCATTGGTTGCCGGTATAGACCATTTCTTCTTCCAAGAATATTTACCCAGGCACTGTGGTGAATGCCACCACATCTTATACTAATTGAAATCTCTATTAAGGCATAAGGTGTGGACCTTTATCTTTTACATGAATTTTAGTATGTAATTAAGGTCTACACATAGCTAGAACATTAATCACCCCTTACATATTGTAATCAAGACATTGCTTTGCACCTCTCTTTGTTATACATTTCACACTAGCAGAGGACCAAAAGTTCATATATTGGTGTGGTTGTGATATAGGCCCAAAATTATCATATTCATCCATTCTAGGTTGAAAGAAACATTATTCCATTATTCTAAAATCTTCAATAAACTTTTAAATCATGTCTTTCAATTCTTTTTTAGTTTACAATTGATTATTTTGTATGGTAGCAATAACAACGACTTTAAGAACTTGAGATGGACATGACTTAGATTCTTCGTGAAACGATGTGTGAGATGGGCTTGGTGAGAGGTCAAGAGGGAAAATTGTACTTCTAGGAGGAATTTTTTCTATTATAATTAACATACTATCAACTTGTATGGCTTCTTGAAAATTTTGAGGGAATCTTCTTTCTTTAAGTTATTGAAGGAGGATACTTAGATCAAGGTGGAAGGCATGAATATAATAGAGATAAGCTTGGGTAGGGGAGGGTTGAAACTCTTTGGGAATTCTCATCCAAGTCCTTTTGAACCAAAAATTATAGTAAAAAATGATCTCATGTAGGACTCTTCAAATGAATGATAAGTGAGTAACACAAATGGATCTCCAGGGTCATCAAACTCACCAATAATAGCTTCGACTAAATTAGCCCATGTACAAATACTCTTATCTTCCAAAGATCTATATCACAAGAAAGCTTTGTATTTGAAAGAGAGGATGAGTAATCTAATCACTATATATTCAAAGACAATGTCATAAACAATAACTAAAGAAGCTATATCTTGACAATGATCATAAGCAGTCTTTTCTTTGCCTTCATAATTGGGTAGAGATTTTAGAGCAACTTTTGGCATTTCATGGAGAATGAGAACATTTATGGGGTTAGTATCATACCATGGTGGAAAAAAATGGTGAGCCATGGATATGGCATAAAATATTTACAGGTAATTCTCAATCAGATTTTTAAGAAGAGTCACCAAAAGCTACTCATAGTGTGGTAGACATATGAAACTTGTATGCTAAAGACACTATTACCATATGGAAATTGGATAAGTATGCACAGATTGCAAGGTTATAAATAGAATTTATGATTTCATTAGAATATAATTCTAAGTTCTACCTAAAAATGGTATTCTCCAGATGAACATACATTCTCTACAAATGAGGTCAAGACTATTCATCAAATCTTGATTCCTCCAGGTAAGTGAGATGATTTTAATTTCAGTTCCTACTGGGTATGCCAAAAATTGACTATACTTTTGGACTCAAATATACCATTACTATGGAAAGATGTTGTACTCGTCTATTTAGCCAAAGCATATAAATTGGATGAAATAAGGTTACACTATGCTTCAACCTTTGGAGAAGATCGACTCCTTTGGATTGATTGTTTTGAGAAAAGAGATAGGACAAGAGTAAGGATTAGAAAGGAGTACGGGTTAAAAAGATAAATAAAACATGGTTGGGGTATAGTGTAACAACATTGGATCTCATAGAGTAACACATTATCCAATCACTTACATGACACTTAATATATTAGGTATTAGTAATCACATCCACAGGTTCATTAAGTTCATTACATTCATCTTAATCATTCCAAGAATCCAAACAACTAGCAATCCAATAGGCATTGTGAGCTTTAACAGAATAAATCAATTGCAAAATATAATAGGAATGACTTAAAATAAATGCATTAAGGATCTAATCATTCTAATAACTTTAAATGCTAGTAATCCAATAGGTAATTCAAATAGTGAAATCACTTTAACATAATAAACTAACATCAAAGTGTAACAAAAATGACTTAGAGGAAGACATTTGTATAAGTATAAACACAAAGTAATGGAGACCAAATAGCTATCACTTCATTGATCAATAGAGCGATTACAATACAATACCAGGCAAGGACTACATAGCCAACCCTTGTTATGAGATCTTTGCTCTTATTTATAAGTTGCTTATTTGAATCTTGCAGCATAAAATTTACATTCAGTTATAAGAAAATTATTACAGATAGCCATACATAATGTTCTAGAAGCATACATGGTCGGTATAGATTTCATTATGTGCTTGAATTTGAATTTGGTTCATTGATCTACAATGGCCTTCTATAAATGGTTGCATTATTAGAGCTCGTTTAGGGCTAGCTAGCAAGCACCATGGTAGTTGTAGGCATAAAAATAACTTCTAACTAAAAGTCTCTCAGGATCGAGCTCTTCGTTTGTTTGTATAACTCTCTTTAGTGAAGTTGTGACTTTGATCCATCCTAGCTTTGGGCAGTTTCTTTTTTAGTTGTGTAGTACTTTGATTTGTGTGGCCCTAAGTTCAAGCTTAAAAATGGTGGCATCATCAACTCCTTTGACATAGTCTCAGGCACTTTCAACTCAACATATTTTCATCTTGGCTTTGGTAACCTTTACCTTCTTGGCATAATTTTGGACTTATTTTGATTTTGGTGATGTCATCACTAAGAGTCACACGGTCTCGAGCATTGCAATCTCGGGCGTCCAGTCTCAAGCAATCTACAAGGTTTGACTTGCTTGAGCCCAAGCTATTAACCTTTTTGGATGACATCATAATTTTAGAGATTGTAGGATTAGGATGTTGTGACTTCATGCAACTAATGGCAGGCGACTTCTTTTGGTCCTAAATTTGGGTATTTTGATCCTTAGTCACAATTTCAAAATTTCTCAAATCTTAGATAATTTCCAAAATGCATGATGAAATTTTGTGCATTCTCATGGAAATGAAGCTTTTTTGTACTCTTGACCTTGAGCATTCTTAGTCCCATGCCATTTTTGATAAATTTGCAACACTTAGTGAATTTTGAATATTCGAAAAATATTTCCCTCATGATGTAATGTGGCTAGGAATTAGACCCACATAAACTAACAAGCAAAATAACCTCAAAAAATTATCCCAACTCAAAGTTTTCAAATAAAAACCAATAGAGTAAATTCATCAACCAAGAGCTAATCCGTCCACAAGTGAATCTGCTCCCAACTTGGTGTATTTGCAAAAATTCAAATAGACCCCTTTCAACCTTCAAAATTGACCCTAATGGTCATTTGGAGAAAATATGCCTAAATGCAAATTTGTTAATCTGCATATTCATTTAGGTGATGTATTCATGCTCAAAAAATAAGAACTACACCTGCAGAAGCTTACCAGAATGTAAATCTCACTCTGTTAGACTGCTTGCAAGTGTATGGATCAACAAATAGGGGAAATAAGGGTATTGATCCTCTTCCACTTCCCCAAAACCCCTAAACCTTCCCATAAAAGCAAGACTTACCCAAATCAAGCCCGCAAACATGCAAACCACCTCACACTTTCCATTTGGGAAACCCCATAGAGTAAGAACTCTATAAATTGACCCCTTGGGGAGCATTTAAGGAGATGGAAATTTTCAATAATTAAGTGTTTACAAAACTCAGTATTCAAAGCAAGGAAGCAATGAAATGCTGCCAAAATCCTACCTTAAAACTAGAACCCATCTTAAACATTCTTTACCAACTTTGGAAAACATGGATATAAGATTTCATATCTACATAACACACTAAAATAGGAAGAATACCAACTATAAAATGAAACCTCATGGATGGACACCTTTGTAAATTGCATAATAAAATTGCTAGAACAAGAATTTCTAGCCTTAAACTCTAACACCTATTCAAAAAATAAATATCTAAATACAGATAAAACACAGATCGAACAGATCTTGATTAGATCTAGTATGAATACAATTTACAAAACACCTTCTCTCCTCTCAGATCTACAACAAGTTATAAACCCCTGCATCTCTTCATCAAATCTAACATTGTCAGAGCTCACCAGATCTATCACTGCAAAAGATCACTAGACCATAGTTGCTAAAACTCATAAAATTTGTTGTTTTCAAATCTCACCAGATCTATTGTTGTCAAAGCTCACTATATCTATCATTGTCGAAGCTCATAAGATCTACAATTATCGAATCTCATCAGATCTATCATTGTCGAAGCTCACCAAATCTATCATTATTAAAGTTCACCAAATCTACCCTTATTGAAGCTCACCAAATATATCACTACCGAAGCTCATTAAATATACCATTGTTAAAGCTCAACAATATTTGAATATCAAACCCTAACATGAACAATATTTAATCTAGATATGTTGATGTTGAAGCTCACCAGCTCTAGCATTATCAAAACTCACTATATCTATCACTACCAAATATCAACAAGATTTGAATATCAAACCCTAGCATGAACATTCCTTAATATTGCATGTAATCACAAAAAAAGAACCATAGGATCTCTTCATAGAATGCCATAAATTGCCTAGGTTCAAGACCATAGGCTCTAATACCAAATGTTAAAATTGAACATGACATTGATACTAAATGAAGAGAGCTAAACATAATAAGGAGCAATAAAATAAATATGCAAACACAAAACAAGAGAATAACAAGGGAAAATCCCCCTTGGAGGATGTCCAAACATTCCACTTTTTTCCATTAGCAATCTCAAATAAATACTACATTGCATCTTCTACAAGACAAATCCTCACATCTGCCACTACCAACTCACATGTGCATGCAAGGTGACACCTCGTCCTTACATACACATTGACATATCATCCTTGGACTTTGACCCATATTACAAATGTGTGATTACATAGGCATTTAATGCCAACAAGGAGAAGGGGAAATTTGTTGTTTCAATCTTGGTGATACCTTTTTTTTAATAAGCATTATTTCTACTAACAAGTCTATCAATTTCAAATATGCATCCATAGCATATTCTTGTAGGATTTTATATTTGCAAAATCTAACAATTATTTTGTGAAGCATCTCCTTCATTCTTGTCTATAGGAACCCTAGGAAGCCATCAGAGGACTCCAAATAATCATCAAAAGATCCACTATTCAACTTAAGGACTTCCTCTTCACATTCATTGATAGGATTGATTGTCCCTCGATGGATTAAGTGAATTCATCGAGTAGACTCGCTCTAGGTGACATATTCACTTAGGCCCTTGTGCACTCCATTTTGCGCAACCCCGTGTCCTACATCATTTTAATGCCTATAATGAATCTGTCGAGGAAACCTAGTTCTAGTTGATGTATTCATGGAAGGATCTATATCCTACCTGCTAATAATCAAAGTGAATCCATCAATGGAACCTTGTTCTAAGCAATGAATTCATGCAATAACCCATGTTCTTAGTTGTGATAGAACTCCATATTTTTTTGTCTTGCGACACCTAACACAAATCCATCAACTAAATCTATTTTGGATGGCATATTCACACTATTCCTTAAAAACCTCAAATCCTCTACTCTATTTAGTATCTATTCTAACCAGTTGGTCCACCTATATTTATTTATCAATAGAACATCTTTATTATTTGGCACATCTTGTCAATCTATGAATTTTTCATGTTACATCAAATTTACCAGGTAAAACTATAACAACCCAAATCTACCAACCCAATTTATTTTTTGAAGAGCATTTACAAAACACTAGCTCTCAAGGGAGGCACCCTTATTACAATTATTTGAGCATGCAAGGCTTCACCATATTTGAGTTCCAAGTTGTTGTAGATGACACTCTATGGATAGGAGAGGCCAACTCCCATAGCTTCTGGGGTTCACCTTACTAAACCTACATGTTTAGAAGGATACCATAAGTGGTCCCCCCACATTTCCTATACCCTTCTCGGTATAGGACCATGTGACCACAATGTAGGGATTACCCTTTAAGGCCCATAACACTTAAAGGGGGATGCTAATTCTTTAACCTGACTCTAGATCCTCCTAGATAGGTTATTTGACGTAGAGCCTTGGTGCTTAGTTACTATACCCCATTGGCTAACTAAGATTATTGCCACTTCAATGACAAGTAACATGGTCTCTGGATCCTACATGATCAAGGTGTCATCGCTATTGTCTTATGAATAGGTTTCCACACACTCAATCCTACTTGATAAAGGTACTACTACTCATAAGTACCCTGGCTATTGTACACACACAACTTCCAAGTTCATGAGATCCTAGTTATTGCATTCTCGCAACTCCTTCTAGGACTCTTGACTACCTGGCTATTACATTCATGCAACTCCTTCCAGGATTGGATTTTATGGTTTATAAGAGGAAACTCTACCCACCCCAGAGATAAATAACAACAATATCTAATTAGCATAAAGCTAAACCAAAGCATTAAGCATGTTACAATAATCATATCAAATAAAAAGCACTAAAAAATATATTCCTCTTAACCATAAACCAAACTATGCTCTTATCAAAACTTGGATCTCAAAAGCTTTCCATCAACATTTATGCATTAGCAAGATAACCAATATCTCTAATATAAGCATGCATTTCAAATAGCTAATGGAACATATTAATAACCATCTCTAGATATTACTCAGGAGTGCAACTCCAAGTTAACATTAAACAACATCATCTTTCAGTTGTACCACATTTAAAAGTTTAACTTAACCAATACAAGACCTCAAAACCCACACTTAGAGCAACAATATTCAACAATATTAAAGCAACTCTTCATTACATAAATAAGCATCATAAACCATCCTTGAATACAAGAGTCACGATTATAATTATTTCAAGTAAAACAAGCATTTTCTTATTTGTAACAATATCATTTTGAAGAGCTTATGATCATCTTCCAAGATCTTCTACAAAATAATTCTGCAAACTTCTTTGATGGAAAACCACCCACCAATATGAATTTTACTTAGGGATCAAAACAGCTCCAAGTGTAATGCAAATTAGCTCATACCTTACTATATTATGCAAAAAACCATGCACATAAAGTAATTTATAAGAGGATAGTCCTCCCTCTCTTTATAAATAAACAAGCATTCTTTTAACCCATCAAAAGTTAAATCAATTCCATAACAATCTAGGAGAAGCCCATACATATTTTTATAATCATCCCTTAATTCACATAGATCTTAGGAATCATCATAAAAATTTCTTTTTTCAAACAAAACACAACATTCACAACAATCCACGAGAAGCTCATACTTCTCTCTATAATGATCCCTTAATCCACATAGATCTCAAGAATCATTATAAATAATTTTTTTTCCAAACAAAAAACACAACATTCACAAAAATCCAAGAGAAGCCTATACTTCTCTTTATAAATATCCCTTAATCCACATAGATCTCAGGAATCACTGTAAATATTTTATTTCAATTGAAACATAAATATTCTAAAGCACAAGTACCTTGTTAAAAGCCTAATAAACAAGTATGTTTTTAATATTAACTCAAATCCAAGTGCTTTAATAAAACATAAACCTCAAAGCATCTCTAATATTAAATCAAATCCAATGCTTCATTAAAACATAATAATCAAAGCACTATTAATATTAATTCAAGTCTAATGCTTTATTACAACATAATAATCAAAGCATAATTAATATTAATCTAAGTCTAATGCTTTATTACAACATAAATATCAAAGCATAATTAATATTAATTAAAAACCAAAGTACATTATCAAAATATTTATAAAGCACATTAATATTCTTTATAAATGAGTGCTAAGGAAAATAAAAACCCAAATAAACCTCAGCTGAGCATTACTACCAATAGTGACAATCAAACAATCTCTTAAAACTAGACCCAAGCAAGCAAGGAGAAAATGCAGGAACACTCCAAGCTATGGCTCTCACAACCCTAAAACCAATGCTCACGAAAACAATGCAGATGAAACTCAACCATAACACAAGATTAATGTGGATCGCCATTGACATCGGGTTGACACAGGCCTACCAAACAACCAATCAACCAAAGAGCACAAACAAAATATGCAACCAAATAAGAGGTAATGCGTACGGAAAGCACTACTAACATGCATTAAGAAAGGTATACAATACCATGAACTTGCAATGAAAAGGTAAGGAAACAAGGCCAAGCATGAACAAGGTGGCAACGAAGATCCACACCGATGAGTGCCACTATAAGAAGAGCAAAAAGGGTGGTTTAATCAGCAAAGACATCAACCAACATGCACGAGAGACATAAGACGAACCACATGTAGTCCCATAATATACAACAATAATAGAAATAACAAAGCCATAAGATATTAAAAACAAGAACGCATTCCACCCAAGATAATAAACCAAAAAAGCACCTAGTTAACTTGCACTTCTAGGGTTCTTCTAGAGAACATCCTTTTGCTCCAAAACACCTCCTCTCTCGTAACCTCCATTCTTCCTTTTCTATTTTAACCCCAAAACTCTGATTTCAAACAACTTAGAAATAAGGGAGAAGCACCCACAATGTGCATGGAGGGTCACCCCTTGTAACGTCTAAGAAGGCATCATCTTAAATATCTTTGCCACTCTTGTCACCATTAGGGTGGTGCGCTCCTTAATGAGCCACAAAAATCCTTATTAAACCTTTTGCCTCTTGATTTAATATAAATTCAAGATAATTGGATTAATTTCTCCTTGAAGCCTTAATACTAATAGGCTATTTAATATTTTCTATCTAAAGTATTAAATCCATCAATCGACTAATTTAATTACACCAAACTATTGAATTACCAAACAAATCTTAATAGAGCTCAAGTAAAATATAGATAAACATAAGTATACACTCATAAATGCTTCCCACCATTGTCTTATCCTCAAATAAATGATTTCCTTTAAGATAGATTAATGCAATCGTCAATCCATTTCTAAGAAGTCTAATTGCAAGCAACTTCTTGACCCAATGGTGTGAATCATGAGAACGAATAAAATACAATGCATCTACATGAAAATTAATTTTTCTTATTACTCTATTTTGTTTATGAGCAAGCCATCATCATCATTTTCTTAGGTATCCCTCATGGAGGTGGTTTACCCATAGTCCCACCAAGAAGAAGGTACCTGATCCTACATCCATAGATACATTAGTAGTACCATATTCCATGCTTAAAGAAAGCAATCATTCTATTATTAAATCATCTTGAAATAAACTATGCCATTACATAAACACATTAATACATAGTTTATTATCCACAAATTTTTTTACCAAGGAGGGGTGTTACAAATATAGTTCCAACTAGTGTATTCGCTCTAGTTATTTCTACATCCATTCCCAAGGTAAGGTCACCTTGATTTTTGCATAAACAGAGGGCTTGATTGATGAGGAAACTATTGTACCTTAGGCTTATTCATAAGCCTAAGATATTTTATTTCTTGCATTGTATTACATGAGGTATAGTATACCCACATTAGATATGCTTTGGTTAGTTGTTAGGATGCATGGTTATGTTGTTAGAGATTCCCTTTGTCTTCTAGCATGTTGGTTTGTTTGCATCCATTTGGTTACAGTTGGTTATCCCTGCTTAGCATGTTGTTGTAGGTTGTTATAACCCTTGTAACCTCCTTGATTCCTTTTCATGTACTATATATTCAGTATGCATAATGGAAATTCTAGCTTCACATTTTGATTCTATATCATTGGTAATCAAAGTTGTAGGAAAGTTTGCAAGAAGGGAGGCAAAGTGCCAACTTCATTGCATTAGTTCTTAGGCTAGGTTCTATTAGGAATTGTCTTGGGCCATCCCATAGCATCTATTGTGAAGCTCCTACGGTGACAAAGGACATGAAATTACCCTTGCACTGAATACCCCTAAAATAACATCAGAGGGTAACATAAGTTTTCTGACAGGAGAACCAAACTTGCCTTGAGGAAGTTAAGAATTTTTTTTGTAGAACAAGGTGTTCATGGAGAGGATCTTGTAATTCAATTGCAGCTAAAAGGAGGATCCGGTTGCACAAGGTAGTGGCCAATTTGTGGCTAGGAGAAGTCATCAACACTCCTTGTCGAGAAAGCATCTATGGAGGAAGTTGTGTAAAATTTAGAGGTATTGAAAGATCATGAGAGCTTCGTGGAGGTGTTGGAGGTTTGATAATTACCCCTTTACTCCTATTTTTCCCCTCTCCCTCTTCCTTTCATCTAGTCAATCATATTACTGATCAACAACCCTCCTCAACCAACCATCTTATCCTTGGGCTACGTCCAACACTAACACTAAAGATCCCTAACCTCTCCATTTTTGGGGTGTCCCAGCTTATAGTCAACCAAATCAATGGTATTTATTAAACTAAAAATGATAAATTAAAACCATATAAAGATATTATGGATAATGGCTTCTTTCATAAAGGTAACCATTGATATGGTTCCATGCTCTAATAATCGCCAAGTAGATGTAATGGTTGTGATGATAAACAAGCAATAATTATTATCCACTAGATTAGACATCCAACCACGTTGCAAGCCAGTTAGGAGTCATTGGCTATTTTTTCCATTAAGCAAGCACCCATGATCAACTCATGGTATAAATAAATCTATGATTTCATTAAAGACGGTATTCTCCCCAAGTGGTTAAACTATAACAGGCACAAGAATCTCAGGCAGTGTGCTTTTCAATTCATCATAATTGGAGATGTCCTTTATTGAAGGAATTTTGATGGTATTCTCCTAAGATGCCTCAACTCAGACGAAGCTAAAATAGTCATTCAAGATGCCCATAAAGGAGCATGTGGTGGATACTTCAATAAAAGTGCCATAGCTAAAAAGCTTATTTGTATGGGCTATTATTGGCCAACCATGGAATGATACATTCATAGCCATGTAAAGAAATGTGACAAGTGTCAAAATCATGATAGCTTAATTCATGCACCATCTCAAGATCTCCAAGCGATCACATTGCCTTAACCCTTTTCTACTTGGGGTGGACATTATTAGCAAAAATGAACCTAGTATCACATGATGGACATAAGTTCATCATCACAACCATTTAATACTTTATTTATCATATGGGTAGAAGCTATACCTCTAGCCTCTTGTACTGGTGTTCAAGTCTCCAAGTTTATTCTAAATTAAATTTTGTCATGTTACGATATTTCTAACACACTTATATTGGAAAATGATACGCCTTTTTAAAATAAGGATATGGTCAAGTTTTGTGCTAAATTCAAAATTTGGCACAAATGGTAGATGCCATATTACCTGCAAGGTAATGACCAAGTCAAGGCTTCTAACAAGATACTAATTAAAATATTAAAGAATTTAGTGGGCAAAATTGGTAGAGATTGGCATTTGTAGCTATATCCTACCTTATGGGTATATCATACCAGTGTTCAAAACCTAATTAAAGATACACCCTATGTCGTAATTCATGATACTGAGGCCATATTTCCCTTTGAAATAAAATTCCCCTCTCTTAGGATCCTTCTAAAGGATGCAATAATCGGTGATGAGTAATGCCATGCGAGACTTAGCCAAATTGAGTTGCTTGATGAAAGGCAAACTCTTGCCTTAGAGCACTTGTGTGTATATCATCAAAGACTCAAGAAAGCCTATGGGAAGTGAGTTATACCTCATTCATTCAAAGTAGGTGATTTTATTCTCAAAGAAAATAAGAAAACACTAATGTTAAGGAAGACCTTAAGGGTAAGTTTAAACCCAACTGGTTAGGTTCCTTTATCATAACAATCAAATATGGGTTAGGATATTATAAAATAGCCTTCATAGATGGTTATGAACACAAACAACCTATAAATTTAATACATTCAAAAAGGTATTATGCTTGAATCTGCATGTTTTGTCTGCTCATGTGCCTGATTGCATAGTTGATTGTATGCATAACTACTTTTTCAAAAAAATGAACATATTTTACTTGCTTTCATATGCCTAAATTTGCATAATTTATTGGTTTGTTTTTTCATCCCATAAAGACATGAGGGAGAATCCTACAATGAAGCAATGATGATCCTAACTGGCAAATAATATCACTTGAATTGTACTTGTAGTAGGTAATTGAGCTAGTAGAGTCCCTCGTTGACTTCTTCAAGATCTTGTCAATACTTTTTGGTATTTTGAACTCTAGAACTAAAGACCTAGGTTGTGATAAGCATAATATAGTCATCAATTATGACTCAACCATAGCTAGATACCTTGGCACCTTTTTCTATAAATTCAAAACCCCAAAAGGATTCATGTGCATCATTTTATTTATCATCCTCTTTGTTTTTTATAATATCGAATGGCACATGGTGATTGTCTATGTTTTTGCTATACTTATTAGCACCACATGATGATGTTTATACTACAATGCCAACCCCATGAGTGGTATATAAAAGGGTATATTTGATCTAACAAGTCATGCCCTAAGTGAACATCTTCACATCTCTCAAATTCTATCATTTTGTCACATCTTTTGATTCATCTTCATAAATGCTTGAAAATCTTAGAAAGCATCCAACAACATTGGATAACCCTATGAAATAATTTTTCTTCGTAATAGGATTTGTCAAACAAACATCTATCTCAAATCATACCTATTTTGTGACTCACAAATCCGGTCGGCCCTGGCAGCGATCGAATTTGTGCCTTGTGTCGTACAAGGCGTGGATTCACAAATCTACATCCTAGAGGATATGGGGCATAAATTCGAAGAAGAAAAGAGAAAAGAAGAGGAGAAGAGATTAGGTGCTCTTTAGTGTGAAAATTATATTAGCATGCTTATGTTGATGTTTTTATGATTATGTGATGAAATTAATTTTTGTGTTTTTATTTTTTTTTTATTGTAGCATGATGTCCTTGAGAGTAGGGAATGGTGGTCGAGTACCCTTGAGGAGGCACTACAGGAGCTCATGCCAGTAGAGAGATGCACACTAGGGGTAGTGGGGCTTCTACACTTGGTAGAAATACCTTGGGTGGAGGCTGACAGAGCGCTATTGATAGCATTGGCAGAGCGGTGGTACCCAAAATCATCCATATTTTGGTTATCGATGGGAGAGATGACTATCACACTAGAGGATGTGTGGTGCATCTTGAGGATCCCCATCAAGGGGAGGATGGTTTACAGGGCATAGGTGCCATAGGTGGCATAGAGATTGATGGGTGACCCATCACATGAGATCCGCAAGAGTGGATTCCATGTCGATGACATATCGTGATGACATGGGATTGGGGCACTAATGATTGTGCTCTGTGGAGTGGTGGTAGGATTGCTAGTGTGCCACATGAGTCGACAACACCTACCATGGGTATTGGTAGGAGTAGTGATAGAGATGCGAGACCAATAGGTGTGGTTTGCATGGGGTCCATATGTGTTGGCCCATTTGTATAGGATGTTGTACAATATCATGTACAAATGGCATACAAGATTAGTATGCATGACTTTGCTCCAGGTGTGGTGCTAGGAGCACATAGCCATCAAGAGGCTAGATGCACTACCAGGGCCACTACCTAACCTAAAGTGGCCAATAGGATATAGGTGGTCCCGAGACCTTGAGCATACATAGAGGTCGTACGTAGGTATTCTTCCACTAGGGAGATGGGTCATAGATGAGCTACGAGACCATCAGGTCATATGGTAGCCATGGCATCTACACCTTAGGTGGGATGAGGATGCAGAGGAGCTAGCTTAGGTTAGGAGGGTTCGATGGGTCACCACAGAGAAGGATGAGCTAGAGCTCTTTTAGTTTGATCGAGTATAATGGTAGTTCAAGATTCTCCAAGAGATACCAGACCTAGGGGATTATTGGTATAGGAGGGTGAGGCAAGATCCATTAAGAGTCGGAGGGGACCCTGATGTGGCTAGGTTCATGGAGGAGGACCTGGATGATCCCCTCTACGTTGATCCTAGAGTGGATAATGTTGGGGTAGCCCTCAGATATAGGAGATGGTATAGGGGTATTATGCCCCCAAGGATCTCCCCACTAGTGCTAGTGCAGAGGTACCAAGTCATGGGTCGATGAGTGTAGTTGGAAATGATGTGTAACAAAGCAATGAGAGTAGATGCCATAGCCTCCTAGGTAGGCTAGGGTATAGGTCAGGGTAGAGGTGGTGATAGCCACGAGGACCACCATCACTCTCTTCGGGTCAGAGCTGGGGAGGATAGCCGAAGGTGTCCCCATAGTGGCACAGGCTAGGACCAAGTGAGACCATATATCAAGGAGACCCAGTGAGGGTGGTGGAGGGACCACTAGATAGGGTGGCCACCATGCAGGGAGAGATAGACACTCTCCATGCACATAGCTGGGCTAGGTCATGATAGAGAGGGATGCAATGAGGGCCGAGGCGAGCCACCTCAGGAGGGGAGATGGGTAGCTAGAGCAGGAGCGTCAGTGGGCCCAAGCTAAGGGGATGGCTATTGCGATGAGCAACTAACCAGATGAGGGGATCTACCTACTACAGGAGCAACTATAGAGGGTAGAGGAGAGGCGAGACATAGCGGTATGAAGGGAGACCTTCTACTAGGCTCTGTACTTCCAGGTAGTGTTGGTGGATCAAAGGGTGCTTCCACCAGCCTCCCTTTAGTCATAAAGTCGATTGTGGTCTTGATCATGGATAGCTACATAGTCTATGAACATGCCCCCACTAGGACCACCACCAACAGGTGAAGCAGAGGAGGTAGGCTCATAGAGCTAGGGTAGGGATCGGGGTGACATGCCAATTTTAGATTGTGGTATGCATCCCTAGAGAGGGTCGAGTGCGTTAGGCTTGGACTGTGGTGCACTGACCTAGCTGACATGTATTCCCTACTATCAACTAATATCATGCTATAATTTTTATTATTTATGTTATGGTGTGAAAGTGTGTGTGCATTATGTTAATTTTTGTTAAGTAATGACAAACATAATGAATGCAATGAATAAATGAATGAATGAATGAATCTATCTAAATGTAAACCTAAATTAAATGCAACATGAAATGCATAGATGGATGGATGGAAAGAAGAAAGGAAAGAAGAAAAAATACGATGAAGAAGAAAGAGATGAAAACAAAGCTCCAAAAGGCTAAGCAAAAGAAGAGAAAAAGGAGTGGAACCCTATAAGGATGTATGCTCACAAATGATCGAGATGGAGGTTTCCCCTCACATGTGGCCATGAAGCTATCCTATAAGGGTGTTATGCTTACAAAAATATGGACAAGTGTGGAGTGATTACCCACTATGGGTGTAGTGCTCGCTAAGATGGCCAGAGAGAAAGAGATATACCTGCTAGGATGTATGCTCACAAATGGTCGAATGGAGGCTACCCCTCACTTATGACCATGAAGCTATCCTATATGGGGTGTGATTATGTGATTGATGTGCCAAAATGAGTACTACTCGATAAGGGTGTGGTGTGTGCAAGAAGGTGTATGGACAAAGCCAATGGAGCAGAATAAGAGGTGAGTGTGTGTATCCATATTGAAGTTTCAATGGTTAAGAGGTGTGCGTAAGATAGTTAGTGGTCGTATGAACACCATAAGTGATATTCATGTGGTATCTATCCTATCCCATGAGGGTCGCTTAACCATCAAAAATCAAGAAGGAAGAAGTGTGAAAGCAATAATGAGCAGATAGAAGAAGAATGTATATCCTTATCTTGATGAAAGGAAGGAAGGAAAAATATGCAAAGGATAAGGATATACAAAGGAAGAACTATATCCCTTGACTTGGAGAGATAGAAGCAATGAAAACTTTCAAGGTCAAGGAATATAAGAGAAGAAGAAAGAAGAGAATATGGGATGGGTGAATGCAATGATGAAAATGCATAAAAATGGGCCCTAGGTTGGGGATTCGCTAGGCATCAGAGCCCTAGTGTGAGTGCAATGCATGTGAGCTATGACCTAACTAGGTGTCATCACTTGCCATTGTCATGAAATCCCCAAGAATCTATATGATCAAGCAGTCATGCAAGTATGAACAAGCAACAATGCAATTGTATGACAAGAAAAATGCAAGTGGAATAGAATGTCAGGAAAAACATGTAAAATATGATAGGCAGTCATGTAGTATGAATCAAGAAAACTAGATGCAATATGAAAACTAGATGAAGATGCAAAGTCATGCATAGTATTTTTATTTTTATTTATTATTTTTTTTATTAGTGCTTTAAGTTCTTAAAGTTAGCACAAATTTTGATTGTGTCACCTATCTTAACAAACAAGATGGTAGTGCAAGGAACTAACCCATCAAAGAAAGGGCTATTATGGAGGATACCTTCATGATTCTCATCACAAAGAGGATCATCCACAACATATTCTCTAGGAGTTGCTACATGAAAGTCATTGCAAACTCTGACTATGCCATCCTTTTTGATGAAAGGGAGAGAATTCCCAACTTTGCAAGGTCTCTATGAGATAGAGGAACAAGGTCCCCTTGAGAACAAGAAGACTCAACATGCACAACACAAGGGATAGACCCATCAAAGGAGAAGTTATTCTAGAGGATATCCTCATGATTCATATCACAAGAGGTATCCCTTTTAGCATACTCCTTTGGGATCACACTTAGCTCAAGATGCACCAAAGTTACCATATTACAAAATAAGATATCTGAGGGATAAGGGGGACCCTCATCCTCATCACTCCACTCCAAGCCTTGATGATCTAAATATTTAGCATAAGTAATAAGGTGATCATCATTATCAAAGGGTAAAGGTTGGTTTTTATTAGGGATGTAGCCTACACCACATCTCCCAGGCCAAATCTCAACTTCCAAAGGCTCTTGAATACCTTTCTATCATGGCCCCAAACCTTTACCTATATATCCCATACTAGATAGGATTTATTTGGGGAGTGGGTAATCATTGGATAGGTAACAATGGGCAAAAGAATGCTCTATAGGAAGAGGGTTGCTACCATAGATATTTTCTTTGAGGGAGACTCCTATGAAGATAAAGGTACACGTGCCAATGTGTACAACTTCACCCTTCTTATAGGGTAAACCCATAGTCCTTGGTGAAGGTGGTAGCTTGGCAAGATCTAGAAGAGGTTCTGAAAGAAAATGATTAACTTGATCCCATGATGAGACATTGATGAGTGGTTCCTCACTCACCTTTAGATTTTCAAGTTGCTTAGTTATGTGAGATGAGGAAACTGATGGACATAGATTGAGATCAGATTGAGCTTGCTCAACCATTGAAAAATATTGGAATGGATGAGGGTCACCCAAAATGGTGACAAGTTGATCCTTGAATTCAAATTTCAGACATTGATGAAAAGTAGAAGGGACAACCCTCATCGCATGAATCCAAGGGCATCCAAGAAGAAGATTAAAATATGTAGGGCAAGACACCACATAGAACAAGGTATCTAAGATCTTAGGTCCAACCCTAAGGGGGAGAGATATAATACCACAAGCCTCTTGGGACTCATTGTTGAAAGCTTTGATGATGATATCAGATTTAGTTAAATCTTCCTCTTTTAATCCAAAATTTTGGAAGAATTGATAAGTGCATAAATTGAGGGAAGAACCATTATCAATCAAAATTCACTTGATAAATGTTTCCCCAATAAATATAGTAATGTAGAGGGAAGAATCCCCTCATAAGTCTGAGGAAGGAATATCATCATCCAAAAATGTGATATGATGTATCCCAAGAGAACTTACAACATCAACTATAGCACTAGGGGAAATATCTTGAGGAACAGATTGTTGTCTTAGAAGCTTCAACAAGGCTTCCCTATGAATAGGAGAAGTTTGCAAAAGTTCTAAGAGGGAGATCTTAGTTGGGGTACTAGCTAACTATTGTTGAATGTCAAAGGAGACTTTAGGTTGTGGCTTCAACACTAAAGGTGGGGTTTCTAACCTTGTGCTCCTTTTTTGGGTATTCTTCAAAACTAAGGTGGGTTTTGAAGGTGGGTTGGATGAAGAACTCATCTCCTACTGAGAATGTTGAGTCGGTTGAGCTTGAGCTTGTTGCCTTGTAGTTATTGCTATCATACCAACCATATTATCATAGGGAGGTGGCACATTATGATATGACACTTGATTAGCTGCCTATTGACCATGCTTAGGGAGGGGGTCTTGGAAGATCCCCATGTCTTGATTAGTTGTGGGTGCTTGTTGAGTAGGAGGTTGATTGTTTGTTGGAGGATTGGGTTGAGAACCTTCTATAACAAGGCATCCTTCATCAATTAGGTCTTGAACCACATGTTTCAACCTCTTACATGAGTTTGTCATGTGCCCCTCCACTCTATGATACTCATAATGTTGACCAGGCTTATACCAATCAGTCATGGTATCAGGTTGCCTTATGGGAGGTAACTCAATCATATTAGCTTCCAAAAGCTATTGTAGGACCACATTCATAGGTGTGTTGAGTCTTGTGAAATTTCTTGGTGGGGTTTTTGAGGTTGGCGAAGCACCATATTTTGTAGGGTGTTAACAACATTATTAATAGGCCTACTATCCATTACCCCATCACCAACTACATGCTTGTTCTTATACTATGCTTTTATGGTCCTATATTCCTTTATCTTAAGTTGACCTCTTCGAATAAGGGCTTGCTCTACCCTTCTTGCTAGATCTATTGCTTGGTCAAAAGAGGTGATAGTTGTTGTTTCCAATTCATAAGATATTTGCTCTTGTAAATTCCCAATAAATATCTCAAGCATGTCTCGAGGAGGTAAGGTATATCTCAAGCATCCAACTAGACTCCTCCAACGAGACAAAAATTCTGAAAAACTTTCATCTTTACCTTGTTTTAACATATAAACATCTTTCATAGTCACATTCTTTTCAACATAAGCTCTAAATTATTGAACAAACAATTCAATTGTCTCTTCAAAATTCCTCAAAGAATGATTAGGCAATTGATAATACCACTCTAATGCCATACCACCAAGGCTCTTAGGGAATATCTTTAGTAACAACATGTCATCATATATGATATCATGGCATGTTGTCCTAAACATTCTTAAATGCTCAATTGGATCTTTCATTCCCTTATAGATAGGCAAAATCGACATTGGAAAATGCTTAGGGTAGGGCCTAGAGGTAACAATAGGGTCTAAGGGCTGATTGCACATTTCTCTATAGTTGTAGGTGAAACTAGGAGGTTGAATCATATCCACTCTTGAAACCAATTGTTTCACCACATTTGTTAAACTTTGCATATCAGGATTGTTGTTGTGCAATACCCCTAGGTTCCCTAGGGAGGGGTATAGGTAGGTTATTGAAAGGGAACTTGGCCAATGTTGGAGGTATTGATATTATTATGATATGGATTATGATATGTGGTATCTTATTATGGAGGATAACTAACATTTGGTGGAACAGAAGCATGAATGTTGAGATGAGTAGAATGAGGAGGAAATTGAACATAATCTTGAGTGGCACTACTAGTTGGAAGAACTTGTGAAATTCTTCCAACATTGGTGGTCATAGTAGTAGCATATGTTGGTTGATGAGAAGGATTAACATGATGTGAAGATTCAAACAAGGGGTTGTTATGAACATTCCTAGGAGAGATGGTAGGAGGAGGAGAAATCTCACCTTTTTTAAGTTGAGCTTCCTCTTCCATAGCCTTAACCAAAGCCTCCTTATGGAGTTTCATAAAACCCCATAGATGATCAAATGATGTAAAAGTGAAGCCACCATTAGGCCCCTCATAGGGATCATAGTTAGTATCAGTTTCCACATGTTCTTGCTCTTCTGCATCAAGATTAGGATTCTCCCTATCAATATGATCATCTTCTCAAGGAATTTGATCAGATTCTAGATACCTTCATTGACTCCTAAGGAATGGAGCCATTAGGAGAAATGAAAGGATAGAGGAGAAAACTAAGGAAAGACACACAAGAATATTCTTAAGATATTTTTAAATGTTTTCTATTTCTAAACAAATAAAATTAGTGGTCTTATTTAAATTTTCAAGAGAAAAGAAAAGGAAGAGGCTTCCTATCTTGGCCACTAAGATGTGTGTTCACATTGGGTTCACCAAATATGTAGAGGGGGAAAATTGCCCTATCGCATACGATTCTCGATTGGATCCATTGGGAGCCGAGGTGACCGCGGGGTGTGTTATATCTCTACACTTCAGGACAAAGAAAAGGGTTCACCAAGAATGGTTTTAGGACTCGCTCCAAGTCTAAGGTGGAAATGTTTAATGTGTGATTTAAGCAAACACCTATGTTTGGCCTTTCTAAACTAAACTATGGAAATGAAAGAACAATGCAAAACACACAAGATGCAAGAAGATAATGACTAACCCTAATATGATTCTTTGATTCAATGATATCTAACCCTAGGTTGCAAGAAATGAAATCTTTTCTTTGAGCAAGGGACCAAGGGAATGCACAAACAAGACTAAACCCTAGATGCAAAACTATATGCCTTTTTCCTTTTAAATGCCTAGAAAGCAATCAAATATTTTTCCTTTTTACTTATAACCTAGGTTATGAACAGAAATAACAAAAGCAAACAACACACAACCTAAAAGCTTTACTTAGGGCACTTATCTGATCCGATGTTTGATCCAAGATTTATCTTGCATCTAGAATATCCCATAACTTCAAATCTACAAAATAGCTTCACAAAAACTCTAGAAAATATGGTCAGCATTTGGGGGCCTACTTAGGCCACTATAAGACTGAGCTTGGAGGTGCAACAATCAAGCCCCCTAGGTCCTTTTAGTTGATCATTCAAAATAAAATGAGCTTTGACCTTTGGAACAAACACAATGAAATATGATAGCATGGAATAGTAAATGAAATGCAAATAGAATGGACACAATGAAATGAACAAGAATGCAACTTTGAAACCTAGGGTTTGGGAACAAGTAATTGCCCCCAAGCTAAATGCAAGTAAAACAAAATGATTGATACCTAAACAAAATAGAAACAAAGATGAAATAATTCACAATAGGCACGCAAATCAAAACCCTAGGGTTTTGGGATGAATAATCACCCCAAAGTCTACCTAGACCGAATCCATACCCTATAAATTATCGAGCATGGATTCGATAATAGAGAAGAAGTGGACACAAAATACCCAACGGGTGAAAGTAGAGCTTTCACCGAATCCATACCCTATAGCAAACGAGGCATGAATTCACACAAGAGGGTTTAAAACCCCAAAACAAAAGCCAAAAATGCAACAAAAACAAAGAATGAAGAAATTAAATGGACTAATGAATGTAAAGGAACAACCTGGTGATCTCGTGGAAGAAGCAAGAGCAAAGGTGGAAGACCTCTCCTCCTTCAAGAAGACAAGTTGTCATCAAGGCTTTCTCCACTTGCAGATCATAGGAACACACCAACAATAGAACACAAAAGCACCAAGAGCACTAAGAAGCCAAAGAATTATTATTTTGCATGAACTTTGATAGCTTGATTGGAGAAACATTCTTTAGCACTTAGGAGGAAAAAGGGGATCCAATCCCTTTATTTATAGAGGGTTTTGGAGGGCTAAAAGGTGGGAAAATGAAAGTTAACCTTGATTAAGCCGATGCCCCAAAAAGGGTCGACTTAAAATTTAGGTTTTTCAAGAAAAACCCTAAATTTATCGAATTTGCACCTCATAATTTATCGGGCATGGATTCGGTCAAGGTTAAGAAAAGCAAGGCAAAACACAAGAAAAAGGGGTCAAACTTGCTCCTAGAAAGTTTGAGAGCCTCCCAAAGGAACCTAAGGAAAAATGACTCATTTGGGTGGGTCAATTTTTCGTGTCTACACCAGTCCCTACTATAACCGCCCTAACCAAGTGTCATCTCACTCAATCTGCATCTGGTCCCTCTCAACATAGTCTTGATTCCTCTCCAAAATATCCTAGTCCCTCTTCAAAATGATCAGGTCCCTCTCTGTTAGAGCCTGTGTCAACTACCCCTACAACAACTCTATTTATCTTCTCCTATCATCCTACTGGTCCTTGCTTTGCTATCATGACCAATAGCCAGTGGGGGCAGGATCAAAGCCCTCGATGTTGATGTACCATCCCTTTGTCTCCATCGTAACTATTTCTATACTATATGGACACATCAACAATTCATCTTGCTGAATCTAGGACCCATCTTAAGTTGTTTGAGAATAGGTGTAACCCTCATAGGACAAAGTTGTTAGTACCACTAAAAGTATCCTAGAGCCACCCCTGCATCATCTACCCCAAAAATCTCAACTAGAGGATCATCCACATCCTCAATAAAACTTGTAGGATCGAAAACATCATCGTATCCTCTTCATCTCTCCTAATTCACCCATAGGAATCATTGCTCTCCTAGCTCAAGATCCCTTTGAACTAGCCCAAACTATCGTTGAACCCTATCTAGACAATAGAATACACTCTCCATATGGTCCCCTTATTCATCTAACCTGTATGACTTGGGTCAACTCTAAGTTGTCCACCATCCATCCTGCATGCTCCCTCCACAAGTTCCAAACTATCTTAGTAGGCTAGAGGTCATCAATCACCCTTTACACTAACATCAAGACTCCTTTGAAAATTATTCTCTCTATATCATGAGCTCTGTACCACCTAAACCCTATGGGAACACTCAAATCTACTAGTGTGATCACAAGACCCATAGGTCGTCTGATGGCTATATACTCTCATGCCTAGATTTGTAATAGCAGGCAACAAACCAAACTCTTTCCATCCTTATAGGCTACAAGGTGGATAGTTCTATAGAGCCTATATAAAATGAAGGATCTCTAGGCAAATTGTATTCAATCATCTCATATGGATTATAATATCAAATAGCCCCTAGTGCAGTAGTCTCTTACTGGTATATGATACCGACAAGACAAACACTATAATGCATAATAGTGTTGTCAATTGATCCAATAACCTAGCCTAGAATGTGGTATTAATATAGATGCTATAGCTCCTTAACTAGAAATGATGTCCATAAGTCAACTTGGATATAACCATGTTCTTGTTGTCACTCATCCATACCCTCTCACCTCGGATAGGAACTCACAAAATCCTCCAAAAATCCTCTATGGTGATAGTCATCTCCCCCGTAGGTAGCAAAAAGGTTCCACACTCTAAGTGTCATTTCTCGGCTAGGGCAGTCAGCAGAGCATGGTCCAACTCAGCCTTGGGTATCATGGCCAAATGCAGTAGCCCCATGACATCCAACACATCTCGATCAACAGGTGTCATCGCTCCCACTATGGATTGAAGGGTGCAGTGATATTTACATTCTAATACATTGTACACTTGCAACCATAGAAAACAACAATAAATAAAGGTTAAATTTAATCAAACAATCAAAATTAGCCTATAAAAAACTTTGGAAAATAGGCCAGCTAAAGAGTGAGTCCACTTAGTAGAACATTTACCAACAATAAGTGAATCTACATACCTCAAGTATATCCCCACTCGGGTCCATGTCGTCCTGTACTGCTTCCAAGCAATGGATAGGACATCCTGGTTGTGCCATTTCAAGTTGTCCTGAATTTTCTCTAGAGCTCCTTTTTCCTTCTCATGTGCAGTAAAAATGAAATTTACCACCCCCCATTTTCCATTTTACCCTAATTCAAGCAAAACTTGTTTTGCAAAATTTTCATCTCACCCTATTTGAGTTCCTTTGTGACTACATTTTTTGTCACTCATAAACCAAGGGGGTACCCAAGCTAAGAGCAAAACCAATTCTTTATTGTTTTACCCCACGTCAACCTCTAATAACAATTTTTTTTAACAAAAATTAAAATTTATTTTCTTCTGCTAAACATCTTTTTGATGTGCCTTGCCCCGTTTAGACTAATCAAAAGCCAATCATCATGTTTCCCCTGAAATAAGGGTATCTATAGCTATTTTTTACGCATTTTTATTTTTAAAAATGCATAAAAAGGGGGAAAATATAGATACCTAAAATCAAATCAGTTGTTCAACATTGATTCTTTAAATAAACTAACAAGTCATATAAATAACCTCAACAAATCATCCCAACTCAAAAATTTCAAACAAAAACTAGCAGAGGTAAATCTATCGAACAAGAGCAAATCCCCTTGCAATAAAATTTGCTTCTAGCTTGGCGTATTCACAAAAATTCAACTACAAAAATTAACCCAATGGTTATTGGGAGCAAATACACCTATATGTAAATCCACCAATCGACATATTTGTTTAGGCAATGTATTCACGCCCAATAAATTAAAAAAAACTACACTTGCAAAAGCCTCCCAGAGTGCAAATCTCACCCTAGCTGACTGCTTGTAAGTGTAGGGATCAACTAACATGGGAAATAAGGGTATAAATCCCCTTCCACTTTCCCAAACCCCCAAACCTTATAAGATAATCAAGACCTACCCAAATCAAGCTTGCCATGGATAAAACCAGCCCAACATCCTCACACTTCCCATTTAGGAAACCCTAGAGAGTCAAAACTCTATAAATCGGCCCCTTGGAGAGCATTCAATATGGAAATTTTCAATAACAAAGTTTTTTCCAAACTCATTACTCAAAGCAAGGAAGCAACAAAGTGTTGCCAAAATCCTATCTTGAAGCTAGAACAACATCAACATGAGGTTAGGAAAAGGGGGTATTTACTATTTCAATTTCGATGATACTTTTTTTATAAGCATTATTCGTCATTTAAATTCCTACTAATAAGTCTCTATCAATTTCAAATATACATCCATAACATCTTCTTCTAGGATTTTATATTTGCAAAATCTAACAATTGTTTTATAAAGCATCTCCGTCATTCTTGTCCATAGGAACCCTAGGAAGCCATCATAGGACTCCAAATCGCTCCCAAAAAATCCACTGGTTTTCTTAAGGACATTCTCTTCACATTCATCGATGGTATTGATCATCCCCTAATGGATTAAGCGAATCCATTGAGCAAACTCACTCTAGGCGACGTATTCACTCAGGCCCCTATGCACTCCATTTTGTGCAACCCCACATCCTACGTTATTTGGACACCCAAAATAAATTTGATGAGGAAACCTCATTCCAGATGACACATTCATGAAATGATTGGTATCCTACCCACTAAAAACTAGAGTGAATCCATCAAGGGGATCTTGTTCTAGGTGATGTACTCATGTGATAACCCATGCTCTTAGTCATGAAAAAACTCCTTGTTTCTCATATTTTGACACTTGACACAGATTCATCGACTAAATCTATTTTGGGTGACATATTCACTTTATTCCTTAGAAATATTTGCTTTATTCCTTAAAAAATTTAGATCCTTTGTTCTATTTAGTATCTAGTCTAACCAGTTGGTCCACCTACATATGTTTATCAATAGAACATCTCTGTTCTTCAGCACATCTTGTCAGTTTATGAATTTTTTTTGTTATAGTGAATCCACCAGGTAAAACAGTTTTGGTGTTTTTGCTCTAGTTATTTTTGCATCCATTCCTAAGGCAAGGTCACCTTGATTTTTGCATAAACATAGGGTTTGATTGTGCAAACTAGGAAGAGATAATCTTATGGCTATTTGGTAGGCCCCCAAATCATAATCCAATTTTTATTTGTTTTACAGGTTATAACGAATCCACTAGCTATAGGAATTCTAAGAGGCGTATTCGCTCTAGCCTTAAAAATAAGTAAGTACTCTGATCCTCTAGTTTTCATAGATTATAAATAGACTTGTTTATTTATTTTTGTCTTAATATTTTACATCCTAGGCACATAAAAGGGGATATATCGAAAGAATCCTTAGCTTAGTTAATATTTCATGTTGCTTTGATAGGCATTTAAAATCAACATTGCATGTAGTTGTGCATGTAGGTTAATTTGCACATTTTATCCTCCTCACTCCCTTGATCTCATAAGAAAAGCATCAAAATTGAATTGCATGTAGGATAGAACTATATTTCTACATAGTTTTTTGCATATTGCATTGCATTATACTTTAATTCATACTAGATTATAAGAATATACAACTAATGAACTTAGGTGTCTTTGAAAGTGAACTCATCAAATACATTAGGGAATCTCTAAATCCCTTGGTGAACTTGTAACTCCCTACCAAAGATAAATACTACATATACAGTCATCAGTAAAATGATAGGTAGCAACGGTGTCTTCCTATTGAGTGTGGACAATCGACCAAAAAGAAAACAAATCACACCTCCCTAAGGCTAGTGCCCTGAAGTAGGGTGGCATGACCTTCTTGGTGTCCCACAGGAGAGCAAGGATAAACAAGTCTAGAGCTTTAAATAACTTATTAAAGGAATATGAAAGATCATTAGGGCAAAAATTTAATAGGACAAAATCCAAAATTTACTTCCTAAATACTCCAACTAAAATCAAAGTAGGGATTTGTAGGTTACTTCAAATGGAGGAGGCAAATTTACCAACAACTTATCTAGGGATGCCCTTATTTGAGGGGAGAATAAGGATAGAATTATGGAATCTAGTTATAAGTAAAGTTCAGAATAAACTATTCGTATGGAAAGGTAGATTGTTATCGTTAGCAGGAAGAGTGCAGCGAAGTCAGTCTTATAGGCCATTCCAACATATTATATGTCATTGTATACTATGCCAAAATCAATAGAAAAAAATTTAATCTATATTATGCAATCTTTTTGTGGTCAAGATTACATGATAAAAGGAATTTTCCTTTGGTGAAATGGAGCAAGGTGTGTGATGATAAAACTAGAGGAGGTCTCATTTTAAGAGTTCTTATAGATGTAAACTTAGCTCTTAAGGGAAAAGTAATATGGAGATTCTATAAAGAGAGTCAAAGACAATGGGTAAAATTCTTCAGAGCAAGTATGTTGAGTCCAATGATCCAAGATTATTATATACTGCATTCTCTCTACCAAATCATTTTGCAATTTGGATTGGTTTATAAAAATCTATGATCTAGTGGTTAAAGGTTTAATATGGATGGTGGAAAGTAGAGAAACAAATTCTATTTGGATGGATACTTGGTGTTATAAAAAACCACTCAATCTAGATCAAATTTTGAAACCTTGGATCAGATTACTTCAAGACAAATATGGTGATAGGTTTTCAAACATTTTGTATAAGGATAAAGACGAAATATACAAATGAAAAGAAGATTTTTTTACAAGTATACAAGACATTGATGTTAGGAGGCAATTGAGTATAAAGATTACAACACTGATTTTTTTGAGGGGAGCCAAAATTTGGAAGTTGAATAGCTCAGGAGAATACTCAACAAGAAGTGGATATAATGTAAAGCATCAACAAAATAGGAATATCACAAGAATATGGAGAGATATTTGGGATATCCCAAGCATTCCTAAAGTCAAAATTATTGTTTGGCTAGTAGGTCATAGAATAATTTTATCTTGGGATAACCTTATGAAAAGGGATTTTCATGGCCCCTGATAATGTGTTCTTTGTAAAAAGGAGGAGAGTATGGACCATCTCTTGGAAAATTGCTTAATAGTTTGGAAAATATGGCAATGGATTCTTAATATTTTTGGTAAATATATGGTGATGAATGGCATAATTGAAGAATGGGCAATGGCAAAGCATTTTTAAAAGTGAGGATTTACAAATAATCTAGGATATATCAAAAGATACAATACTTTGGACTATATGGCTAGAAAGAAATAGAAGAATATCTAAAGGAAAGGAAAGCAATTTAGAGGTAATAGAAAGGAAGATATGTTTAGCCATAGAGGAGTCTAATCCAACTCTATCAACTCACCCAATTCCTACTTTGGAAGCAAAGAGCTTGATAGATGGATTCAAGTCATCAAATGGAATTATGATTTTGGGTACATGAGAAACAAGAAGAAGACAAAGAATATAAAGTGGAAACCACCATATGTAGAGTTGGTCAAAATGAATTTTGATGGAGCATCTAAAGGAAATTCAAGACCAACATGAGGAGGAGGAATAATTAGAAATAATAGAGAGATTTTATCTCATTATGCTTTCAATAGTGGATTTAAGACAAATAATGAAGTTGAAGCTTAGGCAACTTTAAAAGGATTAAAAATGTGCAAACAAATGAAATGGAATAGAGCATGGATGGAAGGTGATTCACTCATAGTAATAAATATAATTTTGAGGAAAGTAAAGGCTCCATGGAACATATAAGAGATAATTGTGGAAATTCAAGATCTTGCTAAAGAGTTTGAAGAAATCAGGTTTACACATATGTTAAGGGAAGGAAACAAATGTGCAGATAGGCTATCTAATAGAGGGGTTTCAATTGAGTATCGTGAAGTTAAATTCTCTTTTCCATGGTTAGAGGAAGTAGTAAGTTTAACTGAAGTTGACAATAAAATGTTGATTGCCAAAACCAAATAATGATTAAGATTTAGTAAATGTTTTCCATTGGTAATATCTGCTTTTTTTATAACATTAATGTATTTTTTTATATATTGATGAAAAAATGGGGTTGAAGGACCCTGGCCCTTTACACAAAGCTTGAAATATATACAAGAAAAAATAAGAGAAGATCATACAAATGCAAGATAGTCCTATCTTAGTAAAACAAACAAACTGAGGCTAAACCTGTTGATGGAGAACTTGAAATATTATTCCTTTCGTTATCCTTCTATTTAATATAGCTGATGTAGTGCTCAATGCTTTACAAAATTGATAAAGAAATTGCTGACAATAATGTAATTTAGTGTGCTCAAATCCTTCATCACATGATTCCAATAAGTATTCTGCTTTGCTCTACCCTCTTTATCTGCTAGCTTCATTATCAATTCTTATAATACCTTCCAAATCCATGGGAGAATATGATCAGAGAATTTCATATGCTCCCAACTGCCATATTCGTCATTTTATCGACAACTTTGTTTCCCTCTCTATAAATATGTTTAACTTGACTTTCTTCTAGGTTTCCCAAAATAGTCCTTGCATCTATAATTATTTGGAAAATGCTAGAATTATTTAACTCCCCTTTTTGAAGGGAAGTTATAATATTCTTGGAATCCCCCTCGAGAATAATTCTCCTAAAACCCAAATTCACCGCAATTCGGAGGCCTGTAAGCATTACCCTTGCTTCAACTTGATGATTTGTGGTAATTCCTAGATCCTTAGCACATGCAACCACTACCTGACCTCTGTCATTCCTAATGACGCCTTGTTAGTCAAAAAGTGACTAACTACAAAAAATGGCTGATGCACCTTTTTTGCATATTTTCAAAGAAGACCGAAGTAGCCCATATGCTAAAGAACAAAGAAAAAGCAAAATACACTAAGGAAGAAAAGTGTCACGATTTCGCGACATGTCGAGTTTTCACGGCGAAAAACAGCAAAGAGGGAAAGCAGAGGAAAAAGTCACGATTTCGCGACGTTGCCCATTTTTGCCAAGTCCATCAATAAAAGGGTAGAAGTCAGGGAGAATGTCGCGATTTTGCGACATGGCTTATTTTCGCCAGAAGAATAGCAAAACTGCTAAAGAGACTAAAAGTGTCACGATTTCGTGACATGTCCCTTTTTCGAGGCCAAAAGCAACAAGAGAGAGCAAGGAGGCGAAGTGTCACGATTTCATGACATGTCACATTTTCACTGTCAAAACCAAGACAAAGAGCTAAGGAGGCAAAAGTGTCACGATTTCATGACATGTCACATTTCAAAACCAAGACAAAGAGCTAAGGAGGTGAAAGTGTCACGATTTCATGACATGGTCAATTTTTATGATGCAAAAAGAAGAATCAGGCTAAAGACATAGAAATGTCATGATTTCATGACATGTTGCATTTTTGCGACTCAAGAAGGAGACAAGCAGAGAAACAAAGTATATTTTTGGCAACTAGGGCATGCACTGACATCATGTGCTGATTTCTGAAGAATGGTCAGTTGATTATAACATGGCAGGTCCGCTGGATGATTGCAGAATAATAGGCTCATCTAAATTTAGCCAGAAGGAAATCTATCTAATCTATGGGAAATCCGTTGTATATTCTTAGAAACTGCAGATAATTACTTGTAATTGATTGAGGAAATTAAATGTACATAGTAGAAGATACTCTTTTTAGGGTATAAATAGGAGTGAGTCGATCATGAAAGAGGTCGGCTCTTGGACGTTTACAGACTTGATGTACATGTTACTGGATTACAAGCAATAAGAGATATTCTTCCTCTGGCTTCTGAAATTTTGTATGCGAGTGTATGTATCTGGTTTTTAACTTTTATTCATTTTAAGCTTTATAATGTATCTGTTCTGAAATCTGAACTGTGCATGTATAAACCTTATTTCTAGAGTTGAATATTAAAGATATTTACATGTATTTAGATGAACATTTAAAATCGCACTCAGGAATTCATGTTTTCTATAGGAAGATATAAAGAAACTCTGAAGATAGTAATCTGCATCATCATTTTTTAGTTGTTGTCTAATCTGTACCATGAGAAAAGTTCTAGCTTCGGCTATATTTCCCTTATCTCTTGTTTCCCTTTTCTCTAAAAAACTCAAAGGAACCAGCCTTCTCTGGAGATTAGACAGATGATCTCAAGCAAGGTCTGTCTATTCAATGTTGGCAAAGTCTAAGGTGCAACACTATTAACCGAAGGCAGATTTTGTTCCAATAGTTTTTGGCACGCCCGGTGGGACCAGAAAATCCCACAGTATTATATAAGTTTTGGTGTTTTACTTTAGAGCCTTTTGTTTGAAAATCTCAAGAAAAAACTACCTGGCGACTCCGTTGCAATAAAATTTAGACCATAAAAGAAAGACCTTGTCTAAATTTTTTTGGTTATATAGCCATATGATAACCAGATCCCGAGCTAGAAACTCCGAAGAACCCATCGAGTTCTTTGAGCTACATCTCGGAAGCCTAAAGGCACACCCTGTGCTAGCCGCACGATCAAATCCACCTGGCACCATTAGCACCTCTTTAACACCCATTGTAGGAGCATCTGCAAGCAATCCTATAGTAGTTGTAACTCCTTTAGCAACCATGGCAGCTGCCCCTATCTCAACGCATCTTGTATGGAATCAAACTGGTCCTTTGAACTTGGGAGCACAAAACCAAATTCCACAAGCTGCACTAAAAGCATTGCCGACTTTTGATGAAATAGGCAAAATAGTAGATGAGCACTGTTTAGATGTATCATCGCTAGCATCTATTTACAATATCACTCAGGAAGATGTAATGGTCAGATTGTTGGTTATATCTTTGAAAGGAAAGATGCTCTATTGGTACAGAGCGCTTCCCACTGGATCCATTACTTCTTGGGCAGTGCTTGTCGGCCGTCTGGTCGATGAATTTAATATACATGCGGATCCTTTCACATTGTTGAATCAATTCACTGTCATTGAGAGGCATCCACAAGAAGAAATCCAGGATTTCAACATCAGATTTACCAGAACTCGTGATAGAGTACCTCAGGGCATAAAACCCATGGAAGAACAAGCTATATGCTATTATTTAAGGGCTTTTGATTCAGATCTCAGTATGATAATAAGGCAATCCCGCGTAACCACTTTTCCTGAGATCTATCTAGAGGCAGCAAAGGGCGAAGCTGATCTCATCGCTACAAAGAAATATCCATCAAAGAGTCTATTGCCAATTGTACCAAAACTTTCCCAAGCGTCAATTTCTAAACTGCCTATACTCCCATCAACGCAGGCTCTCCCAGCTATAGCCGCACCTCCTACACTCCTTGCATTACCAGCCCCACCCCTTGCATCAGCTCCCCTGAATGACCAGTACATGACCATAATTGATACAATGAAAACATTGTCAAATGAAATGGCATCCATGAAAAAGAGGGAAGTTGAACGGAATCTCCAAGCAAGAAGATTTCCATAGATACAAAAATATGGTGCTTCAACGAGTGGTAGAGGGCAAGATAGAAAAAATGTTGTGTATGCGAATGAGACAGGAGATAATGGAGAACCCACTAATTCTGATTATTGGTGTACCACTTGCAACGATCCTCATGGAGAAGATTCATGCATGATTCATCAACATCATGTGCAAGCGGTTATTAATGAGAGAGCCAAAGAAACCGGCAAGGGACAAGTGAACATAATCAGAGAAGTCCACCACAATTTGGCAATGCCATCCGTGGAACAAGTCTCAGTCCTGACAAGATCGAGAAAAAAGTCATTACAAGTCGACCCTAAGGAACTCCAACCACTAAGTTTTCCTCCTGCCCCTAGGGCGACTCCGTAGAAAAACCAGTCTAATGAGAAAGGACGTTCCGACCCTCCTCAGACTTCTGCGACTACACCAAGAAAAGAATTTCCTCCTAGAAAAGGGAGCGAGACTCAAGAGCAAGCGAAGGAAAGACTCAGATTTCCTTCATTGACAAAAAGACAAAGAACAGAAGCCACGCAGGTCTATAGAGATAGATATGATGCATCGACTAGTGGAAAGGAGAAAAGTGTTGAGGTATCCCCAGCTGCAACCCTTTCGTTCAACATTGCAGAAGAAATGAAGAGGACTCCTTCCAAAATAAGCATGTATGATGCACTGCAAATTCCTGGTCAGATTGACCTCCTCCAAGAATCCCTAAATTTAAAGAATGATACCTCCTTCTCAAATGTTATACAAGCAAATGTTATGTCAACCTCTGGGAAAAATAGACCGCCCCCATTCTATCTATCTTTGCAAATGGAGGGGTGGATAGTTCACAATTGCATGATTGATTCAGGGGCCGCAACTACGGTGATGCCGAAAGCCGTATGTGACATAATGGGGATGGAATATACTCGGAGTCATCCTGGTGTGTTGCAATTAGATGGTACTCCAGTAAAATCTATCGGGGTGATCAAAGATATCCCTATTCAACTCCACAGAATACCAGAAGTAGTCGTCATACAAGAGGTAGTCGTTGTAGACTTAGAACCATATTTCGGTATGTGTTTATCCAGAGAGTTCACGGCCAAAATGGGTGGTTATCTGTCTCTAGATTATTCTCATTTGGAGGTACCTTTCAAAGGTAAAAGAGTCAAGATCTACAATGAAAAACCATCTACTTTTCACGTAGAAAGACTGGAGGAAACAACCACCGTCAACATGATGTCTGAGGAATTGGAAAATATCGATTTAATGGAAGAAACCCTGGAGGAACTCCAATCTGAGGATCAATTTTCAATGAAGAACTTCAATGCTATGGTAGAGACAGAAATGGGAAGCTATTCCATTGAGAAACCAAAAAAGCTCCCTGTTGTTGTCCCTAAAACAGGTGATTCGGCCAACCAGTTATGGAAATTGTACTTTGATGGGTCAAGGTGCAAAAATGGAGCAGGAGCTGGAATTGTTCTGATTTCACCTACTGGAAAAGAAAAAGTCTTTTCATATAGGTTGACATGGAGTTGCACCAATAACGCAGCTGAATACGAAGCTTTGTGTTTGGGACTTAGGAAAGCTGAAAAACTGGGTGCAAAACAGCTGCTGATCTATGGAGATTCAGAGCTGATTGTTAAACAGGTTACTGGCAAATGCATTTGTAAGCAACATTACCTAAGGGCTTACAAAAACAAAGTGTTGGATCTATTGGAAAATTTTGAAGCACTAAACATGAAATCCATTTCCAGAGAGAAGAACACACATGCAGACCTGTTAGCGTCAGTAGGATCCAATTTTTGCCCAGTCAGTAATGTTATTCAGAAGTCTAAAATAGTCAGACTTATATACAGGCCTTCTATGCCCGACAAGGACATTTTTTGGCAAGTATTTGAGAACGATGAGCAGATCCTAGATTTTTTGATTCATGAGATGAATTGCTCTACAGATAGAGCGTTACAAGAAGAGGACGAAGAGAGCCTTATTCAACTAAAAAACAATCATATCCCTAGGGGACTGATCACCCTGGAGAGCCTTTTCGACAATAGTGACAGAGTTGTAGGTCGAAGGATCAAGGTAGATGAACGTCGGTATAAAGAAGTAGAACTAGAACCGGGCAAGATGATCAAAGTAGGGACCGATTGTACAGAAGTAGAACTAGAGCAAATAAAATGGTTATGTAGAGAGTATCCAGATATAATAGCCTGGACTTATAGTGATCTAAAAGTGTACAAGAAAGAGGTCATTCAACATACCATCGAACTAGAGGAAGGAGCTAAACCTTTTAGGCAGAAGCAGAGGCCTGTGAATCCTAAAATTGAAGCCTTAATGAAACAAGAGTTGTTAAAACTCCTACAGGCTAAGATAGTATACCCAATCAAGCACTCTACCTGGGTGGCAAATTTGGTCCCGATCCGCAAGAAAAATGGAGAAATAAGACTATGCGTCGATTTCAAAAATTTGAACAGAGCCTCTTTAAAAGATCACTATCCTTTACCCCAGATTGACCCAATCCTTCATACTGTGGCAGGAGCAGAAAGGTTTTCTCTGTTAGATGGCTTCTCTGGTTACAATCAAGTTTGGGTGAGAAATGAAGATCAATATAAGACTGCATTCACCACTAAGTGGGGAACATTTGCATACCAAAGGATGCCCTTTGGATTATCTAACGCAGGAGCAACTTTTCAAAGAGCCATGGACGTAGCTTTTGGGGAGCTTGCAAACAAAATTATTGTCGTCTATTTAGATGACATGACTATATTTTCTCACAACAAAAAAGACCATGCCACTCATCTGCGACAAGTATTTGAGAAATGTAGAGAATTTGGAATATCATTAAATCCTAAAAAGTCTATTTTTGTTGTGGAAGAAGGAATACTCCTTGGGCATGTTATTTCTAAAGCTGGGCTTTCAATTGACCCTGATAGAGTGAAGGCACTTCTTGAGTTGTCGCTTCCAGTTAACAAGAAAGGTTTGCAGTCCTTCTTTGGGCAAATAAATTTCGTCAAAAAATTCATTGCAGACTTTGCCCATACAGTTAAACCAATGACTGAATTATTGAAAAAGGATGCTCCTTTCAAATGGATAGAGCCAAGGAAAGAAGCTTTCCAAAAAATTCTAGAAGCCATCGCTCAAGCTCCTGTGCTAGTTAACCCTGACTATTCCCGAGGTTTCATACTATATGCTGTCGGAGAACAAGATAGTTATGCTACAGTTCTCACTTAGAAAGGAGCGGATGATGAAGAAAGACCCATAGCCTTTCTGAGTTCCACCATGCACAAACACGAGGAAAGGTACAACTTCATAGAAAAACAAGTATATGCAATTATGAAATCCTTGAATAAGCTAAAACACTTCTTATCCCAGAGTCGGACGATGGTTTATGTTATTCATCCCGATGTAAGGAACTTCATAATTCAAGGAGAACTGGGTGAAAAAAGAGTTGGATGGGTGACTCGCATCCAAGAGTATGATGTAGAAATACATCCTACTAAAATAGTCAGAGGGAGAGCTTTGTGCCAGGAATTGGCCAAGCAAGCTGCAAGTGGATATGGGGAGAGCCACCCCATCATGGCAAACACTGAGCAACATCAAGACAGAGTAAGTTCAGGTTGGATCGATGACTTTGTGAGGTACTTTCAGACTGGGTCATGCCCTGAAGATATGAATGCTTCCCAGAGAAGGAGATTCAAAACCCAAGCATTAAAATATACCCTTCGAACAGAAGGGTTGTACAAGGTTAATATCGATGGTGTATTGTTGAAATGCATTCCCGATAATGAAAAGCAGAAAGTGTTAGATGAATTTCATGGGGGTCTCTCAGGGGGACATTATGCAGGCCGAACCACAGCTTTGAAGATCCTTAGAGCTGGATGTTATTGGCCTTCCATCTTCCTAGATGCATACAAAGTGACCCAGAGGTGCGAACAGTGTCAGAGGTATGTGGGGAGGAACAAGAATGCGCCTATGCCCTTAAAAGCTATTCAAGTCGAGGAACCGTTCCAGTAGTGGGGGTTGGATTTCATAGGTATAATAGAGCCAAATTCATCATCAGGCCACAAATACATTCTCACTACCATGGACTACTTCACTAAGTGGGCAGAAGTAGTACCCACAAAGAAAGCTGATTCGAAAGTGGTGATAGAATTTGTCGAGAGTCTAATCACAAGGTTTGGCATACCAGACTCTTTGATTACAGACAATGGATCTCCTTTCACTAGTGCAAAGATGATCGAATTTTCCAGTCGATATGGAATTTACTTGAAGACTTCCTCTAATTATTACCCACAAGGTAATGGATTAGCTGAGTCTACTAATAAGAATATTTTAAGAATCCTGAAAAGAACATTAGAGGATAATAAGAAGAACTGGCACTCACTCCTGAATCAAGCCCTGTGGGCCGACATAATTTCAATCAAGAAATCAATCAATACATCACCATATGCTTTGGTTTATGGCAAAGAGGTTGTTTTGCCGATTCATATGGAGATACCCACGTTGAAATTGCTAAACCAAGTTAATGAAGATGAAGGCCATCCAATGGATGCCCGACTGATGCAACTTCTGTAGCTAGAAGAGTCTAGGGAACAGGCCTACAATCATCATCAAAAACATATGTTGAAAATAGTCGGGTGGTTCGATAAGAAAACCACTTTCAAGAAATTCAAAATAGGTGACCTGGTGTTAAAATGGAATGTCAAGAAAGCGAAACCAGGACATCATGACAAGTTTGACGCGTTCTAGGAGGGGCCATTTGAAATTATTTCAGAAAAGCAATTCAATGCCTTCCAGTTAAAAGATCAAGATGGATGGGTTCTACCCATCACGGTGAATGCATTTCACCTAAAATTATATTTCCAGTAAAAGGGACAGATCACCATTATATGTACAATATATTATAAGTTTTGAGTTTTGTAAATATTCCCTTTTCGCGGCCTAATAAGAATCATTTTTGAGGACTATCAGAGTCCGACATTTTGAATAAAATCTGGAGGGAAAAGTCCGCCCTTGTTATTTTGCATTTTCAAATCTGGAGCTGCCGCGTGGTCGCCTGAGAGTCGGCAAGAGGGAATGAGTAAAAGAATGTTTTGAAATATGTTATGTGTGCTTCTCAAAATATTTCTAAAGATCCATCGTCGAATGTTTCTAAGCAACCACGTGCCCGGGGTTCAGTGGAAGAAGATAATTAATCTGTCAGGTAGCATCTTTTTTGGCATGGGATAATTCCTAGTCCCCAAGTGGGTTTTTAATGAGCCAACGAGCATTTTTAGGAGTTTCCTAAGGAAGGTGGCGAGAACGGAAACCAAAGAAATATGGATGAATCAAATCGACCAACCGTCATTTAATGCATTAATTTTGCATGTCCTCTCAAGCTACATAAAATTAAATTCAAGGATTTGGAAAGGCATTTCGCCATTTGCAAACTTGCTGAAACTCCTGAAGAAGAAAAAGAAGTGAGGAACTATCTCTATAATGCTTGAAAATCCAAAAATCTCACCAACCACTTTTATACCACCACACTATAGCATAGTGAGGAAGGAGTTGTGAAGCAATCAGAAGAAGTTCAAAGTCTGTGTACCTGATAATTCATAATGGCCCCTAAGAAGGCGAAGAACTAGGTAGCATCTACCTCATCACCCCGACTACTTCGGTAGTAAAAATAAGGGAGGAGAACAACGCTGGTTTTATTGACAGAGACTCCCGAATTGTAGATACAATAATAACATGGAAGGACCCGACGGAGATTCAGAGCAATATAAAGAACCGGGTAGCGACTGGGGTTTCTGCGTCTTCTCCTTCAACGTTTGCATACCATTCTTTCTTGTACTGGTATGTATATATTCCTGTTCATCCCTGCCCAGAATTGGTAAGGGCAATTGCAAATTTCTATGATGAAAAGGAGAGAAAGGTTAGAGATTTTTCAGGGAAGGTTCTATTTTCTCTGTCCAAAGATGCTTTTGTTTCTGCTTTTGCTGCGGGCCATGTCCCTTTCTTAGAACCTAAGAATTTTGACCCCTTAGAATAGGCTACATATTTTGGCTCATCCGAAAAGGTGAAGGGTTTCCTAGCCACTCAGATAAAAGATCTTCCAGAAGGGGTAAATCCACCAGAACCCCCAATTGACATGGCAACTTTTAAAAATCTTGAACTATATTCCATCCTGGCCATGATTGTTGGACTAAAAAATGATGAAAAGGTTCAGAAGTGGCAGGTGGTTGTAGTAGAATGTTTGTCGAACCCTAGAATGTACGATTCGGCTGTTATGAGCAGGAGTGTGAAACCTATTTTCTTTGACTGGCCTGAGTTTTTAAGTGCAGAAATTCATGAGGGTTTGGCGGCATTGAAGGCTGGAACCCAGTTTTCATTCAGATACACTTCATATTTGGTGTGGTTATTCTTTTACTTTATGTCTCAAGAGTTAGCTTTCATTTCAAAAAATGATAAGAATGAGAAGGGAGAAATCTTACCAGTGTATGAATGGACCAATGTGTTATACAAATCCGAGTCATATTATGATTTCAATAGGGAATTTTTGGGCCCTGCGCTAAAAATCATGTATGGACAAATAACAAGATTGACCCCCAAAGCGGAAAAGGTATTGCAAACCAAGTTTGCAGAGGAGGGGGATTGGTTTATTCTAACACAAGGAGTATGCATCAGATTGTATGGGTTTACAGACAAACCCTTTTTACTTCCTCATTATGTGACTGACAGAGTCTTTGCCTTAGAATATGTTAGGCAAACAGAAAGCATTAATGTCAAATTCGGGACTGGAATTGGGAAAACCGTTACCTGTAATATGCCTTTTAGTTTTTAAGGAATTACTATTTCAAGAAAGGGGCAAAATGAATTTGAGAAAATTGGGGCTTATTGAGATTTCGCAAAGATGGAAATATGATCCCATGAACAGATTTGCTGAGAGACAATCCATTTTGAATAAAACACAGATTAAATAATTTCATGTTAAAGTCAGAGATGATGTTGAAGAAAATAGAAATAACATAGAAGATGAACCCCTGGAGTGGCACATAGAAAATATGGAGCCTTTGCCTCCTTGGCATGATTTTTACGAAGTAATTGTTCAGTTTGACCCAGAAAATATAAAAGCTCATCAATTGACGGAAGGTAAAATCACCAGGATTCAGAAGAATAGGCCAGATTGGGATGTGGCTAAAATTCGAGAATGGTGGGTAATGAGAGTCCAGACAAATTCGATTTCATCGAGATACCCCACCAAAAATGACAATCTGTTCGAACCTCGGTATAATGAAAACCATGACTCCTGGGGAGGAAGTTTCCCTGTTAGAATCCCTCCAAGCATAGGAGGTAGTCATTCTTCTACTCCCGAAGTATCTCAGCAACCTGAAGTATCCCAACCACCTGAGGAATCCCAACAGCCCGAAGCTGGTAAAGGAAAAGAAATTGCAGAGGCTCAGAATCTTCCCCTTGTTCAGACCAAACCTAGGACATCTAGGAAAAGATCAATAGAAGAGGTTTTTATTGAAGAGCAAGGAAAGACTTATAGTTCGAAGGCCGCCCAGATGATGTTGAAAATGGGTTATGATGGAAAAGGGTTGGGCAAAGAAGGACAAGGGAGAGTTGAACCTATTCTAGTAACAAAAAGAGAGAAGCGTCTAGCACTTGGGGCAGATACTCTGACATCAAGACATCATTCCTCAAGAATTGTAAAATTTGTTCCACCTTCGGACTCGGGTACAGAATCTGATGAACCCGTAGCAGAAAGAATGAGAAAATTGAAAATGATGGCTGATAGAAGAAAAGACAAGAATATTATTCAAACTTCTTCTAGTGATCAAGAGCCTCAAGATACAGAAGACAACTCAGGGAAAAGGACTCAAGAAGGTGAACAAGACCATATGATTGAAGAAAACACTGATGCAGATGCTCAGGAAGTTGAGCATGAAAATTCACAGAAGGAAGTCTCACGCGGCCCACCCAGTTCGGCTCAAGAGAGCCAAAATAGTGAAAATAAAAAACAAATTTTGGTTAAAAAAGAAATCCTGACGGTAGGACAGCAGCAGGAGAAACAAATTATAAACTTGGATGAAAGTGATGAGGGAAATAAAACTCCTGATAAAGACAAAGCGCAGAGTGAAGAAATGATCGTCAGTGAACATGAAGAAGAAGAAGAACACCAACAACAAATCCAGCTGGAAATAGGTATGTTTTCTTTACTTTCTTCTTCTCATTCTCCTACTCATTCCCATTGTAATTCTCCCTCCTTTTCTAAAATCAACAAAAGTATAATGTTCTTGCCAAAAAATTACCTTGTTCTCCCAGAAATGGCAACATCTTCCCAGAATCTGCTAAATGTTGGATCCGTAGTTGCTCCCATTCCTTTTCTCCCCAACATTGACATCCCGATGGCTGGAGTTACAACTTCTCAAGGGACTGAGTCACACTCCACCATGGCCAAGATTGAAAATCTAAAAAAGTAAGCAGGAATGCTTTAGATTGGTGGACTTCACATTCAGCTGAGGATTCTAAAGCACCGGCTACTGTAAGAGAAATCATTGCTTTAGACCCAGCTAGTATGCAGAGGAAGAAGTTGAAGTTAACTCCTATTACTAAGAAATCAAAGGGAGAAATGACTGTGGAAGATTACCAAGCAGAAGAGATAAATGAAGATATATCTCAACTGCCTATGCAAGATGAGTGGGTGAAAGCCCAAGCACATTTTGGGACCATATACTTACAGGGAGGACATTATCAAGAAATGTTTTTAAAGGAAAAGGAGAAGAGGAAGGAATTAGAGACTGTGGTGAAAGAACAAAAAATAGCAGAGAAGGCTCTTACTCTGGAAGCTAAAAAATGGGAGGGTAAATTCAGTGCTGCTGCCAGTGAAGTGGCAAAATGTAAAGAAAAGTTGAGTGTGGCAGAAGCTCAGATTCAGGCATTGAATACACAGATACAGCAGCTACAACAACAGTTGGTAGAACAACAAAACGCTCCTTCCGGATTTTCAAAGGATAAAGTAAAGAAAATGAGGAAAGAATTGTTAAAAGATTTGTTATCTTTAGTATTAAAGGCTAGACCTTTATTATTGTATTTAGCTAAAGTAAAGGAAACTACTGAAGTAGTAAAACAAGAATTTGGAGTTGTCGAAGCATTTTTATTGAAAAGAGAAGATGCAGCTACTAAAATTCAGATTTTGTCAAAAAAGATGCCAGGAAGCATGGAAGCCAAGCTCAGAAGCGAAGCCTGGTCTCAAGCTAAAATCGTAGCAAAGAACTTCTTTAGAAAGTTTAAATTGATAGCACAGGGAAATAAGTTTCTGCAGGAGCTTGAAGATGAAGCGAAAGGGTTGCTCCAAAACCTTGATTTGGCTATCCATAATGGGCTTCCTTACCTCTGGGATGATGGTTCAAAAGTGTTGAAGGAAGAGGTCCTTTCAACATCAATAAAAGCTTTTGTTGAGGATGAAACAGACATAGACGGTGGGCAGGAACCTATAGAAGAAACACAGGTCATGGAGATGATCCAGAGGCTGACACAGATTAAAGCCTATTTACAAGAACTAATTTTAAGGCAAAAGATCATTTCTTATGATAAAGTGGAGGAGTTGCAGTATGTATATCAACTTTTCATTGATTCTTCTGATTTAGAAGATGAAGACTGGAACCGAGTTTGCAAAACTTATCAAGAGGTAATTACAACAATGGACAAAATCAGAAGATCTAAACATCAGGGTCAGAAACTAGCAGCCAGAGCTGGGACCAGCTCTCAGAATTGAATCTTTTATGTTCCTCAGAAAAAAGTTAAGTCACTAAGCGGTAGAAAAAAGTTTTGATAAGGTAAAGATCACTTATATTCCAAAGTGCATTCTTTTTCTTTTATCTTTGCTTTTTCACTTGAAATTTTACTTTTCGCAACTGTGTTGGTGACTCCGTTTCCCAATGGATGAAGGCCTGGTTTCTATTTATTTTTGCGAGCAAAAAATCCCCGGAAGGCGCCAAGAATGTTAGTCAAAAAGTGACTAACTACAAAAAATGGCTGATGCACCTTTTTTGCATATTTTCAAAGAAGACCGAAGTAGCCCATATGCTAAAGAACAAAGAAAAAGCAAAATACACTAAGGAAGAAAAGTGTCACGATTTCGCGACATGTCAAGTTTTCATGGCGAAAAATAGCAAAGAGGGAAAGCAGAGGAAAAAGTCACGATTTCGCGACGTTGCCCATTTTTGCCAAGTCCATCAATAAAAGGGTAGAAGTCAGGGAGAATGTCGCGATTTTGCGACATGGCTTATTTTCGCCAGAAGAATAGCAAAACTGCTAAAGAGACTAAAAGTGTCACGATTTCGTGACATGTCCCTTTTTCACGACATGTCCCTTTTTCATGGCCAAAAGCAACAAGAGAGAGCAAGGAGGCGAAAGTGTCACGATTTCGTGACATGTCACGTTTTCACGTCAAAACCAAGACAAAGAGCTAAGGAGGCGAAGTGTCACGATTTCAGCAAAGGTCATTTCAGACATGGTCAATTTTCGTAGTGCAAAAAGAAGAATCAAGCTGAAGACATAGAAATGTCATGATTTCGTGACATGTTGCATTTTCGTGACTCAAGAAGGGCAGACAAGAGAGAAACAAGAGTGTATTTTTGGCAACTGGGGCATGCACTGACATCATGTGCTGATTTCTGAAGAATGGTCAGTTGATTATAACATGGCAGGTCCGCTGGATGATTGCAGAATAACAGGCTCATCTGAATTTAGCCAGAAGGAAATCTATCTAATCTATGGGAAATCCATTGTATATTCTTAGAAACTGTAGATAATTACTTGTAATTGATTGAGGAAATTAAATGTACATAGTAGAAGATACTCTTTTAGGGTATAAATAGGAGTGAGTCGATCATGAAAGAGGTCGGCTCTTGGACGTTTACAGACTTGATGTACATGTTACTGGATTACAAGCAATAAGAGATATTCTTCCCCTGGCTTCTGAAATTCTGTATGCGAGTGTATGTATCTGGTTTTTAACTTTTATTCATTTTAAGCTTTATAATGTATCTGTTCTGAAATCTGAACTGTGCATGTATAAACCTTATTTCTAGAGTTGAATATTAAAGATATTTACATGTATTTAGATGAACATTTAAAATCGCACTCAAGAATTCATGTTTTCTATAGGAAGATATAAAGAAACTCTGAAGATAGTAATCTGCATCATCATTTTTTAGTTGTTGTCCAATCTGTACCATGAGAAAAGTTCTAGCTTCGGCTATATTTCCCTTATCTCTTGTTTCCCTTTTCTCTAAAAAACTCAAAGGAACCAGACCTTCTCTGGAGATTAGACAGATGATCTCAAGCAAGGTCTGTCTATTCAATGTTGGAAAAGTCTAAGGCGCAACACTATTAACCGAAGGCAAATTTTGTTCCAACATGCCCCACCACCAGCATGACCCAGGTTACCTTTTGCAGCTCCATCGAAGTTAATTTTTACCCAATTTTTGTGGGGATGTTCCCATCTGGTATCTAGTCTCACCTTATTGATTTTTTCCATATTTAAGATATCTTTTTCTCTAGAGAGGATCATTGCAAGATTTTCCTGGCCAACAATATTTTTAATACAATCCTCCAATAGGACTGTTTTTATCCTAGCATAAACCCCAATTATTCCTCTGGTTTTATTTTTGAACACTCGTTTGTTTCTTTCCAACCAAATCCCCCAACAAATATGTGGAATGCATTTTTGCCAAAAAATATTGCTTCCTAAGTGCCATTATTCCCAAATCCTGATTAGAGAATCTGGAATGACCCAAGCAACATTAACTTCTCTCAATAACATATTTAGGATATCACAAAAAAAATCACAAGTTCCAAACAGGTGGTCCACACACTCATCCTCTTTGTTACATAAGACACAAACAGTTGGAACCACAATCTCTCTTTTGAACATATTGTCTTTTGTAAGGATCTTATTGAGAATGGAAGTCCAAAAAAATATAGCAACCTTAGGGATGATGTTTAGCTTCCAAATTCTTTTAAGCTCGGGTTTCTCTGAGGTTACTTTTCCCAAGACTCTATATCCATCCTTCACTAAGTACTGGCCTTGCTGGTTTCTTCCCCAAATTATCTGATCCTCCTCTAAACCTCTACCTAAATAATAAATCCTTAGGAGGTTTTGCAGATCTTTACCCCCTGAGCCTTGCATATCTTCTTGCACGATTTTCCACTCCTGAAAATCACCCACCCTATGAATGTAACCATTAATTTTCTTACCATAGGTTTTGGTTAAATGTTCTTTAATATCTTTGAACTTTATGCAGTTTGCTAAAGGCTCCTCTTGAATCCAAGGGTCTTTCCAAAAGTCAATTTTGTCTCCCCTACCTACTCTCCATTTTAGACCTTGCCATAGAACTTTCCTGCTTTTGATTATATTTTACCAAAAAATAGACCCACGTGGAGGATTAGAACAATTGATAAAGTGGTTTCTGCCCTCCAAGTATTTATTTTGGATAATACTATCCCATTTTCCTGATGCTCCAGTGCAAAGCCTCCAACCATATTTAGCTAGAAGGGATCTATTTAGATCTCTCAACTTCCTCAAACCAAGACCCCCATTATGTAAAGGTTGGCAACAGGTATCCCAAGCTACTAGATGTATACATTTTTTGCATTCAGTGCCATCCCATAAGAAATTTTTTTGTAGTCTTTCTAAAGTCTCTTCCACTTTCCTTGACATCCTTAGGAAAGACATGAAATAAATAGGGAGGCTTTGAAGTGTGTGTTTTATGAGTTGTACTTTCCCTGCAGAGGATAACAGAGATCCCTTCCAACCTTGAAGTTTCCTATTAAATTTATCAATAATTGGATTCCAAAGTTCATCTTTCATCTTTCCTATAAACAAAGGCAAACCAAGATAGGTGATAGGAAACTTTTCCTCCTTACAGCCCAACACTTTAACTATTTGATCTCTTATACTCTCCTCCATGTTTAAAAACATAATCCTACTTTTTTCATAATTTATTTTTTGGCCTATAGCTTTTTCATAAGAATCAAGGACATTTTTAAACTCCAAATCTTCTTCCTTTCCCCAAGCAAGAAAGTATCATCCACAAACTATTGATGAGATAAAGCTTCACCAATGGATGAATGTTTTAGACCTTTTATATTACCATCCTTTCTCTTTCTTTTCAAAGTTCTTCCCAAGGCATCTACCATAATGATAAAGATATATGGAGATAATGGATCTCCCTACCTGATTCCTCTACTATAAGGAAAGAACCCAATAGATTATCCATTGATCAATATTGAAAAGCGGGGGTTAGAAATACACATACCAATCCATGCCCTCCATTTTTCATTAAAACCCATTCGCTCCATTATTTTATCTAAGAAAGACCATGAAACCCTGTCATAGGCTTTGTTCATGTCTAGATTAAGGAACATGCCTGACCCTTTCCTCATTTGAATAGAGTGTGTTGTTTCATAAATGTAAATGATACTTTCGATAATCTTCTTACCTACCACATAACCTCCTTGATCTTCATTAATGATTGAGGGGATGATGTTTTTCAACCGATTGACCAAAACTTTAGTAAATTTTTTATAAAATATATTACATAGGCTGATTGGTCTAAAGTCCTACAATTTATCTACCCCATATTTCTTAGGAATTAGAGAAAGGAAGGTATTATTCCATTCTTTCAACAACTTACTATATTCTTGGGCTTCTTGGATTGCATTGACTACATCTTCTCCAACAATATCCCAATGATGTTGAAAAAACCTAGTGGAAAACCATCTGGTCCCGGAGCCTTGGATGCTCCCATAGAGAACACAACTCTTTTAACTTCCTCCTTAGATATTACCTTGCATAGATATTCATTCATGCTATCATTAACTCCTTTGGAAACATTGTTAATTATGCTTTCTATTTCCATGTTGCACTCTACTTTTTCTTTACTAAGAAGGTTCTAAAAGAAATTAATGGCCAATTTTTTAATATCATTTAAATCCTCATACTTTCTTCCATATTCCCCCATAAGGTAGAGGATTTTATTGTTGTTCCTATGTCTCATAGTCGAAACATGGAAGAATTTAGTGTTTCTATCACCTTCCTTGAGCCACAAAACTCTTGATTTCTATTTCCAATGAATTTCCTCTTGGGTAATGGTATTATGATACTCCATGAGGAGTTGTTTTTCCTTTTCATGCCACTCTGGTTTTCTACCTTCCTTTTCCATTGTTTCCTCTATATCATGGATATCCTTTTTAAGTTGTTGTTTTCTTAAATTGATGTTACCAAAAACCTCTTTATTCCAAATTTTGATTCGATACTTGATGTTTTTTAATTTTTGGGTAACTTTGTACATTGCTGATCCTTGAACCTCCTCCTACCACCAAGATTGAATTTTATTTGTAATTTTTGGGTGCATATTCCACATGAGCTCATACCTAAAGGGTGCTCTTCCCTGATTCCCCTCCTTTTCCATATCCAGCAAGAGGGGATTATGATCTGATCCTATTCTGGGTATACATGTAAGTCTATGAATATTGTTTGTACTTAGCCAACTGTCATAAATAAGAACTCTATCCAGGCGCCTTTGAATGTGATTATCCCCCATCCTTCTATTTGTCCATGTAAACTTACCTTTACACATATCTAGGTCAATCAGCTTATTATTTTGAATAAAATCATTAAAATCTTTCATACCTTGAGTGATGTTAATCATTCCTCCACTTTTGTCCTCTGTTCTTATGACTATATTGAAGTCACCCAAAACCATCCAATGCAAATTAATGAAAAGACTCCTCTGAAAATATAGCTTATTCCACGAATGGAATCTCATGATCATCATTTTGAGCATAAACTCTTGTCATTATCCAACACAAGTTATTTTTTTATCTTCAATTTGACTGTGTAGAATCTCTCTTCTTGATCAATTAATGTGCCCTCAAAATTCATTTTGTCCCAAAAGATGCAAATACCTCTAGTAGTACCTTGTGTTGGGCTTATGATCCATTCAACATTTCGGCCAAATATCTTTCTGAATAATGTCAAGTTTTTTTGTGTCAATTTTAGATTCTTAAAGAAAAACAATATCAGGTTTTACTTCGATGAGTAGATCTCTAGCAATTCTTCTTTTCCCAAGGGAATTTAGCCCCTGCACATTCCAAGAAAGGATTTTTATTTTTTGGTTTTGTTTGATGGGATTTTACCCTTAACCATACATTCTTCATTTGGATCTAATTCTTGTCCCCTATTCTTTGGTACTTTTTGTTATTCTTTTTTGGGGGGTCTTCCTTGCTTTCTTTTCCCATAATTACCTGTATTATTTGTATGTTTTCCAGGAGGATCATTCTCTCCCATTTGATTACATCCTATTGGAGATTCTTCTGCTATTGATTGAGCTATTTTACCCAACTCTAGTCTTTTGTTGAATCTTGTTTGCATACCCTCCTTATATTACTTTGAGTTTTCTATTATGCTTAGATCCTTTTGTTCCTCAAATTGTTTAGTTTCATTCTTTGAACTTAAAACTTGATCTAATCCTTTCCATCCCTCTATTTATTTGATTTTAAACCTCCAAACTCCTTCAATTTGATCCTTCTCATGTTTTGAGTCTATTTGAGTGGATGGGGTATCCTCTACCATTTTAGAATCATCTACTAATATTTCTTCTTCAAATTCCAAATTACCGTATGCATTCTCTGTGTTGATTGCAATCACATTTTGTTGTTGTGTCTTGGTATCTAGATTTATATGATTTTCAATCATATTATTTTCATCTTATGGTTACCTTCTTCATAATTATTTTATTTTCCTTGATTGAGACTGTTCTCTTATTGATTAATGTTATTTCCAAAACCACTCAAGTTTTTTTCTCATTATGTTCTTCATATGCTTGTTGGTTTAGCTTTGTGCATTTACTTGCATACTCTATTATATTATTGAGATTATGTTGTTATTCCTTGTACTGTATAGAACATCCATTACTAATTTCATTTTTTGCCTCTTCATTTACCTACTCGTAAATTTCCTAATATTGTTTCTTTTCTTGTGCTCTTTCTTGTGGGATAGAAGTTTCCTTTTCCATGCTTGTAGTCCTCTGGTTTATTTATTTTTTTGGTAAGTAGATATTTTATATACAAAATGGGTTTTTTAAGAGGATCCCAAAACATTATAACATGAGAGGCCGCATCCCTTAGTAACAAAAAGAACCCCTTGGGCTAGTACAGTAGAAACCATAGTAAACCTTACCAAAAAAAACATAGTAATGCCCAGGAGGGCTACATCAAAAACCTCAAACTGGAGGTAAAACATGCTGAAAAAACAACAAAAAGAAATAGATGCATCCATTCTAAAAACCCAAATATCCTCTCCCCGCTCCTCGTGCCCGTCCGCCCAAGCCCAATCCTCTCTTCTTGCTTATGTGGAATCATTAGCGATATCCTGGCTGGCGACCTTCTCCACATCCGTTGGAACAACTGTCCCCACACCACAAGACATGTGGATAGTAATCCCTTATTTGCCAAGTGGTCGGCTAAACCATTGCCCTCCCTGTAGGTGTGCTTGACTTGGACCAGGTTCCTCCGGAGGAGGAGGTTCCTGGCCTTAGAAATGACATTGAAAACCTTCCACGCCGGATCTTGGGAATTCATCATGTAGTTAATGATGTTCAATGAGTCCCCTTCAACTACCAAGGGTTGGGGATCCTCCGAAATGAGCTCGAGTCCTCTCAAAAGTCCTTTGGCCTCCGCAACATGATTGGTTTGAAACCCCAAGTTTTCACAGAAATCTAGGACGAGCTATCCATTATGGTCTCTAACTGATCCACCCGTAGTGGCCGCCCTTGGGTTGCCCCGAGAGGCCCCATCAAAATTTAACTTCAACCATCCTTGAGGAGGCTTGACCCACCTGACGTCCTTCCTGGATAACCGCGGATCCTCCCGCTCCTTGATCTCCCTTGATAACTTCAAGGATTTGAACAAACCCTCTTCAAACACATGCTTGGGCCATGGGTTGGGGATAAGCTTGGAGTTCTCAATGGCAAAGGTGATGGCCCTATGAGCAACTAAGGGAGGATCCCTAGGAGGATTATCGAAGACCCGACCATTGTGTTCCAACCATATCTGCCACAAAAAATGGTGGAAGCAAGCATTCCATAGGAAACGGAGCTTGGGATTTTTAAAAGGATTGGGCCATTGGAAGAAAGCCTCCTTAATGGTCTTGGGGGGAATCCATTGGATCTGAAAGGTAGAGAGGATGGAGCCAAGGACCGACCTAGTGAAAACATAGTGCAGGAACAGGTGGTCAGAGGACTCACAGGTAGACTCACACGGATAGCACCTATTGGGAATAGCAAACCCCCTCTTGTGAAGATTGTCAATTGTGAGAGCTTTATTCTGAAAGGTAATCCACGAGAAGAAATTTACCTTTGGGATCAAACATTTCCTCCAGACCACGTTGCAAGGAAAGTCCGATTTCAGCCCTTTGCATTGGAATTCATAGGCAGATTTGACAGAGAATCCACCATCATCGGTCCCCCTCCAAATCATTCGATCCGGACCTCTGCTGGTGGGTATGATGATGTCCTTAAGGATGAAGGACAGGAAGTCGGCCTCAGTCTCTAGCCCCTCTACATCAATGACTTTCCACTGTAGGGAGCCATTTCTCCATTCAATGAAATTGGCCACCCTCTGCCCAAAGTTGTTATCAAGAAAAATTTTAAGGTGAACCAGCCCGGTCTGCTCAGAGAGAGGGTCCTCTAGGGCCCACCTATCCTTCCAAAAATCTATGCTCCGACCATCCCCAAGGATCCACCTGATGCCATCTTGGATCAGCTGTCTATATTGGACAATGGCTTTCCAGAAAGCCGACCCCCCAGTGGGAATCCCATCCTCAAGAAAGGAAGTGTTAGTGAGGTATTTCCTCCTAACAATTCTAACCCATTCTATCGGTTCATATACCAGGATCCTCCAAGTGTGTTTGGCAATGAGCGCTAGGTTCATCTTGGCCATTCTCCTGAACCCTAATCCTCCTTGCTTCTTGCTTCTACAAACTTTATCCCAGGCCACCAAAGGAAACCTGGACTTGTCTTCATTGCCTGACCAAAGAAAGTTCCATTGGGTCTGCTCAATCTTGTGAAGAACCGAGGTAGGCAATCTAAAAATAGACATGAAAAAGATCATAATCCCTTGGAGGCACGCCATAGTGAGGGTTGCCTTGGCATCTTGGGATAAGAACTTGCCTTTCCACAATGCCAACTTTTTGTGGATTCTCTCGAGCACCATGTTCCACATCCCTTACTTAGCACACACGCAGTAGAGAGGGAGGCCAAGATAGGTAGTGGGGAGGGAGTCAATAGAGCACCCCAGGATCCTTGCAATCTAAACTTGACGCCTGACAGGGGTGTTGAGAAAAAATATCTTACTTTTGATGTAGTTAACTTTTTGATCGAAAACACTCTCATAGAGTCCTAGGATTCATTTGATGGATCTGGCTTGAGCTATTGATGCTATGGTGGATAAGAGCGTGTCATCCACAAACTGTTGATGGGTGATCGCCTCAATCCTCGAGGCAGGGAGGATGTCGGTCACCTTCTTTCGCTATTGGGCATCCTTGAGGGCTCTTCCCAAAGCTTCTATGAGGATGATGAAAAGGATGGGGGACAGAGGATCCCCTTGATGCAGACCTCTTGAGCTCTGAAAGAAATCGATAGGAGAGCCATTGACTAAGACAGAGAACCAGGGGGAGGAAATGCATCCCTAGATGAGGTCAACCCATAGGGGATGGAAGCCAAACTTGAGGAGGATCTCCGAAGGAAACCTCTATCAACCCTATCGAAGGCCTTGTTCATATCAAGCTTGAGGAAAAGGGTAGCCTTCTTGGTCATTGAGGCAAAATGTAGGGTTTCATGGATCGAGATGACCCCATCTAGGATGTTCCTCCCTTTCATCGAACTGCCTTGAGACTAATCAATGATAAGGGGGAGAATGGGCTTCAGCCTGTTGGCCATAACCTTGGTCAACACTTTGTAGATGACGTTGCACAGGCTGATAGGCCTATAATCAGAGATGGATTTGCAGTTAGAGGCTTTCGGGATGAGGGCCAAGAAGGTGGAGTTGAAACTGCGAGGGAAAAATTTGGTTGACTGGATCTCTCTAATGGCCTCACAGACATCGTTCCCCACCACATCCCATAGGGTTTGGAAAAACCTCGAAGAGAAACCATCCGGCCTAGGGTCTTTATCAGGTTGCATTTAAAACAAGGCCTCCTTAATCTCATCGTGGGAGAAAGGTTCCACCAGTCTAAGGTTCGCATCCTGAGGAACGATGCAAGGAATATTAGATAGGAGAGTATCCTGAGCTTGGTTGTCACCCTCCGGGGCACTTCCCAAGAGGTTATGGAAAAAGGACACCACTTTAGCCCTGATCTCAACTATGTCCTTGGTGGATGATCCATTGCTGCACACAATCTCCCTGATCTTGTTGGATGCCCTGTGTCGCATAGTGGAGGCGTGAAAGAACCTGGTGTTAGCATCGCTTTCCTTGACCCATAGGTCTCTTGACTTCTGCCTCCAAAAGGTTTCCTCTCTAGCTAGGATGTTATGGAACTCTACTAGGAGGTTCCTTTCCTCCTCCCTAGTGGGGTTGTTGTGGTCCCCAGCTTTGATTCTCCTTTCCATCTCCTAAAGTTTCTCAGTAATGGCCTTTTTACTAGTGAAAAGGTTTCCAAAAACCTCCCTATTCTAGATTTTCAAGTTTTCTTTGACCATCTTCAGTTTCTGAGCCAACCGAGAAGTGGCGGATCCTCCAAAATTTTGATGCCACCATGAGGACACTTGATCTTTGAAATCCTTGTGGAGAGTCCCATGGCTTCGAAACGAAAAGGATTTTTGAAGGAGGGAGGGCTTCCAGTTTCAAGGAGGATGGTACTGTGGTCTGATTCGATCTAAGGTAAGGCCAACAGGGTGGCATCACCAAATAGAGGGATAACTTCTTGAGAGATGAGGAACCTGTCTAGCTTCACCTAGATGAGCCCGCTATCAATCCTCATGTTTCTCCAAGTGAAAGAGGACCCCTTGAGCTTAACATCCATGAGCTCATTGGTATTGAAAAAACCTCTAAAATCCTCCATGCTTCTGTTGAAAGAGTCGTTACCTCCTTTCTTCTCAGACGGATGCAGCGGGCTATTGAAGTCTCCTCCTATGATCCATGGAAAGGTGTTGAAGGTGGTCCTCATTTGAGTTATAGTTTCCCACATTTTGGCCCGCTCAATGGGGGAATTTGGAGCATAAATTTTGGACAAGATCCAAGACTGATTGTTGGTCTTGGAGTGAAACAAAATGTTTAGGATCCTGCTCGAGAATGACAAAAGCCTTCCTTCAACCTGGGTAGGGTCCCAAAGGCACATGAGCCCACCTGACGTGCCTTGAGTTGGACTGATAAGGCACTCTCCTTTGGCCCAAATGGCCTTGGCAGACTTTCAAGAAGAGAGCTCATCGATTTTGGTTTCTTGCATAATGAAGATGGAAGGATTGATCCTTTTCCTTAGGTCAACCACCAACCGCTGCTTGGCTGCCCCGTTGAGGCCCCTCACATTCCATGAGAGGACCTTCATTTCGAGGGTTTAGGATTTTTCTTGCCTCCCTTCACCAGCTGGAAGGGGGGTTTGGTTCCTTGCTTATCATTCTGGTTGTCGAAATCATCAGAGAAAAGCGTCAACTGGGTTCCATTTGTGATGTCCTTCGTTGTTTCCTTGTTTCTCTTCTCATTGACAGAGGGTCTCCCTCTTTTCCTTTCGCTGCCATAGTCAATGGCATGTTTCCTGCTCCTGGTGTTTCTAGGGCTGATTCTCCTAGAGACGGATGGGCCTTCTTTTTCAGAGAAAGGAGAAAGGGGTACCTCACCCCTATTCGAGCGGTTTGGGGATTTCCTATTGCCCACCAGGTACTCATCCATAAAAGAATTTGGAACAACAATTTTAGGAAGGGTCTGTACCTGGGTAACTGGATCCTCTATGCTAGGACTGGTGTGAAGCGAGGATTTTGAGAGCACCTCCTACTCCTTTTGGGCTGATGAGGAGGCTTCTCCTCGCTCACGGTTTTGCTTGCCTTGATCTGGAACATCACTCTGACCTTCCTCCTGAGGTGCTTGGTGGGCGGGATTATGCATGATGTGTTTCGGGCCTAGCACCGACTCCTTGTTGAGAGGGGGAATACCCTGGTTCCTCTGCATGCCCTTGTTTGGACCTATTGCCTTTTGATTCTAGGCCCTCAAGATAGGGCACTGATTTAGGAGGTGACCTTGAGTGCGACAGTGAGTACAAAAGGTTGGCTTGTTTTCATACTCGATGGGCTGCCTCTTGATGATGCGTGATCCTCTATACAAGTTTATGAAAGTGGGTAACTATGTTTCTAGGTTAGCGGAGACACAGAAGCGGGCATGGACCATCCTGGATCGGACCTTGGTGGAAGAATCAATGGCAATGAGCTCACCTATGGACCGGGCTATCCCTCTGATGACATTCTCATGCCAGCATTGGAAAGGGAGGTTGGGCAACCTAACCCATAGAGGAGCTACATTTATGTTTTGGGTTTCAGGGTTGAAATCCTCTCCCCACTTTCGAAGAAAAAGGCTCCTGCGCCCTAGGAACCATGGTCCCCCAACCAAGATGTTGCAGCAGTCCTCCTGAGTGTTGAGCCTGATGGTAAAAAACCCCCGAGAGAGGGCAACAATTTCCATGTTTCCACTGGTATTCCACTTGGAAAAAGCCCATTTTCAAATGGTCTCCATGTCTGGTCACCCTCCTACGAACTTGCCAATCAGAGTGAAACGCTCAAGCTCCAGGTAGCTGTCCATTAGGTCTTCAAGGATGACCAAATCTGCTCCATAAGGAAGCAGTTCCTGGGTGGGTTGCTTTGTTGGGGATCTTGGACTTAGTACTTGGGTGTAGGATCCTTTTTGGTTTAGGTTTACCCCGCCTCTTGGTCCCTCCTTGTCAGGAGGGTCTTTTTCGCTCCTGTCCGACCCATCCGCCTGGGCCCCTGCTGCATCGGGCCCTGCCCCATCATCACTGCCATGGCTTGTCCCTCCAAGACCCTCGCCTAACCATCCTGCCTCCTTTCTATCGCATCCTCTTGGTCGCTCTCCATCTGCCACTAGCTCGCCTGCATTCCCACTCTCCATCCTCAATCCTCTGGTTTATTTGATTCTCCTTTTGTTACCACTTTTTAGTAAACTTGGTTTATCTTTGTGGATGAAATTTCCCCTCCACATGTCCAAACACTTTACATTGCTTATAGTATACTAAAAAAATTTCATATTCAACTTTTTGTTCCCATTCCTCAAGCATCAATTTGATTCTCACTTTTTCCACTTTGTCTTGTTTTAGCTTCACGTTAACACAAACTCTTGCACACAATATTCTTATTTTATTGCAGGTGGGTGGATCCATGGTTATAAATTGTCCAATTTGTGTTGCCAGACCCTTAATAATTTGATCATCCCAATATTCTATAGGCATATATGGGAACCTAATCCAGATGGGAACGAAACAAAAATATTCCTTTTGAGGGTTGAAGCCCCGATGCCAATGTTTTAGGAAAATTGATATTTTACAAAAGAAAAAGGATCTCATGATAAAGCTACCACCAGATCCTCCTCAATATTAAATCGGATTAAGAAGTATCCCTTTGATAGACCAATAACATTCATTGAACCCTTTGTTTGAATTTTAGAATGAAGCCATCTCCTAAGCACATCTAAATCTGGTCTAGGCCCTAGAAATTTTCCTACCATGCTAAACTCATTATCCCTCAATATTTTTTTTATTAGGGAGTCATCAATACATACCTTTCCATTTTCATGAGATATCTCTGTGCCAACTTCTCCTTTAATCGCTTCCTTTCTTCCTTTGAGAATCAATGCCCAAGAATCCTTTCTTGATCCTTCCTGTAGAACAACATCTGGTATTTCATTTTCTACACATCGATCAACATTCCTTAGATCCCTAGCTCTCCCATCTGGATCCCTAATTTCATCGTTTTGCCCTAATGGGGGGAAGTTTTTATCATTCAAGGAATCCATCCAAAACTCTCGGTGTTTACAGCTTGGCAACCATCCAAAATCCTCGACGTTCACAGCTCAACCTCCATTCAAAATCCTTAGTGTTCACAACTCGACATCCATCCAAACCCTTGATGTTCACAGCTCGACATCCATCCAAAAAAAAATTATAAATTTTTTTTTTTTTTTTAGTAATACTTATACACATCCACCATGGGGATTGAACCCGGGTCACATCACCGATAATCTTAGTTATCAATTTTGTCGAATTTTTTAGATAAAATTTGATATTCGTCGAACTCAAAACTCTAACAAGTATATTCGATGAATAAACCATGCAAAAAAACTGAACATAAAAAATATAAAAACCTTAAAATCAGTTGAAAAATAATATCTCAATGAATTTAGTACACCTACAATCTTCAATTTATTGTGAATATGCAGTGCAGTACAGTCTCCGATTTAGAGCGAATATCTCTTAAATAACCCCAAGGTAAAACTCACAGTCGTACAGTCTCCGATTTAGAGCAAATATACAGTCTTCAATTTTGAGCGAATATGCAATGCAGCGCACGTTATAGTTTTAAAATAAATTATTACGTGAGCTAATATAGTTTTTAAATAAATTATAACCTGAGTTAATTGTTATTCTTCGTATTCAAGTAATCCCAAGGTAAAACACGACGCCCCAGAGGAAATTTTTATAATATTTGAAAAAGTTACTTTGATTTTATTTTTAAATTTGTTTTATACAATTATTAAAATCAAATATTATAATTTTGTATTTTATATTTTTAAATTTTATAAAAAATTAAAAAATAAAATTATTTTAAAAAATATATGTACATTTATAATAATTGATTTTTTTTACAAATTTTTAAACATGTCGATTTTTTTTCGAATTTTAAGAGTGTCAAACTCGAATACGAACTCGAACTTGATAACTAAGCCGATAATGCAAGTGGCGTCCTTTCCGGTAAACCACACTCACAGGGAATACATTATTGTGTTTTCATATGGACTATTTATTATAATTTTTGTGGTTGCACTTGTGCTTCAAGAAGGAAACTAACAATCCAAATTTGATAAAGTGGACTATGATAGTGCGATGTTTTGGAAATATTACTCTACTAAGATGCAATGCATAAATAGTAGAGGTGAAATTTTGGTATTGTGAAGGTTGTTATAGGAAAATGTCAAGAAGAATGTTGAATTATAGAATATTTGTATTCACACAAAAAAAATTAAAAATCCATAAAATAAAAATCAAGAATTGAAACATTTTATGTAAAATGATGTAGGTTTCTAGCTATAACATCTCAATTGAGATGAGAATTGAATTTATATGTAAACTTCAAGCTCTAAAGAAGAGAGTTATGATTTGTCAAGGGGGGACCTGAGTACAACCCCTTGTTCTTCAACAAAAAATAATAATAAATATAACATATTTTGAAATAGTATGAGCTTCGTGAAGGAGTAGGGCATTTTTTCTAAAACATATTTTATCTTTTAGGAGCCATATCTTCGTGAAGGGTTATTTGATTCAGTTGATTCTTGGACCTACTTGTGCAAATTTTGAATAGCTTTAAAATGAGTGGTCATATGAAGAAACTTGAGCAATATTGAGGAAGATACAATACTTTGAAGTCAACCATTTAGAACAAGAGTAGTGATGATTTTTCAAGTCACGAGAAACAAAATTACAAATATTTGTTAGCTAGGGTTCGGATGATGGGAGGAGAAATGAAGGGCTAGGACTTAAGTGAGGCAAGACATTCTATTTGGGCATAGAATTTTTTAACTAAGTTTATTTTCCCTTTCTTTATCTTAGAAATTTTGAATGCAAATTATTATAATTTGTTATCAAATATTATATTTTCTAAAATATATTCGTGTAAATTTCAGTAGATTTTGAGTTTTAGTTTCCTTTTCATTGATCAATTTATAACTAAATAATTAGAATCATCTCTAGTGGTAGAGGTTAGTAAGCACACCACAGAGGGTTGGTCCTCATTGCTCCAAGATAGGGTGATCTTTGGTAAATTTAATGGGTATTGGTCAGGGTATTTGGCCTTGAGAAAATGGATTGATAGGAGTTGGAAGTCTTTAGGAGTGATTCTATCCTTTCTTCCCAAATGTTTCTTCCTAGTAATTTTTTGTTATAGGGAAGAAAGAGATGGAATCCTAAAAGGAGGTCCTTGGTTTATGGGAAGAGCAAGACTCTTCCTTACCCATTGGTATGAAGGCTTTTAATATAAAAATGTAAAGCACCAGTCTAGGTTAGGATGTATGGGTTTCCCATTGAATTTTGAAAAATAGATACCTTCTAGGCAATAGGAAACACTCTAAAATAATTCCTTGAGATTTTAGATATTACAAAAGATGAATTCTTAGCTATTTATGCTTAGATTTTGGTCATGATTGATATAAGTAAAGATTTCCTAGAATCAATCATTATTAAGTATGGGGATAAGATGTGGAACCAAACCATATATTATGATAATATATCTTTTAGATGTAGAAGATATCATGAGGTGGGGCATATTGAGAGATCATGCCTTAAGCAGAGCCCAACACAATAATATGTAGAAAACCGCAAGAGAAACTTACAAATGGATATGGATGAAGATGGCTTTCAACTTCCAAAAAATAGATCTAGAAAAATGAAAGCAAATAAATAGTGGAGACCAGTAAGGAAGTATATTGGAAGAAATACCAACTCTTTTGAGGCTTTAGCCTATGAATAAAAAGTAGATCAAAGCTTAAAGGACACAGTACAATAGGTTCATCAAATTAACAAGGAATTGTCTATTCAATATGATCCTGATTTAGGGATGAACATTCTAGATGACCTAAGGAATGTGTCTCATTAGATTTTGAAGAATCTCTTGAAATACAATGTACCATTCAAGAGAAAAAAATTGGTAAAAAAAATGTAGTGTTAGATGTTAATACATCTACCATTAATAAGGAAATACAAAAAAATGAGCAGGACAAGTCAAAAGCTTATGTAGTATAGCCAAGAGAGGGTAAATTTTATGAAAACAAAGTTGTGAAAGAATATTTATGAATAGAATAATAAGACCTACTCCTAATACAGGCAAGGAAAAAAGAAAAAACCCTCAATTTATCAAGCGAGATCTAGGAAAGCATTAGCAAACATAGAGAAAGGACCACAAATTAAGTTGGTTGAACTTCTCTTTACCAAACAAAAAAAATGATATTGGTAATTCATAGGCGGGGCCAATAGCCTCTAATAAGACATGATTATCATCTCATGGAATATAAGGGGTGCTAATACCCCCTCAAAGCAGAGGTGTATGAGGGACCTCTATTTAAGTAATAATCCTGATATTCTTTGCATACAAGAAACTTAAATGATAAAATAAGTAAAAAATTATGAAAGCAATATGGACGAGATGTGAATGGAATGCTATGGATTCTAAAGGAGCGACAGGGTGAATTCTAATTTGTTGGAATCCTACTAGAACCTCTTGTGTAACCATTCATAAAACTAGGCATTGGATAACCTCTTTAGTCACACACTACATTGCAAATATTCATTTCATCCTTATAAATGTATATGGACATACAATTTAGTCAAGTATATTAGAATTTTGGAGTGGGATTGAATCCTTTATGAGAAGTAAAGATCAAGAAAATCGATTCATGATCATAGGATATTTTAATACCATAACCAAGTTGGATGAAAAATTTGGGGGAATTAGGAATTTAACCCAACGTATGAGAGACTTCTCAACTTTTATTCAAAACAATAAATTGCTGGAGGTTGAGTTTGAAGAAGATAATTATACATGGACCAACAACATGAGAGGCCAAAACCTAATAGCAAAAAAATCAGGCAGATGCATACTCTTAAATCATTGGCTAGATGAAGGAATTTGTGCTGAAATTAACACCTTAACAAGGATTGACTTAGATCACTAGCTAATAAGAGTTAAAATGGTGGTAAGTGAATTAAAAAAATATCATATTTTAAATATGAGTAGATGTGGGAAGACCATCCTCAATTTGTTGATATGATAGCACAAACATGAAATTCTTAACTTCCAAAACAAATTAAATCAGTGACATCTAAATTAAAAGAATGGAACGATAACACTTTTGGAATTTTTTTGAGAATAAATAAGAACTAAAAGATAAACTTTCAAAATTCCAAAAAGCTGATCATAATAATCCAAGCTCATAGCAAAGGGAGTTACTTAGTGAATATCATAATAGTTTGAGTAAGGAAGTGAAATTTTGGAGATTAAAATAAAGATAAACTTGGTTAAAAGGAGATAAAAATACTTTTTTTTTCATAGGATGGCTATAGTACATAGATCAACATCCAATATTAGTAGAATTAAATTAGTAGAAGGGGTTTGGATTGAAGACCAAAGTGAAATTAGAAAAGAGGTAAGGTCTTTTTATCATAATATTCTAGGATCAGAGGAGTATGAAGTTCTTAATGATAAACTTCTACAAGAAGTACCTTCAGTTATAACGAATAAAGACAATAGAAAACTGATGGAGCCTATTACTCTAGAAAAACAATCATTTATCTCTTTCCTATTTGAATAAGGATAAATCCCTAGGTCTGAATGGGCTCTCTACAACATTTTACCACCATAATTGGGATATAGTGATGGATTCTTTATTGGTAGTAGTGGATTAGTCTAGGGTAAAACAATACATTCCTTATAAAATAAATGCAACATTTCTTACCCTGATTCCAAAAGAGAATGATGCTAAATTGTTTGATTCATTTAGACCCATAAGTCTATGTAATATGGCATATACGATTATATCCAAAGTGATGGTGAATTGATTAAGGCCGTTGTTAGACAAAATTATTTTAGAAGAGCAAGAAGGATTTGTGAAAGGGAGAAAATTTTTGGATGGGATCATAGTAGCTCATGAAGTTATACATTCAACAACTTCAATAAAAGAGAAAGCAATGATCTTAAAACTTGATATGAGTAAAGCCTATGATAGGGTTAAATGAGATTTTATTTTTGCAATATTAAAAAAGTTTAAATTTGGGAAGAAATGAGTTAGATGGATTAAAGCTTGTGTCTCTACAATTTCATATTTAGTGTTGGTCAATGGGTTAGTAACAAAATTATTTAAATCCAAGAGAGATCTTAGACAAGGAGATCCTTTATCACCATATTTGTTCGTTATTATGACATAGATTATAAGTAAGAACTTGAAGAAGGCTAACAAAAATGGGCTTATAAGTGGACTTAAGGTTAGTAATAACATTGACAACATCACCCATAAATATTTTGTAGATGATACAACCCTTTTTTGGGAGGGCAAGGATAAACAAGGCCAGAGATTTGAATAACTTATTAAAGGAATACAAAAGAGCATCAGGGCAAAAAGTTATAGTAGAAAATCTAAAATTTACTTCTTAAATACTCCAACTAAAATAAAGGCAAGGATTTGCAGGTTACTTCAAATGGAGGAGGTAAATTTGTTAGCAACTTATCTAGGGTTGCCTTTATTTGAGGGGAGAATGAGGATATAATTATGGAATCCAATTATAAGTAAAGTTTAAAATAAACTATTGGTATGGAAAGGTAAATGGTTATTGTTAGGAGGAAGAGTGCAACTAATTAAGTCAGTCTTACAGGCCATTACAACATATTATATGTTATTGTATACTATGCCAAAATGAATAGAAAAAAGTTTAGTCTATTTTATGCGATCCTTTTTGTGGTTAGGATTCATGATTAAAGAAAAAATCTTTTGGTGAAATGGAGTAAGAGGTGTGATGATAAAACTAGGTGAGGTCTCAGTTTAGGAATTCTTACAGATGAAAACTTAGCTCTTAAGGGAAAAATAATCTAGAGATTATACAAATAGAGTCAAAGAAATAGGCAAGAATTCTTCAAAGTATGTTGAGCCCAATAACCCTAGCTTAATATTTATTGCATTCTCTATACCAAATGGTTATGCACTTTGTAATGGTTTAAAAAAAATCTATTAATATAGTTATTAAAGGTTTTAGATGAGTGGTGAGAATTGATTTTTTTTCTATTTGGATGGACACTTGGTGTGATAAAAAACCACTCAATCTAGATCAAATTTTGAAACCTTGGATGAGATTACTTCAAGACAAATATTTTGATAGGGTTTCAAACATTTTGTACAAGGATCAGGAAGGAAGATACAAATGGAAAAAAGATATTTTACAAGTATATAAGATATTGATGCGAGGAGGCAATTGAGTAGAAAGATAACAACATTGATTATTCTGAGGGGAGCCAAGGATAAATTGATTTGGGAGCTGAATAACTCAGGATAATACACAACAAGAAGTGGATATAATGCTAAGCACCAACAAAATAAGAATATTGCAAGAATATGGAGAGATATTTGGGATAGCCCAAGCATTCAAAAAGACAAAATATTTGTTTGGATAGTAGGTCATAGAAAAAATTTATTCTAGGATAACCTTATGAAAAGAGGTTTTCATGGCCTCTCACAATGTGTTCTTTGTAGAAAGGAGGAGGAGAGTATAGACCATCTCTTAGGAAATTGCTCAATAGTATGGAAACTATGGCAATGGATTCTTAATATGTTTGGTAAATGCATGGTGATGAATGACAAAATTGAAGAATGATTAAAGCAATGACAACACTTTTAAAAGTGAGGCTTTACAAACAATATGAGATATATCAAAAGATACAATACTTTGGACTGTATGGCTAAAAAGAAATAGAAAAATATTTAAAGGATAGGAAAGCAATTTAGAGGTAATGAAAAGGAAGATATGTTTAGCCATAAAGGAGTCTAATCCAATTCTATCAACTCACCCAATTCCTAATTTGGAAGCATAAATCCTTGATAGATGGAGTAAAGTCATCAAATGGAATTATGATGTTGGGTACATGAGAAACAAAAAGAAGGCAAAGAATATAAAGTGGAAACCACTAGATGTGGAGTTGGTAAAATTGAATTTTGATGGAGCATCTAAAGGATATTCAGGATCAACATGAGGAGGAGGAATAATTAGAATAATAGAGGAGATATTTTGTTTCATTATGCTTTCAATATTGGATTTAAGATAAGTAATGAAGTTGAACCTTGGGCAACTTTAGAAGGGTTAAAAATATGCAAACAAATGAAATGAAACAAAGTATGGATGGAAGGTGATTTGCTCATAGTAATAAATGCAATTTTGAGGAAAGCAAAGGCTTCATGGAACATACAAGACATAATTATGGAAATGTAAGACCTTGCTAAAGAGTTTGAAGAAATCAGGTTTACACATACGTTAAGGGAAAGAAAAAAATATGCAGATAGGCTAGCTAGTAGAGGGGTTTGAATTGAGGATCGTGAAGTTAAATTCTATTTTCTATGGTTAGGGGAAGCAGTATGTTTAGCTGAAGTTGACAAGAAAATGTTGATTGCCCGAATCAAATAATGGTTAATATTTTCCATTGGTAATGTAAGCTTAAATTTTTACATTAATGTGTTTTCATATAAACTATTTATTATAATTTTTGTGGTTTTACTTGTGCTTCAAGAAGGAAACTAGCAACCCAGATTTGGTAAAGCAGACTATGATAGGGTGATGTTTTGAAAATATTACTCTACTAAGATGCTATGCATAAATAGTAGAGGTGAAGTTTTGGTATTGTGAAGGTTGTTATAGGAAAATATCAAGAGAATGCTGAAATATTTGTATTCACAAAAAAATTCAAAAAATGAAAATCAAGAATTCAAACATTTTATGTAAAATGATGTAGGTTTATAACTATAGCATATATAGTAGAGGTGAAGTTTTGGTATTGTGAAGGCTGTTATAGAAAAATGTCAAGAAGGATGTTGAATTTTGAAATATTTGTATTAAAAAAAAATTCAGAAAATAAAAATCAAGAATTTAAAGATTTTATGTAAATGACGTAGGTTTCTAGCTATTGCATCTCACTTGAAAGGAAAAGTGAATCTATTTGTAAATTGTCAAACTCTAAAGAAGAGAGTTGTGATTTGTCAAGGTGAGGGATGTTGAATTTTAAAATATTTGTATTCACAAAAAAAAATCCAAAAAATAAAAATTAAGAATTTAAATTTTTTATGTATAATGATGTATGTTTCTAGTAATATCATCTTAATTGAGATGAAAAGTGAATCTATTTGTAAACTCTCAAGCTCTAAAAAAGAGAGATATGATTTGTCAAGGGTGAGGGATCCTAGTACAACCGCTTGTTCTCTAGGAAAAAAAACATAACATATTTTTATTAAAATTAATTCATTTTTTCAAACCGTGGCATGGGCGAGTGTGTGAGGGGGTGGGTGTGTGGTGGCTTTGTGTTAAATTATCTATTGATAAGTATAGCTCTTGGATTTACGAGGGGTTATGGTTGGGAGGAGACTGCTCAACCCTGTGCATCGATCATAGAGGTTTCTCACAATAACCAAATCAAAAAAAAAAATTAATTCATTTTTTTCAATGAGTTTACATAGAAATTTTCAATGAGGTCATACAAAATGGCTTCCCTACCGAGTGGAAAACTAGCTTGACCATTCCTTTGTTTAAAAGTGGAGATGTAAATAATCCCTCAAACTATCGAACTATCATGATCAACCCTCTCTTTGCAAAGTTGTTTGAGAGTATGATAGAGTGTAGGATCAGCATATGGGCAGAAGAAAAGGGAAAGAGAGCAAAGGGGCAAGCAAGTTTTAGGCCCAAGCACTCAACTATTGATCATTGTATCACGCTCAGACACAGTGGAAAAAATATGGGACAAAAAAGAGGAGGCTTTTTGCTGTTTTGTAGACTTCAAAAAGGCATTTGACATAGTGCCAAGTAAAAAATTAAGAGCTAGAGGTTCCAATTCACTACAGGGCAACAATTCACAGACTATATGAGCATGTAAAGGCTAGAATCAGAACACAGGAAGGGTTATATGAATGTTTTGGTAGTGACATAGGTGTCAAACAAGGTTGCCCTCTATCTTCGACCTTATTTGGGTTGTACATTGACAAGTTAGAAGAATGGATAAACAAATTTGGGGGAGAGGGTGTGTATTTAGCCAAATATGTGGTAAAACTCCTCATGTATGCAGATGATGTAATTCTTGTGGCTAAAACAACCAAAGATCTAGAAGATCACCTTCAAGCTCTAAAAATCTTTTGTAAAGAAGTTGGGATGCAAGTGAACACGAGCAAAAAAAAAATTATGATTTTTTCAGCAAAAAAGAAGAAGCAACAACTCAAATTTCAGTTTGCAGGAGAACCGCTTGATGTAGTAGTAGAATACAAATACCTGGGCATAGACTTTCATGACAAACTTAATTGGAATACATGTAGGATGAAAAGAACTCAAAGTGGCTGGAGAGCACTATATGCACTTCAAAACAGGTGTAGGAATGCCAAGTTGTGGGACTGGAAGACCACCAAGGTCTTATTTGGCCTACTTGTTACACCTGTTATGTTGTATGGTTGCGAGGTGTGGGCTAGTGGCACAACAAATGCAAAATGGAGGCAAATAGAAAGGATTCAAAAATATCTAATCACAAACTTTTTCAAAATTAAGGCCACAACCCCTTATGAAATTATTCTAGCTGAAACTGGAATGTTTCCTTTAGAAGCAATTGCTATGACCAAGCTGTTATGTTACTTGAAAAAAATAGAAAACATGACAAATGATAGATGGCCTAGAGCAGCTAGGGACGAAGAGTTGCATAGGCGAAAGAATACGTGGATGAAACAAAATCACAAATGGATGAAACGTTGGGAAATCAACGTAAATGAATGCCCAAATGTCAACAAAGACATAAAAAATTATGTGAATGAAAAGTTCATAAGTGGAATGTGGAAAAATGCAAGCAGGAAAAGACAATATTATATTGCAAATTTTAACCCAACGTATGACCACAAGGAAAAAGCGTATATAGGCATTGAAATCAAGTGGAAGGAAAAAATACTCATTGCTCAGATAAGGACTAGCTCTCATAGGCTTAGATGTGAAACAGGGAGATGGACAACGCCCAAAGAACAATGGGAAGAAAGGATATGTACTCTATGCAGCACAAGGGCGGCAGAGACAGAGGAACACTTCATCTATAAATGCCCGAGTTTTTCAGATATCCGTGACAAGTACAAAGAAACACTTGGGAACGAGTTTATTACAGATTTATTTGAAGACAGTAAAATAAAAAAAGTTGAAGAATTGCTAACACAAATCAGCAGGAGAAGGAACAACCTTCTCAAGGATATTAAAGATCATATGATATGATCTGAGTAATTGTACTTCCATATTTGAGGTCCATAGACCATATTTGGGTCTCGCGGACGTAATTAAAATCTTTCCTTTCATTTCATTTCATAGGTTTTTATCAGGAGTGCCAGTCCCCTCATACGAAGTGAGATTTGGATCTTAAACCTCTCAAAAAAATATCAAAACCCTTACCACTAAAAATGAACTTACAACTTGTAAAAATAATTCTTTTAAACCCTTCTTTATTTTTTAAAAAATTATTTCATATTATGCTCGCTCCTAAATAACTTGCATATCAAGAAAACCTTAAAATCTAAGACCCTTGCCAAATATTTAGAAAAACAAACACTTATTTTTTAAATGGTAAGATTGTATTGAATTCATCTTTAACGAAAAGATGAGATCCGCAGTGCCCCCATCATCTTTACCGACCAACCGAATAGGATTCAGAGCCCCACATTGAAGAAAGGTGTTGCCGATTGTTACCTTTTGCATTCCTATCCAAAGAAGAAGGGAATTTTTTTTTGATAAGCCACCCGCTTTGACCCTACGTGTATTTTTGCACAACAGTTAAAATCGAACTATATAACTTGGGCCAGGGAGCGGAGATTCGAACAAAGTTGCTGTTTGACCCGGACCCAGTGTAAATTAGGATTTTATGTCTTCGTGGCTTACTCAGGAACGAATACTCTAAACGCATTTGTTATTCAAGGTGTTTGGCACAGGAAATTATCGTGGCTGTGAGCACCGATCCCGACCTTTCTTGAAAAAATAAGATATGTATACATTGCTAAGTCGCTATATTCAATCAAACATCGCTCCTCACAGACCCGAAGTTTGTTTGTGTCTGTGAAAAATGAATGTATGGGCTGCAGCTACACATGAATAATTAAAAATTTAAACTAAATTGATCGAGCCATGTTGAGGGGAGCCCTAAGGAGGCTAAGTCCACTCCATTTAATTTCCTCAATCTCCAAAAGGACGGAATTTAATCCACATCCATTAAATTCAACATTGTTAGCACAAACCCCTTCTATTCCGAAGTACAAAATTCCCCTTTACACATCACTTTTAAGGACGACGCCTTTTTCGTCCGCAGCAGAATCCGCGGAGAAGCCATTGCCATCTCAAGCCGATGAGTTGATTATCACAGACAGCTCTGTACAGGTATTTGCCTATGTCCTCAGTGTTCTTTCTCTATATTTTCATTTTGGTCCTGATTTTTTAATTTTGGGTTTAACTTTAATGGAATAGCGTTTCAGTGGGTGTATATAAAATTGGATATATGACGCTTAATGTTGCATTTTTCCGGTAAAAGTTGTCAAACTTATTTTGCGGTGCCCTATTTGAGATTATGTTGTTTGGCCCGAACCGAACCCTTACGAGGGCTTTGATTCAAAATTAAAACAAAGTTACAAGGTCAAAACTCATTTCTAATCGGGTATCCAACAAACCTTACTATTTTATCAAATAATAGGAGCTCAATCAGTTAAATATTTTAAATCTTGTCAGACATACATGTATAATTTAAAATATGTTATTGTAATACCACGACTACTATATTATACGGGTGAAACATTCATTGTGACAAAGTTATCCAGGACTTTGCCTCAAGGAGCTTGTTTTTATGTCTTAAATTGTCTGTAGGCGCATTCTGTGCCCTAGGGAAATTGTTAATTTCAAAATCTTGGAAATGAGTAAGGAGCTCTTATCTTACTTATAAGAGGTCTTTCGTTGGAACAATACATTTATTTATTATTTCCAAAAATAACAGCTATTTCTTTTTTCCCTAGCTATTTAGGGAAACATTATGTTCTATTTAATTTTGATTCAAAAATATTTTTGAAATTAAATCCTTATATACATGTAATCATGCTAATATTTGTACAACTTTTACTTTCCTTTACCATTTTTATATTCCTTCAAAACCGATGATGAAGGATCCCAGGATTCATCGAACCACGAGCTTTTAACTCTCTGTTTGTGAATTATTCTCTGCTTTCTATGGCCATACTCAACCAGCAGAAATTTTATTGCCTAAATTTAATGTCAAAATTCAGACCTTTAAATCAATTTTCTCTTTTCCATCTATGTCCTAAGATAGGACCAGAAATCTATGATATCTTCCTTCAATGTTTTTGACAAAGTGAGGGTGTCTTGTTTCACAGTCATTTATATATTCTTGATCTTTAGAAAAGGAGAACCTATATCTATAAGTAAGCTTGATATTTTTGCCTGAGTTTTAACTTTATTGTACTAATATAAAAGGGAGTTTAGGATCAAAATTTTTCCTTTCTTGACTTTGCTAGAATTTCTGTTTTTATTTTACCAGGTAACTAATCAAGCATTCCAACATTCACATTCAATTCTGTCTTTTCTAAACATGCTTAAGCTATCAAAATTGAACCTTTGCAACTAACCAGAAATTGAATTTTGTTTTTATTCGTCAAAGGTATTATTGATGGTTCATATCGCCGCAATAGTTACAAGTGATAACCAGTTATGGTCAAAATCAGGAAGTTATAGTGGAGTTTTCAAGTTCACATCAAGGAATCTTTTTTAAAGCTCATAGCAGCATATCAATTCATCATATGAACCGTATGGAATTATTTAGGACTTAAGTGACTAAAGCATAACCAGTCATTAATTGATAGTAAGAAATCATATAATCCATCCTGATATGAGTAGAAGGAAATAATGAAGCTCTGATGATACAGTGTGATCAGTCAATATTTGATAGAAGGAATCATACATGTTAGGAACCTTCCAATTAAAATAAGCACATCCACACAAATATTGCAGTAATTAACTGAAAAATAAGAATCACACAACAATATTGCAATATAGAATGGAAATGCAGCAACTTTTATTGCTCAAAAGAAACATAATTGCAGAATCAAAGAGTGCAGGCCTCTTCGAGGGGCAACCTTCTTAGAAGCAGAGCTCCGTTACAATTTGGAAAATAACTTGATACATTCCATCTCTGCCCTTGCCTTTATAAAGACTCCTATCAACCCTAACCCTAATGCTCAAGGGTCGGATTCACATGCAAGTGGGGACCCAAGCTAGTAACTCCTAATAAAGAAACAGTTACATCTTTATTAACTCTTCTTACAATCAGTAACGGTTACATCATATGGCCCATATGTCTAGGCGCCCAAGGTGCCTATGCATGTTACTAGACATTTACATAATAATGTTAGGATAGGGTCCTAAGTCCTAACAATACATCATTATTTGAGGGAAATAGAAATCATAATGAAGGAATCATACATTATTATTTGAGTGGAACAAAATCATAATGAAGCTCTAATACTAAAGTGTAATCAGTTACACATCACCATAAGGAATGAAGTTGTGAAGCTAAGGTGTGATTAGTCATTATATGACAGTAAGGTCTCATAATTCTGTTTTGGATAGTATACAAATCATTATAAATTCAGTTCCACCAGATATTATCACATTGAAACATAGCAAGTCGTTATATCATATTGGAGAGCAGATGTTAAAACACAAATAGACAGAGTACTTGTAAGCATGTTGTTCCTCAATTCAGCGGTTTACCAATTACAATAATGTATCTTGTCCATGGCACAGGGAAAACATATGAATTTATTCATATATCATACTTTTGCTTAGCTATTTCAGGACTTGTACAAAATACAATCAGCACTTTGAACAAATCATATTCAGTAAGGTACATATCATTTAATTTCCTGGATGAAGATCTCTTGTTGTTTGACAATAGTAGTAGAGGGAAAGTATCATTTGAGCGCTTTTCCCCCCAACCAAAAGACATTCTCAAGAATGTCCCCGTCTCAACTTCACAAGTGAAGTTCCGATCCTTCACAAAGGGGCAGGTATGCAGATCCAATCCAGTTAGAGAGACCTTTTCAGTGCAAATGCATCAGTCATACATGCATCATTTCCATACAACTTATGAGTATATACTCACAACTAGATCTAGCTTCTAGTGCAACGATCAACTTGCATCTAGGTGATATAGCTACTGTGTATTCAATCAATACCCATCTATGATTGTGCATTCTAACAATATTCCATCCTTATGCAGATGAAAGCAGTTCCTATGACATACAAGCCAGCGTATTATACCTAGTCCATGATGCACAGATCAGGGTTTCAGACCTTCTCTCTATCCAGTTAGGATGGTCTTTCAAGATCACACTTCCAACAGATCTATGCATGCAGTCATGAATATTCTCTTTTAAAAACACAAGCAGCCTGATGCAATGACTGTTAAATACATTTCTCAGTATTCATCTTTCCATTTTCTCCCATTTCACCAAGTTAAATTAGTGTTGCAGCAGTAACATTTCAGTATGAGATACAAATCAACACTTACGGGGAACATGTATCAGCTATAGTCATTATCTTGCCTCGGGTATAAATTACATTACAGACTGATTGACATTATATAAACATTCTAGGACATAGGTACCCTTTCCTTAGCAGTCATTAAATCATTAACTGCAGCCATCAGCAGTTTTTAATTAAAGTGTGAAGTCGTACACTCATAAACCACTGAATCAAACAGTCATCAGCAGTTCATTTCATATACAAGCATGAAGACATACACTCATGTGTTTTGGTATCAAGCAACTTCAACCATCAGCAGTTTCATATCATGTGCAAGCATGAAGACATATACACTGATGAGTAACAGTATCAAGCAACTCCAACCATCAGCAATTTCATATCATGTACAAGCATGAGCATGAAGGCATACACTCCTTTTGCAGTACTCTACATCTTTTGTAGGCTACCAAATATCATGTCATCCTCAACCAACAAATTGAAATCATGACAAAGCTTATGGTTCTATCCTACTAAGCTTATCTAGGAACTTCACATTCTCCTCTATGCAGTTGGTTCAATGATCTTAACAAATCAGAGACCATACATTTGAATTATCCTACAACTACATGCATTATTCTGTAGCAGGGCATACTATCTTGATTGACAGATTCTACAAACAAGATGATGAAATTTCAAATGCCAAAACAAGTCACTTTCTAGAGACTGGAAAGGTTGCAGGGGTTACTTCTCATCCAAAAGCAACTGTTTGAGCATACAAATCTACATTGCCCCCAACCCAGGCACTGTGAAAAAGTACCCTGTCAAGAAAGCTTAATAATGCGATGATGGTTTAGACATCTATAAAACTACCATGGTTGGAAAATGCAACAGTCCTCAACCAGAAATGTTCCAGCAGTATGGAGGCAATGCCTAAAAGTTCCTCAATTATGTATTTACTGAAGTATTTCTATTAGCATGGAGTTTACAATTTTGAAGCATCTATTCAAACTCCAGCCAAGTAATCACCCCATGCACAGCTTAGACACTCCTGTTTAAAATGGAACAAAGACATGTACTGTATGTACGTCTCAACCCTCAATGATTCGATCTCAGACAACATGCAGAAGTTCATCTGCAGAATTCACAGTGTTGAACGGAGTTCTAATAATCACGTTGATGCAAGCATATTTCAGAGTTCTATGACAGTACTTATATCAATACTAGAGCTCAGACAAGCAATGAAAATGAAAAACTTCCACAAACTCACCACATATTTCCTTGCATGCATTCATTTTCCTGAATACCCTTGTCAAGTAAAAAGATTGAAGTGACAGAATTTGGAACAAAGTGATTTTCTCACAACCAAGCAACTCAAGAGAATGAAATCAAAATATTGACCTGGAATCACACCTCCTGCTTCTGCACCAGGGTTTTTCTTTGTCTCCTCGCTTGATGCCCTCTCACAGGCCCGGGATTCCCTAAATTAAGAACTCCTTAGGAATGCAAGATGTCCTCAAACATTATTCTCGCTCAAGGTTTCGGATCCAGCTTTTGGACATGGATCAGTTTTGGTTTCAAACATTTCTTTCTGCATGGAAAGGGGAAGAGTTGCCTGTCAGAACTCAATGTTTTGATGATTTGCATTATGAAATGGTAGATATTTAAATACATTAGATGCCCATTTTTGGCATAACAAACTTCTAACTTATCCTGCAACTACCCTTGTCCTATAGTGCATGCATAGTCCTTGTGATGGGTGGTTATACCACTCATGTCACATGGGCTATGATGTAATAATTCCTAACATGCCTCCCCTTATTACTTCATTTTCTTAGTTCCGCCTTTGTCTTTTGCTGTTGGCTTTTGCTCTGGCTGTTGGCTTCTGACTCTGGCTCAAATTTTCTAGGGTGATGTTTGGAATTTGAGAGAGAAATTCCCCCTCTCAATGTAGACTTTGTACTAAAATACTTAGGAGTGTCAGGTCCCATCGATCTTGCACTCCCAAAATACATTTATTACAAATACTTATTCAATACTTACTCAAGTTCTAATACTTATAGAATTCAATGCATGAAATATGTGCCTCCTCCAATGTCTTCATGTGAAGGATGTGCTACCATGCATCCTGTGTCAACTATTGAATTGATTGGTTGCCAATTTTTGTCTTGCATGTGATGGGAAGAAAGTTGTGTACGGCTTCTTTTGCTTCTTCACCTTCTTCTGCTTTTCATTTCTTCTATCGCAATCAAGTCCTGGATTCTTTGCAAGTTCTCCTTTTATCATAAGTTCTTTGATATGATAAATATGATGTATGTTTTGAATACAATCTTTAGCAATTTTGTGTACTTGTCTCAGTCCTTTAAATGATCCCATAGCTGCTACCGTTTTTCCTTTTATATGAATGTAGCATCCTGTCAAGTGCTTAATAGCCTTTATTGTTGAACGACTAGGTCCCAATAGCTGCGGACGCTGTCTATAAATTCTCTTTTTATTTCGGATTATGTTGCCAATTTTGATGATATCACATTGCATCTCGGCATTTAGTATCTTGTTTGCTTGAGATTCTAGTACACTTTTTGAGAAAAGCTTTGTAAGATCCCATGCTTTGATAATGATGTAAGGATCCTTAGTTCTACAAGTTGTAGAAACAAACATTATTCTCTCAACAAGATTGAGTTCAACAGTTATGCCATGCTTCTTTAGAGTCCGTGTCATGATAGGCCACGCATTCTGAAAATATGTTGTTCTATACTGAGGAAAGTTAGTAGTAAAAGACTCTACCTTGAGCAACTTGCTTTTATTCTAGGAAGTATTGTACTTCTTGGCTCTCTAGTGATCAGCTGTCTAGTGATCAATGTTAGATGTATCCCATGGCTTGGGCTTGTCATGTCTAGTTTTCTATCTTGGTGGTCTTCCCTCCTGTTTGTTCTCTAGTGGCTTGGAGCTATCAATTGATGCATTATTTCCTGTATAACAATTTGAATAATTTGGATGAATCCAATTTTCTTGACCTGTCATATGTTTGGTTGCTTCAGAGTCATACCAAACATTATTGTGCTGACTTAGCTATGCTTGTGCAACAAACACATGTTCTTCTTCCTTCTTCTTCTTTAACTTGGTTCTCTTCGGCTACATTATTTTGTTGTACTCTTTTTCAAATTTGATTTTGCTTATCTGATGATGACTTGTCTTGCTGCTAGTTCATCTCTCGTGAAGGAGACCCATTTGTAAATGGATTATGCCAACATTCCTTCACTGTGTGGTCATTTCTACCACAAAGTTCACACATCTTTTGTGTGTGAAAAATATTTCTTTGTTGTTGATATCCTTGAGAATCATTTCTCTGATTCTGATATCCTTGAGAATTATTTCTTTGTTGGAAGTGTTGTTGAGGTCTTATGCCTCTTCTAAATGGTTGCTTCCCTTTTTTATTTGTAAGAAGTACTTGTTCTTCTTCTTGTCTTGAATGTGAGGCCTCTACTTTTTGAAGTAGGTTCACCAGCTTTTCAAAGCTTGGTGTTTGTTCAGTGATATTTAATGTTGTCACAAATACATTGTATTGAGAAGGGAGAGATCTTAAAATAATTGGAACAAGTGTTTCATCAGATACCTTTTCTCCCAATGCTTGTAGTGATGCTCGTAATTCAACAATTCTCCTCATGAAAGATTCGAGTTTTTCTCCACTCTTCATCTTCAAGCAATGGAGCTGGCTCTGGAGAAATAGAATTTGATTTTGATTCTTTGCTTCAAAGACTGTCTGTAACTTCTCCCATGCATCTTTGGCTGTGGTTGAATCCCGAATGTATGCTTGTACTTCATCTGCTACTTCAGAACATGATGATCAACCTTGCCTTTATATCTGCCTTGTTGAACTTTGTCTGATATTCACCTTCTACTGTAGGATAGGTAATGGTTCCATCTACAACTTTCCATACTTCTTCAAACTCGAGTTGTGTTATGAGTTTGGTCTTCTAGGCAACATAATTATTCCCCCTTAATAGTTGGGAATCGGGCAACAAGAACTTCGGTGCACCACTAGCCATATCAAACTTTCACAAAATTTGAATATTTTCCTTTCACTGAATCAGCCTTGAAAAATGCTTTCCGACGAGTATATATATGCCTATACTCATGATTTAATTGATGCCTCAAATTAAGAGAATAATAGTGTCTCGTCGGGAAAAATAAAAGGTGGAGTTTCTTTCTCCTAATAGAATCTTTCACAAAATATTCTCCAAAATACTCTTTGTATATTAAAATATTATATATGCCTTTCCTTTTCACCTTCAGTTTGAACAATGGAAACTGCAGTAATTTTAATCCCTTCTATTGCTTTCCCACTGTGAATGTGGCACTGTTCAATTTTTGAACTTTGCTTTATCCATGTGTCACCTTATGCTTTATTTGGGCAATATCTTTATCTTTCAACAAAAATATTTTGGTGCTCCTAATGTTTCAAAAATGTTCCGAACAACTTTGATTGCTCATAAATCACCTGGACCTCCTTCGATTTCAGTGCCCCTGTGATTCATTTGCAGCTAGACATCACCACCTTCTTCTGAGAGCGTCTATTTGCTGTGTCTTTTGCAAATGATGTTCAGAAAGTGCCTTTCTTCTTTTAATTTTGTTGCGATCTTAGTTGTCTTCTTGAATGTTGGACATCCCTTGAGTGCTCATCGCTTTCTTGAGCCAAAGAGACTCCTTTTTAAATGCTTGGATTTTGTTGTAGACGTTCTCGTGACCTGCTACTCAGTTGATTGTGGGCTTGAAGATGGTTAGTCCTTTTGATGCACTTGTAACTCCTTTCGCCTTGAACTTGACTTTGCTTTGTTGATTAAGCAAATATGTTCGGCTACAGAACGTCTGCTTTTGACCTCTTGCTCGACTGAGATGTCTTGTTATAAATAGCTCTTCTCTCCTCTTGTTAGGTGCCTTGTTTGTATTTTGGAAACAGTTGAAAAAACAAGGCACCCAAGATTTAGCTTAACTAAATCGTCACTTTGTGCCTTATGCATGTCTCATCTGGTTTAGCACGAATTTGTTGTCTTATTCCTAATTTGGCCGTTGAGTAATAATTTCAATGGTGTTCCTTTATCCCGTGCGAATTTGTTTTCAAAAATGACATCTATGAACCTTGTGAATGCCTTCCTTAGACAATTGCACCCATCTGCTGTTGATACGTTTGATTCTAATAGGCTTCGGCACGTTCGGGTACAAGCTTTCGGCACGTTCAGGTACAAGCTTTTGGCATGTTTGGGTATAGGCTTCAACGTTGATCTTTGAGCGCCAAATATTGCTAATTTGATGAGCTCTCTCCTTGCTCTGTCACGTTCAGAATGCCTTTGAACGTCCCGTGGCACGTTAATCTTGAGTGCCAAGTATATTGCTAATTTGGTGATCTTTTTCATGTTCACAATGCTTTTGAACGTCAATGTATTGTTTAAACTTTTTGCCCTCAGACTCCTTGGTCCGGTAGTTGTGAATATGTGTAGGCGAATGATTAATCTGACTGCAAACTTGTATGCATATCCCTTCTCTTTGAGATACGGACCCTTTTGGTTTGAATACGCAGGGTATTTTCTTCCTGCTTGGAACTTTAGTTCCTCTTCAAATCTTTATATTTGAAATCTTCCATGGGATTGCTTCACGGAGAAAATGGTTCTCTTTTTCTTGAGATTAACCTAATCAATCTTTGTTAGGATTTTTTACCCTTTAAACTTCTTTTCAGAGTGCTTCCTGAGCTTCTCTGGATCGAAACAAGAAAAGGATCAGAAGGAGAGATGCATCTTCCTTCTACATGCTCTGATATCACATTTTAAAACTCAATGCTTTGATGATTTGCATTATGAAATGGTAGATATTTAAATACATTGGATGCCCATTTTTGGCATAACAAACTTCTAACTTATCTGCAACTACCCTTGTCCCATAGTGCATGCATAGTCCTTGTGAAGGGTGGTTATACTACTGTCATATCACATGGGTTATAATGTAATAATTCCTAACAGTGCCATGCTGCCACTCTGGTTCTTTCTTGCTCCCTACCTTACTTAATGCTCAAAATCCCAACAGGAATTTGCAAGTTAGTCTATTTAAATCAGTATGATCAAATAATAATAAAAACTGACATATATCATTAAAAAATAAGTTACTGATTTTGAACATGCCATGTCATAAACTTTATATGAATAGTAATTCAGTCAATCTATAAAATTTTGGATGTGACAGTCGTACATTTAGCCTAAGGTTGTAACCCAAGGAATACCTTGTAATATGGAATTTCAATCTTTTTTGCTTTGTGGCTTCCCAGGACTGATTTTTGACTTTCAAATATGGTGACAAAGTTATACAGTGTAATTGTAGACTTCTCATGGTGGTAAACTATAGGGTAGGATTACGTTATTATTTACAAAAGTGGCATAACACGGTCATGCTTAGTCAGGTAATTCTGGAATACAAGGTCGTAACTTTCTTACCGGTCGACATCAAATATGGAAGAAAGGTGTTTGCAAAGGCATACAGAAAAAATACCCAAAAAATTATGCTATAGAAAATATTTTATATATGACAATTTATAATAATTTAATAATATATTTAATTTTTTTAAACAGAAGTGCCTTACTTTTGCTGTTCCTTCCCACATTTACTATAAGATTTAGTTTCTCCGCTAGTTTTTTTTTTTTTACTGGTACAAGCCCCACATTATCAGCATGCATGCTTTATTTTTATTCCGTTTGTGTGCTATGATATGACAAAAAAGGGTTAAAAGCAGTCAAATGTCAAAATATGACCAGATTCAGTTACCATGCTGGTATATGTCTCTTTGTGCTGTGGGTCTTGAAACTCTTGTTTATTTCAGAGTTATTTTTTCAAATTTATTTGACAGAACAAAAAATTGTTAAACTTTTAGTCTGGAATGATTCAACAATTCATTTCTTTTTCAAGAACTATATAATGGAAACTTGAACCCTGTTTTCAGGATAGAATGTCAACATTTATGTTGTATACTTTGTGAATGTTTCCCTTATAATTTGAAACTATTTCTTTTTGTAGAGAATGAAAGAGTTGCAAAAAGGAGAGGATGGGCGGGGAGAAATGATGCTTCGATTGAGTGTGGAGGGTGGGGGCTGTTCTGGATTTCAGTACAGTTTTACATTGGATGATAAGCAAAATCCAGATGATAGGTATTGTTGTCACTTTCTGTAAAGCACAGTATGTCTTTTGTATTATCTTATTTTTGGAAAAAAGGTATTGTGTCCAGACATAGAGGCATTTACCCCTGAAATTATTGGTTGATTGTTTTCTTTAATCTGGTGGCAGGGTTTTTGAGAAGGAAGGTATCAAATTAGTTGTGGATGAGGTTTCTTATGGATTTGTTAGGGGTGCCACAATAGATTATGTTGAGGAGCTTATTCGGTCTTCCTTCATGGTTAGTGATCCTTTGTCTTTAATTGGAAATACATGTCTTAACTTGACATTAGTGTAATATCCATCTGTTTTTGTATCTGTTGAATGTAATATCATTATTGATCCCTTGAGTGATGCTTGCTATCTTAAACCATGGGTTTCTTACGGAATTGAAGTGTAACGACTAGAGCTATTTGAATTTATTGCTAGAGATGGATTGGAAGGCAGTTGATTTTTTTTGGAATCAAGATATAACTGACATACACATTACCATCCAAATATTTCCATTAAAACTACGACTTTTCCCTGCTTGTTGGGTTTGAAGCAAGTGTTGGGGAGTAATGAACTTCATACCATATAACACGGTTCCAATCCCATGGGTGAACCTTAACATGGTCTATCAAGCTGAACTCGAGTGGTTGAGACAGGTTGTCTTCCACAGAGAAGGCTCAGGTTCAAGTCTTGGTGGGAATAGATATCCTATGTGTGTGAATGGTGGGTACTTCACCCCCATGTGTGTTGTCCTGGCCTCACTGTAAACAAAATCTGTGGTAGTCAATTTAAATTATTATGATATTTCCCATATTAGAAGATGGTAAGTAAATAAATGAAATCTGTCTAGGACAGTTTGTTAACAGGAATGCTTCTTTAAGCCTTTGCAGAGTGTGCTATTTATACATTAAAGAGAAACATGATGCTAATAAACAGGCAAGTTGAACTTACCTACAAGGGCAATATTTTGGTTTCTAGTCCTACTATATATGCAGATTTCAAAGAAGAATCTGGATTTTGATGCCGTGTAGTGACCCGATATGGGCGTTTTTGTTTTCCCTTTAAAACCTCTATATCTTACTTAAGAATATAGTCAGTCTAAAAGAAAGTAAGACAGGATGCTCTATTTGCATTTCTCAGCTCCAATTTATAATGATTTACAATCTGGTAATCAATTGGTGCTGATAAACCAGATTCTAAAAATCCTAACAAGTTAACCCTACAAATCTCAATAACAAGTTATCCCTAAAAAAATGTTTTAACAAACAATAAAATAATATAAATCCCTATCATATCTGTTTCTTCTAACACCCCCCCTTAATGACTAACCCAGATACAATCCCAAGCTTATCCCTAAATTTTACAAATTTTTCTCTACCTAAGGGTTTAGTCATTACATCAACAATCTGTTCAGAAGTTGGACAATAATTTGGGCAAATTTCTTTATGCTCCACCAGTTGTCGGATATAGTGATGATGAACTTCAATATGTTTTGTTCTGGCATGATATACTGGATTCTTCACCAACTTGAGCACACTTTGATTATCACAATGAAGTGACTTTGATGCTATTTGATCTATTTCAAGATCATACAATATGCGTCGCAACCAAACAACTTCACAATCTGCACTGCATTCTGCCTTATATTCTGCTTTAGTTGATGACAAAACAATTGTATGCTGAAGTTTGCTCTGCCAAGAAATAGCCCTTGATCCAAGAGCAAACATATAGCCAGTAGTAGATTTCTGATCATCAATTGATCCTGCCCAATCTGCATCAGTGTATCCAACCAACTGAAAATCATTAGATTGCTGGTACAATATACCAAAGTCAAGGGTAACTTTAATATATCTGATAATACATTTTCCAACTTGCCAATGCTCTTTTCGGGAATTTGACATGAAGCAGGACAAATAACTCACTGTGAAACATAAATCCAGTCAAGTGGTTGGAAGATAAATCAAGCTGCCCACCAACTGATGATATATTGACTCATAGACCGGAGATGAATCAAAGTAGGCTGACATTTTCAGCCCAACTTCCATGGTGTAGATATTGGATTACAATCTGTCATCCGAAATCTTTCCAGAAGTGTTTTGGCATACTTGCTTGTGATATAAATATAGTATGATCAAGTTGCCTAAATTCTACACCTAGGTAGTAATGAAGGAGTCCTAAATCTGTCCTTAAAAACTGAATACAAATCAGATTTTACTTGTTGAATCAGGTGGGCTCCACTACTAGTAATAACAAGGTCATCAACATACACAATGAGGTTGACAATGTTATTACTTGTAGTTTTGATATAGAGATTAGTATCATAAAAGCTGAGAATGAATCCTTAATCTCTGAGATGTTGATCAATTTTGAAATACCAGGCTTGGGGAGCTTGCTTAAGTCTGTATAGGGACTTGATCAATCTGCAAACCAAATGTTCTTTTCTTGGTACTTGAAACCCTTGTGGCTGCACCATATAGACGTCTTCCAAATCTCTATTCAGGAAGACACTCTTATCGTCCATATGATATACTTGCCAACCATTCTGTGCTGCATTGGAGAGAACTAATAAAAAAACCACCATCTTTGCAGTTGGAGCAAATGTCTCTCCATAGTCTATACCTTCCTATTGTGCATACCCTTTAGCAACAAGATGAGCTTTGAATTTGTCAATTGAATCATTCGATTTGCATTTTACCTTGTAAACCCATTTACAACCAATGGGTTTCTTTCCATGGGGTAATTCACATAGTTCCCATGTTTTATTCTTCATTAATGAGTCAATTCTGCCTCCGTGGAAGCTTCCCAGTCTGGTTTATCTCTAGCCTCTTCATGTTTATTTGGTTCAAAAAACTGTGACCTGCTCATTCATTTGTCGAGGCTCTTTTCCAGCTCACCTACATCGCCCAACTACCGCTCGACATTTTTCATTGTTTGTGTATACCATTTTGGTCGTTGATGAAGCTCTTGTTGCTGGCGAACTTCACTTGGGTGTACCTTTATCAAGTTCTGTTCTCCAAGGTCATCCCAAAGTGGATTTTCAACACACCAATTTGGCCGAGTCTTCACATCTTTCTTTACATCGTCAGTCTCTAATGTATTTAAATCCAAGTGAACTTCACTACCTGTTGCAGTACCATTAGTAGTTCTAAAAAATACAAAAATCTCAATGTTTACCATCATCTGAGATGAAAGGAGTCTTCTCATGTACAATGGTATCTTTACTAATTACAATCTTGTTAGTAGAGACATCAAACAATTTGTATGCCCTGAATTGTTCATTATAGCCAACAAACATGAACTCTTTTACTTTTTGCATTTAGCGTAGTTCTTTTCTCCTTGGGAATTAATGCAAAATTGACAACCAAAAATACGAAAATGACTAACCAAAGGTTTTATTTTAGACTAATCTTCTTCTTGAGTAACATTCTGGAGGGCTTTACATGGACATCTATTGAGAATGAAGACTACAGTATTTACTTCTTCTACCTAGTAACAATAGGGTATTTTTTGACTATCCAGAAGCCTTCTCATAGCATGGTAATATTGATTTAAAAGAATTCCTGGTGAATTTCACTAATGGACAAAAGATTTTTGTACATATCAAGAACATACCAAACATTCTTGAAGGTGTATGTAACATTATTGTTTAGTGTCACACTAACATCACCACACCTTCAATAAAGTAAGATCTACCATCACCAAGTGAAACTGACTCATTCTTACTAAGATCTTCAATAAAATTAACATATCAGTCATTCTGCCATGTATAATATTTGTATGCTCTAGAGTCAAAGTCCTACTTAGTAGACTGACCAGATGAACTCTAAGTTGTTACAAAAGCAAACTTCTCTTCCTGATCTTCTATCTAAACAACATTTACTTGCTTCTTCCCTTTCTGATTTTGTTTATTCTTTAACTTATTGCAATCCTGGTTGAAATGACCAGGTTTCCTGCAATAAAACAAATGACTTGGGACTGCTTTATATAAGTAGGTTTACCTTGCTTCTGATCAATGATTGAGGGCTTGGCATTGTGATTGCCTTTGTGTTTGGCTTTAGTAATAAATGCACTTTTTGTACTTCGAGAGGTGAATACTCCCATTTGTGATTGTCTCTCCTTTTGTAGAAGTAAATATGACATCTTTTCAAAGTTAAAAGTGAGTTTCAGCAAGCAAATGCAAAGACTCAACAAAAGACTCATAAGACGGAGGCAAACCTCGGACAACAATGTCGACCATGTCCTCATCATTGACTATCTTCTGAATAGCAGTCAATTGATCTCTTAGATCCTTCAGATGCATAAGGTACTTAGAAATAGACCCTCCTTCCTCCAACCGGGAAATTCTTAAAAAACAAAGCAGGTCCTGCTTCAGATGTCTAATAGTTATTCTGCAACCTTGTCCACAGTGTTGCAACATTATCTTCATTATGAACTTGAGGAATTATTTGCAACAAACAATTTGAGAAGCATCGAAGCTTCTCTATGTTGCTTTTTGAAGTCATTAGCATCATCTTCTAGCATAGTTTCTTTTTTGAGAACTATATCCACTAAATTTGAATACTCACAAATTGTAAGTAATATATGGCTCAACACACCATAATTTCTTCCGGCCAATTTTTGTGAATTTGGAAGAATTACAGTCTGGATATTTGCCATTGTTTCCATTAGTGACAACCTCGAACAACAAATGCCAAATGCCAAACACACCTTGAACGCTGGACTTGAGCAACAAATGCCAGATATGCCTTGAACACTGGACTTGAGCAACAAATGCCAAACACTGCAATCTGCTCCACCCAAGCTCAAAACATGGGCAAACTCCAAGCTGCACTTTGCTCAAGCTGGAAACGTGAGCAACCTCCAACCAACACTTTGCCCAAGTTAGAAACGTGGGTAAAATCCAACCAGTACTTTGCACAAGAAGGAAATGTGGGCAAACTCCAAGCTGCACTTTACCACAGCTTGATGGAACTCCGAATGTTGTAAGCAACAACTTTATCAAGGGAGGAGAATACCACCAAATGCCAAATATCAAAACACCAAACACCATCTGTTAGGTCCAATAGGTCTAAACACAACGCAGGAGAAAACCTCCATTGACAACACAACAACACCAAGACTGTTTGCAGAGGAGAGTGGCAGTGACTGCCTTAGACAAAAAATCAACTTGGTTGAAACGAACGGTGTGAGGCAAACTACTTCTTTCTCCTTTTTGTGGCTCTAACACCATAAAAGAATGTAGTACATGATGTTCTATTTGGATTTCCAAGCTTCAATTTATAATGATCTACAATTTGGTAATGAGTTGGTGCTGATAAAACCAGATCCTAAAAATCCTAACAAGTTATTGTTACAAATCTCAACAATTTATCCCTACGAATATTAACAAGTTATCCCTAAAAGCTGTTGTAAAAAACAATACAATAATATAAATCCCTATCATATCTATTTATTCTAACATTCTTGCTATAGGTGAAGTGTTCCTGCAACATATCTTTATGCACCTTGCTTACCATTGGGATACTTGCTCTGCTAAGGTATGAACATGAACCCGAGTGGACTCTTGGATGACAGCCTAACCTTCTAGAACACTTGGGTAAATACCTATTCTACTGCAAGTTATTGCCTTGATTGAGGTGGAAGCAAGCTGGAGACCTAATCAATAGAAGCATACTTAGTCCTCCATGTTTGCACCCTAACCAATTTTGGTCAAGACCAACAAGCCAATTACTTCACACCTTGAGGCCTGTCTCCAGCTTGCTTCCACCTCAATCAAGGCAATACTTAGTCCTCCATGTTTGCACCCTAACCAATTTTGGTCAAGACCAACAAGCCAATTACTTCACACCTTGAGGCCTGTTCCCAATGAATATCCAAGATGAGTGGTTGCCATTGACAATGGAGAGCCTGGGGTTTAAAGTTTTAAGGTTATGATAGGGTTATCTAAAATGTGGTTGCTGTCACCATTAAGGCCATGCTTAAATTGTATTTCTATCCTTAAAGAGGAAGGTGTGCATGGATCGACTTTGTTTGGGAGCTAGTGGGTTGGTCTACTAGCATGCAGGGAATGAGAGTGGTGGCATAATGTCAATGTGATAAAAGAACACCAAGGATAATCAAAACATAATAAGATTGGTGGAAGGAAAGCGGGCACCAAGGATAGTCAAAAGATTATAGCATTAGTGATGCTAACTCCAACATTAAGGACAATGTCATTTATATTTGATAGAGAATAGTATAATATCGATAAATGAAATTAGCACAATAGCATTAACCATGATAGCAACATTATGAATACCAGAAATAGCAATAATGTTTAATATGCTAATACTAAATATACCAATAATATTTAATATATTATTAACCATAATAATTTCTATAGTGATAATAAATATACCAGTATTTAAGATGACATTAAACATGCCAGCAATCATAATAACAACTTTGATCTATATACAATAATAATAAGCTCACCTTATCTGTAATAGTATTGATGTACCCCTTCTAGGATGTATAAGGATTTTTTTTTTCCCGTTTTTCTTTTAAAAATTTATTAATAATTTTTTTCATTAAATTGGTTATATGGGATTGAAACAGGCCCCACCCATATTACATCATGACCACACAGTGGCATTACAACAACTTCGCTCTTGTGCATGTATCGCTTGGCAAGATTCAAGCCTGGGTTTCCTCCTTGAAAGTCAAGGAATTTAATTGGCTGAACTAATGCCATTTGATAATTTATTAATGATATCACTATCCTTATAGAGTTGCAATAATCCCACTACTGATATCGATTCTCAGGAAAAACATACTATCTTCCCAGGCCCTTCTTGTGCTATGGTCTTTTGCCTTGACATAGAGACGTAGTATGGCTATAGTGTTCTGACATAAAGTACTTATACACATGCCAAATATACATGATAACATGAAGAAGACAACCAATGAAAAGATATGGCACCACAGTGCTCACACAATAAGAGCATGAACATTTTTTGTTTTGTTTTGATCAATACTTCTTATACACATCCGCTGTGGGGTTGAACCCGGGTCTCATCACCGAATGGTCTTTTGCCTTGACATAGAGACGTAGTATGGCTATAGTGTTCTGACATAAAGTACTTATACACATGCCAAATATACATGATAGCATGAAGAAGACAACCAATGAAAAGATATGTCACCACAGTGCTCACACAATAAGAGTATGAACATTGTTTGTTTTGTTTTGATCAATACTTCTTATACACATCCGCTGTGGGGTTGAACCCGGGTCTCATCACCGATAATGCAAGTGGTGTCCTTGCCGGTAGACCACACGCACGTGGATTATCTCTGGCATTTGGACTTGGCCTTCCTATTGAGTCTCTAGACTCTTTACCTCATGTGGATTAAACCAACTGCATCCCACACTCTTGCTTAGACAAATTTTCAAACACAACTTCTAAAATGCTTCATTCTTCCTCTAACTAGCTATGCCTCCTAGCCCTCACACTCTTGCTCACTTGCCTTATATAAGGAGGTTCTCTCCTATTTATAGGTTCATGGGAGCTAGCTATTACATGGATGGAGAAATCTAGAGGGGCAAAATATCACATTGTTGTAGATATTTTTGGACTTTTCTCATGAGGTTTCATAATCACATAAATATTACATGGCTCTAACAATTTCTCCTTGGTCTTTCTTTATGAAACTTGCACAAGTCTTTGATTTCTAGACACTTCTTAGATATTTCTTGATTGGAATTTTGTCTAATGCTTCCAACCTGTATGTACCCTTGTCATGCACTGCTACTACTCTATAAGAACCCATCCAAATTAGAAGCAACTGGCTATGCTTGCTTTTCTAATGTGGTGCAACATAGGCTAGGTCTGACTCATTTACCTGAAATGGAATTCTTTTTACTCTCTTGTCAAAATATTTTATTTGTTTCATCTTTTTCCTGGTGCTGTTCCTATTATACTTTCTTTGATCGATGAACCAGTTATTGATTGTCTTAAGCTGCAGGCCTATCCCTTTCACCAAAATGACCTACATCATATCTTCCCTTAACCAGTCAACATGAAATACCAACATGATTATACAATGCCAATGCCTTCTTTTCAAGATTCAACAAATCTGAATCCATTTCTTTATTGACGAAACCAGTTGCCAACTAATAGTTTCTGCCTCTAATACCTAAGCATCACTTGGCTTCATAATAGTTACATCCTCCTGCTTTGAGTGGAAAGCCAACAAGGATTGATCAATGATGTCATCGACAGCCTCAACGATAACTTCCATAGTATAGCTTTGTTGTTTAGTTATAGGACTTGCTAATGCAACCTCATTATCCTTAGAGACTTGAGTACCATCTCTAGAACTAAAGTCCACTGGTAGGAATTCTTTGACATTGTTTACAACATTCTAGTAATGCTGGTGAACATTCTAGTAAACCAATATCTCAATCATCAAGTCAGAGTATTTTTGTCATGGATTGTACTCAATCATGTGCTTGCACAACAGATCCCATGAATCTTGATCTCATCCTCATGCATCTCATACCATCGCAAGGCATTGTTGTCCAAGAATGTTGGAAGTAACTCAAGTCATAGCTCCTTGTCAAGCCATTGCAGATGCAAGCTCTTCTATACTCGTGAATGAAAGTTTTAGTTTATACAGAGGATTAGGCTAAAAAGACAAGAATCTTCATTGTCTTTTCTGTAGTACACTTCTTGGAATCTTAGGTATGATTGCAACTGGCTATATATGTTGTGTCTTTACAACACTCATTCCCTATTGGCTATTAGGACATTTTGCAAAAAAGAGGTAGATATTTATTTTAAGAACAAATGTTTATCAGATTTTATAACCTAGTCTCTTAATAGAATGCAACAAATGCTCACCCGTAAAGGACCATAGTACAAACTAGACAACAAACTACTATGACATAATCATACAACTTCAACAAGAAAACTAAGGGGTATAAATCTTGACCAGTTTCCACCATACACTAATACTAGTGATTATGACAAACATGAAAATGACCTTAGTAAGTAAGATTTACCACACGTTAAATTCCAAAATCGTCACAATAAAAATGGTTTTGGATTGTAAATTGTAATTACAATGGTAACACTAGAAACTTTTCATTGCACGGAAAATTTGGAAGTTATCCCAATTAAAGTAACCATCGGGAAAAACAAAGTTACTAGAGAGGTAAAGACACAATTACTGTAATACACCACCACCATAGAGAAGTGGTCTCAACAATGGAACCAAAGATGTCGACCCTCAACATAACATAAACATAATATCTTCCCAGGCCCTTCTTTGTGCTATGGTCTTTTGCCATGATGCACCAACGTTGTATGGTAAAATAAAGTACTTATATGCCCATGAAATATACGTAATGGCATAAAGAAAGACAAAGAATGTCAAGATATAGCACCAGAATGCTCATGCAATGCTAACACTAGTATTTCATCACATATAGAAAAGGAAAAGGAATACAAAGAGGTGCTCACTAGATCATCTCTAGTGAAGGGATTTGGCCTTTGTGTTGAGTCTCCACCTCATGTGCACTAACCAATTGACCACATCCCTCACTTTTTACTTAGACAATCCCTTGGACACAACCTCTATAATGCTTCACTTGCTCTCTCTGGCTAGCTATGCCTGCTAGCCCTCAGTCTCTTACTTTCTTCACACGTTTGCATATTTGCCAACTTGTGTTACATGGAGGGGGGAGGGGGTGAATCCTCTATTTATAGGCTTATGGAAGCTTAGATATTACATGAGTGAAGAAAACTAGAGAGGCAAAATATCATATTGTTCTATGAATCTTTATATCTCCTTTTTGACTCTTCTCATGATTTTCCATAATTACGTAAATATCACATCTCTAGAAATTCCGAGACTGACTTTATGGTATATCCACAGGTTTCTTTGACTTCTAGAGGCTTCTTAGACATTGTGCAAGATATCATCATTCAATCAATTATTTAAAGGATATCCCAAAATAATTTTACCTTGTGACAAAGACATTAACCATGAGGATGACACTTTTACTTTTACCATGGGTCTTTACTTTTCACTATGACCCATCCCTGTCATTATTTTCTTATTGTACTTTGTTCATTACATGAATTCTATTTATAGTGTCGTTATTTTCTTGATGGGATTGTAGTCTTCCCAAACAAGCTACCCAACAGTGTTATTCTTTGATGGGTACCATAATCTTCCTGAACAAGCTGCTCTACATTGTACTATCCATACTCATTATTCTACTATGCATACAATTAACAAGACAAAATTTTATGTCAATAGGGCAAATGGAGTTATGTGAACCCGTTGGGTAAGAGTAACACAAGTAACAATAAATTGAGTAACAATGATACTTGAGTACAGTTACTATTATCAACCTTATCCATAAAGATGTATAGAATGTCCTACTAAAGACTTCTCAATGAGTCAGATGTGTTAACAAGTCTCCCATAGGATTCTAGACAAAGTGTTAGTAAAAGCACCCATTGTATATATAATATATGTTGTTAAACCTATCTATCTTTTCAAAGCTAATTGATCTCGCTTCTTTTGCCCCAATTGGGTATGGATGTGACATGGAGGTCAAGTCAATAAGACTACGGCATTGCACCCGTGTTCATAGAGTACTAAAGAATACCTTAAATTTCATTTCTACCTCTCAGTCCTAAATTTTTAATACCCCCTTCTAATACATTTTAAAAATTAATAGAACCCCTATTTTCACCATGTATCCTATGTAACTTTTTTTTTCCTTGACATTTTTTATACCCCTTTGTATTTCTATCCTTTCTATGACAAGGGGAGTTTTGTTTTCAATGGCTTTGTTAACCCCACCATCTGTGAGTAAAACAAGAGCCCTGCATAGCAGCTCAGTCTGTGCCATAGATGTTTGTGAAGGAAATTGTTTTTGCACTCATGCATGTCGTAGACGCAAAAGAGAATCAACACAAAAGGTTCAGAGGAATATTGCATTTGTGATCTGAGAAAACAAAAAAGAGCAAATTTACAGGTAAATGTAGAGAGGTGCAAAGCAATAAGCAAGTGTGATCCTTTTAAATGTAAATAATGTATGGTAAATTTATGTATTCAAATATATCATGTCCACCGTAATTGTAATGGCTCCAATATAGCCATGTTGGCTATCTTTATTTTTATTAGCTCGTGCCCTAGGTTTAGATAGTTGGCCCTTGAGCATTAGGGTTAGGGTTAATGTTGATTTATTCTATAAATAGGAAGTTTTATGTTGTAGGTGGAATCATCTTTCATATTCAAATCTTAGTCCCCTCTGTTGCGCATATGAGAGTTCGCCCTCTCAAAGTGGCTATGAGAGTTCGTCCACTCTAAGTGGCTAAGGATTTGTATTGATTTGAATGTGAAATCTGATTTTTTGCATATTTGATTTTCTGGCAATTGGATCTGAAATATTGTTATCATTGGATATTTGTCTATTACGCATTATTGAATTGCTACTGCTATTTCTGTATTTCTGGAAGTTGTTTTATTAAAGTTATGTATGGTCTCCATCATAGTTACAAAACTTTAAAAAACTCACCGAGTTTGAGTCCAAGTTGGCCCAAACAAGTCATTTGGGATTGACTCGTGAGTTTTTCAAAGACTTGTCAAGTGAATGAGAAAACTTGCCAGTCTCGCTTGTTAGTAGCTTCCCAAAGATAAGAATAAGAGGTGTATGTTCAATTCCAATGTCCATACATCAAGGTGAGGGCATAGATGCAAGTCTTGTGGGAGTGTAAGGGGCGACTGGAGCATTGCAGCTGTAGAATTCAGCCAGGAAGTTTGTGTATAGCATATAGAAGAGTCTTAGGGACTTCTCATAAAGCCCACTACACCCATATTGGGTCACATCCTTGCTTTATATCATACTTAAATGGCTATCTAATGAATAAAATCATCCATATTGTTCTCCTTGTTATTTTAGGGTACAGTAAATATTTATGATAAGAGTTATTTTTAATTTACTATAATTATACTATAAATGTATGCTTCCAGGATGTTTGAGAGTGGTTTCAAAGCGATTGGATCTATAATGGAGAAATTGGATTTTGACATGTCTAATATTTTTCCAGCACTGAGCCAATTTCAGGATTTTAGGATTGTAGACTCCATCAATTTTTAGGATGCATGTTAGGACATATAAAATCAATATGAACCTATGGTCAAGGCCACTATATGGAAACTATGTGATGTCCTAAGGGCAATCTAAATGGTAAATCACATGGTGGACCCTATCCTAGTTGGCTTAGACAGAAGGGTGGGCATCTGAAGTATCGAGGGCTTTTGAATCTCAAGGCCGGTCAACTCCTTTCTCGGGCATCCATCAACCAAGAACAGGTTAGAAGATACTTATCTTGGACTGACATTTTTCCAATATACAGATACTGCAAGAATTTATGTAGTCGAGGAATCAAATTCATAACCCTGAAGCAATGAAGCCTGCAGAGGGACCCTTGGCAAGGTACCCTGTTTCCCAGATTTCCAATGCTTTCATTTTACTGGGAAGGGTTTGACTGTTTACTTGCAAATCAGAATTCACTGCTGTTTGTCCAAGATCAAATTAATTGAGTAGGTTCCTTTGATAAGTAACAATCCATATTTGAATGAGAACCAAGACTCTTTAAATTTGATGTGCAAATTATGCACAAATCTCCTTTTTACCATGCCTTCCATTCAGTTCCCATTCTCCTACAATCATGAAGCTTTTGTAGAATGCACAAATATGAATCATTATTCCATCAAAATTTGAAAATGGTGTCTAATGCAATTTGCCTCTATCATAAAGCAAGCTGCTGGGGTTAGGAATGTCATGTAAGTTGCCATGCCTTTGACCATGTTTTGCTTTATGTTACAAAATTCAAATTAACTACAACTCTGCTTGTCATCCAAAATGATGCAAATGAAGGTAACTGATGGTGTGAAAATTTTGCCATCGTCTATATATCTTCCTTCTTAATCAATTTAACCAGTTTTGGTACATTTTGGTCATATGTTGTGAGCGGAAGACAGTGGAGGGAAGTGGTTTATACCCTCACAGTTGGTCCTTCAACCTGAATGGTGTTTGTTTTCATTCATGGCATCTCTCATGGATAGATAGCCCCTTAGAGGGTCTCCTTAGGATGACAATGGCCCTTTCAAGTGTATCCATGTTGACATGCAGAACATATAAAACTGATTGGTACTTCAATGCAAAATTTAATGGTGTAAAAGAATTCCTAGAAATAAGAAACTGTTCAGAAAGCTTTTGCAAGGTTAACAAGTGACACAGATGTGATGATCTATAAATTTTGAGATGGTATTCTCAATGGTTGCATTTTAGAAGCACAATATAGCTAACATTTTTGAGCGTCTTGTGCTATTTTATGTTATTTACATTTTTACAAGATGATTACTTTGGAGTTACAACGTGCATCATGGTATTTAGTCTTAACCAATTTGACTAAAATTTCTGGAACAAATTATGGCACAGAGCAGGATTCTTATAGTACATAAGTATTGCAAGAATTTACATATTCTAGGAATCAAACTCATAACCTTGTAGTAATGAAGCCTGCACAAGGGGCCCTTGGAAAGGCACTCACTTTTCTAGTTTTTTTTTTAAGTTTGTTTTACTGGGAAGGGTGTGGTTGTCTACTTGCAAATCAGAATTCACTGTTGTTTGTCCAAGATCAAATTAATTGAATAGGTTCCCTTGGTAGGTAACATTCCGTATTTGAATGAAAACCAAGATTCGTCAAACTTGATATACAGATTATTCACAAATCTCTTTTTTAATATTCCTTCCATGCAAGTTCGTGTTCTCCTACTATCACAAAGATTTTATAGCATGCTCAAACATGAATCATTATTCCACTTTTATAGCATGCACGATCAGGAATCATTATTCCTTCAAAATGTTGAAGATGGTTTCCAATGCAAGTGAACCTCTATTACAAAAGGAAGCTGTTGAGATTAGGAGTTCTATGGAAGTTGCAATGGCTTGACTGCATTTCCCATTATGTTGTTACGAAATTCAGATCTATTATAACACTGTTTGTTTTCCAAAATGATGCAAATGAAAATAACTGATGGTGACAAAATTTTTCCGTAATCAATGATATCCTCCTCATTAACCAATATAACCAGCTTTGTACATTTTGACCATGTGTTGGGAGAGGAAGGCAGTGGAGAGAAGGGTGTTATACCCTCGTAGTTGATGCTTACTCATAGTTGATACTTATCTCAATGGTGGCAGTTTTTGTTCATTGCATCCCTCACTGCTACATGGCCCCTTAGAAGGGTCTTGTTAGCATTAAATGGCCTCTTTAACTATATCTATGTTGGCATGCAGCACATGCAAAACTGATTGGTACTTAAATGCAAAATTAATGGAGTAAGACAAACTTTTAGAAATAAGCAAATGGTTATTAAGGTTTTTCAAGGTTCACAAGAGAAGCAGATGTCATGATTTATAAATTTTGAGGGGGTATTCTCAATGGTTTGCATTTTAGAAGTACGATACACGTAACCTTTTCAAGCGCCTCGTGTTGTTCTATGTTATTCATTCTTTTACAAAAAAAATGCTTCCGAGTTATAGCATGTGTCATTGTGTTTACCATTTTCATTAATCAGTCTGGAACAAATTAATGCACAGAGCCCGATTTCTACAGTACTTAAGTACTGCAAGAATTTATAAAGTCCCATAATCAAACTCATAACCATCATGGAGGTGAGTGTTTGGCTATAAAGGGATGCTGGCTTGAGCATTTCGTGAATTGGTTGCAGATTCAAAATACGATCTCTCATTTTTGTTGGGAACATTTTTTCACTTTTATTTTTAATCTGATCATTTTTGAAGATGTACCTTAAATATAAGGTGAAGTCTGAGCATCGGTAATCTTTGAGTATGGGTGGAATTTCATTAAAATCACAATCTTCCTATGGCGTTATTTTTCCCATCCTGTATGAATTTTAAAACGAAAATATATGGTGATAAACTTGATCGCCATGATTCATCAAATGACATTAGCTCAACCAGATATAATCCTCAACTTTCAAGGAGGAGACCAGGTTCCGATCTTGTCAAGTGATACATGCATAATTGCCAAACTGTTGTAATACCACTATATGGTCATGATGTAATATGGGTGGGGTCCATTTCAAACCCATATAACCAATTAAACAAAAAAAAAAAAACTTGATCACCATGATTCTATATATCCTAATTTTTCTAAAGCAACAAAAGTCACATGGTGAAATTAGTTTACGTATGGTTTAGGTGTCAATGTCTGTAAATGGAGCAATAATAAGCAAAATGACAAATAGGTCAGCCTTCCAGGTGGGATTGTATGCCTTCTAAGAAGTTTCATACCAGGTAAATCAAAGAGACAGTGACTTGACAAAATCGTGTATGATGAAAATTGGTTGTGTTCTCATTAAAACTCTTAACATTTCAAACTTTCATCTTCATAAAAGCTCTAGTATTTGATGTGCAACTTTCAAATTCTATCACTTATTTCCTTTTGGACCTTCACGGGGCCATATAAAATGCTTATCAGGCTGCTAATGAGCCGCCTATAGGGGATGATGGAGCCTTGATGGCCTTTGGTGAGAGAATAGATCGTATCCTAGTTGGTTTTAAAGCAAAAATTTCATGTGGCACTCAGGATAGTTATATGCTGCACAGGCTAGTGACATGGCTTCTATAGAATGTAGGCTAGTAAACCAAGTTGAATGATGTTTTCTCAAATGGAGTCTCTGTTTTTGTGTTTTTCTTTTTCCACCATTATCAGAGGATTATCCTTGCATGGCAATTGTTGAAAGAGGTTCCTAATGACTTCTATGTCCTGTTTTATAGCCGTCAAGAACTTTGTTAAACTCCCATTGCAGTGCTTAGCAATGAGGATTTCAGAGTTGAAAGAAGTCCCAGCTCTTCCCTTACCATCCAGAATGGTGAGATACTTTGCTATTTGCGTTTCTACTGAGCTAACAGGATCCTTTTTTGGGGGCTTGCTTTTGTCTTGTTCTTGATCAACAATCAGTTCTGTCAATTTGATCTCTCAGATTATTCTGCAACACCTAAGTCACAAGCAATCAGCCCAACAAGTAAATTTACATCTTCTTTTGACTAAGCAAAGGGTGGGACACAGAAGCATAATTTGAGATGTATGCTTGTTGGTTCTTTGGTAGTTTAATGCTACACTTTTTGGTTAAGGAAATTGTAGGAAAAATGGGTGTAAGTGGGCATAGAATTTTAGGTTGACCTGCTGAAGCTTATAGACAGTATTGTTTAGTATTAACAAGAGTAAGAGAAATTTAGCTTGAAATTCTTGCCAAGATAATAGCATGATGGTTTTTAAGTTGCTGTAAGCAGCGAATGCAGTTTATTTAAATTTGCTTCTGCTGAGCCTAGTTTATAGTTATGTAGTTTAAAACTTCTAGAGAATTAAAGTATTAGCTTGAGCATATTTTTCTGGCATAATAGTACATGAGTTGTTCTTTTTATGTATGCTTCTATCCTTCAAGAACTCCAATTTGCTTAATGTAGTTCTTTAAGTGATTGGGCTTTGGTGATAGTACAGAATATCTGTTCGAGGATGCACTAAACACAGATAATGACCCAAGTATAATGCATCATTTTCCTCTTTCTTCATTAATCAATTCCAGTTTGTTTATGGTATACTGTCAACATATTGAATTTGGTTGGCTTCTATTCAGGTAACAACAAATCCAAATGCGGGGGGTGGATGTAGCTGTGGGAGTTCTTTCACAGTCAAATAAATATTCTGTATACAAGGGTTGGAATGAAAATAAATTTCTATCCTGCAGTCCATTCGAATAGCTGCATTTCTGGATCACATAAATGCTGTGCAGATTTCTCACAATTTTCTTGTGAAGTGTCATCTATGAGGAAAAAATTATTGTGATGCCAGTTGTTTTTGGATTTAGGATAGGTAAAACATGTCTTACATGGTCTTGTTATTGAAGATGAACAATTTCTAAGCAAAAATATAGCAATTCAACATGTAGGTCTACTGGCATTGGGTATTGACCGTGTCATTGGTATTGAAACATTTCACTATGCATCTAGTTGAGCATTTATAAGCTGTCCTTCTGAATTATTTCTCATTTGGATCATCTTTCTTTGGGCTTCAAAGAATTCATTTTTATCCTATTTTCATTTACAGGTTATTGTTCTACCTGTTGTGATGTTAGAAATTTATATTGTTCTTCCCCGTCAGAAGAACCATCTTCAACAATAATAGTTGTGCTTATTTGGTGTGATACTCATTCATTTGAAGTGGAATTTTTGCCTGAGAGCCTGATGGAGAATACTACTTGCCTGTGGCGTTAACCCTGCCATTGTTTTAAACTGTTTCATTATGCATCTAGTTGGGAATTTACTAGCTGTGCTTTGAGATTATTTCTCATTTGGATTTATCTCTATTTGGACTTCAAAGAATTCATCTTTATTCTATTATCATTGACAGGTCATTGGTTCTATTTATCATGATTTTAGAAATATATGTTGTTCTTTCCAGTCAGGAGAATCATTTTAAAAAATAGTAGTGCTCATGTGGTGGGACACTCATCCATTTGAAGTGGATTTTTTTGCTTGAGATCCTGATGGAGAAGACACTGGTTGAACTAAAAATTAAAACATTTGATATTGTTTCCTAACAATTTGTTATGCAGGTGAAGATCTATTTATTTCACACTCAAACTGGTATCTTTTCTTCATGTATGTTGCTTATTTAAGTACTCAGTTTTTTGCTGTTCTTGTTCTGCAGATTTTAAATGGGATGCCTAACACAATGAACCATAATTTGTAGGTTTATCAAATCATGCTTGATTAGCATCTAGGGGTTCCAATATTAATTTCAAGTAAGCATGTCACAACTAAAGTCTACTCGTTGTTGCAGCAAGCATAACTGGTTTAAGTAATCTCCCTTTTTTTGGGGGGGGAGAGTTTGAGGGAAGGAATGCAAATAAAACGGTGTGATCTTACATTTTCACATGCTGTTACTTGATAACTGTTGAAATTTGATATGTTAAATGTGATCAAGAATATGTAACATAAAATCCTTATTGTCAGACAGAAGGTATGAGAACAAGTTTAGGAATTCCTCTGTTTTTCAAACCCTAGCTACAAATATTTTATGCTTAAGACATCAATAAGTCAATGTTCCATTCCAACTTACAGGGATCAGTAGAAGTTCATAGTCAATCATAGCAAGCAATTAAATTGTGTGGTATTCTCAAATAAACAGATACATTTGGAGTGGTAAATATCTTGGATGGGCATATGCCTGTAAACTATGGAAAGTTGGTTTTAATGTCCATGAGGCTAGAGGACATATGAAGTGGACATAATTTCAAATTCTAATTTAAAATCCAATGCACACTAAAATTTCATAGGAATCTAGGGGGTTCCTTTATTATTTGATTGGTCTCTCACTTGAACATTGAATAACGTTTTGGTAATTCTATTTACTGTGATGATGTTGTGATATTACACAGCAGGGTGTATGTACAACACAACAATAAAAAAATCAGTGGGGTTGAACTTGACTCCTTACCGAAGGAAGTCTCAAGGTCAAACTAAACTAGGTTCAAGATGGCCTAAGATCATAAAAAAAAGGGTTCAAAAGAATAGAAGAAAAAATAAAAATATACATAACAAGCAAACCATCATGTGAAGTAAATGCAAAAATAGAATAGGAATAAAGTCCACAACAAACCTTAACTAGTTAGGCACAAAGAAATCTAATGCTGAATTAATACATTAAAAAATAAACTAATAAGTGAACTAAATACAAAAATATAATAGCAATAAAGTCTAAAACAAACCCTAACTATTGAGGTGCAAAGAAATCTTATGCCGAATTAATATACATAAAAAGTAAACTAGCAAGTGACGTAAATGCAAAAATAAAATAGGAATAAAGTCTATAATAAACCTTAACTACTTAGGCCCAAAAAAATCTTATGCTGAACTTTCTTTTCTTTTATTTTTAGTGAATGTAAACATGCATGTTTAGAGACTTTTTATTTCTTGAATGCTACAGAATCGGATATAATGCTTTAAAAAATAAGACCTTATCTTCGAAAGTTACTAGAGTGTTAAACTACATGAGTGGGTTGTGGAGTTTGAAGTTGGCAGTATTGGAGTGGAGTTGAGGCTCTCTCTCGATCTAATCATCTTACAACCCAAGCATGTCTAATCTTTGAGTGAATTACCATAACATAATCTTTATTAGCAAGGGAGTGAGATAGACAAGAAATAATCGTCTTAATGGACGTCAATGTCAAATAGAGGAATATTTTAGAAAATACCAACCTCACTCTTGTGGTCAAAGGGCTACCAACCTCACTCTTGTGGTCGAAGGGCTTGAAGAATGAAAGTCTTAAGAGCAAAATCAATATTAAGAGTAGCAAGATCGATGTTAACATAAGAATGTAGCAAAACGAGCATGGAGATCTATAGACATTGTAGCATGAGCTTACTTGTTTTGAGAATCATGATTGAGGGATGAAAATGATATTAGTTTTGGTTGTATAGAGAACTGATGAGTGGCAAAAAGTGAAAATTTATAAAATGTGTCAAGAATCTTTCGAAGTATTTTAAAAGCACAATGTTTAGGTAATCTCATACTTTAAGGGCTTGGAAATACATATACTTGTTTTAAGAGTAAGTGAAATTCAAGGGCTTAAAATGATGAATTGTGGTTGTAAAGAGAGGCGATGAGTGGTCAAAAGTGAATTCTCCCAGTAAAATTTTTCAAAAGTATTTTAAATTCATACAACTTAGGTAGTTTCATATTTTTCGACCTTTCAAAATGGAATTTCATGTTTTGTAGTTTGATATGACCCATGCCAATCCCTAAAGATACAATATCATGATTGAATCTAGACTACAATTTTAGGAAAAGTGGAAGTATATGATGTTTTCCTAAGATGGGAAAATTATTAGCAAGATATTAGTAGGTACTGGACAAATTAATGTAGACATGAAAGTTATAATGCCATCCTTGGCCTAATTTAACTCCTAACCATATTTGAACAAATACACATGCTGGAAACAATAATTGCAATAATGCTATCCTTGGAAACAATAATGCCATTCTTTGACACAAAAATTCCATACTAGAAACAATAATGCCATCATTGGAAACAACAATTGCAAAAGTAGCAACATGTTGATAAATTATAGTTATATATGTTTTTTATTCATTTAAATATTTTAGATATTATAGGTAGGATGCCTTCAAGTGAACATAATCATCGTGTCCCTCCACATGCCTCCCCACACAAAGTCACCACAACCAACCTTACCAATCTTCGTTTAGGGATTTATTTGGGCTAAGGATACTAGATAGTGATTTAGGGTCTTTACCCTCAACTAAAGGTGGATTAGTCAATTGTCTTTACGTCCTATCTGAGCTCAAATAATCAAGTTGCATGCTTTTATGGCCTTAGGTGTGATCACCTAAGAATCAAGGACCTATCCAAATAATATATAGTAATAAGGTGAAGGTAGCCAAAGATCCTCCACCAAGCCTTAGGATGAATCAAGACTATAGATCAATTGGCCCCACATCATCCTTAAACCGTATGGGAGTTCAATGTTCAACCTATCCCAACCAAGAATATTTGTAATCCATAATATGATTCAAGTATAATATTTGGCCTTACTTGGCCATAGCTAAATTCTTTTACTTAAATCACAATAATTCACTCATCCCACAATAAATTTAATTTCATGCACAAAATTTGAATACATTTGCACAATAATTTAATATTTATATAAACATCAAGAAATGATTTATAAAACTCTGCTAAAATTGATACAAAACTTTAGTGAGATCTCTACCTTAACCAAATTTAGTGAGGGTTCACTAAACATGAAATTAAAGCTAAACATCTAATAAACCATACAATAATTATTATTTCTTAGTTATATCTTGTAGTGACAAGCCATTGACTTGAAAATATGCAAATTTGAAAGGTTACAAAACAATGGAATCAGTCAATTAATACCTTCAAGAAATCAAATTTTGATAAGGACAAGGACCAACTTGCTCCACAAAGGTTGAATTGTTCTAGAAGTGTCCACTAACAAGATATAGAAATTGACTTGCACTAGCAAAGCATTGACAAAACACTGGGGAAGCACTAGCAGAGTGGAATGATTCACTTGCCTCTTGGAGCGAATCACTTATGAATCAACAAATATTTAAAAAGACAAGTGTGGATCTTGAGGAAGATATTTTGAAAGTGACATTTTTGGTATGTAGTGGCACCATAACTTGTTTTGGCCTTCCAAGATTTTTAAAGGTATAATCAATGATATGTAATATTTGCATGTGTATCATTTTGTTAGAGATGCCCCCAAATATTTACTTTTATTAGGAGTAAGAATTTTTCACCTAAGGTAACTCAGGGTGATTTCTTCCTATAAATAGGAACCATGGGCTCTAATGTAAACATATTTTGGCCTTGAGAAATTTAGAGCTACAGTTTGTGAGAGCCATGTTGTTATCACAATGTGCAGGTGCTGCACAATTTTTTGTTTGATGACAAAATCTCTGGAAAGTTCATGAACATCTCTTTTTTGGTGACTTTATGTTTTTGGTCAACTTAAAGATATTGGTACACATCAATATTAATGTCTAGTAAGACTTGGAAGATTCCAAAAGACTAGTAAGACCTAGAATATTCCAGAAGATTATTTGGGTGGGAAAATTAGAAAACCCTCCCATTTTGTGATTATAAAAGGATATTTGCATGTAACATTGTATACGGAGTTCTAAATAAATGAATGTTTTTTTGTAAATATCTAGTCCTCCTTTTATTTGTTGTTTATGTTTTTGCTTGCAATTTTTGTTCTCTGTCTGTTTTAAGCATATGCTCTATTTTTCTTTTCATGGTATCATAACACTATAGTAGAAGAGAGGCAGTTGTATATGCTTTAGTAGTAAATCGTGCTCTCCATATCTGCAACATTGGTTGCTTTATCTTTATTTTGGAGCGCTCCTAAGGGCTAGTGCATTATTTCATAGTTTGAGTGGGAGAAGAGAACAATTTGTAGAAAATAAGCAACAAACTAGAGATTGAGAAGTTCAACGGATTGAACTTCACGCTATGGAAGATCAAAATGGAGGATTTGCTTGTGGAAAGAGACTTGTGTTTTGTAGTCACTGGAAAGCCCACTGGGATTGCACAAGAGGAGTTTAATAAGCTATATAGAAAAGCAATATCTTCTATTAGACTAAATTTAGCGAACTCTAAATGTGATAGAAGCACAATTTGCTCAACATATGTGAAAAAACTAAAGCTAAACTCCTAGATATTATGAACATGGCTAAAGTTATTCATGGAGGTACATATGTGCATGAGATCAAGCTTATAGATACATGTTAAAAGAACACAACGATTGGGTAAAGAAACTCAATCGACAAAATTAATTGTGTATCAACAAAGAAACACAAAAAAAGGAAAGAAAAAATCTATGAGTGTGTGCATCAAGATGACAAGATCGAGGAGTCTCCTATGTCTAATCCTTATCTATCAAAAGGAAAATGTCCCATGGCTAATCAAATTAGTCAAAATCCTACATCCTAAGAAATGGTCTTCTTTGGATTTCATTATAGTTATTTATTCGCTCTTGCAAATCAAACTTAGGCACATGCCTGACTTTGACTACCACCAATCCCCTCTATGGAATAATATTTGATGTGAATACTACATCCTTTGCATCCTTTCATAACCTAAATAATGCAATTCAACATCTAGTGTTTAGTGCTTAGATCACCCCTCCCATAGTACAACTTCATCTCAAAATCCACTAGGATCTAACATGTCTAATAAAACAAATATATTTTAAAGATAATCTAGTCACCAAATACAATTTCTTTGGGACAACATTTTATTACTAACCAAATTCAAGGTTCTGCTCAAAATTTACAAGTATTAGATGATTAAATGGGGATGCAAAGCATGTAGAAAAACCTCCTAGGTCAAATGTTACCTCCAACCAATTATATACTATAAAGCCTAAAACAATACCTACCTTTTGAAAATCAACAAGTCCCTTCACAAGGATTGCAGTATCCTCCATTCCAAAACATGCAAAATCCTCCAAATAAACAATGGGCTTATCCTAATCCACCTCTTTTCCAAAATCCAAATCCTCTTTTTCTACCACCATTTTATGCTAAATATCAATACCCTCATATATTTTTATATCTTCCATATGCACCTTAACCATAAGGTTGTATGATATACTACTATCCAATGCAACATGGGTAATTTCCATAGACTAATCCAGTGTCTCAACTACCTAGGCCTCAAAATCAACTTCCCAATTGGACCTATCAAGGACCATTCAATCAAGGGGCGTATTCCCTTATCCTACCCACAACTATGAAAGCATTACCTACCTTTGACGAGAGTAAGAATATGACAACATTGGATCACCTCAATGAGCTATCTAAAATCAAGTCAATTCCTCACATCCAGGAGGAAGACATCATGATCCACTTCCTTATGTATTCTTTGCACAATAAAGCTATGTTATGGTATAGAGGCTTACCTGATAATTCTGTTATAAGTTGGGTGTTAATTTTAGAACCTTTCATGCATATATTTGGTAGTATGGATAGTGGGTACTTTATTTTTGTTTCACTTAAATGATATGCAAAGACATCCTAAAGAAAAAAATCATGATTATAATACCAAATATTTGAGGATCTTAAATTTAATTCTACTAATTGTTAGGCATTGGCATATTAAATAAGGGATTACAATCTGACTTAGCTTTAATGGTTTGTGTAAATCAACAAAAACCATGTATCTAACTATGTAACAATGGCCTGAAAAGGTGTCCACATGAGTAGTCTCCTCAACATGACGTGTTTTAGGTGTCTACAGTTTGTAATGCTAACCACATCACTCTAGCCATAACCTTTGAAGAAGTAGCCCATGTAGAAGATATTATGATCAAGGTAGGAAAATTCCCAAAATCTATGTTACCCATATTAGCCAAAATCTATGGCCTATGTTACCCATAATCTATAAATCATTGTATCTACACCCTCCATCTCACCCATTTTAAATTTCCAATCATCTACCAATCCAACCCCTTCTCCATCCAGGCCAAAATTCATCGTCAATTATTACCTTCTAGCCACAACTACCATCATATACCCTACCTACCACATCATACACCAACAATAATAATAAGGATTTATGAACCAATACAAGCCGGACATGAAAGAGATGTTGGATGTGGTAAAGACCTTGATAAATTAGAATAAAACTAAAATTAAGCAATGACATTAGAGTAGTAGTTGGCAACAACAATGAATTAGCAACCCTCAAAAAATTCTTATCTCACTAAAGACTAAGTACCTTGACATGGTGTTAATTAGGACACAAATAAGGTTTAGAACAATATGATAAATGATAATTTAGAAATTAATACATTATGGTGTTTTCCCATGTAATGTAGGACATGCCACTATAGATTGTGGGATACCCATTATATATTCATAGACAAATTAGTATTATCAACAATTTCAAGCTCAATAAATTACTCCCATAGGTCAAATGGTTCCTATCCTAAATAAACTTGTATACCTGGTTCAAGTTTAGTAGGCAATACCTTCCTCGCCAAATCCTAACAATGCATTCTTTGCTAAATTTAGCTCGATTAAAATACATGAGGATTTCATGTCCAAAAATAATGCCATATGTGCTAATCAATAATGAATTGGGACAAAGGGTAAAAGGAAGGCATCAAAAGAGCAAGTGCCAACATATAAATAGATATAGGTGAATAAAGATACAATGATACTTAGGAGGGGAAGGCCAATGCTACACTTAAATTATAAAGGGCTAGTAATGATTGAATAACAAGAAAAGCATAGTGAAAACACTAGGTAATATACAACTAACACATCCTGAGTAAATGTGCTGGCCAATAAGGATAAGTAAATGGACAAGAGGAAGGAACCATGAGTTGAAATAGAAAGTCTATAGGAGGCAGACAAGTACAAAAGAAGGAGGAATGAAAAGGATAGGGATAAACCATAAAATAAGGTAGAGCAATATATTGAATACTCGTCTCTCACTAGTGAAGGACATGTAATGAACATAAATATATGAAACTACGTATGTTAGAAGCCCTAGCTCATTCAAGTTAGAAATAACTACTCCAAGAAGCTCTTAAGGAACAAGAAAGAAGTTATGCCAAGAATGGGTAGCCTAATCCCATTCAACCCAGTCTAGCTGAACAATAGAACTTAATAATGGAAGATTTGTTTGAAAATTAGGTTTAAAAACAAATATCTTAAATGCTAAAATACTTAAAACTCTAAAACCATCACCATCATGTGTGGATCTAAATATTAAAAATTACTTGAAGGAGTTACATAGTCAGTTTTGGGGCCATTGCAACTATAATGCCAAAAGTTGTTTGTGAAGAAATGGGATTTCCCTACACCATGATTTCTAGGCATCTAATTCATATGGATAACACTTGGGTGAATGCTATATGGGTTTTGAAGGATTTAATCGTAAACATAACAAATCATCCAAAGTTGGTGGTAGTACAAGAGGTAATAGTAGTTGAACATCCTCCATATTTTGGCATGTTATTGTCTAAAAAATGGGCACATAAGCTATTTGGGGATGGGTACTTGACAATGGACTATGCCCACATAAAGGTACCATGAGATAGAAATATGATCCAAATTGATAATGAACCTCCATGCAATTACTTGTTGCACAAGATGGACAAATATGGTGTGGTAAATTAGAATGATCTGCTAGAATTCATGGACAACAAAGTCTTGGAGGATGATCAAATATTTAAAATAGATATTGGTATTGGTATTCTCCAAGATGACAGAGACCCAAAAGCAAAATTTGCAGAAACTAATCTAGGGAACTACCTAATAACAAAATAACCATCTAACATCCCAACTCTAATTAGCTAGCAAGCACAAGGGTGTAAAAAAGCATGGATAATGCACTTTGATGGCATAGGAACCATAAATAGAACATGAAAAGGTATTCAATTCATAGATTCATAGGGTACACAAACTAACTTTGCATGCATACTCCTATTCAATTGTACAAATAATGTGGCTGAATACAAAGCATTATGCATTGCTTTGAGAAAGTCTCAAAAGATAGGAATAAAAAATATACAACTATTTGGAGACTCCAAATTAGTCATAAATCATGTCAATTCTTAATATTTTACCAAGAATAAACGCCTAAATTTAAACAAGCATCAAGTATGTGATCTGGTAGAAAGATTTAACAGTTATGAGATCATGGTAGTTCCCAAGGAGTTAAATGCCAAAGCAGATGAGCTAGCATCAATGACAACAAAATTTAACACCACAACCAACATATGGAATAAACCAAAAGAGTTATAAGTGGTATTTAGACTAGCTATCCCCAATAATTATGATCAATGACAAGTCTTTAATAATAATGAGCAAATAATTGAGTTTCTTATTAAAGAAGCTCAACATGTCATAGATAAAAATAAATATGGGGATGACATAAAAGACAAGATTATTTAGTTAAATATAAACTAATTTACAAAGGGGTTAGTCAATTTGGAAAGTTTTTTCAATTTGAATGATAGTGCAAAGAAATCTAGCATCAAGAAAAAGACTTCTTCCTACCACCCCTCAAGATAATAACTTGTTGCTTGGTAAAGAGTGCACCAAAGAGAAAATCTCTTTTTTCAATGATCTGTGTAGCAAGTACAAAGATATCATCACTTGGTTCTATAAATATTTAAATTTATATATCAAAAATATGATTAAACATACTATTGAATTAGAGCCTCGCATAAAGCCTTTTAGGCAAAAACAAAGGCTTGTTATTCCCAAAATAAATATGGTTATGAAGAAGGAGCTTTTGAAACTTCTATAGGCATAGATAACTTTCCAAACCAAGCACTCCACCTAGGTATCCAACTTAGTTTCAATCCAAAAAAGAATTGGTCATATTAGGTTGTGTTGACTTCAAGAACCTAAACAAGGTGTCATTAAAAAACCACTATCCCTTACTTGCTATAGACTAGATTTTGCAATATGTAACAAGATCAAAGATGTTGCCACTTCTAGATGGTTTCTTAGGGTATGACCAAATCTAGGTCAAGTACAATGATCAACATAAAGTAGCCTTCAATACCAAATGAGGGATATTTTCCTACTAAAAAATACCTTTTGGGTTGTCAAACATAGGGCCACCTTAACAATACACGAATAACACCTTCACAGAATTAGCCCATGAGATTATTCTCATATACCTTGATATTTAATGATCTATTAAAATGAATAAATAAGAGTCTGTCTTCCAAAGGTGTAGGAAGTATGGTTTCTAACTCAATTCTAGAAAGCCCATTTTTATGGTCCAAGAAGGCAAACTGTTAGGCCATGTGGTGTCAAAAGATAACCTAGCCATAGATCCTAATAGAATAAAAGAAATCCAATATTCAAAGAAATTTTATCCTTCTTATGTCAAATCCACTTAATTTTCAAGTCCGTAACTAATTTTGTGTAGTTGGTCAGGCCAATCACCAAAATATTGACAAAAGATGCAGCCCTAGTTTGGACTAAAGAAGGTAAAAAAATATTACAAGACATAAAATATACCATCACTAAAGTCCCAATAATAGTCAATATTTATTTTTTGAAAGACTTTAGGCTTAATGTGTTCAGTATATATGAGAGCAATGTTATGATATTAACCCAAAATAATGATAAGGATGAGGAACAACCCAACTCCTTCATGAGCCATGTCCTTCACAACTATGAGGAGAGATACATATCCATTGAAAATAGGTGTTTTACATCATGAAATCCCTTAGAGATTTTGGGTATTACCTATCCTAAAGCAAAACCACCATCTTAATATTCCACCCTAATGTCCAATCTATGATTCTTCATGATGTACTAGGTTAAAAGAGAGCTAGGTGGATAAAAAAAATTCAGTAGTTTTATATAAAAATTAAGTCTACCAAGATCATCAAGGGTAGATTTCTATGTGAAAATCTTGTGATGTCTAGCCCGAAAGACCAATTACCTTGGTGGATGAAATAGAGCTTGATAATCAAATGGGATGGATGGGAGATCAATAGATACATGTCAATAGAAAGCAATGTATTATGCAAGGCTAGATGGTGTATTGTTCAAGAAAGGATTTAATGGTGTCATACTGATATGTGCCAAAAAAGAAGAACAAAATCCCTAATCAAAGAATATCACAAAAAGGGAAGGCATTATTTTATGCCAACTATAGCACATAAGATCCTACGAGGAGGATACTACTAGCCCACCATTTTCTCTGATTGCTTCCAATCAGTCAAAAATAACAAATCCTATTATATGTTCATGGGAAGAAGGAGAAACACACAAATACCCTTGAAACCAATCATCATTATGGAACCTTTCCAAAAACAGGATATCTTTTTTAATGGTAAAATAAACCCCTTATCTAATGCAAGATATGGATGGATTTTTATCACACACAACTATTTCACCAAGTGGGTGGAAGCAATGCTAGTCAAGTCTAATCAAGAAGTGGTCATCCAACTATTAGAGGATACAATTACCAAGTTTAGGACACCATCTATAATAATCATTGATAATTTTACCTCATTCATAGACTTCAAAGTGATGGAACTTGCCTTGGAATATAGATACGTCATCAAAATGTCCTCCTTTTATTACCGTTAAGGCAATGGATTGTTAGAGTCTACCTTGGTAAATTTAATTTTAGAAGATTACAAAATTATGGAATTAATTAATTAATGTATTTCAAACCCCTCAAAGTTTGCTAAGTCAAGGACAAGGATTGATTTGCACTATAAAGAATAATTTCTTTTAGGAGTGATCTATGAGCAAGATAAAGCAATTGGATTGTAGTAGTAAAGTTCTAAAAAAACACTAGAAAAGTTCTAGTAGAGTGAAGTAATTCACTCACCTCCTAGAGCAAATCACTCATGAACTAGTGAAGGAGTAAAAATACAAGCATGGATCTCAAATAAAATATTTGTAAACTAGTATTTTGGCATGTAGTGGCATCGTAGCTCATTTTGGAAGCCTTCTAATCCTTTTAGAGGTATAACATGCAACATATGGAGGTATATAATTTTGTTAGAGATGCCCCCAAATTTGTACTTTTACTAGGAGTAAGAGTTTCTCACCCAAGGTTAGTAGGGGTGAATTATCCCTATAAATAGGATCCATGGGATTCATTGTAATCATATTTTAGCCTTGAGGAATCCACAGCTACACTTTGTGAGACCCATATTGTGCTCTTGTAATTCATGAGATTGATGAGAAATTGATAAATATTTTTCTCTCCATTAGTGGTATTGTTGTCCTAGATTATAGAATGCCCATTGTTATGGCACAACACTTTTTCTCGTCTTGTCATTCCTCTCATAATTTTAACTCGTATGAATGGGAATAAATTGTGTTTATGTAGATATCACATGGGTTGGTTGATCACACACTCTCCTTGATATGATTTTGTCTGTATTTAATTTTAATCCCTTGCACCCTAAACTTAATAATCTACTTTCATGAGCTTATTAAAAAAAACAAAATCTACTTTCATGTATTTTTTTATTTCTACATTTACTTTTCATTTTTAATTTCATATAATTAGATTAGATTAGTTTAGAATTTAGCAAGGATAGTGGGGATCTAGCCTAAATATGGACGTTAGAAGAGGCCTTAGAACCTTCTATACAACTTTATTGAAACTAGAATTGAGGGCGCATAAGAAGTTAGACAATTCCCCAGTTCAACATATCTATAAGGCTTTAGCAAGTAATTCTAATATTAAACCATATGACTAAGTAGGAACCACAAACCTTGATGCTAACATTAGTTAAAATAATTGTTTTATTAATTTTAGCCAACCTAATTTTATGCATTAATTCGTTTACAAGCATTCATGGATTATTTTACACGTAAATTATAAATTATTGTTTTATATTTTTAATTTATTAAAAAATCATAGTAATGGTTAAAGGTACTTACCTCTTCAATCCTAATAATAGAAGAACAACTTGATGCAGAATTATAATTCTCCTTGAGTCGCTTTTCCTTCTTGCTCTCGCAAAAATTCTAAATTTGAAATAATTTCCAAAACATAGAAAATTACTCTTTTTATGCAAATTTACAAAGGAAGAGGGACTCAATCAAGGACTAATATGTTTCTCTTGTTAGAGGCTCCTTTATTTAGGGTGCCTCACATAGTCTTCATCTTTAATTTAATTCACAATTTTAAACTTATTATTTTTTATACATTTATTAAAAACATTAAATTATTTGTCAAGGAATATAATATTTATAAGGCAATAATTTATCATCATAATTTCCTAATTCATCCAATACAAAATTAAATAGAATTGTAAATACCATTATAAACTTTAATACTTTTTAACAAACATAATGATCATATCAATATAACATTATTAAAATGATCTTATCCTTAATATTAAAGTCAACCACTAAGAATTGTTATTTGTTAATAGTTATCTCAATACATGAAAATCTCATTCAACCATATCTTGCTAGTCAGTATCCATATAGCTCATTCATTGCATCTCCAAATTAGAAATATAACTAAAAACATCTCATGTGCCACTCATCTCATCACCAAGACATAGTATCAAATCTTAGCAATATAACAATGGTATTATAATGTGGTTATATAAAAATAAGAAATGTCTCACATGATGTATACAAAAACAAGCTAATATTTGAAAAGTGAAGTGATAAACAAAGGATATCACATCCATCCCATCTTTAAAAAATTCCTCTTAAATTCATCTAAGAATATATGGATATATCTCTATAATAATCGATGCATCATTGCATGTGACACAATTCTAGTTGTATCCATCCCATAAGACATTAACTTGGTCCACAATCTTGCCATGCAACTCTCAATGTAATAGTCCAAGATGTGAGTAGGATCCACCTATATGGATACATTTGGTTTCATCTACAATCTTAATTAGCTTAAGGATATTTGAGATGTTTGAAATATATTTCTCAATATCTATACATGAAAAACAATATAGGATTGAGATAATTTCGGTGGTATATTTAAGTAGTAGGCCACATGCCCAATCCTCTTTAACATCTTAAAGGGTCTAACAAAATGATGTGCTAAATTTGAACCCTTACTCAACTAGATACGAATCTTGTTGGACCTCACTTGCAAGAAGATCTTGTCTCTTTATTAAAACTATAATTTAGCCTCTAGGCATCATTCAAGTTCTTCTATCTATCCCATGCCTTGGATATATATTGCTTGCTTAAGGATACTTTCTTCTCAACATATCTCAATATATAAGATCCAATTATCACTTAGTCCTCTAGTTGATCCCAACTTAAAGGTTTTTGACATGAATGTCCATACAATACCTCATATGATTCCATCCTAATTGATCTATAATAACTATTTTATAAACAAACTCTACCAAGTAGATTTACTCTTCCTATTGATGTTACCTATACGTAACATGCATACTTGGCATATCTTCAAACACTTGATTTACCCTCTCAATATGATCATCTGCCTATGAGTAAGGACAAAATAGATATTGATTTTAGTGCTTAGTACATTTTGAAAGGTGGTCCAAAATCAATATATATTTAGTTGTTCTTGATAAAAAAAAATTATCTTTCGAATACCATGTAGTCTTATAAACTCATCAACATGTATTATGAAAACTACAAAAGCACCATAAGTGGTTTATAAAGGTAAACATAAGTAACCTTATCAACAACCACCTTAACTATCATTCCTATAGGCCAATATTGATAGTCCTATTTTGACATCTATAGATATCATACTCTACTTCCAAAATAGAATAACATGTTGGTAGAGTGATTCAAATGAATTCTGGTGCTATGCTTTGAGCTTTTGTAATTCCAAACATCTATAAATACAATTTATTTATTTTGTCTTATGTTAGGCCAATAGTACAACTACATGAAATCAACATACACTTTCTCACTTTAGAATATTTTCTATATGGAGCCTGGTGTCGCAATGAAATGACCATATTGCACAAATATCTCATAGTAGGCATATAAAATTTCTTGTGAAAATAAGGTAGGTCATCTTTCTCAAACTTGCACCCTACAACCTTATGCCCTTTGGCGTCACTAAAGTGCATCCTATGATTTATCCTCTAGTACCACTAAATGGGGTAGTTGATCCAAAAAAATCTATTAAGACTAAAATGGATTTGAATGTGACATAAATATGTGATTGTTGAAAACATCTATCACTATAATCTCCTTTTATTTGATATAAGATCCAAGTCACAATTGTAAAATCTCCATCCACCTCTATTTAATATTAAAATAAGATTGACTAAAAATATAATACAGACTTTGATGATCAATACTGAGCTTAGATCATTATCCTAATAAGTAATGAAACACATCTAAAGGGAATAAATCATAATTTCTAATCCCTAGATCATGAGCAGGATAGTTAAGCTCATGAAACTTGGTATTCCTACACTCAAAAGTAATAGCACTTCCATGTTGTACGAGTATTCATAATTATTCCAAAAATGCATTTGAAAAATATGAAAATCCTTATAAATATTAGACACTTTCAAAATTAGTTAAATAGTAAGTAATTTCTTAAGCATTTAAAAATCCATCTCACACTTGTTAGTCCATACAAAGTTATTTTCATTTTTTATAGGGCAAAAATATGATGAGACATATTGGATAATCCATACAAAAAGTTTTGATAATGCCTTGTAAAGCCCATAAAAGTTTATATCTTTGTAACATTAGTGTATTAAGGTCACCTCATTATAAATAGTCTTTATGGGATCCATTAAAATTTCCTTATTAGGAACTATGGCCCATATGCTAGATCATATTTAAAAATGAACACTTAGAGAGATTTATAGAGAGTTGATGTTTTTTATTATAATTATATAATGTATTCAAGAATGAAAGGGATAAATTGTATTATCCAAAAAATAAAATAAAAAATATCAATCATAAAGAGAGAACATAAAGTATGATAAGGTGCAATTGGACATTAATAATTTCTTAAAAATCAATAAAAGAGTCTCCAACTAATATGAAAAATGGTTAGTTGAGTGGAATATATATACCAATCTTGATAGAATACAATAATTCTAATGTTTATTATGTAGGTCAACCACTGTACGCTACTATTAATAAAAATAATAATACAAGGATTACCCTATAAGGTGCACAAGGAATCATAGGGAAAAATATACTCAACCATAATATAAGTCAACCATGGACTCAAGTGACTATTAACTACATCTCAATACTTCTTAATAGTGAAATATTTGTAATCTGACCTTATTAGGCCATCGTCAATATTGGTGAATTACCTACTGGTGAAGATGGTGAATTACCTTTAGGCATCTTCATGTAAGCCTATGATTATCTTAATGTAAGCCTATATGCATCTTTCTATATAAGCCTATGGGCATTCTTCTATGTAAGCCTATGGGCATCTATATAAGCCTATGGTCATTGTAATGTAACTCTAAGGGCACTCTCATGCATTCACCCTTAGTGGTATTGGTTAATTTACCTTTATGGATAACCTTTATTAAAGGGTAATTTATTATTGTTTTATTGTAAGGTTAACCTCAAGGTTAACTTAATGTTGGCTTGAGGTTAACCTCTTGTTGGAATTTTGGTATCACTACAAATAACCATCAATGAGCATTCATTTATAACATATTATGATATATGAAAAATATAATGGGGGTGCCCATGGGCGCCCATCCCTTATTCCCTCTCTCATATTATTTTGTTTATCTCTTTCTATCTCTATTTTTGTTTATACGATCTTATTTTTCAAATTTCTTTCTTTTTTACATATGATTGTGGTGAATGTATGTTTTAGGATGATTCTAGAATATATTGCAAATTCCAACATGGTATCAGATCCAAATTGAAGCAAATTTACTCAATCTTATAAAAGGATTGTATAGGGTAAACCATGGTAGATATGGATGAACTGTCAGTTCTGTTAGATTCCTTGTAAAGTTTTAAGCTGCTCACAATTTAGAACTTTTGGAGATTTTGATGCCTATTTTGCATCCAAAACTTATTAGCTTTTCCTTTCAAAAATTCAAAATTTAATTTTCAAAAAATGGAATATTGTTCTATGTTATGGGAGGAGGTAGAGTGGCACGTGCAACTATTTTGATGGTATTTTTGGGTGCAACTATTATGGTGGTAAATGTATTTACTGTGTAGTTGTTTTGGTACCAAGTATATTTTTTTTGGTGTTTTTTATTTTCTCACATGCATGAAACATCACATCTTTTTTGGTATTTTTTTCTTGTGCATGTACGCCCGCTAGTGCATGTGGCTACCAAGCCATTGAAGGCCTAGCACTACATATACCATTACTTTTAAAAAAATTGTTGTCCATAGGGCTTAGGTAGAATCACACCTCCTTCAACATGTATGCACTAGAAGACCAATGGTAAGGGCCCTACATTGTGACATTAAGAACCTGAGATCAAATTCTACAAATATCAGTTGTTAAAGAAAATTTCTAGGGATGACATGATGACCATTTAATTTTTCTTTTTACATATGTACTCTTAACCCATTAGAAGAAGTATAATATCAAATGTTTATGTGCCAGTGAAGACCAAGTCACAAAGAGTAAATGGTAGCAATTAGTGAATGAGCGATCAACACAGGTTGGTGATTGGAAATTACTTTTTCTAGGTTTTGGTAAAATTATTTTTATTTTTCTCTCTCCTTGCAGTATTAATATGCACAAATTTCCAAAGGCCAAAAATTTTACATACATAAGTATTTTGAGCCTATTTTTCAAATCACATAGTTTTTTTAAGCTCTACAAATAATTGATATTAGTTCAAGGACTTGTTACTATTTTCTATGGGATTGTTTCTATGCTAGTGGACCCAATTGGAAATGTTTCTCATATCAAGATCATATATAATACTTTTTGTTTTTCATAATGGATGTTTTTTCTATCTCCAATAAACATTTAGTGTGGTGATTGGTAAGTTTTAGACTATAAAAGGATTAGGTTTTATATGATTATTGCAAGGTATACCTTGTGTCTATGGGTTATTTCTAACCATCATGGTTTATTATTCAAAGACCCACCTAGTATTTCATGATTTAGTTACCTTCTCTTGAGATTGAGGGATAAATTTTGATCATCATGGTGCATGTTGAATATCTTCTTATGGGAAGCTCAACATATTGATCTAGAAGGTGGAATTATAGCTTCATGTTCAAGAGAGGTTGATCCGGTTTATGTAACTTTGGCAAAGAGACTACAACAAGATCTAGTGGCCCATATGAGCATTCATTATGAGGGAAATGTATCATCTCTAATGCCATATCTCCTTGACCAATCTATTTAGATTATGGGGGCATTTAAATATTTTTAATCTAACCTTATTAGACCAAGGCCAATAGTGGTGAAGTACCTATGGATGCTCTTGATGTGAGCCTATGGAAAAGTGCTATGTAAACCTTTGGGTATTTTTATGTAAGCATATGGGCATCTTCATGTGAGCCTACTAGCAAGTGTTATGTAAGACTTTAGGTATATTTATGTGATCATATGGGCATCTTTCTATGTAAGCTTATAGGTATTCTTTTATGTAAGTCTATGGGCATCTACGTATAAGCCTATAGGCATCTTCATGTAAGCCTAATGAACTCTTATATATTCACCCTTAATGGTATTGGTTAATCTACCTTTATGAATAACCTTTCTCAAATGGTGCTTTACTATTATTTTATTATAATATTAACCTCAAGGTTAAGTTAATGTCGGCTTGAGGTTAACCTCTCAATGGAGTTTCGTTTCATTATAAATACCCTTTAATGAGGAGTCATTTATAACATATTATGATATATGAAAAATATTGTGGGGGTACCCACATGTACCCACCCCTTATTCCTTCTCTCATATCATGTCGTTTATCTCTTTTTATCTTTTTCATCTATATGCTCTTCTTTTTTACTCTTCTTTCTTTTCCTATATATGATTGTGGTGAATGTATATTTTAGGACGTTTCTAGAAAATATTGCAAATTCCAAATCTTGAAATGAATGGGAATGATGAATGGATAACATTAAAAATCATCTCCTTTTAAATTAACTCTCCTAGAGAAAAATCACCTCAAGCATAACCTTGATCAAAATACCTATAATCCTACTAAAGGCATATGCACAAACTCAAATGATTTTTAAGGGTGAAACTAATGGATATCATACATCCATAACTCAATAATATTAGTTGATCAATGATCTAGTGGATTGCAATCCAATTGATTAGTTTTATGATTATCGCGAAATAGAATGGTAGGGACTTTTTGAAGAAGGTTAAACTACTTAGGAAAACTCAACATTCATCAAATATGCTTTGTGATTTAGTTAGTGTTGAAATTTGTGTAATCTAATATTTTTTAGGTCAAGTCCAAAAGTGTGAAGAAGTACTTATGAGCACTATCAATGTAGCCTATGAGCATGTGATTATGTAAGCCTATGAGCATTCATTATTTATGTAAGCCTATGGGCATGTTCATGTAAGCCTATGGGTCCCTTTCATATTTCACCCTTAATGGTATTGGTTAATCCACCTTTATGGATAACCTTACTTAAAAGGATAATTTATTATTATTTTATTGTAAGGTTAATATCAAGGTTAAGTTTATATCAACCTAAGATTAACCTCTCATTGGGGATTTGGTATCACTATAAATACCCCTCAATGAGGATCCATTTGTATGATAAGTGTGAATAAAATATGATATATTGGGATACCCATGAGCACCCACCTTATACATCTTGTCATCTTCCTTCGTTTATTTACTTCATTTACTATTGCTATCTTTTAATTGCCTTTACTTATTTTTAGCACATGATTGTGGTGAATGCTTGTTTTAGAATGTTTTTGAAAAATATTATAAATTTGAACATGGTATCAGAGTGAGATCCAAAGTAGAATCACTTATCAATAGAAAATAAATCTGTCCATTAATGTTTAAGGGCTACAATTAGGTTACTATTCTTGTTTTCATATCTTGAAGAATTCAAATTTAAAATTTTTGGGCACCAAATGAAATGGTACAAAAATAGACTTTTGCATGCCATTCATATATTGTTCATGGGATATGCCATCACACATCCATAAATTATAGCATAAGAAGTGTGTGCGAGTATGTATGACATGGTGATAATACCATGCACTTCAATCTAGGAGGGCACATTGTCGACTCCCTACTTAGTCACTATAATGTTCTTTAGAAAGAACCTCTCACCCTTGGTTGCACCAGGAGGGAGTGACACAATAGCAAGGATTATTTGTTGTAGGTGAAAGTTCACCAATTCAAAACCTAGACATTATTTTTTTGGTGTATAGACTATGATTAAAAATATTTAGAAGATTTTTTTCCTCTCAATCACATCCACCTCTTTGGTGTAGTGGTTAGACATCTTGTTGGTAGTAGGGACATTAGTAGGTCAAATACTACAAATATTTTTTTAAGGTTTTCTTTAAATAGATGGATGACATATATGCTACGCTGAAGGTGATATTCATATGCCTCAATTGGCTAGGTGGCATAATGGTTGGGTAGTTTGCTTGTGGAAGGGAGGTGCTGAGTTTAAAGATTGATGTTGAGATTTTTTTGTTCTAAGCAATAATGTCTTTTGCATAAAGATCATATGGTATTTTCTCTCATATTGTCTCAACATGCATGCATGACACATCAGTCAGTCCTCTTGCTTGATCATGGATGGTCTTGGGTCCAAACCTCATCAAATTCAAACCCAATAAATCAAATATTATATATATGTGTTGAGGAATCCAATTTGTAAAACTTGGATTCACCAGTTGATGACATAGTATCCAACCCAGTAGTGGTAGTTATTGATTTAATAATTTTTTGGTAAGGTTTAGCATTTGATTTTTTTATTTGAGTGCTAATATACCAAATAATTTAAAGGCCATAATGTTTGCACACAAAATAATTTGGAGCCCATTTTTTCTAGATTGCATAATTTTTTTAGCTCTACATAGTGGTGACATTAGTTTTATGGACCTATTATAGATCTATTTAGGGATTTAATGCAAAATAGATTCCATAGGGTAAGTTACTAACCTCAATGGATAAAATTATAGCACTTGGTTAGTTCAATTGGTAGGATTAATTAGGGGAAAAATATCTAGTTCATATTCAATAATGAATTAGAAGGTCTCAATGATCATGAACTTAGTAAGAGAAAGGAGAAAGCTCTTGGACTCTTCTTCATGTTAGTGGAACCATATGTACTTTTCTATATCAAAGAGAAAATTGATCCTATTGAGGTATGGTCTACTTTGAAATATATCTATGGAAAAGTAAATGCTAATAAAGTTAATAAGATAGATATAGATCTCTCCAATCTCAAAATTTTAGATTTCAATATTTTTGAGGACTATATATCTCATTTCAAAACTCCAAAAGTTGATCTAGAAATTATAGAAGACAAGGCAAAGAGTGATGAAGAGTATGTCGAATCTATTAATTCCAATATTTATCCTCCTTTTCATATTGTTGGATTGGTTTTTTATGTGAATGCTATGACTAACAAAGGACCACAATACATCTCTCTTGAAGGAATTTCAAGCTTCTAACCCATTATGAAATAACAATTAAGAATTGTGGAGTTCTTTCTCATACATAAGTCATCCAAAAGACTTTAAGTCAATAGAATCTAAGGCTTAGGTGCCTAAGAGAAAGTCTAAGATTTTAAAGAAGTCAAACACTTATGAGTATTATAAAAGGGAAGAGCACTCCATAAAGAATTGCATTACAAGAATGAAGAAGAATGAGATAGAATTCTTAAGGGCTAGACACAAGCTTTCTGATGATGAAGATGAGGATGAAGAAGGAACAAAGAAGTTCCATTAGAGAACCCATTATGGGGAAATATGTTACCTCTAATTCCTTATTTCATCGTACCTCTCAAATCAAATTATGAGGGTATTGAAATTTGTGTAATATTATCTTGTTTAGTCCATGGCCAAAAGTGTGAAGAAGTGCTTATGAGTACTATCAATATAGCCTACATGCATATGTAATCCTACAAGCATTAATTATTTATATAAGCCTATGTGGATGTTCATGTAATCCAATATAACCCTTTCATATTTAACCCTTAGTGGTATTGGTTAATCTACCTTTATGGATAACCTAGCTTAAAAGGGTAATTTATTGCTATTTTATTATAAGGTTAACCTTAAGATTAATTTTATGTCAATGTAAGGTTAACCTCTCATTAGGGATTTGGTATCACTATAACTACCCCTCAATGAGGATCCATTTGTATGATAAGTATGAACAAAATATGATATATTAGGGTACCCACCTTATGCTTCTTCTTGTAATCTTCCTTAATTTCTTTACTACATTTACTTTTTCTATCTTTTAATTGCCTTTACTTATTTTTGTTATATGATTGTAGTGAATGTTTGTTTTAGAATATTTCTAGAAAATATTAAAAATTTGAATAGTTAGCACTATGATATTTTAACTCTATAAAATATAGATATATGGTATAGCTCTACGCTCAATGTGGGCCCAAAATAATTTGACACAACGAAAGAATAGGATTAACAAAGCTTTTATTAATTAAAAGTCAACCACTTAACCTTACAAATATTAAGCCCTTATATAGGCTTAGTAGGTGCGGACGAGTAGGGAAGGGAGGTTGGAGGAAGTTAGGGAGGATGAAAGAACGAAGGCGTAGGGAGTGGAGAGGGAGGCGGCTAGGAGATAGGTGGCCGCGGGTGTGGGGAGAGGAAGGGAGTGGAGTGATAAGGGAAAAAGGACGACAGGGAAGGAGGAAGAACAATGGAGGGATAAGGAGAAGAATAATAAAAATCATGCCGACCAAAATTAGCCGACAATATAGAAGAGAATTCACACTTGCTTAGAAAAAACTGGATTTTTCTAAGCCTTTTGAAGATAATCCCGGTTCACACTTGCTACATTCTCCCCCTTAAAGTTGAGAGGACTGACTATATAGTCTCTCAGCTTTACAAATTGAGCTTTGGCCATCGCCTTGGTGAAGATGTCCGCGACGTTCTCCAAAGTGTGGCAATAGTGAAGCTCAACAATATTAGTTTCCACCATATCTCTGATGAAGTGGTACTTCATATCAAAATGCTTTGATCTACTATGGTGGACAGGATTGTATGCCAACTGAATGGCACTGATGTTGTCACAGTATATTCTAGTTGGACCACTTTGCTACTCTCCAATCTCTTCTAATACCTTTCGTAGCCATAGAGCTTGAGTACTAGCATGAGTGACTGCTATATACTCAGATTCTGTTGAAGATAGTGCTACTACTGTCTGTTTCTTGGAACTCCAAGTTATAAGTCTCGAACCAAGACTAAAATAGTTTCCTGATGTGGATTTTTTGTCATCAACATTGCTGCCCCAATCACTATCATTGAAGCCTTCAAGCTTGATGATATCACTTTTATAGTACTAGATTCCAAAATCCAATGTACCCTTCACATATCTCAAAATTATTTTAGCTGCCTGCAAATGCAACTCAGATGGATTAGACATAAATCTAGAAACAAGAGATACAACATACTGAATATCTGGTCTGGTGTTGGCGAGAAACATCAAACTCCCAACAATGCTTCTGAAAGTGGTCACGTCAACTTTCGGTGCTCCATCATCCTTGCTTAATTGGATCCCATGTCCAATTGGAGTTGCAACTAATTTGCATTGCTCCATAGCAAACTTCTTAATCATATCTCGAGCATACTTAAGTTGACAGATGAAGATCCTTGAATCTGTCTGATGGACTTCCATTCCAAGGAAGTATTGCATTAAGCCAAGATCCTTCATCTCAAATTCCTGCATCATGGAGTGCTTGAACTCCATATTAACTTTTTCATTACTACCCATAAAAATGAGATCATCCACATACAAACAAACTATGAGGATGTCTTTACCTTGATTCAGGTAGTAAAGCGTGGGTTCATTTTTGCTTTTGATGAACCCAAAATCTTTAAAGTACCCATCAATGCGTGAGTACCAAGCTCTTGGTGCCTGCTTGAGGCCATAGAGTGCCTTCTTTAATTTGTAAACAAGGTGCTCCTTACCTTGCTCTTGAAATCCCTGTGGTTGCTCAACATACACTTCCTCTGTCAAGTACCCATTAAGAAAAGCACTCTTTACATCCATGTGTTGGACTTTCCATCCCTTGTGTGCAGCTAAGGCAAGAACTGTTCTGATAGTCTCCTGTCTGGCTATAGGAGCAAAAGTCTCTTCATAATAAATTCCATATTTTTGAGTGAATCCCTTTGCAACTAATATTGCCTTGTGCCTCTCAATGCTACCATCAGCATTAAACTTGGTCTTGAAGACCCACTTACATCCAACACGTTTCTTTCCTTTAGGAAGCTTCACCAGCTCCCAAGTGTCATTGTTTTTTATAGAGGTTATCTCCTCTTTCATGGCATCTTGCCAAATATTTTGAGTACAAGCCTTCTCATAACTAGAAGGTTCAAGTTGTGCACTAGTTAACAAAGCATAGTTAACTAGATCTCCCCTAGGTTCCTGCTGGGAGACATCATCACCATACAAGTGCATATTTTCTAATATTTGTAGAACATAATTCATTTCACTAGCTTGACTCCTAGTGTATCTTTTTGAAATTTTTTTATCCAACATCTGATATGATGGATGATTCTGAAGAGTTCTCTTACCTCTGGATGGAGAATCGACGTCCATTGGTGAGGAACTTACTGATCTCTGTGGAGAAGGACTTGGTGAAGAAGTTGAACTAGAAGATGAACTTGGGCTTGTGGGAGGAGACTTCTTACCTTTCTGTGGTGACTGTTGCTGCACCTGCTTAGAAACTACATCATTGGATTCATCATCACTGAATATTTGGGGCTTACCCCATTCTCCCCCTTCATCAAAAATCACATCCTTGGAAAGCACAATATTTTGAGTCCTGGGATTGTAGAGTTTGTAAGCTTTTGTGTTCTCACAGTACCCTACAAATATGCATGCCTGACTCTTTGGATCGAGCTTCTTTCTCAGCTCATCAGGAATGTGAGAATATGCCAGTGAACCAAACACTCTGAAATACTTAACATTTGGCTTCTTACCATACCAAGCTTGGTAAGGTGTTTGCCCTTCCAAACTTGAAGTAGGACTTCTATTCAAGATATGTACGTTGGTCCTGGCTGCATCTGCCCAATATGAATTAGTCAAATGCTTCATCTGAAGCATAGACCTTGCCATCTCCACAATGGTGTGATTCTTCCTCTCTACGACACCATTCTGCTATGGAGTGTAGGCAGTTGTGAACTGCCTCTTAATGCCATGTTGCTTACAAAAATTCAAGAACTCATTAGAGGAGTATTCTCCTCCCCTATCTGATCTAAGACATTTTACAAAATATCCACTCTCACTTTCAACTCTTGCTTTGAAATCGACAAAGCATTCAAATGCTTCATCCTTATGTTTCAAAAAATATATCTAGCACATTCTAGTAAAATCATCAATGAAAAGTAGGAAGTAAGAGTTATTACCAAGACTCTTGGTCTGCATCGGACCATAGATGTCTGTATGCACTAACTGGAGTGGATAGCTGGCCCACCATGCTTGTCCATGAGGAAATTTTGATCTGGCATGCTTGCCCAAGGCACACCCTTCACAGACTTCCTTACTATCCTGAACTTTGGGAAGTCCGGTTACCATTGCTTGTGAAGTTAGCATTTTCAAACTAGCTGAATTCAAATGACCATATCTCAAGTGCCATAGGACACTTGGGTTGGTAATAGCAACATTTGCTAACTTATCTCCCCCTGGCTGGCCAAAATTTAAAGGAAACAATCTATTCTTTGACATTGGCACTTGTGTAATGATTCTATTACTATTATTTTTATCAAAAATGGTGCATTTACCCTCATCAAAAAGCAACTTGTAGTTATTTTCTAACATTTGACCAACACTTAAAATATTGTGTTGGAGATGGGGTGTGTAATAGATATCACTTACTTGCTTGACGCCTTCTTTAGTTGGAACCGCCATGGCTCCAATGCCTTCAACCGCCAGTGATTTGTCATCTCCCAATCGGATGTTGGATTTATATGAGGAGTCTAGAGTAGCAAAGAGTTCTTCTTTGCCACTCATATGGTTTGAACACCCAGTGTCCAAGATCCATGTATCATTCATGTTCTGATCTGCCTGACCATATGAGAGAAAGAGATTTGTGGCCTCTTCCTCTTCTCCAAAATTGCCAAACTGATCGCTCTGGTTGTTGTTGCTTCCTTGTGAAGGCTTTGACCAATAGTCACGAGCATAATGGCCAGGTTTGCCACAATTGTAGCAAGTTTGTTTTGATTTATCTCCTCCTTTTCCTCTGCCTGATTGTTTCCCTCTGTTTTGTTGTCCTCCTCTATTCTGATATTCACCTCTATTTGAGAATCCTCCTCTGTGTTGATTTCCTCCTCTGTTAGGAGTTCCACCTCTCTGATTATTTCTGCCTCTACCTCTATACTGTCCTCTACCACGGCCTCTACCTCTACCTTCATGAGAAGCAAAGGCTTTTTCATCACCTCCATAACTTGTGGAAGGAGTTTGTTGTAACCTCTCTTCATGTGAGAGAAGTGAGCCAATGAGGGCTTCAAAAGACAGAGAAGTTAGGTCTTTGGATTCTTCTATAATTATGGCAATTGAATTCCACTTAGGAAGAAGTGTCCTTAACACTTTCTTCACTATAACTTCAGGCTTGACTTCTTCTCCTAAAGTGACCATCTTATCTACTACGACTTTCACACATACATAGTAATCACCAACCTTTTCACTTTCTTGCATTTTAAGAGTTTCAAAATCTCATTTCAAGGTTTGTAGTTTAACTTGTTTGACTTGGTCACTACCCCTATAACTTTCTTTTAAAGCATTCCAAGCAGATTGAGCAGTTATAAAAGAAGCTATTCTAGGAAAGATACTTCTATCAAGTGCAGCTTGGATGTGATAAAGGGCGGAAGAATTATTCTTCTGAGCTTCCTTTTTAGCCCTTTTATCGGCAGCATTCAAAGCTGCCCAATCAGCAACAATAGGTTCAGTATATCCCTCTTCAATCACATCCCAAAGACCTTTGCCTATCAAAAGAGTTTTCATTTTAATTGACCAATACTCGTAATCACCACCATTGAACTCAGGGATTGGTAGACTAGTATTGGATGCCATTTCAGAAAGCAGACTTTATTTCAATTGCAAACAAGTAGTACAAAGGAGTACAAAATAGATCACTGATTTAAATCAAATCTAGCCTTTTTAATACGCTCACTGATTTGGCGTTCTTCTTCTTGAGGATCACCCAAAACTGGAAAGGTGAAGTTGTCTGCTTCGTCGTCACTAATCACAATGACTTCTGGTGCTGCTTCTAGCTCGAAACTGCTGTTGATGACTATAACATCTCGTTCTTCAGTTTCAGGTTCCACCTCCACTGGTTCTTCTTCTTCTTCAGGTTCTGCTTCCTCTTCTTCTTCTTCTTCTTGGTTCTGGATTAGGAGAGCGTGGTGTATAGCTCTCACTTGTTTCTACTTCAGGCATTGTAGGTGTATAACTTTCACTTGATTGTCCTTCAGGTACTATTTCAACCATCTCAGACTCTTCTATCCTTTGCCCAAAGATATTATCTTCAGAATCCACCTCGTATCCAGAGTCCGGTTTCCTCAGATGAGCAATCACTTGGTTTTCTAGCTGGCAAAACACTGTATGAAGTCCGTTTTGCTGGACTTTCTCGTCAAAGGAATCAGGTGTCTCTCTTCTCAACAGAGAGCAGAGTGCATAGTAGCATCCGGCTGACCGGATCATCTACTCATCATCACAACGCATGGACTGGGTTACAACATTAATTTTATGGTGCCAAAAAGTTTTATAATCTCCAGGATTTTTTTTTTTTCAAAAAAAACTTTTAAAGTTTTCAATAGTTTTTATAAAGCCCTAATTTTTTTTTAATAATTTCTTTATGCTTTTAATACCTTTTTTTAAAAACAATATAGTTATATTAAAAAAAAATTAAAAGCATAAATTAAAATTATTAAATATAATTTAAAACTTTAATAAAAATAAATTGAAAAAACAAATTTAAAAAAAAACCTTGTTTTTTTTTTACTCCGTGGAGAATTGAACCACGATCCTCCCAACTGCCACTAGATGTCTCTGCCAACACGCCGCCCCGCAGCTTTGAAACCAATCCTTCGCGCCAATATTTTAAACCTTGCAAAGTTGAGTAACAACAAAAAATATATATATACCACAAAATTAGTCTCGACGGGTGTCGAACCCGAGACCTCCAACTTCTCACGCGACCGCCCTCACCACGCACGCTACACGACAACTTTGAAAATAAAATTGGCGAAGTCAATATATAAATCCACACACGTCAGAATTTAAAAAAAAAAATATTTTGTCCCACATTCACTGGGACGGCGATCGGGAGACAATTTTTATACGCGGACGATCGCGTATTATTTCGATTGCCTTCGGGCAATCGTTCCTTTCAAAATTTTTGCCCGATGTAGCCAATCAAAGACCTCCACGTCACCTGCGATGCCTCATCATGACCTTCCTCACTTCGTGCCATGTGTAACCTCCACATCGGCTCTCCTCTGCCAAGTCACCCATTCTACCAGCTCAGCGTATCACCACATTGTTTTGGTATTCATTCCTGTCTGCGTCCAGATGATGCCACGTCGGCCTTCTTGGTCCGCGTGCTTCTTAGATGTGTCTCTGCATGGACTTCCTGTCCACCTTCTCGACTCTCGCATCGAGCCTGCTGTCCTCCTGACAGCTGTGTCACCTCGATCCTCACGATCCCTCAACTCTTGTGCTATTCCAACGGCTACTTTTGATGCCTCTTGATACCTCGGTTTGCATGCCCCCTGAAATGTCCTCACAGAGCGTGGCTCTGATACCAGTATAACTCTACGCTCAATGTGGGCCCAAAATAATTTAACACAGTGAAAGAATAGGATTAACAAAGCTTTTATTAATTAAAAGTCAACCACTTAACCTTACAAATATTAAGCCCTTATATAGGCTTAGTAGGTGCGGACGAGTAGGGAAGGGAGGTTGGAGGAAGTTAGGGAGGATGAAAGAATGAAGGCGTAGGGAGTGGAGAGGGAGGCGGCTAGGAGATAGGTGGTCGCGGGTGTGGGGAGAGGAAGGGAGTGGAGTGATAAGGGAAAAAGGACGGCAGGGAAGGAGGAAGAACAATGGAGGGATAAGGAGAAGAATAATAAAAATCATGCCGACCAAAATTAGCCGACAATATAGAAGAGAATTCACACTTGCTTAGAAAAAACTGGATTTTTCTAAGCCTTTTGAAGATAATCCTAGTTCACAGTTCCTACATATGGTAGTTTTTCACTTGGAATACCAAGAAATAGGTCTTGAACCAATTAAAAATGCAAAACAAATGGTGCACTTCAACTCATCAAGGTCTTTGATCCAATATACATTATAATAACCCTATAACACAATAGGAAATTCAACAAAATAATGAATGCCCATCTAAATAAAATGCTTAATTTAGCACAAAATCCTTGTGGTCACCTTATAGCAACTCTAATGATATGCTTGTATTTATCTAGAATGACATCAACAACTATGTTTGATTTAGTGTAAGATAAACAAGACTTCCTACTAAATATCAATACATAGAAACATCAAGAAAGGAAATGGAGCAGTGATCTAGGAGCAAAGGGGTGTGAGATGACTTATAATACTCCTTGTGATAGCGATATAAAATATATAAAGCATATTAGGTCTAGCAAAGATAAATTCCTAGAGAATATTATAGAGTCTAAATGCCTAAAAAATTATGAAGTAAGCCTAAATCTATTATCTCAAAGAAGTATTAAAGTTGTAGCTTCATCTCTTGAATTAAGAGTCTTAATTTTTTTGATAATGGAAAAAAGGGGCTTTGGAGGGGCCCCAATCCTGTTACATAATTAGGATTTCTAAGGTTAAAATATAAAAATCAACCTCCGTGGATAACATGAGATAAAAATAAAGTTGCAGCAAAAAACCCAGAACAAAACCAGAAAAAAATAGCACTTTGGTTGATATTGAAAACTATTTCTAGAAAATGGTAAAGGTTGATCTGACTATTTTTTAATCCTCCCTTCCACACCAATAGTAGTAGCAATTGCTCCAATTCTCAACAAAAGGTAACAAAAAAAACAACAAAAGAAAAAGCAAACTATAGTAGAATTCACTAGAACTACAACTGTTGTAACAACATATAGTCACATTGAGAGCACCAAAAGACCCTAGAAACAACAATACCAACAACGTCAAAAGATATCACCCTATGGAATATAATTTTATTCTACCTATTATGAGATAATATTTAAAAGAGAAGGACAAATTATTTTCCCATATCTTCCTCTAATCAAATGAACTCCCATGTTTGCCAAATAATCAACTACAAGATTTTCTTCCCTATATATATGTAATATCTTCATCTCTACTATTTATTTTAATAGGGATGAGGTATCCTTAATTAAACCTGATACCTGCCAGTTATTAGCTTCTCCTTTATTAAGATACCTCATAATATTCATAGAGTCCCATTCTCTAATAGCCTTTCTTACACTCTTCTATATCAACAACATAACACTAGAGTATAGGGCTTTAACTTCCACATAGTGATTGATTTGTATCCTATAACTTTCTGTATAAGCCAATAAAACTTCACCTTTCTCATTCCTAATGAAACCTCCTCCCCAATATCTACTTAGGTTGCCTTTCACAACTCCATCATAGTTTAACTTCATCAAACCCTCATTATTTTAGCCATCTAGTGTTTGCTCTTTTTAAACTGATTGGTAAAGATGCTACTCTAGGTTCTTCCAAGTTCTATTCTCTAGTGATCCTCTTTTCCAAATTGTTCTCAGATTCCATATTATTATCAAAGGCAAGAAAATTCTCTTGCGCTATAATTTTTATTCTATTAGACAATGAAATTTCATCCTTACTTTTTTCCTTGAATACTCTCTGATTTCTTTCCCACCAAACACCCCATAAAAAATGAGGTAGTAGTAAATTCCAGACTTTTGATAACCTGCTGCAACTAAAAGGGCATCTCCATTGGTTAAATTTTTTCCTAAAAATAATAGGGACCACCCAAGAGTAGAACATAGCTTCCATTAGATTATTATCTTGCAAACTCACAATGAATAAATAAATGGTCAACTGATTCAACATCCTTCATGCAAAGACAACACATATTATCATTTTAAAACATCTCTTACTTAGATTATATAGGATTATAATATTGTTTTATAAGCATAATAAAATAAAGAAATCCAGTTTGGGGATTAACTAATTCTTCCAAACCTTATTTACAAGAAAGTCCCCTCCATACCTCCAAATTGCAGGGTATAAGCTGATTTCACATAGAATTCCCCTGAGGAAGTAGGGAAACAAATCAATGAGTTCTTATCTTGATTCTAAGGTAAGTGATACCGTTGTAGCAACTTATTAAGATTTAGAAAATATTGCTATAATTTTGGATCAATAAAATCCAAAGTTAGCTCTTTTCAAAACCTCTGACCTTCCCTAAATTCTATGTAATTTTTGACTAATGGTCCATATTTTTGAACCAGGGGATCTTTTATTCTTCTAAAATTTTGCATCTAATAGAAAGGGCTATCTACAATCCAAGTGTCTTTCCAAAAAAATATTTTCTTGCCTTCTCCTACCATCTATCTTAGTCCACTTATCAACAATTTCCTAGTTTTTGAAACTCCATTCCAAATTGTTGATCCTTTAGGAGAGTATAAGATTCTAAAGAAGGGTATGAAACCTTCCAAGTACTTATATTTAAGAATATTAGCCTAGAGCAGGACTTATTCCTTGGTCAATATCCAACCTATTTTAGTTAGAAGTGCTTTATTAAACTGCTACAATTTTCTTATCCCTAGACCACCTTCCCTTTTTGAAGAGCAAACTCTATCCCATGATTGCAGAGCAAGCCTCTATTTTTCTTCTACCCTTGCCCAAAGAAATATTCTAAAGATTTGCTCTATTATATTTTTGACCCTGTAGGGGATTATGAAAAGTGACATGTAGTAAATTTGGAAGCTTTGTAATGTTGCCTTTAGAAGCTATAATTTCCTAGCTTGAGATAGCATATTACCCTTCCACCTTTCAACTTTCTTTAAATTCAGTCTATGACTGGATCCCACATTTCTTATTTCAATATGCCTATGAAAAGAGGTAATCCAAGGTAGGTAGCTAGAAATTTTATTATGTTGCATCCCAAAATCCTAGATATTCTCTGTTGCACCTTTCTAGTTGTGTTGAAAAAATAAACATGGCTTTTCCTAAAATTAAAACTTTGATTGTAATATCTTTCATAAGTATGTAGGATATTGAGTATCTCATTCACTTCTCTTATTGAGGCTTCACTCAAGCTATTAGTGTCATCCATGAATTATTGGTAAGACACTGCTACAACATTACTTGCAGGTTTAATCTCTCTTATCTTTGTTGTGGCAATGGTTGCACCCAAATTTTTTCCTAGAGATTTAGCCATGATGATGGAGAAATATGGGGATATAGGATCTCCTTATCTTAGATGTCGCTGCCCCCTAAAGAAACCTATTGATCTACCATTAACTATGATTGAAATCTTTGTTGAAGAGAGACATATTTTTATCCACTATCTCCACTTAATGTCAAAACCAAAATTTTGCATTACCTTATCAAAAAAAATCCATGACACCCAATCATATGCTTTATTCATATCTAGTTTAAAAAACATACCTACAACACCCCTCTTATCCATTGAATGCAATATTTAATGTATTGTTATTACTCCATCTATTATTTTTCTCCCTTGAACAAAGCCTCCTTGCATAGAAAATATGATCCTTGGAAGTACCTTCTTGAGTATATTGGCCAATGTCTCAGTGAGGATTTTGAATATGGAGTTGCAAAGGCTAATAGGTCTAAAATATTTTAGGGAAGAGGCTCCATGATTATTTGGGATCAAAACTAGAAAAGTATTATTCCAATATTAGAAGTCATGAATTAGAGACTTGAAATTCTCTTACTATCTCTACAACATGTTTTCCTATTATGTGCCAAAATCTCTAGAAGAAGCTAGCCATAAAACTATTCAGACCTTGTGCCTTATATTTTACCATATAAAACACACTTTATTTGACATCTTATTTCAATAAGGGATTAAGTAATAGGTTTTTAATTTCTTTTGAAATCCATGAGGGAACGTTGCCAATAAGGGAGTCCATTGTTACCTCATCCTCATCCTGATCGTTAAAAAATAGAGTCTAAAAGAAATTTATTGTTGTTGCTACTATATCCTCCTTATTTTTCACTACATCACCATTATCCAGCTTAATATCCTTTATCCTTTTGGCACTCATATGCCTTATGGTTGAGATATGAAAGAATTTTGTGTTACGATCTCCTTCCTTTAGCCATGTTGACCTTGATTTATGATTTCAATGAGTTTCTTCATTTTTTAAAACATTATGAAACTCTGCAAGAACCTATATTTCTCTTTTATCCAACTCCAAATTTATTCCTTTCTATTGAAGCTTCAAATCCACTTCCTTTAAGTTTTCTAAAAACTCCTGCTTTTACTGGAAAATGTTTTCGAACACATCTCGGTTCTATTTCGTGAGATTCACCTTTATGATCAAATTTTTAACAACTTGGAACATTTTAGTTCCATACACATATATGTTCCACCAATATATGATATAATCCTTGATTTTATGATGCTTCAACCACATCATATCAAATAAAAAAGAAAAGTATTTTGTACTTTTTTCCATAGAAATCTCTAAAAGAAGTAGGCTATGGTCAGAGGTGAGGGCTCTTAAATAACAAAAGTAAAATTTTTCATACCAATCAACAAAATCTACTACTCAGTCAATCCTATATTGGATGAGACCCCCTCCCATTCTTCATTTTAACCAAGTGAACTTGGCCCCTATAGATCCACATCCATTAAACTCAAAGAAGAGAGAAACTTACCGAAATCCTCCATACTGCTTGTGAAGTCAAATACTCCTCCTTGTATCTCACTTGGTAGGAGAGTAGTGTTGAAGTATCCTACTTTCATCTAAGGAAGACTTACTAAAGCACAAAATATCTCTAAATCTTACCAAAACCTTCTCCTATCCACTTGAGAATTAGAGACATACACATTTGTAGCTAGCCAACAAAAATTAGTTAATTTACATCGAAAGAGGACCAAAATAAATGTATCATTATATTCCACACACTACCCTTCTGGGTTATTTAGATTCTAGAGAGTCCAAAAACCCCTAGAAGCACCTCTAGCTGGTCTTTAAGTGCAATCCGCTTTATTCCATACCAAATTTTTAATCCTGTCTAAATTTCCTTCTTTAATTTTTGTTCCTTGAAGTAAAAGGATATCTATCCCATGCATTTTTATAAGATACCTAACTACCCTATGCTTGTTCAGTCCCTAAATATTCCAAGAAATAACTTTAATTTCTTACCTTTCGTGGGAGCTTTCATCCCACTTAGTACTAACACCTATTGAGTTCCATTTGTTGTCTTGAGTTGCTTTCTTGTTCCTTATAAATGCTAGTTTGGGTCTTCCAAGATTTGCCACACTGCCCAGATCTATAGCTTTTCATGTATTTGTTATCAACCTCATCATACCAGTTTCTTCCATGGAAGAAATTTATTTTCCTTCAACACCCTCGGTATTTTATTGTTGCTGAACTTCTTGGTTCTCCAAAGCTTTACATGTTCTTAACTTTCTTTTATATGCCACCTCTTTGAAGCCTTCTCCCTCTTTCAAAGACAACCATACTTCTTTTGGTTCGATTTTTTTATTGGCTTTTTTTCTTCAACCTCTCCTTCCTCTGCAAGAGTTTCATTAATTACTTCCTCTTATTTTAATTTCGGGTCTAAATATTTATTCAATAGATTTGGTTGATTCTCCTCCTGAGCTTGTAAATTTACATTCTCTAGTCCTTTGTCAACTTCTTTGACCTTTTCTAGATTTGGTTTCCTCATGATATCTTCCTCCAGACCTTGTAAGATCTAGAATTTATTGGTTTCTAGGTTGATTTTCTTCAACCATTCAATTTTTCCTGTTAAACATATGTTTGTCTTAGCTCTTTCTCCTTGTTTTTCCAGATCTGCACATTTTATCTTTTGTTGGGTTGATTTTTTTTTTGCAGTGGGCTATATTATGCCCTACTATATTACATCCAAAACAAACTACATCTAAAACAAGTTTTATTGAGGAAGGTAATGGTTGGGTCAAATTTGCATTCACGCAAAATCTAGCAAAAACCATTCTAGTTTTAGATAGTGTAGTTGGGTCAAATGCTATTAATTTTATTGATGATTCATATTTGATTGGTTGAATCCACACCTATGCTTATAAAACAAGTTTTATTGAGGAAGGTAATGGTTGGGTCAAATTTGCATTCATGCAAAATCTAGCAAAAACCATTATGGTTTTAGATCGAGTAGTTGGGTCAAATGCTATTAATTTTCCTATGCTTTTAGCAATCCTTTCAATAACATGTTCATCCCATAACTCGATTGGAAGCCCTGGGAGTCTGACCCATAATGGTGCAACATTTATATTCTTAATATTTGGGTCAAATCCCAATTTCCTTTTTTGGAGATAGAGCCCTCGTCTTCTAAAAAATCATGGGCCTTTCAACAAAACCCCATTCATATCTTTCCTACACATAATAGTAAAAACCCTTTTCCAATTCAACAATCTACAGGTTTCCTTTGGGTTTCCACTTGTGGGATACCCATTTTTTATTGTATCTAGATCTGGTCTGACACCAATGAATTTGCCAACAAGGCTATTTTCTCTTCCTTTGAAGGTTTTATTCAAAATAATTTGTGGAACCCTTAGAGTCAACACTTCCTCTATTTTCTCTAGATTTAGATAAAATAATTCCTTGTTGGGGTTCACTTCTCCCATAACCAGCTTTGCCCAGGTTTTATGTCTACCTATATATGGATGAAATTTTTTTTCCTGATCAGCCTCAAGCTCTCTAGCCTTATCCAAACAATCCTCAGTGGAGGCCATCAAAAAATTTTACCTGGTCATCTCAATAGCCTATGGTTGGTCCACTACCTTAGTAGTTGATGGTTGATCCATCATCATCGTCGCAACCTATGGTTTATCTGTCATCTTAGTAGCCTATGGTATATTTATAGCCATTGTATCCTATAGTAGATTCATCATTGTAGTAGCCTATGGTAGATCTGCTACCACAACAGCCTATTATTGATTCACCTCTGTAGTAGCTTGTGGTATATTCACCACTGTCGTAATTTGTGGTAGATTCATAGCCAACTAATTCCCATAGGAGTATTAAATTTATCAACATATACCATAATGATGATAATTTGATCATCATAATATTTGATACAAACATCATTCTCCACCTTGCATTACTAAAAACCACATGAGAAAAGAATAAATAATATTTTTATACCAAGCATAAGGCACCTACTTAATTCTATACAAGAAAATTTTAAACCTACAAATAAAATATGTAGTCCATCCTAGAAAAATCTAATTACTACATATAATCTCATATTAAAGTTCTTAATGAAAAACACTCTAGTTGACTATTTAATTAACCTCATAATATTACAAAGCAACAACAAATAGGATCATGCAATTGGAGTCCATGCAAACCATAGAGGTGAAAGTCTCCATGTAGCCAACTATTTCTTTATGAGAAAATCCTTAACAAAAAGGCATACCTTGTGCTTCTCAATCTAATCATTAGGCCCAAATTTCATCTTGTAGATCCATTTATATTCAACCATTTTATTGCCCTTGGGAAAAGAAACCAAATCCCAATTCTAATTAGTTAGGATTAATTCATATTATCTACATCCAATCTTACAACTAGGGATATCTCTTCGAATGAGAATAATCATAAGATCTTCATCATCATCTTCACTAGTGAGAAAATATAATAGTGGGGGGATTTTGATGATATTCTTACTTTAAAATTTTATCTACATCCTAAATAAGAATTCAAACCCACTAGAGAATATGGGAATTCATTGGAGAGAGATTTCACAAGAGGTAAGAATACATAATGACAAGTGACATTGGAAACTAAAGAATCAATCATAATATTAGTATATAAATAGGTATCCAATATAGTAGCACAAAGGGAGGATCACACTCCTTAAGCAATGAACTCAATGATGGAGAATCAAGCATACGAATAGGATGGGGTATATAGGTAGAATAAAAACCAAGATCATCTAAAAATGAAGAAGAACCAATATTTAACTAGAAGAAGAATCACCACAAGGAGGCCAAACGTGAGTATTAACAAAATCTAAATTAGTTGGAGAAGAACTAGCAAGAATTTCCAAAAGGGGTCTAAAATATCTTGAAGATCAAATATTCTCAAAATTCACCTCAACTTAATGGTGATATATCAAGTAATTGGATTATAAAGGATTTACGACTTTTCATTGCTCACTGTACCCCATAAGAATGAATCAATGAATCTTCAACTCTAGTTTGTTTCACTTCTCCTTATGAAAGTAAGCCTAAGCAAGTCAATTAAAAATATTGACATGCAAAATAAAGGTTTCTTTTCTTCCAATGTTCAAAGGAATTCATATCCTTAGTTGCACGATTTAGTGTCCTATTGGTGATTTATGTAATAGAAAACACAATTGATTCCAAAACTTGAACTCCATGTGTTTGGTATGTAGTAATAAATAATTTTTAACATGGCCTTATTTTTTGCTCTATAAATCCATTATGTTGTGAAGTATAATAAATTTTTTATTTCTAAGTAATACCATGAGATGTAAGTAAAATCCTCAAAGATATTATTAGCAAATTCTTCTTTACCATCAGTTCTAAAAAATTTGATGTATTTCCCAATATTTTTTCCATCATCTTAAAGTCCTTGAACATTAAGGCTTTGTCCTTCGATTTGATGGTGTAAATCCATAATAAATGTACTACTTATTCCTATAATGTCACTATGTATAACCTCAAAAGGCTAAGATGCATGATGAACTTTTATTTTATGAAAGGATCATAATGATGCTTCCCAAAAATGTGTTTCTCACATATCCCATGAGGTGGATAAATAGGTGGAGGTCCCTCAACAATACCGAGACTACTCATATTATTTAAGGATCCATATTTAGTTTTTTCTAATCAATGGTGCCACTGCTCATTGATATCATATACCTTTTCCATCATAGCAACAAATCCATTCTAATCAAAATAGAAGATGCCTCACTAAATTTTGACATTTGATTTATATCATCATAATATTCTAAAGCAACTCTTTTAAGTCATTAGCTTAATCACCCACTCATTTTCCAACATTTTATAATTTTCTTAGTATAAGTAATATGATAAATAGAGAGAATTGGAGCCAAAATATAGAACATAGAATTCTTAAAAAGTAGAGAAACTGACTATTATATCATCAAATATGATAATATTCAAGGCTAAATCATCACTAGTCACCATCCACTATTCACTATATTGCTTCTTATAGTGAGATAAAAGATAAAAAATACTTGGTCATGTGCCTTGTATCCATAAAATTTACAATTTAGTCCTTCAAGAAAGAATATAACCAATGTATAAAATGAATAACATCTCCTTGTAAGGTCTAACCATCATCATCCCCTTGATAAATGAAAATGGAGATATTACATCTACATTTCCTTGCAACTTCCTCAAGTTTCTTGAGTTTGACCTCACAAAATTTATGTTTGTATCCTTTCTTCTTATAAAATTCATAGGTAGGTTTCTTTGAGTTCTTGGAATATCTTTGTCCATCAAGCTTGGTATTTAAATTCTTACTTAGGATCATCCTTTTAACAAGCTTGAACATGAAGGGTAATATTACCAATAATCCTGAAAGTAGTTTTTTTTTAATTACATGGTGGAATTGGTAGCTGCCACGAATTCAGATAGGTGATCTAGCTTTTTATGGTCATTATAGTATTCTATGCTATCCACCCTAGAAGTCACCACATAATTCTTCATGCATATCACCCCTATAACCACCATGTAACAATCATTTTAAACCAATTACGTCACTGAAAGCACCATGAAAGGGACAAGCGTTCAGTCAGATGAGGCTCAAGATTTGAACCTTGGACCTCTGCCCCCTTACGGGGTTTGGTTGAACCAATTGGTCTACACCTAGGACCTAATACTTAAAGTAGTTTGATGATGAATAAGATAAGCTAAAAACCATGCCAAGAGTAGGAGCATGATGAGAAGAAAAATACATCCATAGTGTATTAAAGAATATGGAAATAAACTCAAAGTAAAAAACATTGTTGTGAATAATGTTGATGTAATTAATTGGAACTATTGGTTTCCTCTTGGGTATTTTAGATTTCCTGATAAGTTCTTGAAACAATTGTTGTACTCTTCAAAATTATTGAAGTATACTAGCTTTAAGATGGAAAGCTTGGATTAAAATCTATTGACTTGCATGGCTTTGACCTTGTGAAATAGTTTCTTGAACTTGTTCCATTATAAAATAGGATCCTTAAGCTCTTGGATATGTGTGCACAACTATCTATGCACATATAAAATAATTTATCTATAAGATTTATCCTTTATTTTTCACATAGTCTCTTGCTTATTAATAGTGTATATAGAGGATGGATTATCCATATCATATACATTTGTGATCAATTGAATAAGATTTTTGACCTTGATTGCCATACAACAATATTTTTCCATTGAATACGGGAATAAGAGATTTTTTGTTCATATGGTTTCAACAAAAATCCCTCTTCTAAATAAAAAAATAGGAATATAATATTAGGACTAATATTAATAGATTGAAAATTTGAGATATAAAAAAAGGACTAATAAATTCTTCTCTATGGTGGAAATTTGACCTCCAAAAAATAACCTTATTTATAACAAAAAATGTTGCCATAGAATAAGAATTAAAATTCCCTTCACTCACTTTCAATCTACCATTTGTGTGATCTAATAAATTATCCACACTGTATTCCTACTCCAATAGGATGCTACTACCTCTATAAATAGAAAAATAAAATTTTGATAGTAGTGACCTTAAATTGGACATGGGCATGTATAAATACCAATTATTTTCTTTTTGTCACCATGACATAATTCTAGTTGTAGAAAAGGGTGTGTTGATTGCCATAGTGCAACAATGATCAAAATATCATAAGCAACATAGCATTGAGCAAGGGGATCAAGAAATAGTTGAACTCAAAAAAACTTGGGTGGGAATGTCCTAGGATAGTTAGGTAAGATAGGGCCTCTACGTGCCCATTCTGAAGTATGGGGTTGCAAAAATAATAAAAGGTTTTTGGTCTTACTTCTATTTAAAAATCATCTAATCTAAGGTGAGGGAAGAATGGAATCCTTGACCACTTGTACATGAGTGATATATATGCTATCAAGTAACCAAGCTACCTATATTTTTATCAATAAGCATGAGGGATCCCAAAAAGTGAAGAACTAACTTCCCTCTCCTCAGACACATGAAACAAATAACATGCATGACCCCATATGGTACCCAAGGTGGGAAAGATAGATATGAAGGGGAATATTCCAACTTTAAATTTTAAATAGAATGCAAAGATATTACATAAAGCTTTGACCATAAAAATAAGTTTTTAAATGGTAAAATTAATAAAGTTTTGGACTAATGTCACCCATGTTTTTCAAAGGAAATGATAATTTTTTTTATATTTCTTGATTTTTGATCTTCATGATATTCGAGGGAACCTGCAAGTAACTCTTTTATAAATTGAAAGTTAGAATACTTCACAGTGCACTAGAATCCACCCAAAAATATATTAGCATTCAAGTATGTCCTATTAGTTTCCAATATCATCTACAATCCTTTAGATATTAAATGTGATACAATTTTAAATTTAGTATCTTGACACCACATATCTAGAAGGATGAAGCAAACTAGTTTTTTAGGATCTAAAATACAAGCTATGGTACTTAAAAGATCCCAAAACATTTGATCCAAGTCATTCTCTATAGATTATCCTTTCAAAAATACCATTTCCCTAGAACTTTCCATCATAAGCAAAAAGGAATGAAATATCCACACAAGTATAAGGGTATCTAAACAAAGATAATATGGAAAAACTCATTCTATAACTACTCTAAAAAGAATCATTTCAAGTAGTGCCATAATATAATCACAAACCACACTATGAAATATAAGCTATGGCTTTTAGAAAATCCTAAACAAATAATTTTATTAAAAAATTCTTTATTCACAAACACTCCGTTGGAAAATAGACTTCTATAAAATCATCACTATAAGAAATAAAGAACCAATATTTTGGATTGTGTAAGATCGATTAACACACTCTACCACTCCATTGGAAAATAGACTTCTCTAAAATCATCACTATGAGAAATAAAGAACCAATATTTTGGATTGTGTAATGCTAATTGACACACTCTAATACCATGTATAATTATACAATATATTTAGCAATAAATAAAATCAACTACACTCGTAATAATAAAATATATCACTCATGTAGAACGAACAACATGAAGAATGGTGAGGTGATTTTATACACAAATAATACCTCACTAAATGAAATAAAATAATATTCAACTATATTAACCAAAAATTAACCAAGCATCATCTAGTAAGGAAAATACAATCAACCATAGTATATTATTTTCCATGGCCTCCCATGAAGATCAACCGCATATCAGCACCCATTAACATTGAAGTACATAAACAAATCCTCATACATTTTTAGAGTATGAGAATACATTAATATATCATCAAAATACATAATAGTAAACTTATCCAAATACTAATAAAAATTATTGCTCATTAGTCTAATGAAAATCATTACAACTTTAGCTAGATCAAAATATAGAATTGTAAACTCATAATTTCCATAATGACTAGAAAATATGATATTTAAATTGTCTTACTCTTTAATGTAAAATTGATAATATTTTAGTCTCAAATCATGTTGAAATTCACAGTATTTCCAAAAAATGAATGGAAGCTAACCATGCATTCAAATATTATACAAAAAATGAAAAGGAGGACAAAAAAAAGAGATATTTGATGGGCACCCATAGGCACTATACATAGTCACTACATCCATAATATCACACAACACTCTAACGATTAAACAAGGAGTGGGAGGAACCCTAATTAAATAATAAATTTTAACCTAAGCTGACATAACAAGAGGGATTTAGGTTAATTACAAGTTATAAAGAAGGTTTAACCGTAAAAAAGGTTAATTGTAGTCCATAGGGCTTACATAATAAAATATTACAAATTCAAGTGATGCAAAGATTGAAGATTAAATCTTCTAAGGGAAACCATCTTAAAGGGAATGTGAGTATTTGTAATATGGATAGGACAAGAAATTGGCAACCTCCTCCTAAGGATTTTGAAAAAGTCAACACTGATGGAGCCTCTAGAGGGAACCATGGAAAAGCTAGTGCAGGAGGAATTGGTAGACTTTCAGATGGCTCCCTAGTTTTTACTTTTGCTGAGAATTTGGGTATTCTTTCCAATAACCTTGCTAAGGGGTATGGTATCCTCAAAGGCCTTCAAGAGGCTATTAATATTATATGGGAAAAGGTGTTAGTTGAGTTTAAATCTCAACTCATGATTAATATTTTGAAGACTCCTAAGAATCATAAGGTTGATTGGAGAATAAAAAGAATTATTGAGAAGATTCAATTAATCCAGATGGGATTTTTGAAAGTTGATTACAATCATGTGGTTAGAGATAAAAACAAGACTGTCGATGCTTTAGCTAATTGGGCTTTGGACAAAGGTGATCTTACTTGTTATGGCCACCCTCTTAGATGGTGGGTGAGAAACAATGATGAAATTGTTCTATTGATCAACAATGCATTACATAGTTTTATAGTTCTTGAAAGAACTAAAAATAGACATGGTGGTTGAGAGAAATCCTCTTAAACTTATTACAACAAACTAACTTAAAGATAGCTCTTATCCTAACAACATGCTAATCTTGGACTATGGTCAAACATTAATCAACCAAGCCAAAACCTCAACGTATGCTAATCAAATTAACTAGAAATATGTAAATCAAAACATTAAACTAAAACTAAATACTAGGACTTAATACTTAGGACTAAGGAGGCAATGTTGAAAATATTCCAACATTCTCCCCCTTGATGCTAAAGATACTCATGCAAGAGTTCTTTAAGCATCACGGAGTTGGAAGAAATTTTTTCTCTTACGTTTCCTCCAATCTTGAATCAAGAAATCAGAATTTACAAAATACTTATGGTGGCACTCCTTCCACTCTTTATGTGGGATTTCCTGCAAATGCTTGAGTGCCTTCTTTTGTTGATTAGCTCCCCCTTCAACAAAAGTATCTCCTCTTGTGGTTTTCAACAACCACTCTCTTACATCTTTATCATTATGGTCTTTAAACCATGCTCTCACATTTTGATATTCTTTTACATATTCAACACTAAATAATACTCCACATGAGTATTTACAATTAATCATCTCACATAGATGATTATACCATACAAATATTTCACATATTTTCACACAAAAAATCACAACAAATATGGCCATATAATGACCAACTACATATGCAACATAAATTTGCTCCTCACACAAATATTCTCTCACAACAATGAATTTACAAGAATCCTTCTCCCAAGGAATTTTGAACACATCATTTTGATCCATGTGACCCAAGTTCTCCATCACTGTATTCTCTCCAAAAATATTCTTCATCAAAGTTGTCTCAATGAGACAATTACCTTTGTTTTCATTCCTGCTCACAAAAAACAAATCATTAATCATAAAAACATTACCTTTAGTATGAGTAGATTTGGTGCTTCCTATAAAGCTATTTTGTAGTAGTTCTCCTTCATTGTATGGTGCTTCAAGATCAACCATCAACTCTTCACTAATAGTTCTCCTCCTTTGTTCAATCCATGTTGGTGTGTTGAAACACCATTCATTCAAGCAATCATACATAGTTGCCTTTTCAACACAACTCTCTTTCTGCAATGTAGTCACTCCAAGTGAGTGATCTTCATCCATGAGTGAAGTTTCCTTTGCCATTACGATAAGAAAATCAGCAATCTCATTTCCATTTTCTGTTTCTATCTCATTTTTCACATTCTTCTCCCCTTTTAGAGGAACTCTAACAATTTTATCTTCTCCTTGTAGGAGATCTTCATTTTCTCTAGTGAAGAGAGCATACATCCATTCCAAGTGAATGGTCTTCAAGACAATGGTCTTCCATAAACATTGCTTCTCCATCAACATGCCAACAATTTTGGTTGATCCTATTATCATCTTTATTCTCTCCCATGAGAATTTTAGGTGCATTATCCATAATACACTCTTCATTTATCTCCTCCATGAGATATTTTTTATCACTTTTTCTTCTATCAACAACAAATCCTCTTCTTCCTCCTTGTCCTCTTGAGGAATACACACCTCTTCTTATCTTTTCATCACAAAATTTAGCAACATATGCTTCCTCCATGAAGCATTCTTCATCTTGTTGGTTTTCTACATACAGAGCCTTCCTCTCGCAAGAAATAATTCTCCATTACAAAGCATGACTTCATATGAGTCTTTACAAGACTCTTCAAAAACTCCTTCAAAAGGATCTAATTCAGAAACTACTTCAAGGAAGTAAGGCTCCTCCTTGCTTAAACAATCTTCATGATTATCACTCATGGATTTATGGGTATACTCATCAAACCCATAAGAATCCTTTAACACTTGCCATGCCATTGTAGCTGATCTACAATTGGCTATGAGAGGAAAAACATTCTTTTCCATTCCTCTCCTCAAATCCATAAGAGCTAAGCAATTTGCATATTGCTGCTCCTTCTTCTCTTTTCTCTCCTCACCTTGTAGCTTATTCCAAGAGGGTTCCTCATAGCCTTATTGAACTATATCCCATAAGTCTTGAGCCTTCAAGAAGGTCTTCATCATTATGCTCCAAATAGCATAATTATCTCCATTGAATTTGGGTACTTCCAATTCTTTATACATGGTGGCCATTCTGCAATCCACCATTCATCAATCTTCCACATAGATCTCAACAACTCCTTTCCTGTAGACTTCTGATATACTTATCTGAAAATCCACTAAATTTCAGATCCAAATTCACACAAATGAGAAATATGTGATCAATTTACTTTTGCCCTTTCTAGATCTTAGAGTGTTTTTGAGACAACCTCAATGTTCTTCACATAAATCAATCCATATAACCCCAAAAATTTTGAAAATTAAACTCTGTATTCTTGAGACAATAATCTGAAAACCCTCTAAATTTCAGAAGAAAAATCACAAAGGTGAAAAATATGTGATCATTTACTTTTTCCCTTTTTATCACAATTCCGGATCTAGGATTGTTGAAGGAAAAATAAATATTCACATAAATAAATAAATACAGATCCCAATGATCTGAAATTTTGTCTGAACTATGATTTTATCGAAATAATATTTCTCCCAAAATTTGAGAAGCAAATACCCTGAATTCCACCTTATACAACCATTTTATTGAAAAACCAAAAATGCTAATAAAATCAGCAAATTAGCTCCAAATCACCTGAAATTTTTACTACATCCTCTTGATACAATTACCTAACAACCCTAAAAATTTCATAATAAAATACCTCATTATTTGTGAGATATTAATGATTTACTCGAGATCTTCCTTGCAAATCTGCTAAGTGCTGGCCACTTGAGTTTCTTTGACAAAGTGTGTGTTTCAGATCTCTTCACACCACTCTCCACAGGTTTTGATCCATTTGAGAAAACCTACTCTGATACCAAATGAGAAACAATGGTGAAATTGTTTTATTGATCAACAATGCATTACATAGTTTTATAGTTCTTGAAAGAACTAAAAATAGACATGGTGGTTGAGAGAAATCCTCTTAAACTTATTACAACAAACTAACTTAAAGATAGCTCTTATCCTAACAACATGCTAATCTTGGACTATGGTCAAACATTAATCAACCAAGCCAAAACCTCAACGTATGCTAATCAAATTAACTAGAAATATGTAAATCAAAACATTAAACTAAAACTAAATACTAGGACTTAATACTTAGGACTAAGGAGGCAATGTTGAAAATATTCCAACAGTGGGCTTCACAAATAAGGGAAGCTCTTCTTTCTATCATTTCTTTGGATGGCTCCAATTCTGAAGGTACCTAGTTTCTTCTTGCTTTATTTTTGCTTCTCTTTGGTTTGATCAGTGTATTTTAGTTCCCTAGCTCAAACTATTATTTCTTTTGTTTCCTCTATTTATTATTGCCTTAAGAGTCTTTTGGTCTAGAAAGGTCATTGTTATGTTGTTTTTTTTCTTTTTTCTTTTTTCTTTTTTGTTTTTTGTTTAGCTTTTTAAGCTGTGTGTGTTTTTTTGTTTTGTTTTGTTTTTTGTGTTCTTTGTGTTGTTTTTTGTTATTCTTGTGTTTTTGTTGTTTTGTATTTTTTTGTGTTTTTTGTTATTGTTCTTGTGTTTTTGTTGTTCTTGTTCTTGTGTTTTTGTATGTTTGTGTTAATTCATGTTTTTGTGTGTGAGTGTTTTCTATGTTTTTTGTTTTTGTTTATTGTCTGTTGTTGGTTGTTTATTTATTTTTATTTTTAATTTTTAATTTTTAGGTTTTGGTTGTTTTTGTTTTTCATGTTTTTGGTGGTTATGTCTTTGTAGTGTTATGTTGTTTTTGTCATGTTTGTGTTTTGTTTTGTTGTTCTTGTGTTTTTTCTATGTGGTTCGTATTGTGATTTTTTTATCTTATTGTGTGCATGTTTGGTTATGCTTTATCTATTTGAAAGACACAAAGAGCATATTTTATTATTTTATTTTATTATTTTTATTTTTATTTTAATCTTATTGTGTGTTTGTTTTCTCCTTGAGTATGTCAAATGTGGTAGGCTAGGTTCAAATCCTTGGCGATTTTGGTGAAATGGATACCCCTACCTCCTTGGGTATTACCCAAAAGTGGCATCCCTTCTAGGATGTTTTTCACAAAAAAGAAAAGAAAATTACAAATAATTAATGCATTGTACAATAAAATTCCCTTAGGCCTATCCAAAACATTGTACAATTTTGGTCTTGGCCATGAATCAAAGTATATTTTCAACACCCCCATAATCCAAATTAAAGTCCAAGGAGAGAAGACATTAGTTATAATAATATCTTCCCCACATATAATGAATGCTCTAGTGGGCCTATATAATTGAGGCAAATCCTTTAGAATCTCCCTCATCATTTGGAAGACATCCACCTAACTTCAAAAACTTAGTTTCAATTATTTGTAGCTTTAATAATCAATTATTCATTAGATGTCCCTCCCTCTTATAGTATCAACAAGTAGTCTTTGTTTTCTTTGAAGACTTAGCCTCGACCTTGAACCCTTGGATCTTAGCCTTCTTAGATTTTATTTCCTTTTCATGAGCCTATATTTATGGAGTCCCACCATAATTTTGCATTACCACCTAAAAATGAACTAGGAGAGAAAAAGGTTGATCAAGAGTAAGAGTATTTTAAGATTCCAAAAACATAGGAATCATATGAACCATTAGGTTCAACATCTAAAAAGAGAGGGAGATATTAGCAAGGACAATTTTTACACATTTTGCATCATCTTTCCCTTTTCCTCTAGAAGGTGAAATATTTTACCTCAAAGCCTTGAATATCACAATATAGTCCTCAATGTTATTAAACTTGACTATTTTAAGAGAAGAAAGCTCCAATTCTAAATGACTTAGTTCAATAGTATTAAATTTCCCAAAAAGCTCATGCGGTTTTGACCAGACCTTGATAGGGTCATTCTCCTCTTTGATGTGAAAAAGTAACTTTGATTTAATCAATAAGAAAATATTCCAAGAGCACTCAAATCTTATATAGAAAATTAAAAGGAGGACAAAAAAGAAAGATATTTGGAAGACATATGTAGGCACCATAAATTATCACTATATCCCTAGATAAAATTACACAACACTCTAATGATCAAATGAGGAGTGGGAGGGAGGTATTTATAGCAATATCAAAACCATAATACATAAAGCTAATATAACAAGAGGAAATTAGGTTTTTTACAAGTTATAAAGAGGGTTTAACCATAACAAGGTTAATTGCAGCCCATAAGACTTACATAAAAAAAATATTACAAATAATTAATACATTGTATAATGAAATGCCTTTAGGTCCATCCAAAACAACACACAATGTCATCCTTGGACATGAATCATATTACAATTTTAAGAATCAATCATGGATAATACCTTAACACCTTTTACCTAATCAAATGGACAAGAGGTAAAGCATATCCATTATTAATATTAAGTTTACTTAATTATCTATAATAAATTCATAATATCAAATAACCATATTTTGTCTTCATGAAGATGACGAATGATCCCCAAGGTGTTACACTTTAGTGAATTAATTGGTCTAAAAATCCTACAACTAAATTCTTAACTCGCATGATTTTAGAGTAGTCTTATAAGATGGTGCCTTGAAACACTAATTTCACTTCCAAAACATTGTCTAATGTAAAATCTATCTCCTACTAGGGAGAAATCCTTAATGAATAATTGAAAGTATATTTGTAAACTCTTTAATAATCAAATAATTATCCATAATATATTCTCAAGTCTTTCCCTCATCTCCCTCTTCCTAAATAATGATGGCATCAAGTTGACATTATTATTGAAAGTAATTGTTTTATTTGTAAGATTAAGAAAAACAAAATATATACATTTGTTAAGACCATGAGGTATAGAGTAACTCCAAAATCATCTATAGACCAAGATATTTTATGAAGATAGACTAACTTTAATCTACATACTATTATGAAATATGTCCAAGATCATATCATAAAATCCTATGGGTAATACATTTAGGTCAATTTTCAAAACAAAACCCCCATAATGAAGAGGAAAATTATGATATGTGGTGGTATTCCAAAACATAGATTAATACAACATAGAAATAAGAAAATGAACACAAAAAAAATTTGCACAAAAACCCTCCAATATACAACTATTCAGAGTGCAACTCTTGTGTGTTTCTTTGAACTCTAAGTTCCAATCCATTTTCCAACTAAAAATAATTTCTTGATGTAGATTCCTATAATCACTTGAGTCTTCACAATTTGAATTACTATATCCAACCAACTCTATTTTTTTGGCTAAAATATAATATATTTCATAATTTAAAGTTCCTTTCACATACCTCAAAATTCTCTTAGTTGCTCTCATATGATTCTCTAATGGATGACTCATGAATATTCAAACTAAAGAGACTACATATTCAATATTTGGTCTTATTATTGTCAAGTAAATAAGGTTTCCAATTAAACTTCCATACTTTCTTTTATTCACTTTTACACTTCCATCATCCTTCCACATTATTCATATTGTGCAAGTGGGGTAACAATATCTTTGGAAATTTTCATGTAAAACTTCTTCAACATATCATGTGCATATTTAGATTGGTAAATATACATCCTATCATGTGTTTGATATACATCCATGCCAAGAAAATTATGTGTTAAATTCAAATTACTCATTTCAAATTCTTGCATCATGGTTTGATTGAAATCTCTCTTCATTTTTAATGAGCTTCCTATGAAATTTAGATCATCAACATACAAACAAACATGTAAAATTTCATCACTTTCCATTTTGCAGTATGATGCAAGCTCATTTATATTTCTTACAAATCCACACTTTAAGAATTATGCATCAATTCTTGAATACTAATGATCATTAAGTATGTCAATCTAGGTAAGTACACTTGTGAGACATTTGGCACTATTTATGCAATTACAAAACTTATTAGAGGACCTTATATTTCCTATTGTTAGAGAATATTACATTATTTGGTACATGCTAGTGTACCACCGTGGTACCTTTATGGTACAATTGTAAATATGTAATAGATTAGGATATGAGTCTATAGTTTAGAAATGTGATTTATATTTTCCCTTTATGTAACTGTCTATGTGTAGGATATGCACAAGTGACATATAATAGAGTGTGTACAAATGTGCAAAGTATCGTATAGTAAAGTGTGTATGTGTCATAGAATAAAGTATGCAAATAGAGAGTCAAGAGTCATATATACAAGTGGCAAGATGAGAAGCCAAAAAACATGAGATGATTTGTCTTATACATGGAATGTGAATAGATGCATTTCCTAGATATGTGAGGAGGGCAATAGTCAAGTATTTAAGAGTCGTGTTTGTAAGGTTATATTATGGAGACAAAACTCCATGAAATGTAGATAACAAGTTAAGAACATTCAAACATTAATAATATTGAAGCTTGTGCATGTCTTAAGTAGTTCTATTATAATTGTTCTTCATGTATTTTGCATGAATAACATAGGTCATTCTATTCATACTCTTGTTATTTTATATAAATGTTTATTTATTTATATTGGCCTCATTTAGAGAATGCTCAAATGTTTAATTGTTATAGTTAATCCTATCTATTGGTACTTGTGACAATTTGGATGAAAATCCAATAGTGGTATCAGATCCACTATCTCTAAACTCTATCCATTTTTGATAGTCATATTCAGAGCTACTTCGAGTAGTCTTTATTACTAGCACAGAAAACAACTTTTGATTTGAATTTAAAACTAAAAACTTTTATCTTTGAAGAACTTTAAATATTGATGAGCCTTTGAAGCTTACATTAATTTTTGAGTTTAACTCAAAATTATTAATTTTATTGCTACTCAATTTTGAATATTAACGTTGGCAAAAGTTTATATTCTATTTTTTGAAAAAGAAGTAGAGAATAGTAGGGTTAAAGACAACTGAAGAAGTTTTTTATTACGAAAATATAGCAAACAAAGTTGAAGAGCCACCACGAACCTTGAGTATTATTTATCCTAAGCCAATAAATATTATCTTTGCCAGCATTAGACAAAGAATAAATATATCTTTATGGAGAAGAAAGATCAGATAGAGTGACAAAAGTCACAAGATTAGAAGTAGCAAGAAGAAAAGGAAAGTGGGATCCATTGCAAGCATCTCAGGGAGAAGTCACCTGAAAGAAGACTTCTAGAGGGTCTATCCATTTGGAAGTAAATCAGGTGAAGACAATGACTCCATTTGATAACAACGTTGAAATAGTGCTATAATATTTATTTTGCTAAATAGGAAAAATAGAAATATAAAAAAGAGTGGTGAATAGCCACCAAATATTTATTTGGATATTCTTATCCAAGTTGGTGCCAATATTCATACTTGGTCTATCAAAAAGAGTATGAATATAGACTAGAAGATAGAGCATGAAGAATCTATTTGGAGAAATACCAAAGGAGAAGCACCAACAAAGAAAGTGTAGTTTGAGGGAAAACTTGGATTAGAGCACAAAGATTTTATCTAGAGTAGTAGTAGAGGAGAAGCACCAACAAAGAAATGTTGATATGAGAGAAAGCTTGGACCAGAACACAAAGATTTCATTTGGATAAAATCCATAGGAGAAGCGCCATCAGAAGAGGTTCGGTCTAAGGACCATAAAACACAAAAATCCCATCTAAAAAACCATAGGAGAAGCACAATCAAAAGAGGTTTGGTATGAGGACCATAAAATATAGAAGTTTCATTTGAAAAACTAAAGGAGAAGCACCATTAGAAGAGGTTTGGTTTGAGGACCAAAAAATACAAAAATTCCATCTAGAAAAATTGGAGAAGTGCCATAAGAATACATTTGGTCTGAGGAAGGCTTATACTAAAACAAGCAAAATTCCATCTTGAGGAGCACCAAAGGAGAAGTGCCATTGTAAGAGGTTCAATTTAGCATGGACCATAATACAAAGAGAGTTGTTTGAGGATTAAGGCTTAGAAATATATTTCATTCAAGCAAATCATATTCAATTGAGAAGATCAAATATGTTGCATCTGAAGGCCAAGTGGATTGCATTCACCTATGAACACAATTCATTAGAATTAAGCACCAAAGTGGAGTGCAGATTACTTTAGAAGCATTTCAACATCTGTACAACAATTAAAGTGAAACACTCAAATCAAGACAAGCATATTTGCAACAAAATCAAGGAATAAAGTTGGTAGTTTAAGGTAAGAGTTATTACCTTATATTTCATATTCATATTGAGCACCTAAATACCTAGGTCATTTAAATTCGATTTCAAGACTTAGGAATTTTTTTAATAGGGAGATATAAGGATTTCTACTCCCTAAAATCATGTTAAAATTATAAATATTTTGATTTGCAATTTAAAAATATTTGAATTATTTAAATTGTAAAGAGAAAAGGTTTTCAACTTTATAAAGAATTTATTTAATTGTAAATATAAAATTTAAAATTTGATAAAGTTTTGAAGTATTGGTGAGATAAAGTTGTCTAGTCCAAAAAGGAAAAATTGGAGTTTTTGAAATTTTGAAAATTTAAAGATTTAATTGATTAAATTTGGGAGCCATAAGGTTTCTAACTCCAAAGGAATTTGAATATTTAAAACTTTTGAGAATTTGATTATTTGAGTGATTTAAACTCTGGAGTCATAAAGTTTGCTACTCCATTTTTTTTTTTAGTTCAAATTTTCTTTTATCATGGAACAACACAATTTGAAGGCTATTATAAGAAAAGAAAGATTGAAAGTCCTTAAAATTGGGATACAATAATTAATTAAAAAATCTAATGGAAAACAAGACTTAGCAATAGGATTTATCTATAGAGAAACCATGAATGAAAATTCTAATACATTTGAATATTATTTGCATAAGCTTGTTGAAGCAATTAACAATTCCAAAGATGGTATTACAATACCTATTTATATAGGTAGTATAATGTATATGACATTACTTTCACTAGAAATTTATAAAGATAGAAGTCAAAGGCAAGAAGAATTTATGGAAACACTAAAAAGAAAATCAATTGGTCATACACTTCAAAAAGCATATAAAGAATTCAACATCCAAAAAATCATGATAGTAAGACTAATAATCCAAAAAATAAAAAAATGATTATGATACTCTAAGTGAATATTCTGAATTTATAGGACAACATCAAGATTGTAATGAAGCTAAAATAACTAAATATCATGAAGAAGACTCTCAAGCAATCCATGAGCAAGATCCAGAAGATCACATAAAAGAGCAAGTTATAGAAGATTTAAAGAAGGAAGATCAAGATGGAGCACAAGCAAGATTACCTAACAGATCTAGATGAACACAAAGATGAAGATTGAATACTAAAGTCTTCAATAACCAAATAATGTAATACAGGGGGTGTTAGAGAATATTGCATTATTTGGTAAATTCTAGTGTACCACCATGGTACCTTTATGCTATAATGTTTAATATGTAATAGATTAGTATGTGAGTCTACAATTTAGCAGTGTGATTTATATTTTCCCTTTATTAAGTGTAAATGTGTAGGATGTGCACAAGTGTCATGTAATTATGTGTGCAAGTGTGAAGAATGAGAATGTGCACAAGTATCATATAATAGAGTGTGTAGGAATGTGCAATGTGTCATATAGTAAAGTGTGCAAGTGTGTAAATAGAAGTAAGTGCCATAGAATAAAGTATGCAAATAGAAGTGTGCAAGTGCCATACAATAAAGTTTGCAAATAGAGAATCAAGATTCATGTATACAAGTGGCAATATGAGAAGCTAAAAGACATGAGATGATTTTTCTTATGCATAGAATATGAATAGATTCATATTCCAAATATATGAGGAGAGCAATAGTCAAGTATTGAAGCAAATTTAAAAAATAATTGTCTTCATAGATGGAGCAGCAAGGAGGAGGAGCGAGAGGTCTAGGGGCATCAAACCCTAGGTGTGGGACTTCAGAGGGCAGATCAGCAGACGCGGCAGGTGGGGGGCTCTGGCGAGATAGCAGGCCCCCAGGCGAAGGATGTGGACAAGGAAGTTCTATTGGAACCGGTCCAAGGGCGTTGGGCGGATGCGGTTGAAGATATCTTCGAGGGGGACTAGGACTCTATGCGTCAGGATCAAAGGAAGACCCAAGAAGGAGACAAAGAGAAACCTGGCAACTGGAGACCTTCATATCTTAATGCTCTTCGCGGTTCAGAGGAGAGAAAGAGAATTTCGTTGGTAGCATGGAATCAGGTGTGTGCAAGCAAGGATCAGGGGGGCCTGGGGTTAAAGAGAATGAAAGAATTGAATCAAGCTCTGATTGGCAAACAGGTATGGAGATTTATCAATAATGATCAATTGGGATGGGTAAAACTTCTTAAGGCAAAATATATCAGAAATAATCAGGACTTCCTGAAAGCTGATAATCTTCCTAGAGGATCCTATTTTTGGAATTGTTTGCTCGAATTTCGGGAGGTAGTCAGGAAAGGCATCAGATGGAGAATTGGTAATGGAAGACAAGTGGACTTTTGGAAAGACCCGTGGTTGGAAGAGGCCCCTCTGAAAGATAACTTAGACCTTCAGGTCCTCCAACATAAACTTTCGAAGGAAATGGGAGGAAAAGTAGGGGATTTTATTGCTTGTAGCACGGAAACTTCTTCTTGGAAGAAAATCACGAGTTCATAATCTGTCGAGCAAGAGAAGGTGGCCCTAACCAAACTCAATGATGCTTTAAGGGTGTTCCCGATCATTCCCCGGGGGAGGAAGAGACAAGGCGATTTGGGGCAAAACTACAAGTGGGATCTATTCAAGTAAAATCGCCTATAAGTTAATCCACTCGGGATTCAATGGTCGGACTCCGACTTCGTTATTTGGTTAAATAATTTAACCCCAAAAATAGCTTTCTTCTTTTGGTTGGCGAGTTCAAAATAAGATCCCGACAACGAGATAATCTGCAAAGGAGAGGTTTCCAATTCATCAATCGATGTATCTTGTGTGAGAAAGCAATAGAATATGTAAGTCATATATTTCTAAATTGTGATTTTTCTTGTACAGTCTTCCAAATGATCCTGTCCAAATTTCATATAGATTGGGTCTGTCCAAATAGCATGTCCGACTTCCGCATACGGTGGGCTTCCCCCTTCGGGCAAAGCTTTTGACTTGGCTCGGAAGCTCGGCTTACCCCATTTTTTATGGGGGATATGGAATGAGAGAAATAAGAGAGTATTTAAAGGACGTAAGAAAGATCCCGGGTTATGTGGTAATAAAATAATCAGAGCTTTGAAAGAAAACTGGAAAACTTTCTTCTTCAAAAATGAGACCATGTCTCTAAGGGAAAGGAGGATTTTGCGGAACTGGGGAGAGGAACTTCCAGACCTAGACATTACAACCAACCCACGGGATGGTGTCAAGTGGATACCCCCCACACAAAAGTGGGTTAAGTTTAATTTTGACGGGGCAGCTAAAGGAAATCCGGGGCCTGCAGGAGCAGGAGGAGTTTTGAGAAATGAGGAAGGAAAAGTGGTCCTTGCCTTTGCAGAGCCTTTGGGAACTCAAACAAATCATTTTGTAGAAGCCCGAGCCTGCATGCAGGCAATGAGAATTGCCAGAATTGAGGGTTATAAGGAAGTTATCTTTGAAGGGGATTCGCTTAATATAATCAAGGCAATTAAGGAGGATAAAGACCCCAATTGGACCATATTGGAGCTTATCCTAGAAGCAAAGATTCATAAATATCATTTGGTTAATGCCCGAATCCAACACACCTTCGAGAGAAGGGAACCGAGCGGCGGATCTAATGGCAAATATTGCGGTTTCTGTTGGGGAGATGCAAATTTGGAAGGATAACTTCCCTCAAGAACTATTGGTGTTGGTCGCTAGAGATGAGCTAAGATCAAACCTGTTAGAGCATCGGGAGATCGAGAGGGCTGATGATGAGTAATCCGACGAGATGGAATTAGGCAGAAAAGGCATCCCATTTGCTGGGGCCTGGGAGGTGACAAGTGTACAGTACAACAACCTAGTGTTAGTAAGTGCTAGGTGTTGTTTGGTTTTTGTTTTATCCTGAATAGTCAAGCGACAAGTATAGGACTGTGGACTCTAAGTATGGCTTAATGTGAGTCTTAGAAAGATCCATTTTGTATTTTGATTATACGGGCTTGATGCTAGAACCAGCCCATTTTGACTTTGTAAAAGGTTTGTGGACCTTATAACCACCTCTACCTTATACCAAAAAAAAATAGTCAAGTATTGAAGAGTCATGTTTGTAAGGCTATATTATGGAGATAAAACTCCATGAAATGTAGATCACAAGTGAAGAGCATTCAAGCATGAAGAATATTGAAGCTTGTATGCATATTTTGAGCAATTGTATTGTAAGTTTTCTTCATGTACTTTGCATGAATGACAGGTCATTCTATTCATATTATTTTTATTTCATATAAATGCTTATTTATTTATATTGACCTTATATAGTGCATGCTCAAATATATAATTGTTATAGTTAATCCTATCTATTGAGACCTGTGATAATTTGGATGACAAACCAACAAAGGTATCAGAGCCACTATCTCTAAGCTCTATCCATTTTTTATAGTCATATTCAGAGCTACTTTAAGTAGTTTCTATTTATAGCATCAAGAAACAAGTTTCTAGTGTGAATTTAAAATTAAAAGCCTTTATCTTTGAAGAGCTTTAAATATTGATGAACCTTTGAAGCTCACATGATTTTTTGAGTTTGACTCAAAATTATTAATTTGATTTTTGCTCAATTTTAAATATTAATGTTGGTAGGAATTTATATTTTGTTTTTGAGAAAGAAGTAGAGAATAGCAGAGTTGAAGAAAACAAAAGTCTTTGACTATGAAAATGTTGAGCAAGGTGCAGCGACAATATTGTCATTGTTGTCAACACAGTCAGATAGATTGGTTGATGCAGTGGACAGGAGTTCAGAGGTTATTCAGAGTACGTACAGTGATGTTAAATGCTTATGAGGATGTTTTTGATGTTTGGATGAAGTTGTTACGAGTTGTTTGTGCAAATTTGCAAAAGTTGAAAAAATCATCAAAAAGTTGTCAAAGCAGCAAAATAGTCAAAAAGTTACAAAAGTCGCCACGGGCACGGTTGGACAGGATGGATCAGTTTGGAACATGCCAACATGTCAATAAATAGTCTAGAACAGCATTGGAGATGTCAGCACGGTGTTTGGAGTGATCGGTGGTGTTTTCGGTATCTTGGCGGATGATTTGGCAAGTGGTTGTATAGGCTGAAAAAGTGCAGGTTTTGTCAGAAGCACTGCGAACAAACCGTAAGGAGTTATGAAGAAAAATTTGAATTGGAGGTGACCATTATCTTCAAGAACATGTATTCCAAATTTCAATGAAAATGGAGAAACGAGGTGAATTTTACAAGCGTTGCAAGACTTTCACAAAAAAGCTCTTTTTTTAAAAAGTGTTTCAGTAGCAGTTTTTGTGGATGTGGTACAGGCGAACCATAAGGAGTTAGGAAGTGAGTTTTGGTTTGGACATAGTCAGTGTTGCAAATATTCTACCTTTCAAATTTCAGAGAAAACTGAGTTACGAGGTGAGAGTTATGATTTTTAAAAAAACGTTACAGGTCTCTTTTATGTCAATTTGTGCCACTTGGGCAAAATCCTTTAGTTGGCCGTTTCGACCTTGAAGAGTCGCCATAGTTTCAATTTCAGTGTTGTTACACCTTCAAGGCATCAAATAGATCATATTTTGTTTTTGGTTTGAGTTATCACGTGGCTCCGAAGTATGAGAACGAGTAAGGTGTCAATTCTTTGCATGTGACGTGTTTGACGAAATGTCTTCTCAATATTAAAAAAAGGGAGTTATATTATTTTACGCAGTTTCATTAAATAAATATTTTTGGAGAAAGTGAAAAGTAAAAAGGAATGCAAGTGTGTGCATTTAAGTTAGAAGTGTTTTATTGAAGAGTGTGATTTTATTTTGTGTGGAGAGAAGTGTGTGGAGAAAAATAAAGAGTGAAAATCCGTGTTTTTGGGAAAAAGGTGAAAAACATCACTTTAGTATTTTGGGTATAAATTTCTCATACGATATCAGTTTTTGTTGAAATTTTGAGACGAGGTCATAGACAGAGTTATGCACAATACCTAAAAAGCGTTTAGCAATTGACAAAACGAGCTAAGAGAACAGTCAATTTTTATGTGAGAAGAGAAGATTCATATATGTCATTTTATTATCAATATCAAAATCAAGTGGGTGCTTGGTAGAGGGGTTGGTGCTCCTTTTTGTTGGTGCAGATAAATCAGGGGTTGGTGCTCCTTTCTGTTGGTGTAGATAAATCAGGGGTTGGTGCTCCTTTCTGTTGGTGCAGATAAATCAAGGGTTGGTGCTCCTTTTTGTTGGTGCAGATAAATCAAGGGTTGGTGCTCCTTCCAGTGGGTGCTGGTAAATTGATTGTAAAGTTGGTGCTTTGCAAAGGATGAATTTGGATGGGAGTCCAAACAGTCATTTTGAGGATGTAGCCAAATCGGTGAACCTCGATACATCTTGTTTGTGTGATGTTCTCTTGTTATACTTGCTTTATTTGGTTTCAAGTTTTCATTGTTTCGGCTTTAATAGTAGAATATTTAAGTTTTAAAAGAGCTACACTGATTCACCCCCCTCTCAGTGTCATTGTGAGACTAACAATTGGTATCAGAGCCAAGTTCCTGAACAAGCTTAACCGGCTAGGGTGATCTTGGAAGTGACACAATGGCAGGTGGTGAAGGCTTCTCATCAAACAAAGCACCATTTTTTGACGGAACTAATTACGTATTTTGGAGACTCAGGATGTAGACATATCTTTGTGCTTTGGGATATGACATTTGGGATTCAGTAGATAGTGGATACACAATACCCACCACTTCTCCAATCGATGCTGTCGATAAGAAACTGTTTGAGAATAACTCAAAAGCAAAGAATGCTATCATGTGCGGATTAGTGGATAGTGAACTGGTAAATATTATGAGTTGTAAAATGATAAAAGAAATATGGGACAAACTGAGGAGCATTCATGAAGGAGACGTTAAGATCAAGGAGGCCAAGTTACAAACACATCGAGCTCAGTTCGAATTATTAAAGATGAATGACGATGAGAACATAGAGGTATATATGCTAAGAGTTAATGAAGTCATTAATGCGATTAGAGGACTCGACGAGGAAATAAAAGATTCTGTCATCGTGAAAAAGGTATTAAGATCTCTTCCCAAAAGATTTGATTCTAAAGTTTCAGCTATAGAAGAAGCTAAAGATCTAAATTCTTTTAGTATGGATGAGATGCATGGTTCTTTGACTGCATATGAGATGATAATAGGAAAATCTAAACCCACGAGACAGAGAAGCTATTTTTAAAGCCCATAAAAATATGAAAGCAAAACAAGAATCCGAGGAAGAAGAGACATCAGATGAAATGGAAGCAAACTTTATTCGAAAACTAAAAAGGGGAAAAGGAAAATACAAAGGAAAGTTACCGTTTAAATGTTTCAATTGTGGAGGTGTTGGGCATTTTGCAGCTAAATGTCCACTTAATGAGAAGAACAAAAGTGATGAAGGATCGCACCAAGAAATAAGTGACTGGAAGAAAAAAACAAATTTCAAAAAATGCAACTTCAAGAAGAAAAGTTTCATCTCCAAGAATGTTAGTTCATCAGAAGACAACTCGGTGAGGATTCTAAAAAGGAAACAGGTGAAGCTCTTTTCATGGCACTCAAAGAAGAAAAAATAGAAAAAGAACAAGAATGTGATGAAGAAGAAATTGATGCATAAGTAAATTTGGAAGAGGAACTAATTGCAACTCTGGATGAATTGAAGATAGAAAGAAAAAATAATAAGAAAATTTTAAGAAAACTTGAGGATGCAAATGAAATCATAACCAGTTTGAAAGTACAGATAGAAGAATCCAAGAAAATATCTGAAGATCTCGAAGTGCAAAAAACCATGAAAATAGATTATTGCAGCAAGCTAGAAGAAGAGATTGTTGGTTTAAGGATGCAGATAGAAGAGATGAATCATAAAATTAGTTGTTATCACAAACATGAAGAAAGTTCTATGAAGCTAGATAAGATCATAAATAACCAAAAGACTACAGGCATCAAATTTGGTTTGGGCTTTGAAAAAGGAGAATCATCAAATGGATCAAAGGCCATAAATGAAGAATCCATAAAGAATGAAGATAAGAAACAAGTTGATCAAGAAAAATTGACTCATGCAAAAGAAAGCAATAATGCAAGGCATGAAAGGAGAATTGACAATGATGGATTCACCAATGTCACATATGAAAGAAAAAGAAGATTTATGGCTCCTACGACAACATGGCAAAAACCATCACCCAGGTTCAATCATCTCTTTTCTGGTTACTTTTTTAAATGCAATGGTTATGAACATAAGATTTCAGATTGCAAGTATAATGTAGGACCAGGGAATTTTACCAGTAGAAATGTTTTTTCACCTTTGATGGATTATGCAGTAGAATGTTATAACTGTTATAATTTTGGGTACATTGTAAGAAATTGTCGAAGTACATTTGCATCAAATCAATTTCAAGGAAGAAAATTTCAACCAAATGGAATGAGACAAAATAGAAATTTCTCGAAAAACATGCACAAGCTACTGAAAAAGAAAATTCAAAACAAGAGCCCAAAACTATAATCAAACCAGAGTGGAAAGAAAAAGAGCGATCTAAGGAAGAAAAGGAATCCCTGATTGTATAAACAACATTTAAAGCACAAAATAAATTTGCACCATAGATACTTGATAGTGGATGCTCCAGTCATATGATAGGTGACAAACATAAATTTGAGAAGTTATAGCAATATGAAGGTGGTTCAATAAAATTTGGAAATAATGATGGAGCTAAGATAGTTGGCAAAGGTTCAGTTAATATCAGTGATGGAAAAATCAAGTCAAAAGAAGTCTTGTTTGTGGTTGGTCTGAAGCATAACTTGTTGAGCGTAAGTCAAATTTGTGATAGAGGTCATGAAGTGATTTTTAAGAAGCAGGGTTGTGAAGTCAGAAAAGCAAACAATGGAAAGTTGATAGCAACTGGATCGAAGACATCTAGCAACCTGTACACTCTCTCAAAGACTTCAGAAGGAGCTTGCTTGATTGGATAGGAAGAAGAAAATTGGTTGTGGCACGAGGCTCGATCATATCAGTTTTGACAATCTAGTAAAAATCAGCTCAAAAAAGACAGTGAAAAATATCCCCACCATTGGAAAACCATCAAATAGCATTTGTGCTTCATGCCAAAATGGGAAGCAAACTAGAGTCTCATTTAAAACAAAAGAGTACTACACAACCAAACCTTTGGAACTAATACATACTGATTTATGTGGACCCATGAGAATGAAAAGCATAAATGGTGACAAATATTTTATGTTGTGTATAGATGACTATTCCAGGATGACATGGGTACTATTTTTGAAGCATAAATCAGAAGCTTTTGAGATGTTCAAGGTTTTCAAAAACCAAGTTGAGAATCAAACAGGAAAAATGATAATTTTTAAGATCAGATAGAGGAGGAGAGTTCATTTCAAAGGATTTTATAGAGTATTGTGAAAAATATGGTATTAGGAGACAGTTTTCAGCAGCCATGACACCTCAACAGAATGGTGTGGTAGAAAGAAAGAACATGACAGTGCAAGAAATGGCATGGACTATGTTGACTGAGAGCAAAGTAGCAGACAAATTTTGGAAAGAGGCAGTCCATACTACGGTATACATCCAAAATAGGTGCATGTTGAGGACACATGAAAGCAAAACTCCTTATGAGTTGTGGTTCGGTAAAAAGACAACAACAAGATACTTTAAAGTTTTTGGCAGCAAGTGTTACATCAAAAGAACTGAAGAAAACCTTGGTAAGTTTGAAGATAGAGCGGATGAAGGTATTTTTCTTGGCTATTCGTCAAAAAGAAAAGCTTACAAATGCTACAACAAGAGGCTAAGGAAAATTGTGGATAGTGTCGATGTTAAAGTTGATGAAGGTAGGGAACGAGTAATTAGCTATGAAGAGAACTAACCAATTTATGAAGAGGTTATTGAAGGAGATGAGGAAAAGGAAATGAAAAAGAAATAAAAAATTGACTCAGATGATTCAAACAATGATTCAAAAGTGGAAGAAAATAAGAAATTCAAAATAGGCAGCTGGCATAAAGATCATCCTAGAGAGCAAATAATTGGAGACCCCACAGTTGGTGTTCATACAAGAAGAAGAGTAGTAAGTAACTACTCTCTATTATCCAGCATTGAGCCCAAAAATGTTGCTGATGCAAGCAAAGATGAAAGTTGGATGAAGGCAATAAATGAAGAATTAGATCAGATCGAGAAAAACAAAACTTGAGAGTTAGTACCAAGACTTGCAAATAAAAATATAATCGATACTAAATGGGTCTTTCGAAACAAATTGAATGAAGATGAACAGGTAGTTAGGAATAAAGCAATATTGGTATGTAAATACTATGCACAAGTTGAAGGTATTGACTTTGAGGAAACCTTTGCACCTGTGGCTATACTAGAGGCAATTAGAATGTTTCTAGCTTTAGCAGTTTACAAGAATTTCAAAGTTTATCAAATGGATGTGAAATCATCATTTTTGAATGGGAAACTTAAAGAAGAGGTTTATATTGAGCATCCAGATGGTTTCCAACTTGATGATAATCCCAACTTGGTTTGCAAATTGAAGAAAGCATTATATGGCTTAAAGCAGGCACCACAAGCATGGTATGCAAGGCTAGACAACTATCTTACTCAACAAGGGTTCAAGAAAGGTATGGTGGATAGTAATTTGTATGTCAAAATAGAAAATGACCATCTTATTGTTCTTGTTGTATACGTAGATGATATCATATTTGGCAACAACAAAGATGAGTCGTGTAAAGATTTAACAAATAAGATGCAGAAAGAATTTGAAATGTCAATGATTGGTGAACTTTCGTATTTCCTCGGGTTGCAAGTTAATCAAAATGAGAAGGGCATATTTATTTCTCAAATTAAATATGTGAAAGAGATGCTAAAAAAATTCACAATGGAGGATTGTAAGCCAGTTAGCACTCCCATGACGACAGGTTGCAAGTTGAGCAAGGATGAAAAATCTCCACATGTTGATCAAACCATGTACAGATCTATGATTGGGAGCTTATCGTACTTGACGACTACCAGACCAGATATTTTACAGGTAGTATGCATGGTAGCATGATTTCAGGCTAGTCCCAAGGAGACTCATGTGACAGCAGTGAAGAGGATTCTTTGGTACCTCAAGGTTACTATGGAGTATGGGTTATGGTATCTGAAAGGTAAGGACTTCACCCTTATTGCGTATTTAGATGTATATTGGGTAGGATATGTAGATGACAGAAAGAGTACCAGTGGAGGTACATTCTATCTTGCAGACAGGTTGGTCGCATGGCACAGTAAGAAACAAGAGTCAGTCTCCTTATCCATAGCAGAGGCAGAATATATTACAGCGACAACGTGTTGTACACAGGTATTATGGATGAAACAAACCCTGAAAGATCTTGGTATTAACTTCAGTGAGCCAATTTCAGTTAAGTGTGATAACACCAGTGCCATTAACATCTCAAAGAATCCGGTTATGCATTCTCGCACAAAACATATTATTATCCAGTATCACTTTTTGAAGGAGAAAGTTGCGGAAGGTGAGGTTAAGTTGGATTTTGTTCCAACAACAGAGCAAGTAGCGGATATCTTCACAAAACCATTGCCCAAGGAAGTCTTTGAGTACCTTTGCAATAAATTGGGAGTGGTCACGCTTCCCAAGAATTGACTAGCTATCGGGACCACATTCTCAGGGGGAGCATTTGTGTATTTGTTTATCTTTTTGCTCATGTTTGTGATTTTTGCTAAGTGTAATAATTTTTGCTCGAGAATGTTGTGCATGGACTCAGGGGGAGTTTGCAGCAGCCCTGTGGTATTGTTGTCAAAGGGGGAGAAGAGTTATAGGAAATTGCACGTGTGTTGCCAACAATTCCAAAGGGAGAGATTGTTGAGCAAGGTGCAACGACAATATTGTCATTGTTGTCAACACAGTCAGATAGATCGGTTGATGTAGTGGACAAGATTTCAGAGGTTATTCAGTGTATGTACAGTGATGTTAAATTCTTATGAGGATGTTTTTTATGTTTGGGTGAAGTTGTTACATGTTGTTTGTGCAAATTTGCAAAAGTTGAAAAAATCGTCAGAAAGTTGTCAAAGCAGCAAAATAGTCAAAAAGTTGCAAAAGTCGCCACGGGCATAGTTGGACAAGATGGATCAGTTTGGAACATGCCAGCATGTCAAGAAATAGTATAGAATAGCATTGGAGATGTCAGAACAGTTTTTGGAGTGATCGGTGGTGTTTTCGGTATCTTGGCGGATGATTTGGCAAGTGGTTGTACAGGCTGAAAAAGTGCATGTTTTGTCAGAAGCACTGCGAACAAACAGTAAGGAGTTATGCAGAAAAATTTGAACTGGAGGTGTTCGTTATCTTCAAGAACATGTGTTCCAAATTTCAATGAAAACGGAGAAACGAGGTGAATTTTACAAGCGTTGCAAGACTATCACAAAAATGCTCTTTTTTTAAAAAGTGTGTCAGTAGCAGTTTTTGTGGAAGTGGTACAGGCGAACCGTAAGGATTTAGGTAGTGATTTTTGGTTTGGACATTGTCAGTGTTGCAAAGATTCTACGTTTCAAATTTTAGAGAAAACCGAGTTACGAGGTGAGAGTTATGATTTTTGCAAAAACGTTACAGGTCTCTTTTATGTCAATTTGTGCCACTTGGGCAAAATCCTTTAGTTGGCCGTTTCGACCTTGAAGAGTCGCCAGAGTTTCAATTTCAGTGTAGTTACACCTTCAAGGCATCAAATAGATCATATTTTGTTTTTGGTTTGAGTTTTCACGTGGCTCCGAAGTATGAGAACGAGTAAGGTGTCAATTCTTTGCATGTGACGTGTTTGACGAAATGTCTTCTCAATATAAAAAAAAAAGGAGTTATATTATTTTAAGCAGTTTCATTAAATAAATATTTTTGGAGAAAGTGAAAAGTAAAAAGGAATGCAAGTGTGTGCATTTAAGTTAGAAGTGTTTTATTGAAGAGTGTGATTTTATTTTGTGTGGAGAGAAGAGTGTGTGGAGAAAAATAAAGAGTGAAAATCCGTGTTTTTGGGAAAAAGGTGAAAAACGTTACTTTAGTATTTTGGGCATAACTTTCTCATACGATATTAGTTTTGGCTGAAATTTTAAGAGGAGGTCATAGACAGAGTTCTGTATAATACCCAGAAAGCGTTTAGCAATTGACATAATGAGCTAATATAATGGTCAATTTTTATGTGAGAAGAGAATATTCATATATGTCATTTTATTATCAATATCAAAATCAAGTGGGTGCTTGGTAGAGGGGTTGGTGCTCCTTTCTATTGGTGCAGATAAATCAGGGATTGGTGCTCCTTTCTTTTGGTGCAGATAAATCAGGGGTTGGTGCTCGTTTCTGTTGGTGCAGATAAATCAGGGGTTGGTGCTCCTTTCTATTGGTGCAAATAAATCAAGGGTTGGTGCTCCTTCCAGTGGGTGTTGGTAAATTGATTATAAAGTTGGTGCTTTGCAAAGGCTGGATTTGGATGGGAGTCCAAACAGTCATTTTGAGGATGTAGCCAAATCGGTGAACCTCAGTACATCTTGTGTTGTGTGATGTTCTCTTGTTATACTTGCTTTATTTGGTTTCAAGTTTTCATTGTTTCGGCTTTAAGAGTTGAAGATTTAAGTTTTAAAAGAGCTACACTGATTCACCCCCCCTCTCAGTGTCATTGTGAGACTAACAGAAAAGAGATGATAAAGTTGAAGAGTCGCCAAGGACCTTGAGTCTTATTTATTCTAGGCCAATAAATATTATCTCTTTTAGCATTAGAAAAAGAAGAAATATATGTTTTTGGAGAAGATCAGATAGAGTGAAAAAATTCATCAAATTATAAGCAACAAGAAGAAAAGAAAAGTGGGAGCCATTGTAAGCACCCTAAGAATAAGTCACCTGAAAGGAGACTGCCAAAGGGTCTATCCATTTGAAATCAAACCATGTGAAGACAAGGAATCCATTTGATCGTAGTGTTGAAGCAACACTATAATATTTATTTTGCTAAATAAAAAAGACACAAATATAAAAAGAGTGGTAACTAGCCACCAAAGATTGATTTGGATATTCTTGTCCAAGTTGATGTCAATATTCATACTCGGTCTATTAAAAAGACTAGAAGACAACATGTTATATATATTTGGCCTAGACTAGAAGATAGAGCACGAAGAATCCATCTAGAGAAATACTAGATAAGTACCAATAGAGAAAGTTCAGTTTGAGGGAAAAATTGGACCAGAGAATGAAGATTTCATCTAGAGAAATAGTAAAGGAGAAGCACCAACAGAGGAAGTTTGATCTAAGGAAAATATTGTACTAGAACATAAATATTTCATTTAGATAAAATCTAGAGGAGAAGCGTCATTAGAAGAGGTTCGGTCTTAGGACCATAACATGCAAAAATTCCACCTAAAAAACCTATGGAGAAGCACCATCCGAAGAGTTTCGGTCTAAGGAACAAAACACACAAAATTTCCATTTAAAAAACTAGAGGAGAAGTGCCATCAGAAGAGGTTTGATGTAAGGACCAAAACACGCAAAAAATATATTTGGAAAAACCAAAGGAGAAGCACCATTAGAAGACGTTCAGTTTGAGGAATGCTTGGACCATAACAAGTAGAAGTCCATCTGAAGGAGCATTAGAGGAGAAGTGCCAATATAATAGGTTCGGTTTAGCCTAGACCAAACTATGAAGAGAGTTGCTTGAGGACTAAGGCTTGGATATAGAAGTCATTCAAGCAAATCATATTCACATAATAAGATCATATACGATGTATCTTAAGGCCAAGTGGATTACATTCACCTATGAACACAAGTTGTTAGAATTGAGTTCCACAGTGGAGTGCAGATTACTTTAGATTAGTTTCAATGTCTACATAGCAGTTAAAGTGAAATATTCAAATCAAGACGAGTATATATGGTAGCGAAATTAGCGAATAAAGATGGTAGTTTAAGGTAAGAGTTATTACCTTATATTTTATATTCATATTGAGTGCCTGAATACCTAGGTCATTTAAATTTGATTTGAAGACTTAGAAAATTTATTAATTGGGAAGATATAAGGATTTCTACTCCCTAAAATATTTTTTGAAAATTAATTTTTTGATTTGCAATTTAAAATGTGTAGACACCTAAAACATGTCATGTTTAGGAGGCTACTCATATGAGCACATCTGAAGACCATATGACCAATTTTGGACCTTTACAAGAGCAAGCGATGGTCTTAACCACTCAAAATGGAAGTTTTAGCTCATTTAATCTTAGCAACTGTAGACTAGAGCAGCCAGCTGAGTGACCAGTTTAGCAGCTATAGACTAGAGCGACCAGCAATCTTGGTTGTTGTAGGCTAGAGTGGCTAGCTGAGCAGCCAGTTTAGCCACTATAGGCTAGAGCGGCCATAGCTAGCCACTGTAGACGACAACGGCTAAGCCCTAAATATGCAATTTACCATCAAATTAGCCTAATTTTGGGTGAAAGTGGTAGTTTGCATGTAATAAAGCCGAGCGGGGATAACTTTGCATTCCTCCTCATAGCCAGTCTACATGAGAGACTCAAGTATGGATTTAGACATCAGTTAACTGGCCTTCAAACACAGAAAAACATAAAACTTCTCATGCTAACATCTAGTGTGCATACAAAATTCAGTCCTAAGGTTAGACATTAACCCAGGGCTTCAAAGATATTATAAGGGGCAAAACTAAGAGCACCAAAAGGGGGACTTGATGCATCTAGGAATGTTAAAATATTATGCAGCAAAGCCCTATCAAAAGGGAGAGCCAAGCTACATCCTTTGGAAGAGCATTGGAGCATCGTCCGGCTAAACTACGTTCACATACAATTATTCAGTTTTACCATTTCTAATTGCCAATCAGTGTAGGAGACACACCTGGCGACCCTTGAACATCAATTCAAGCAAGGGATCGACTGCCATAGCCCATAAGATCAAAGGTAACCTTTAAATCAGAGGTCGTTGTCTTTGACAGTGGCCCATAGTCATAGCTAGGTTGTAAAGTGGTCGATGCTTTATTCTTAACATTAGATCTTTATTTGTTATTATTTCATTTACATGTATTTAGCATAGATCCAAATATTTCATTGCATTTAGATTAATATTTCTTATTTTCATATGCATATTACCTAGATTTGGTATATTTCAATACACATTATGCTTATTTATTTGAATTATCATATTTTCTAATAAGAGCCTCTTTCGGAGAGGTGACCCATACTACTAAGTGTGCTTTTTTGTTTACATGTATGCAAATATGCAAGTTCACAAGACTAGATCAAGACATTCTGAGCATGAGATCCCTCCTAGATGAGAGAAGGAGAAGGAGGCATCTGTAAGCCCTCAATACAGTTTCATGTGCGAAATCAGGAAGCTTGCGAAAGCGCACTACCCCTTTGCAAGGGGGGGATTTTATTCACTTGTACTTCATTGTATCGAAATGGGTATCCCTCAGAGGGATCGACATGTAACCGGGTTTCAATATAAATAAAAGGATCTCTCTTTATTATTTTCATGTTATATGCATTTCATGGTCTTTCATTTCATTTCGGTATAATATTGCAAGTATATTAGAGGTGCATGCTCCCTAGGGTCGCTACAGATGGCGATCACGGTGGGACCCCCACCAAGTTATTTTCTGTCGATTTATTGATTTGGGTTTTGTGTACATATCTGGCCGCCCTGGTCTACAGTAGCCAAAAATCAACTGCTCCTATTGATAATAGCCAAAAATCAATTGCTTCGATCAACAGCGGCCAAAAAGAAAGTGCAGCAGAGGGTAAAATTTCTATCATCTGAGTGGGATTCGAGGTCAGTACCCATTTTCTATATTTTTTTGATTTTATGTCTGCATTTGACTTCCAGAAACATCAAGCATAAACATAGATTAGTTAGGGAAAATAAAAGAAAAAATAAATAAAAACTGCATTTTGCATTTCCTAGGTTTCTTTTAGATTTCCTCTAGGCGCTACTAGGAACAGTGGACCTCTGCCTGTAAGGTCCGCCCTAGTCTCCAACGTGCTAGGCCATTGTGTTTTGGTTTGCTTGCATGTGGCCCAATCAGTGGCTATTTTCATCACAAATTAGGAGAGTGCATTAAAATCATATAGACTAGTTATAGATGCATTTGTCTGAAAATGAAATGTTCTTTTTAGGCATTGTAGGAAAGTAGTCATGAATGTTGGTTGATGCATTGCTTTCTATTTTTAAATCTAAAAATAACCCCACACACTTGCACGTATCATAATAAACATTGGGAGGTTGGATTTCATCACCAACCCCCAATTCAGTCCGGTGACGTTGGAATTCACCTCCTTCCACCGGCTTGCCCCCTAGATTTTCCTAGAACGGAATAGGGAACTTCTTCAAGGTGGTGCTAGTCACTCATGTTCAAACTGTCTCCCACTATTGGAACAATTTCTTTTGGTTCAGAGTGGAAGAGCTAGGTGAACCCCCCACTGGGACTTCAATGGTGTACCCTAGCCTCTTTTGAGAAAATCATGTTTGGCATTGGTGTTCTTAGTCCCCACTATGGATGAGTCTCCTCATTCTAAATCCAAAACAAGAGCAAGAAAGCAAAAGCAACAACACATCTAAAACACACTAAAACAAGTTCTTAGGATACACATTTAATCCTTAAAAGAGATAATCATATTGTCTTCTTTGTGTGTTTCTTTGTTATTGGGACCAAAACCTAACCCAAAATTTTAGAAATTAATGAAAAAAACCAACGGATCGAGAATCGTGCAAATCGAAGCTATAACGAAAAAGTTATTTTGGTTTTATTTTTACTCTATTTTTGAGGTTGAGAATAGGGAATCTGCACTAAAACAATCATAAAATGGGCTAGACAACTCCAAAAACTACAAAATTTATTTTGTTGTCTTAGTTATCCCCTAGCCCTCTTCCAAAAATTTTGAGTCCTAACTCTTCACAGTTCAAAAATTCCTAAAAGTGGGCATTTCCCCACGGGCCCCAATTGGCCAATTATTTCAAAAATATAAAATTTTGACCCAAAAGTCAAATTTTAGAGTTATAGCTCATTGTGATCAATGTGATGCATCGATCATTTTGATATATGACACCCACAACATTTTTCAAAAGTCAAAAATTTTATAACAAAAATTATGGTCAGGAGACCTCCCATGGTGAGCAAGACCTTCAATATAGAGAGGGAATCAGGTTCCATACCCACCACATCTCATTACACTGAGAGTTCAAATCAGCCCAATGAGGGGCAAGATAGAGGGAAGAGAGTTTCCAACCTTGTTGCGCAATTCAAAGTAGACAAGAACCCTCGCATGGAGTTGTAGAGTCATAGACCCAGCACAACAAACCGATCAAATCAGTCACATGGGTCACATACAATTCAGAGAGAACAAATGCTCCAAGATCAATTGGATGAGTGGGATCAAATTTATTCAAGACTGACTTCTAGAACCATAGCCATAGAATATTCTACATCTGGAAGCTCACAAAGCATGACTGCTAAACGCACCACTCAACTTGGGGATGCTTCAAAGTGACCCCACAAGTCTCATATAGAGTCTAACCACAGAGACACTTATCACCACACAAAACACACACTAGCCAAAGTAGAGAAATAGCAGAAACCTCTTCGAGGGACCTATGAATCAGAACTACAAGAATATAATCAGATAAACATGAGTCCTCTTCAACAGTGCAATATGACCGCATGCGACGGTTAGAAAATGCATTGCATAAAGAGCGAGAGCTAGTGGAAGCTCTCAAGCATGACAAACAAAGAGAAAGGCTTTTACGCCAACATGAGCAACGTCTAAGAGAACAAGCTGAGCAACTAGCTCATATCAATCTACAAGCAAATGGTAATGATCATCAAAGAGATAAATGCACTGACTCACCAAGAGAGAAGCACACTAGGCAAGAAGAAAGCCCACAATGAAACCACCACTCAAATCATGAACAAAATCAAACTGGTGGGGAAAGGGTAAACATGATAAATCAGGATCAAACACATCCTGAATCCCCTCATAGGAGGGAGGAGAATAGAACAAGTCAAGTGGATAGAGGGTTACCTCCATTACCACCATGAGTGGGTCTGCAAGAAGAGGAACTCCTTGCCTCAAAGGCATTCTAGGAACTCATTGAGAAGATCAAATCCTTTGAGAAGCAAGATGCGGCTAGGCACCAACCAACACTGAGTAAGATACACAACCAACCATTATGCCCATCAGTTCCTAGCCCTGCATATCCTAAGCACTTTGAGATGCCTAGGTTGGAAAAATTCAAGGGTGAAGAGGATGCACAAGAACATGTCACCAACTTTATCAATGCATGCTTTCATCTAGAAGAGAGCGATGCCCTTATGTTGAGAACTTTCATTATGAAATTTTCAAGGGCTGCCACCCAATGGTTCAATCAACTGCCCAAGCACAACATATCCAGTTTTGAACAACTAGTGAATGCATTCTTAAAACATTTCTCTTTTGGTGCTAAGAAGAAGGTGAATCTCTCAGACCTGGCCAACCTAAAGTAGTATGATGATGAGCCAATCATGGATTATGGGGATAGATGGAGAAAAATCATGGCAAAGTTGTCATTTTCCATCCCGATCGAAGAGCTAATCCGAATGTTCACAAAAAGTTATGCCAAGCACATCTCGTTACTATTGCAACTACAACAGTATGATACATTCGAAGAAGCCTTGGCTCAAGCCAAGCTTATTGAAGATATAAAGCTAGAAGAAGGAGACCTAAAGCTCCATAGCGAGAAAGAATGGAACGAGAGCACGCAACATCAACCACAACAGATAGAACCTGTGCACATCAACCAGATTGTGTTAAACGTTCCAAAAGCAGCACAGAGCCAACAACAAGAAAACTATCAGGCTCAACCTCCTACTGTGCATTACAACCAACATAACAAGAATCAAGGTAGGGGCAAATAGAAACAACCCCCTCACAACTATACGCCATTGCCTAAATCCTTGGCATCAATTTTCAACCACCTTCTTGAGGCCAAGGTTCTAAACTTGCCTAAGGAGTGCATCTTGGATCCTAATTGCCCCAAACCTAAGGGGTATAGGGAAGATCTCTATTGTGTTTATCATCGGCAAAATGGCCATGATATCCAGGATTGTGTTGCATTCAAGAATATAGTGCAGGATATGTTGGATAAGAATGAATTGCAAAACATCAACATATTCAAAAATCTTCTCCCCAATCATGGGGCCAACAACAATCAAGTTGAGCACGTCAATGAGGTGCACATAGCCCCACCTAAGGAGGGTTTTATCTGGTATGATCAATACTACAATAAGAAGCAAAATATGCCTTGATCAGCCCAACATACAAAAAAATTCAACTAAAGCTGATAATCTATCATAGTCCATACCAACAATAAGTTCAAAGCACTTACAAAAGGACCCTGTGATTGCCTTTCATAGGAAGGAGATTAAGACAATCTCTCAGGATGAACCTGATCCTCCGCTCCACATCATAGTAAGCATCAATCAAATTTTGTACAAGAGAGTCTTGATTGACACTAGGTCATCCATCAACATCATCACAACTACAGCTTTGAAGCATTTAAATCTACCACCTTCACGCATTAAGGACACAACATTTACATTGAGGGCCTTCAATGATGCTACTTCCCCAACAATTGGCACAATAATCCTACCTATACAGGTTGGGATAAAGATGATACCTACATTGTGCCATATCTTGGAAGGTGAGAGGTAGTACAACATATTTCTAGGTAGACCATGGATGAGAGATATGGAATGCATACCTTCCATAGTGCACCAAAACCTAAAATTCATACACCAAGGACAAGTGTATGTGGTCCCCCACGACCCTGAGCCATTCAAGTATTACAAGAAGGTCGATGAGACACAAGAAAAAGTGCCTTCTCAAGAGTTTGTGGCAATGGTCAATAGCAAGGCAGAGGACCAAGTGACTCTAAAGCAGATAAAACAAGATGTGGTGCAATCAGATGTTGCTTCCCCATTGGAGGGATCAAAACCATTGGCATCAGTCACCCCTGATTCACTTCTCATGTTGCCTCATCAAGAGCAAAAACAAGTGCCCCTCCCACATCAGATTGGGGATACTCAAGCTGGCACAGTTCAACACTACGAAGTGAAACAGAAACATGAACTAAGTCATAAACATGAGCATGTGGATACCACTATCAAAGTGGATCATCATGAATCCTCCACATCAACTCAAATGAAGGAAATCAGTGACTTAGAGTTACCTGGTAGATCTTTAGCACCTGCTCTTTTGCCTCCTTCAATAGACAATGGTATTTCAAACCAATCGCTAGAAATACACATGGGAGCCTTATCAGTATTGGAGCATATGCAAAATCACCTCTATAATATAGAGGCCCAAATGGATAAACAAAATGAGGCATTGCACTTTATCATGAACCAGCTTGAGAGCCTAGAATTATGGAAGCAACCCTCATCCGAGATCAAACCACCTCCTGTGCATCCAAAGGAAAAGCCTCAACCAGAGCAAGCACCAACTCGACCGCCTCAACAACCTAGCAAGCATCCCTCATTGCTTGAGCCTGCATTATCAATTTTCAATCGGTTAATTGTTGCAAATGCCATCACCCTACCGGAGGTGCAACATTTAGATGCAAATCATCCTAAACCTCGAGGGTATGAGGAAGAGTCACACTGTCTATATCATAGGAAAAATGGGCATGATATTCAATCATGTCGAGGTTTCAAAGCCATAGTACACAACATGCTCAAAAAAAAGCAACTTCAAATTGTCAACCAATAAGTGACCATAGTCAGCAATCCATCCCTTGCACCCAAAAAGCAAGAGGAGCCCCTTGAGCCAGCAAGTGACATACCTAGGGCTCAACTTGGTCCTCATACCAGGCCAAAGCATGCTAAACAATCAAAAGAGCAACAATGCATTTGGACTCCTTTAAACGAGTCTATGTCTAATATTTTTTAAAAGTTGTAGGAAGCTAGGGTCATCACCTTACCCGAAATAAAGCCTCTAGACCCAAACAAAGCTAAACCCAAGGGTTATAGGGAGGACCATTATTGTCTCTATCACCGAATAGAGGGCCATGACATTTGCAATTGCAATGGATTCATGAATGTGGTTCAAGACCTATTAGAATGGAATGAGCTTCCATAGATGGTTCATTCATTTCATCTCATCAAGACAAGGGCACCTAACAAAGGTTCATGCCCCAATTGGGAGAGTTTATTTCCATCACTCTTCCTAAGAAAGATGATTACATTGTAGTGGACAACATGCACATTGGGGGTACCTAAGGTATCATACATTCCCCGTGTAACACCAACAAAATATCAAAAACATTCATAAATTTCAAAATTACAAAAACAATATAAATCATAAAAGTCCAAACAAATCAAAAAACACTAAAATTAGAAACAAATCATAAAAAGGCTCCAAAGGCATTTTCTAAAGCCCTTTGGTCAAATCACAAAAATCTCCAAAGGCATATTGAAGCCCTTTGGTCAAATCAAATCACAAAAAGCTCCAAAAGCATTTCTAAAGCCCTTTTTTCAAATCATAAAAAGGCTCCAAAGGCATCTTAAAATCGTTTGGTCAAATCATAAAAAAGCTCCAAAGGCATCTTAAAGCCCTCTGGTCAAATCACAAAAGGCCCCAAAGGCACAATAAGCCCTTTGGTCAAAAAAACATTAAAAAATAAGAAACAAATCATAAAAAGGCTCCAAAGGCATCTTCTAAAGCCCTTTGGTCAAATAACAAATATGCTCCAAAGGCATCTTAAAGCCCTTTGGTCAAATCAAATCACAAAAAGCTCCAAAGGCATCTTAAAGCCCTTTGGTCAAATCACAAAATGCTCCAAAGGCATCTTAAAGCCCTTTGGTCAAATCACAAAAATCTCCAAAGGCATCTTAAAGCCCTTTGGTCAAATAACAAAAAGCTCCAAAGGCATCTTAAAGCCCTTTGGTCAAATCACAAAAGGCTCCAAAGGCATCTTAAAGCCCTTTGGTCAAAAGCAAAACACAAAAAGTCAAAAACAATTCAAACTTCAAAAATTTCAAAACATTCAAAATAATCATAAGTTCAAAAACAATTGAAAGCATAAAAAATACAAAAATATTTGCATTACACATTTACATTTGCATTCATGTAGTTGCATTGCACTCACACATTACATCCATTTCATTTGCATATGTTATGATCACATTCTTGCAAACGATGCCACAATTTGTATCACAATCCCAATATTCAAGTCCATCTTCATCCATGCATCCATGTGTGTAACTGTGTTTTTCAACACAACCATTTCGTGTTGCTATAAGAAATATACTAAGGTTTCCTAGTCATTCAACCATATCTAGTGGTCTTATCAACTTTTGTAGAAAGCCACCTTGATTAGTAGAGGGCAAGGTCTAGTTGTGATAATACCTTGGATATTTAGGATCCCATCACTAATTGAAACACTAAAATCCTAGCTGGTACAAGGGAAATATGAAAGCTGCAAACAGTGTACTAGGTTACCTTAAGTGAAAAGGATTTTCCTTGCTTATCCCCCTGTGCGACCGATTTAAAGGTGCTGAGAATTGGCAAAAGGACAAGCTTCGCCCTACCCAATTAAATCCCTTGCTTAAATCAAAATGAGCAAAAATCCTGAAACAAAGTGCAAATTCAAAATTCCCAAGCACAAATTCAAGATCCCAAACAAATTCAAAGTACTCAAAAGAACAAAAACAAAGAAAATAGTGATTATCATCACTACATGAATCCCTTGCTCAAAAAGAAAAAAATCAATCAAAAATAAACAGTGATGTTCATCACTAAACAAGAGCAAGTATCCCAAATAAAATGAAGAAAAGAAGGGAATGGAGCTTGAATCCCTGGAATTCTCAGCATTGTACAAAACTGGAAGGAGATATCCTTACGCATGACGATATGTCTATCACAATAGCTTCTGGCATTTGTATAGACCAATGTTTGCATGTGGATGAGCTAGCTTTGGGTAACCCAATACTGCCTAGTGGTATAGTCCAACTAAGTCCAACATAAGGATGAGATGAACACTTGAGGATCCCTGATCTTAGCAATGGGTTGAAATAATCCCACCTGACATCGAAGGAAATGCTTGAGTTCTATCTCAAAATATACATTCATTTGCACACACAGAGATAATGAATATCCAGGTACATAGTGAAAGCCTTGCTTTTCAAAAGTCTTGTATGGTCAATACATAGTTGTTGATAGGGTAACTAGAGTGTTTGAAGTCTCAGGAAAAACCTCAAAAATTCCTACATAGCAACAAATCATATCATCAATCACATCATCAACTTTCTTTATAAGCTTCTGTAAATTAGGGGGTATTAATAAAATAAACTAGATACCGGATATATGTCAGAAATGATATTTAAACGGCCACTGATTATTTTATATCTTTTAAATTACATAAGCTTATCTAGAAAATACATACATTTAACACCATTACATTGCACATACCGATGGTTTAAATAATTAATTCTTATGATTAGAATAATTATTAAACATTCATGGTTGTTATACTTTCTATGGTATCACCCATTAGATTGTTAAAATCATATCATATGCATTCCGTATGTTTTAAGTGATTAAAGCATATAGGTTCATTTACATCAGATCAACATCATGTAATTAATGCATCACATTACATATATCATCTATCATATCATATCACATAGATTAAACACATTAACAATTAAAACAAATTAAACATGCATTTAACAATAAGCACCGCATCCATAAATGCATACATCATAAGTAGTCCATCTACATCTAAATCATGGCATCTAATAACACATCTATCATCTAGCTAGCACATGTCACCAACACATTACATACATATAGAAAAATCAAATCATTATCTAGGCATAGCATCCATCATTACATCCATAACATAAAATCAAAACAAAAATATTTCTAAACATCAACTGGGGCATTATTGGTATCATACCACCCCTAATAAGAAATCAAATAGTTAAGCAATCAATTCTAAAATGCCCCAAAGGTAGCATAAGCCCTTTGGTCAAACCAAAAAGCCCCAAAGGGGATAAGCCCTTTGGTCAAACCAAAAATCCCCAAAGGGCATAAGCCCTTTGGTCAAACCAAAAATCCCCAAAGGATAAGCCCTTTGGTCAAACAAATGCCCCAAAGGATAACCCTTGGACAACCCAAAATAACCCTTTAAAATGCCCCAAAGGACATAAACCCTTTGGTCAAACCAAAATGCCCCAAAGAGCATAAGCCCTTTGGTCAAACCAAAATCCCCAAAGGGAATAAGCCCTTTGGTCAAACCAAAATGCCCCAAAGGACATAAGCCCTTTGGTCAAACCAAAATGCCCCAAAGGACATAAGCCCTTTGGTCAAACCAAAAAGCCCCAAAGGACATAAGCCCTTTGGTCAAACCAAAATGCCCCAAAGGGGATAACCCCTTTGGTCAAACCAAAATTCCCCAAAGGAGATAACCCCTTTGGTCAAACCAAAATGCCCCAAAGGACATAAGCCCTTTGGTCAAACAAAAATACCCCAAAGGGGATAAGCCCTTTGGTCAAACCAAAATGCCCCAAAGGTAGGATAAGCCCTTTGGTCAAACCAAAATGCCCCAAAGGACATAAGCCCTTTGGTCAAACCAAAAATCCCCAAAGGGCATAAGCCCTTTGGTCAAACCAAAAATACCCAAAGGGGATAAGCCCTTTGGTCAAACCAAAAACCCCAAAGGGGATAAGCCCTTTGGTCAAACCAAAATGCCCCAAAGGGGACAAGCCCTTTGGTCAAACCAAAATGCCCCAAAGGTAGCATAAGCCCTTTGGTCAAACAAAAATGCCCCAAAGGGGACAAGCCCTTTGGTCAAACCAAAATGCCCCAAAGGGGACAAGCCCTTTGGTCAAACAAAAATGCCCCAAAGGTAGCATAAGCCCTTTGGTCAAACCAAAATTCCCCAAAGGACATAAGCCCTTTGGTCAAACCAAAAAGCCCCAAAGGGGATAAGCCCTTTGGTCAAACCAAAATGCCCCAAAGGGGATAAGCCCTTTGGTCAAACCAAAATGCCCCAAAGGGGATAAGCCCTTTGGTCAACTCACAAAAGCCCCAAAGGCATCATAAGCCCTTTGGTCAACTCACAAAACATCCCTCAAGCCCATGACTTGGGGCATCCAATGTTGATCAGATCAATGATCATCGCACACCCTACAATATAGCCCTAGGTGATCTACTTTTTTTGCTCCGTGTTGTGTTTTTCTCACAACGCATCCCAAAAAGGGGCATCTATAGATACCTAAAATGTGTCATGTTTAGGAGGCTACTCATATGAGCACATCTGAAGACCATATGACCAATTTTGGACCTTTCCAAGAGCAAGCAGTGGTCCTAACCACTCAAAATAGCAGTTTTAGCCCATTTAAGCTTAGCAGCTGTAGACTAGAGCGGCCAGCTGAGTGACCAGTTTAGCAGCTATAGACTAGAGCGACCAGCAATCTTGGTCGTTGTAGGCTAGAGCGATAAGCTAAGCAGCCATTTTAGCCACTGTAGGCTAGAGCGACCACAGCTAGTCGTTGTAGACGATAGTGGCTAAGCCCTAAATATGCAATTTGCCATCAAATTAGCCTAATTTCAGGCGGAAGTGGTAGTTTGGATGCAATAAATCCAAGTGAGGATAACTTTGCATTCCTCCTCATATCCAGTCTACATGAGAGACTCAATTTTGGATTTAGACATTATTTAACTGGCCTTCAAACACAGAAAAAGACAAAACTTCTCATGCTAACATCTAGTGTGCATACAAAATTCAGTCCTAAGGTTAGACATTAACCTAGGGCTTCAAAGATATTATAAGGGGTAAACCTAAGAGCACCAAAAGGGGGACTTGATGCATCCAGGAATGTTCAAATATTATGCAGTGAAGCCCTATCAAAATGGAGAGCCAAGCTACATCCTTTGGAAGAGCATTGGAGCACCGTCCGACTAAACTATGTTCACATACAATTATTCAATTTTATCGTTTCTAATCACCAATCAATGTAGGAGACACACCTGGTGACCCTTGAACATCAATTCGAGCAAGGGATTGACTGCCATAGCCCATAATATCTGAGGTAAACTTTAAATCAAAGGTCGTTGTCTTTGATAGCGGCCCATAGTCATAGTTGGGTTGTAAAATGGTTGATTCCTTTATTCTTAGCATTAGATATTTATTTATTATTATTTCATTTACATGTCTTTAGCATAGATATGAATCTTTCATTGCATTTAGATTAATATTTCTTATTTTCATATGCATATTGCCTAGACCTGGTATATTTCAATACACATTATGCTTATTTATCTGGAATATCATATTTGCTAATAAGAGCCTCTTCCTAAGAGGCGGCCCATACTACTAAGCGTGCTTTGTTGTTTACATGTATGTAGATTTGCAAGTTTACAAGACCATATCAAAACATTCGGAGCACAAGATACCTCTTGGACAAGAGAAGGAGGAGGTATTTGTAAGCCCTCAATACAGTTCTGTGTGCGGAACCAGGAAGCCTACGAAAGCGCACCACCCCTTTGCAATGGGGGGATTTTATTCACTTGTACTTCATTGTATCGAAATGGGTATCCCTAAGAGTGATCGACATGTAACCGGGTTTCAATATTAATAAAAATATCTCTCTTCGTTATTTTAACGTTATATGCATTTCATGGTCTTTCATTTCATTTCGGTATCATATTGCAAGTAGAGTAGAGGTGCGTGCTCCCTGGGGTCGCTACAAAAGGATTTAATTTATTTAAATTGTGGAGATATGGTTTTCAACTTTAGAAAGAATTCATTTGATTGCAAATTGAAAATTTGAAATTTGATAAAGTTTTAAAGTATTAGAGAGATAAGGTTGTCTACTCCAAAAAGGAAAAATTGGAATTTTTGAAATTTTAAATATTTAAAATTTGATTGATTGAATTTGGAACCATAATATTTCAACTCCAAATTAATTTTAAGATTTAAAACTTTGGAGAATTTGATTATTTGATTGAAACTCTGGAGTCATAAAGTTTGCTACTCCAAAAGTTCTTTTTTATCATGGAACAACAAAATTTGAAGGTTATAATAAGAAATGAAAGATTGAAAGTCTTAAAAATTGGGATACGACTGATTGAAAAATCTAATGGAAAACAAGACTTAGCAATAATATTTATCTACAGTGAAGCCATGGATGAAAATTTTGAAACATTTGAATATTATCTACATTCAAAGCTTGTTGAAGCAATTGACAATTCAAAATATGATATTACAATACCTATTGATATAGGTAGTATAATGTATATGACATTACTTTCACTTGAACTTTATATAGATAGACGTTGAAGGCAAGAAGAATTGATTGAAAATCTAAAAAAAAAATCATTTGGTCATACACTTCAATAAGCAGATAAAGAATGTAATTAAGTATCATTGAATTCAATGTATGATAGTAAGACTGACAATCCAAGCTTGTCCAATTTAGAAAATTATTATGATACTCTAAGCAAATGTTAAAAATTTAGAGGAGTTACAAGCTTACTGCAGTGGTAAAGGTTTTGGCCTTTTTTTGAGAGGTCCAAGGTTCAAACCCCACTCAGTATGAGAGGACCAAGAGCCCTCGTAAAATTATGTGTGAACTTATTGAAAAAAATGTTCATACTTTACAGGACAACATCAAGATTGCAATGAAGTTGAAATAACTAAATATCGTGAAGAGGAATCTCAAGCAAGTTGTAGAAAATTTAAAGAAAGAAGATTAGGATGGAGCACAATGCATGATTACCTAACAACTCCAAATGAACACAAAGATGAAGATTGAAGACTAAAGTTTTTAATAACCAAATAATGTAATTTAGGGGGGTGTTAGAGAATATTAAATTATTGGTACATGCTATTATACCATCATGGTACCTTTATGGTACAATTGTAAAGATGTAATAAATTGGGATGTGAGTCTACAATTTAGGAGTGTGATTTATATTTTTCCTTTGTATTTATGTGTAGGATGTGCACAAGTGTCATGTAATTATGTGTGCAAGTGTGAAGAGTGAGAATGTGCACAAGTGTCATATAATAGAGTGTGTAGGAATGTGTAATGTGTCATATAGTAAAGTGTGCAAGTGTGCAAATAGAAGTGTGCAAGTGTCATAGAATAAAGTGTGTAAATAGAGAGTCAAGAGTCATGTATACAAGTGGCAATATGAGAAGCCAAAAGACATGAGAGGATTTATCTTATGCATAAAATAGGAATAGATGCATCTCCTAGATATGTGAGGATAACAATAGTCAAGTATTGAAGATTCATCTTTGTAAGGCTATATTATGGAGACAAAGCTCCATGAAATGTATATCACAAGTGAAGAACATTCAAGCATTAATAATATTGAAGCTTGTATGCATATTTTGAGCAATTCTACTGTAATTTTTCTTCATGTATTTTGCATGAATGACATAGGCCATTCTATTCATATTATTGTTATTTTATATGAATGTTTATTTATTAATATTGGCCTCATATAGTGAATGCTCAAATATTTAATTGTTATAGTTAATCCTAACTATTGGGACCTGTGACAATAAATATGAAAAGCCAACACCTAGTTTATTGTATGACTTGATCATCATTGATTGCTCATCCCATAGAGTATATAGGAAGGAAATAATTTATATATATATATATATAAATATATATATATATATATATATATATATATATATATATATATATATATATATATATATATAACTAAAAAGTAAAAGCTAGAAACTATATGACCAAAATGAAAAAGAATAAACCATAGAACTAGAAAACTAGAAATAAAATAAAATAGGATTAGAAAAGAAATGCACAATATAATTTAATCATATTGAAATAGCTAAGTATAGAAAATTGGAAATAGCAAAATTAAAAGGATTTATTTTGAACCAAGGAAAAATATCCATTTACTACATAGGAAACATAAAATGCTCATAGGAGTTCTCACAAACTATATACTTGCAGTAGGCCTCGACTTCAAGAATAGGTATAGTTCCCCCATGATGGGATAAGAAGAAATCATACATTTAGAATTTGATTATATTATAGATCTACTTTTATTAATATTAAATAAAATAGATAGAATGAGATTTTTCACTGCTTTGTTATTGATTTAAACTGCAGGACTATTATTTTGAACTAGAGGACTATTCTTTTTACCGATTAGATGGTTGGCTCCTACTCTAAACTACATGTCGAATTTAAAGAAGACCATAAACTTTTCTAAAAATATTATTAGCTCTCATACTTAATTGCTTGATTTGCCAAAAATAATCATATTATTTCAAATGACTACTTTTCTAGTGATTTGCTAATTTGTAGGTGACAATTAAAATATTTTCTCTTCTTTGTATAAATAATGCATGTGGGACTATATAGCTAGCAGTCACCAGAAAAAAATATTTGATGCTCTTTCTTACTATATTCTTATAGTCCAACAATTAAATGTCCCCATAGTTTAATAGAGATGACATCAAAACCCATCTACATCATCCTATTTGCTTTCTTGTAGTGAGTTCATATGCCTTTGATATAAAGAGAATGTTGGCTCACTTAAGTTGAGATAAGTTAGTACCCAACATACACCAAATTATAGGAAAACTCTCCTCAAAACAACAATTCCATAAAAACCATTAAATTATGTTCTCCTATACAAAATACAAAAGTAGTTATCATTTAGATGAAAATATGGGATTAACTATCATTAGATACAAAAGGATGGAGGTTTATGGGAGGGAAAAAGGTCACATGGATGAGTCATTTGAATGGCTTATAATTCCTCTAGCATAAACTATTGCACATCCCTGTTAAATATTTGTTTTCTTTAGTGTCTTGATTGATGGAGATACATTGCATAATCCTCCTCATGCAGGGACATCTTAAGCCTACATTGCTTCTGTAGGTCATAACACAAGGTACATTTATTCATATTCCCTCTAGTAATATCTAGACTCTTATTTCATGCCAATATTGTAGCTCATATTTTAAACACTAGGGTATCCTTCAAGTATAATCAAAAAATGGTGTCCATAATACCAAGGGTTTAAACCCGAGTACAATCCACCCCTACCCTAGAGTGTATGTAATATCCACATAGGTGACTTCCCTAGATAATGCCTTCAAGAAGTTGGAGAGTGAGTGACACTCACATTTTTGTAGTTCCTTAGGCAACTCATCCCATCAAACTTGATATTCCTATATTGCTACTTTTCATAATTCATCAATCGTCTTGTCTGCTACTGTTTATCTGACAACTTCCTTGGCAGGCTTTATAATGTTTGTTACTAAGAACTATCTCGTATAACTCTATAACTCAACAATTTTGACAACTGTCTTAGCAGACTCTGTTTTGACTGTTGATAATTACCTTGAATGTAACTGACAACTGCTCTAGTAGACTCTATCTTAACTGTTATTGAATATTACCTTGACTGAAACTATATCGTCTGCTCTAGAAGACCCTGTCTTAACCATTACTATCTCCATAGATACCTTCATTTGTTACAATATAATAAATTATGTGATAGTGTAGTCTTCTTAGTATGCTCAATTATGTAGTAGAGTTCTTAGTGTTAGGGTTTAACATGCAATAGAAATAAGGTAACTCTAGGCCAAGGTATGTGCATTATCCATAGCCCTATGGTATATTGTAGTGACGAATGATAATTGCTCGAACCAGTATTTTAAGCCACTACTCAAGGAGGATTCCACACATACCATTGAGCGCAAAACATGTCTCTTTGACAGTATGATAGGGTGATCTTCTCTAGTGCCATGCTCGATGCACTATAGATAAATACACAATTGAAAAGCTTTCTATGGCTAAACGTTTCTCTTAAGCCTAGGGATCTATTGATATACCCAAAGATACATGGGAGCTCAAGTCCATATACAAGTGTTGTCTAAGACTTAGGTATTAGAGTTTGATCACCCCTCACTTCATGAGATGCTTTATGGGCACTATAGCTTAGCCAATAATGGTAATATTTTTGTGATATTTTAAAACCCCTATTAGAGGGTTTCTAACCTATTGAACTAAAATAGAAAAAAATGGCTCGATTTTTCTTTATAGGACAATAAGTAGGAACAACAAAAATAAGAAAAAAGTATACCTAACAAGTTAAAATGGCTAGACATGAATTGTTTGCATTGTAATAGGATGCAGCCCTAGAAAGCGCTCTAATACCACTTGTTAAGAACTTTGTAGTAAAAATAAAGCACATCCAAAAAAATAAAACAATAATAATAGAAAATGAACTTGATATTAACAATATTGCAAAATAAAATGGAAATGCAACAAATTATATTGCAGAAATCAAGAACACATTATAGAATTGCAGGCCTCTTTAAGGGGGTAACCTCCTTATAAGCAAAGCTTTGATACAATAATATGCCTTAATCAATGCCCCTTTGCCTTTTTACAAACTCTTTGTAACCCTAACTATAATTTTCAAGGATCAAAACCACATAAAAGTGGCCACCCGAGATGGAATCTTCTACCAAATAAGCAATTACAATCTTTATAACAGTCACATTAAATAGTCCCACTTGTCTAGGTGCCTCAAGTGCCACATGCCATTACAAAATATTACATAATTTCATTAGGACGGGATCTCCATGTTAGAATGGGGTCATTACATAATAATGTTAGTACAATGTCCTAACATTTTCTCTATTGGATCTAATATAATATACTTTACAATATCCTAGAATGGTAGGCATAACACTTGAAAGCATATCAACAATATTGTTGGGAACACCTTTCTTGTACTTTATGATGAGATGGAACTACTATAGAAATCCCATCCACCTAAAGTGTCTTGCTTGTTGCAGTTTATTTTGGAATTGTAAGTATTGCAAGGGTTGATGATCCGTGTGAACTACTCTCTTTCCCAAGGAGATAGTGTCGCCATTTCTTCATAGACTAAACCAATGAATAAAGTTCTTTGTCATAGGTTGGATAATTCAAGACTACCCCATTGAACAATTTTGAGTGATATCAGACAAGTATCTTCCCTTGCACTAATACTACCCCCATAACATACTCACTTGCATTCGTTTCAATCTTGAACGGTTGTTGCAAGTTTGACAAAGCCAACATCGGTGCATTGTTGATCTTCTCCTTTAGAGTGTCAAATGCCCTTTGTTGTGTTTTTCCCCAATGAAAGTCTTTTCTTGCAACAATGATTGAGTGCAATGGAGCTGCTATTGATGAGAATCGTGCAATGAACTTCCTTAGTGTAGCAAAATATTCAACACCAAAGCACATACATGAAAGTGAACAATTGCAATAAAAATAATGCTTCTCTTGTATTGAAACGGGGGAGCCTTAGTCTCCCAATTTACAATGCTATATGCCCCAATGTTTGGGGATGGATATTACAATGCTTTCTTTTTATAAAGTAAAATGCTCAAATGAGAGATTTTGGTTCTCCAAGCAAGTCAAACCGGTGTCTTTCGTTCTTCTCCTAAAAATCCAAGGGTGAGTGGACTTTTGGTATCTAGCAATGGGACCACTCCAGCTTCAACAGCTTTGCAAGCACCTGCTTCTTGCACACATCAAACACAAATGAGGGTTTAGTAGAACCTTTTGATCAAGATAGAAGATATTACTGCAGAACCCTATTTGCAAAAACATGAAATGCAGTGTGGTAAACAAAGAAATTAAACCTAAATGCCTTGCTTAACAAATTAAAACCTTACTGATTTGTATTGTTGATGGCTTTTTTGCATTCTGAGTAACCGCGAGTGCGTAGGTGTGGTTGGGAAACCATGGGAAGGTGGTTAGGCAACCACGAAAGGGAAGTTGTGACTGTGTAACCATGGGCACGTGATTGAGACTGGATGGTAGAAAGCTACAAAAAGGGCACTCCAGGGCTTCTAGTATTTGATCTCCTTGGGATGTGTGTGAGCTCATGATGTGATTTTGATAGCCTGACGGTGTGTTCTTTCAGCCTCCTTTGGTTTATGGGGTGAAGGTGCCTTTATATGCTCCTTGGGATTTTGGAGGGAAAAGGGAGGTGGCAAGCCAGGATTGCCAAGTGGCAATCCAAGGCTGCCAAATGGAAGGGGCAATTATAGTGAGTCACCTAGGGTGTCTCACTTAACTGGGGTGATGTGGCTAATGGGTAGGTGTAAGTGGAGTGAGGTGTGAGGTATGTCCCATGTGAAGGGACAAGGGTGAGGGAGTGTGTGAGATGTGGCCAGGACACATGTCTAGTGATTAGGCAGGATATCCTAAGTAGAGTTTCTAGATTTATAAAATCTGGAAAATACTTTTAATGTGCAGGATTTATATACCTAAGTTTGGACTTAGGAGTATATTTTATTATGCATATTTGGAATGTGCAATGTGAATGGGGTTTTGCAAGTGCCTAGGTTTTGGTGTCTACAGATGCCCCTTTTATACCATGTTGTGTAAAACACAATGCAGTGCAAAAACAAGATACACCTATCCTCATTGGATGGATAAATGGCCTCAAATCTTCTCGCGCACAAGAATGAATGATTTTTGAGAATTTTGATTTGTTTGGTTACCCCTCAATTGGTGAATGGGTAAAGAATGAAACCCACAAGCCAATTGACCAAACATGGATGATGAATGATGGTGGATGTTATGTATGCAAATGTATGACATTGAAGATCAACTTGATACCTCAAGTTTGGGATGGTTGTTGTTGCAAATTTGCCTTTGGTTTTGATAATGTGCAAAATATAGTGGTAAAATAGCCAACCAGTTTAGGAGTTCGGATGCCCATGTGACTGTAACAATTCCTACCAAATTATATGGCATTAGGAACCAGGCACTCTAGGAGCTCGACACTCGTAGTGATTTCAGTAACTATTACCAAATTGTGAGTGAATTATTTTCGCTTTTGTAACCCAACGGAAAGGGCTTGATGATAACCTTGTGCAAATTAGCTTGAACACAACCCCACTCAAAGATTGAGGGATCCAACTGATTTAATGCCACATGTGATGATGTTGAGTGATTTTGATTTTGCGTCCTTATGGTGAAATACCCATCCTACCAGATTGCATGGATTAGCAATCACTGCAACCTCCAGGTATGTAGGGTAATTCACTAGATACAAGGTTCACTTAATGATGATGATTGAATGCATTTGTTTGTTTGAGAGGGTGGTTTGTGTTTCTTTTTTTTAACCGTGTGGTTCACTTGGTTATGTCCGATAATTATGCATTCGTGGTTGGTGTTACCAAACGCAGGTGCATGGTTGTGTGTGCCCACCAATTGCGGACGCGCAGTTGTTGCCGAAAAATACAGTTTAAATATATAATAAATATATAATATATATAAAAAATAAATATATATATATATATATATATATATATATATATATATATATATATGTTTGATTGTGAAGTTTTATTTGAGTGGTTGAGAGATTGAGTGATGGAGGCGGTTGGTGAGGCTAACGGAGCGGGTGGTGGGACAGAGGTTGGCAGCTCGGTTGGAGAAAAAGTTAGCATGCGGGTGGTGGAGGTAGGATTTCGAGGCCCTGTCCGTTATTTAGTTTTATTTTTGTTTTGTGTGTTTGTTTGTTTTTCTTTTTTATAACTAAGAAGGGATGGTAATTTTTTTTTTGACGATGATAAAGGGGGATGCGAAAGTTTTTTTTTTTTAATGAAAAGAATGCATAATTGTTTTGTGTTTTTGTTTTTTGTATGCCAAAACATGCATTAAATATTTTTGGTGTTTTATGTTTTTTATTTTTATTTTTTTAAATGGAAAGAATGCATGAAATGTTTTTGTGTTTTAATGTTTTTGTATGAGAAAAATGTATGAAAATATTTTTTTGGTTTTTTCTTAAATGAAAAGAATGCATGAAATGTTTTTTTTCTTTGGAATAACGTGTGCACTAGTTTGAACTTGTTTCGTGCTTTTTTTTGCAGGTGAATCGACATCGATGGCCTTGTAACATATCTCAGGTACATTAGGCCCTTACTAATGATGATTGGAAGTGGTTGACGGCGGTGAGGTTGGATGGTTGTGGGAGGGTGGAGATTGTGAGGGCATATGAAGAGTACTTGTCTGCCTTAGTGGAGAGATAGGACCCTGATAGGGGGTCATTTCAACTTCCGATAAGGGAGCTTACTATCACCTTGGAGGATTTTTACCGCATATTTTGTGTTCCTATCGAGGGCTCACCAGTCTGGGTCAACCATGACAAGGAGCTTGAGTTGAGTTTGATTTATAGTGAAGAGTGGGATATGGATTGCAACAAGGGTGGTATTTCCTACATTCAGTTGTTTAAGGATGGGAGGTTAGGCGCACTTTTGACCTTCGTGATGTATATTGTAGGTAACATGTTGCCTAACAACATGGGGTCTAGGTTCCCTTGGAACCAAGTGAGGCTTGTGATGGATATGATTGGTAAGCCTCGGATTTATGCATGGGCTCCTACTCTACTGTGCCAGATGTATGTGGAGCTCTATGAGGTGAATATGCAGGAGTGAAAGGGACTTGGATGCAGCTTACTTCTTCAACTGTGGGTCTAGGAGCATATTAGGATTGCTTGGCCAAATGGTCTACCTTGCGAGTGGGATCACTCATTGCCTTGTGCTCTTCTTTGGTGGACTAGTGAGGAGGCTTTACCGAGTCGCCCTATCCATAGTGGATGGGAGTATCAGGATATGTTTGGTGCTCTGACTAGAGGTGATATATGTCGATGACCGTGGTGAGGTCTAACTTGGGATGGTGATGTTGCACAACATTGGTGGATTAGGTGAGGCAGGTGGGTGGTTAGATGACATGGGTGAGAGATGGAGTTCATCTAGTTCTCCCAAGTGATGTGGTAGTTTGGTTTGGTGTAGGAAGTTCCTGATGCTCCAGTTTTGTATAGGCATCAGGACGATGAGCTTAGTCTCCCTATTACCCCTAACTTTCATACTATGAATGATGATCGAGATGACGAGGCGAAGACTGTTCCAAATGCAGATGATGTTGGGACTACAGCTAAATATGATGTCCGATTTACTTCACAGCTTCCATGGGCACCTAGTTAGGTTGTTGATGATGTGGTGAGCGATGATGAGAAGGATTCTAGTGAGCAGGCTTCTCGAAAGCAAAGCGTCTTTGAGGTAGTGGTAGTAGGGGACGAGCTGGGGTAGATGTTTAGCCTACATATACTAGGGTCAGGGTTGGTGGAGATGGATATGGCAGTGATGGATGGGATGGAGGTGGATATGGAGGTGATGGTGATGGAGGGCAATATGTACCTCCACACCGCACAGAGGAGGATTGGGATGTTGTCTAGGTTGAGCAAGATAGCTTGGGCTAGACTGTACTGACTCGCGATGCAGATATCATGATGTTACAGAGTGTACTGGTAGCTTGGGATGCTGAGATAGCTTGGCTATGGAGTGATATGGATGGGCTATGGAGTGCACCTATTGGAGGTGGTGATGGTTTTGTGGTTTCGACTCTTTGCGCTGAGATAGCTCAGCAAGAGATGCGTCAGGGCTGGGATTTGGCTACTTTATGATCTCAGGCTAGGTATGTTAGGTTGCTTGAGGATACTCTTGCTCAGCATCATATTCCTCTACCTCTACTGCTTTCATCATAAATTTTTGGATCTAGCAGGCAGAGTGATTCTAGACCTAGTGGTTCACATTTGCGGGTTCCTAGCTTCCATGCTTCGTCTGGTTCACAGGGATCAGCTCATGGTCCTCATAGGAGTCATGGTGGTGCTAGCTAGTAGCGCTTATTACCTCTTTTTGCAATTTTCATTTTTATGAGCCTTAGTGCTCTGATGTATACAACCTTTTGGGCGTTTTTGTACTATGTGATTCATATATATACATATACATGGATTTTATTGTGATCATTTGTATTGCACTTTTGTTTTATTGTATGTATGGATGCATATGAAATGATGTAGTGATTGAGTGGAATGAATGGTGAATGTTATGATTTGATGATCATTTGTGTATGTTATAGACTTTTTCTTGATCAACTTTATTCTTGTTGTTTAATCAAGGGCACTAACATTTGGTATTTATAATTGACATGGATTATGGGATGCAATAGTGGTAATGATATGGAATGGTGTGGGTAAATGATGTATAGTCGTTTTGCAAAGACTCAAACATCCTAGTGATCTCAAACAAACTCATCTATGTATCTCACAAATCTTCATGATGCTAAGGTTGTCCTAGTGGTTTCAAATTTCTCAAGGACCAACTGTGTGTGCAAATGAATGTTAATTTCTCATTATGAGCTAGGTCAAACTAATCAATTTGTAACTTATGCCAATAAGCTAGCTCATTCATGAGCGTCCATAGGTCTATACAAAAGAAGGTTGCTAATGTGATAGACATGGTGCCACGCGTAAGGATACCCCATTGCTAGGTGGGTTTCATTCAACCCATTGTTGTAATGAGGATCATCCCATGATTTTCAAAACACTAAGAATTCTAGGGATTCAAGCTCTTTTCCCTTATTTTATTACATTGGACTTTTGGCGATTTTATTTTTGAGTTTGCTCTTTTTTGTTTTGGATCAAAGTGAACTTTTATTGCTTTTTGGATACTTGCTCATTTTGAGGAGAAGCAAGGGAATTTTATTGCTTTGGGATGCTTTTTGGGATACTTGCTCGTTTTGAGGAAGAGCAAAGGAATCTTATTGCTTTTTGAATGCTTTTGGGATACTTGCTTTTTTTGAGGAGCAAGGGAATTTTATTGCTTTGGGAAATTTTTTAGGATACTTGCTCCTTTTGAGGAAGAGCAAGGGATTTTTTTTTGGGGGGGATGAAGGTGGAGCTTGTCCTTTTGTCAACTCTGTAGCATTCTAGACCATGCACATAATTGGATGAACAGGAGAAACCTTTCACTTTATGGCAATAGCAACTCATGACTTCGTCATTCTTATGCTTCACAATTTTTATGTGTTATGATGTGTGTGATCCAAGAGGAAACTTGATTAACCAGGAATAACCTATTGCATCTAAATATTGTTTGATTTTTAATGGAGGTTGCTCGAAACACTATGAGTGGCTGAGTGACTGAAAACACCTATATTTTGCTTATGGACTAATGTGTTGTATGAAATTTTGCAATACCTTCTCTACAAGTTTTATAAAATTAAAAGGTGTACATAAAATAGTCAGTGGACGCATAATCATTATTACTAATTATTATACGATATCTATCCTAGTTTATGTGAAAGTTGTAAATTATTGCGACTGATGGATTGGTGAGTAATGTTTGATGTAAGGTACCCCTGATTAAGGGAACGAGACATAGTGGGCTAGCAATCATCCAAAATACCCAAATAGTACCTAACATGAGCAATGGTATGAATAAATGTAAATTTTTGAAATGTGTATCTGAAATGTAGGTGGAATGCATGGATGAATGTATGAAATGCAAAATATATCATTTTTTTAGCCATATATATGTACATATTTACAATCTCCTCTAGGCATAGAACACCTTTAGGTGTATAATATTTAATGGCTCAGGTTCCAATGTTCCCCATAAATTTGCAAGTCTATATGTTCCTAGACCCAATTTTTGCTTGACAATGTATGGACCTAACCAATTAGCCACGAATTTGTCTCTTAAGTACGACAATGCATTGGTGTTATATTGATTCTCTTTAAGAACGAGATCTCCTACTTGGAATTCGTGAGGATGGACTTTTACGTTATAAGCATGCTTGATGCGATCTTGATATACTTGTAGATGTTCTAATTCATTGATTCGCCTTTCATCAAGGAGTGTAAGTTGGTCAAGACGTATTTTTCTAGTTGTATCGTCATCCATGAATTCTTGTAATGCAACCCGTAAAGAAGGGATCTCGATCTCAAGAGGTATGATTGATTCGGCTCCATAGACCAATGAAAACAGAGTTGCCCCTATTGGCATTCGGATGCTTGTTCGGTATACCCATAATGCCAAGGGAAGTTGAGTATGTCAATCTTTATGGTTATCTTTGACAAGATTATTGAGAATGGCTATCAAGATCTTATTGGTCACCTCAGCTTGTCTATTTGCTTGTGGGTAATAAGGAGTCGAGAAACTGTGTTGGATATTGTACTTGTTGCATAATGCTCGAACATCCTTGTTTTTAAAAGACTTGCCATTATCAAAAATGATTTTTGAGGGAATCCAAAAACTATAGATAATATTTTGGAGTATGAACTTCGTAAGTCGAGGTCCAGTCGTAGTGGTCATTGGGATTGCTTCGACCCATTTTGTAATGTCCCCTTTCTAAGATGTTAGTCAAGTGTTGTGGTTTAGCCTATTCCTGGGTTCCCGTAGGCTAAGCAGTGATGGTTAGGGAGCTCAAGAGTCCTGAGTGACTCAAATTTTGTAGTTTCAGGGTGTTTCTTGGCAGTTTACTATTTTTAGTAAGTTTCTATTTTTGGCCTTTCTATTTTTGGCGGTGGCAGTGGCATCTCTCAATGACTGGATTTGGGTCCTTTTTGCCATTTCAGATGAAAGAGAGCATTTTTCAATACATAAAGGAAATATTTTCGTATTTATAATGTTAAGTTACTTTATAATATTAAAGTGACTTTATGTTGTTATGTTAAGTTGTTGACCCCCAAAAAAGCCTAGGGAGAGAAAATGGGACGTGGGACTCATGAAGGCAAACATGTTTTAATTTTAATCCCACGTTGGCGCCTTGAAGGAGAAATCTCAACTTGGGGTCTATTTATACAGCTACTTGCTCTCATTTTCACCATCCAAGTTTGTCAACATAACTAAATGTTGTCGAATTTCCTCCAGGAGATTTGAACAGGGCTTGTTGAGGACGAAAACCCTCTACAAGATTAACTAGTTTCAATGGTGAGAGATCCATCCTAGCTAGTTGTGGAGTTTTCATCTCAGGAAACTCATTTGGGCTTCAATTTTCACAATGTTAGGGTTTGAAGATTTCAAAGTTTTTGGTGTGCATAAAATGATCATCTGGGTTGTCTTATTTTTGGCTTGAATCAAGTGGGTAGGAGTTAGATTTTTAGTTTTTGGTGTGAAGTGCGCATTACCAGATCTTGTCGTACCATCTGGGCATAACAAGAGAATCTTATATTGGCTCATTGCTCTTAATCCTGTTCAAAATTCGTTATGGTCATTTTGGCATCTGATTTGGACTAGTTGGGCGACCCTTTTAAGGGTATTTTACATATTTTTAGATGATTGTGTAAATTTCAAGGAGGGTTGTACAGTTCAGGGAGGCTGTACCTCTGTTTGAAAAATCATGCTATTTGAAAGGATGAATATCTGAAGTTGAATAAGGTCTAAAAATTGAGGTGCTAGGTCCGTTTGTCTACAACAACACTCAATGGTGAGTTTTGTTGCACATGAGCGAAAGCAAAGAGATACACTAATAGAGAACTAAGAAAGGTTTGGCAACCTCCTTTAGTTCCTGAAGGTGAAAACATTTCAGACATCCTTGGAATACACTTAGAAGAACCTAGTGGTAGTGAGAATATAGTTGAGGAAATGGCTGATAGAGATAAGGGATGTGTTGTTCCAGAAGACCCTGACGATGCCATGCAGAGGAAGTTTGAATGCATGTTTGAGATGATGTCACAGATGTTGGGGAAGATGAACCAGTTTGGCTCCTTGGCTGTCCCTGCACAGAATGGTGAGTCTAGTTTATCTCAGCCACATAACCATAATAGGTAAACTAATACAATAGCTACAGGATCGGTCCCTAGATCCTTATAGCCTACCTTTACACGCGAAGAGTATACACGGGCCACACAGGAGGTGCATGTTCTTATGACTAACAACATGACCAAACTTTGGGCTGAGTATTCGGCATTACCAGCAGACCTACGTGCCAGTTTATCCATGAATGATTTTATGAATCAGAAGAGGGCTGATAACATGGGCAATGGTAGTAGGATTGATCAGAGGAGACCTCTAGCTCAGAGAGATTTTTAGTAGGCTTTGGGTAAGGTCACCTTACCTCATTTTTATGGTAGTGATAGGAGTACAACTAGAGCTTGGGTGCAAAAACTAGATAATTACCTGGCTCTTAGGCCAATGCTTGAGGATGAGGCAATCAAGTTTACCACTTTGCACTTGGATGGAGTTGCTCACGAATGGTGGTACCATGGTCTAGTTACTCTGGGACATGGTTTGAGAGATTTGACAAAAAATATCTGGAGCTGCATTTCAGAGAGTTAGCCCAATTGAGACAATATGGATCTTTGGAGACATACATTGCAGAATTCCAGAGACTATCGGTTATGGTTCCAAACATCACAGAGAGGAGGCTTGTGGTCCTTTTTATTGAGGGACTAATGGAACCACTTAGGGGTTGGGTGAAAGCTTTTGATCCTCCCAGTTTACAGGATGCAATGAAGAAGGCACGAAACATGGAGTTTGTCGTCCCAAAGCATAAAACACAATCCAAGTCTTTTTTGGACAGAAAATATAAGGATAAGAAACACTTTCAGAAGGGTTCCACACAGCAGAAAAATGTGCCAAATAGATTGGATAATGATCAGCTTAATGAGCTTAGAAGGAAGAAGCTATGTTTCCACTGTAGAGAACCATGGGACCCATCTCATAAGTGCTCAATCAAGGCCAAAGCTAAGCAGATTGAGTACTTTTCAGCTGATGAAACAAGATCAAAAAATTCATATCAACAAGCTGATTTAGAATGTAGTAATGAGAGAGAAATGGAAAGAGAAGGATCCCATATTGCTACTTGCAAGTTGATGCAAGGTGGTAAAGATAGTTTCCAAACTTTTGATAATTCCCTTTTTGATATGAGAGTAGAGTTAACATTTCATAACCCACTCTTTGAGATGCATGATGAAATTTTGGGGAAAGAACAATGTTCTTATGATGGTTTGCTCCCTATGGCGAATAGCAGTAAAGGGAAGCTATATGATATGACTAATGACTCAGTGGGCCTATCACATGGAGAGTCCTTTTGTGACGTTGAGGATGATAGGCTTCAGCATGTTGGAGCCACTCTTGAGGTGTGTAGCCCTACCCAGGATCGTATGCATATGCTGCTGGAGATTCAAGATGATGGTATAGGCATACCACAGGAGATTTTGATTAAAAGAGGTGACACATGTGCTCATGTTATCTCTTTTTACAAACATTTTTCATATCCATTTATGTTCATACAAGTGGACTGGAGGGAAATTTTGAGTAAAGTTTGGTACATATCTGAGTTGGTGACTTTCGAGGGGTTCTTTCCACCTAAGGATGAGATCAGAACATTCTTTTTGATCAAATATTCTCATTGTGGCAACATTGGCTCTTCTTTTGGGATGATTAGAGGTGAGAGTTCAGACTTGGACAGTTATATATCTATGTATTTTCAGCTCATTTAGTCCATTGTCAGGGTTGTTTTCGGACCACAAATTGAGAAGATAATTGGGTTAGCTTATCAGTTCCAATTTTGGTTGGGTGTGCATGCACCGAATTATGATTATGCGTCCTTAATTTTTGGCACTCATGATAGAGACAGCAGGTTACTTGGTAGTGTTAGCCTTCATGCTGGAGTGCTGGGTCTAGTGAATGAGGGAGTTGACATGGACTCTTATGATTTTTCTCCTTTGGTTCCAAGGGTTAGTGATCATGGTGAACAGCTTCTTGTGGACTTTCCTGAGTTTTTACAGATTTTGAGTGCCCATATTACAGAGTTTTTCCAGAATATTATCTTGATAGGTACTCAACAACACAGTACTTGATCGTTGGAGTTGGTTGATAGAGGTAATCTGGATTTTGGAGAGAACTTCCTAGTTTTTTCCACACACACATCTCTTGTGTATACGAGAGTAGTCCAATATGTTAGTTGTTACCCTTACATTATGGTTCTAAGTATAGTGACATCAGGCTATGAGTAGATATATTTTGATCCATTATTGGCTTTTGGGCAGTAGGATGTGGGAAATCTTTTAGGTGTTGTGCAGTTAATTTTAATTCCCACATGGTTGAGTGGTGATTACTGCAGTCTTTCCATGGTGCTGGCATTTATTTTCTCAAATGAAGCTTTGATGATTACAATTGGTTGGTGTACTTGGGACTGCCCAATTGACACTAGGAGGTTTAATGTCAATGTGAGGATTGTTAGCAGTTAGTTGTCGGCAAGAGGTTGACGGCAAGGATGGCAGGCATAGAAGAGAATTTATTTTTAAATTCTCTTCACTCCCTTATTTCTCGCTCCACAGTTAGCTGGTTTCTCGTTTAGCAGTTAATAGCTTTTTCCTAAGCTATATAAGGTTGTAATTATTTATTTTCAAGTTAATGCGAATTTCTAAGTTTCAATTGGTATCAGAGCTATCGGTTAGGGGTTAGGGCGTAGCAGTCCAGGCACGCATCCCGAGGAGGCCCGTAGAGGAACTGATGCAGCTGGCGTAGCAGTCCCAGGCACGGATCCCGAGGAGCTGACGCGGAGCAGATCGTGGCCCGCAGCACGAGGACCGAGGAGCGGACTGGACAGGGACACAGATCGAGGCAGACACGTGGCGGACAGACGGTGGCACAATTCCCGAGGCGGACACGTGGCAAACAGTAGAGCTGACCTGGCAGACACGTGGCGACGAGCCACTGGACTGGAGGCAGACACGTGGCGGACTGAGGAGAAGACAAGTGGTAGCTGACTAGGCTGAGGCACGCGGATCAAGGAAGCTGATTGGACAGACTGGGCGCTAGACATGTGGCGAGCTGTGAGTGGGCAGTGCAGAGTTGGCGATTGCGCTGACGTGGCGCGTTTTAATTGGTTGGTCATTCGGCAAAAGGAGGGATCTGATTGCCCGAAGGCAATCGAGTTAGAAGGTGCGCGTTGAAGCTTTTAAAGAGCAATCTTGCTCTTTCCCTGGCGAATGTGGGATAAATAATCCCAAAGTTTTTTTTTCTTTTGCTATGAGGAAGGCCGAAGGAAATAGAAGGCCTTCCCCTTGCCTTCACGTCGGGCACAGTAGCCCGACTGGCTCGAGGAGCCAGCCGAACGTTGATTGCCGCCGCCCGGTCGCAGGTTCGAGTCTCCGCGACGTCAAAAGGTTAATATTTTTTTTATTAAAAGGCATCGGGATTGTTTTTAAAGGTGAGCGCCTTCACCTTTGCTCACAAGTGGTGAGCCATCGCGGCCGGTTAGAGGCCACGAGGTAAGGTCTTGAAAACCCTAGGTCGCGGGTTCGAAACCCTCTGACCCAAAAAGCATAGTTTTTAATATTTTTTTTATTTTTGCAAAAAAAATTAAAATTAATTTTATTAAATTAGTTAATAATTTAATATTAATTTTAATTAAAATGCATTTTTAAAGTTCTTTTTTAAATGTTTTTTAATTAAATATTAAATTTTATTATTAATTAAACTTAGTGATAAAATTTTTTTTATTTTGCAATATTAAAAAAAAGGAGACATTTCCTAAGAGGAAATTTTTGTAATAGCCTGAGAGGCTTTAAGAGTGAAATTTTTTTGTAATAGCCTAAGAGGCTTTAAGGGGGGATATTTTTTGCAACAAAGGGGTAGAATTCTGTAATCATTAATGATAAGGTCAACTGGATGCTATCATGCCCTTTGTTCTCTTTTAGTAAGAGAAAACCCCGAATCCTTTGATGAAAAAGTTTGAATGTATGGATTGAATACTGTATTCAGTCAACTTCAAAATGTTGTAATAGCCAATCAAAGAGCACCAGATGCAGGATATGACGCTGATTCCGAAGACAATTCTTTTGGTAGCAGATTTGAGGAGTCAGAATCTGTAGAAGTTGCACCACAGGAGCCAGAGAATATTCATCTGAGTGACAGTGACTCAGTTGAAATACTGGAGCCAGAACCGTATTCACCTGAAGTCATTCTTATTAGTGACGATGGTGATTCAGTTGCTGACAACTTTGTCAATCCAGTGATCGGAGAACCTCTGCAGGTAGAACAAGATATCTACGAGAGAGTAGATCAAGTTAGATTTGATTTAAATCTGTAATTTTTCCTTTGAAAAGCATAGTGCATAGATTGTATTGAGAAATAAAAGAAGTGTGTTTCTAATTTATTTCCAAAAATTATGGCATCCAATAATAATCTACCCATACCTAAATTTAATGGGTTTGATTATGAGTATTGGTCCATCAAGATGAGGACCTTACTCATAGGCAAGGGACTATGGGATATAGTCGAAGAAGGTTATTCAGAACCTTCAGATTGGACCACTTTGAGTGCAGCTGATAAGAAGACAAAGAAAGATGCCCAAAAGAGCAATTCCTCTGCTCTCTATCATCTCCAAGCAGCATTGGAGAAGAGCATATTTCCGAGGATTACCTCTTGTTTAACTGCCCAAGATGCATGGAAAGCATTGAAAGACAACTATCAAGGAAGTGATCAAGTGAAGCAAGTAAGGCTTCAAACCCTGAAACGAGATTTTGAGAATCTCAAAATGAATGAAGATGAGAAAGTTGGAGACTACTGCGTAAGAGTCAAAGCAGTTGTCAACAAGATGGAAACTCTTGGCGAAGAAGTCAAACCTGAAGCGGTTGTGAAGAAAGTGTTGAGAACACTTCTTCATAAATGGAACCACATTGCTATCATCATTGAAGAATCTAAAGACCTTTCCACTCTAACTTTTGATGCACTAATCGGTTCATTGATGTCTCATGAAGAGAGGTTACAAGGGTCTACTTCAACAAGCTATGGAGGAGATGATAAAGCTTTCTCATCCAATGAGGGTGCAGGAAGAGGACAAGGAAGAGGCCAAGGCAGAGGACAAAGAAGAGGCAGAGGAAGAAGTAGCTCAAGAGGTGGAAATCCAAGCAGAGGTGGCAATCAAAGCAGAGGTAGCAATCAAGGCAGAGGTGGAAATCAAGGTCGAAATGGCAATCAAGGAAGAGGAGGTGACAAAACAAAGAAAGCTTGTTTCAATTATGGCAAGCCCGGTCATTTTGCTCGAGATTGTTGGTCCAAGACTTCTCAAGGAGGCAACGGTCAATATGGCAACTATGGTGAAGAAGAAGGAACATCAAATCTGTTTCTTTCTTATGGAAAATCAGATCAAAATCTGAATGACACTTGGATTTTGGATACTGGTTGTTCCAATCACATGAGTGGCAAAGAAGAGCTCTTTGCTACAATGGATTCCACCTATAAATCTCGAATCAAGTTGGGAGATGATAAAGCTTTGCAAGTTGAAGGCATTGGAGCCATGGAGGTTCCAACAAAAGAAGGCACCAAAAAGGTAAATGACATCTATTACACCCCCAAACTCCAACATAATTTGCTTAGTGTTGGACAAATGATGGAGAAAAATTATAGACTTGTTTTTGATGAAGGCAAATGTGTAATTTTTGATAAGAACAATTGTAATAGAGTCATTACACAAGTACCTATGACAAAGAATAGGTTATTTCCCCTTAAGTTTGGGGAACCAGGGGGTGCTCAACTTGCTAGTATTGCTATAGCAAATCCAAGTGTGCTTTGGCACTTGAGATATGGTCACCTAAATTCTGCAAGCTTGAAATTGTTAACTTCTCAAGCTATGGTATGTGGACTTCCCAAAATTGATGAACACAAGGAGGTCTGTGAAGGATGTGCTTTGGGAAAGCACTCAAGATCCAAGTTCCCAAAAGGACAAGCGTGGAGGGCCAGTCATCCACTCCAATTAGTGCATTCGGACATTTGTGGTCCAATGCAGACAAAAAGCATAGGTAATAATTCTTACTTTCTCACTTTTATAGATGATTTCTCTAGGATGTGTTGGATCTATTTCTTGAAAACCAAAGATGAAGCTTTTGATTGCTTCATAGATTTCAAAAATAATGTAGAGAAACAAAGTGAGTTCATTGTAAAATGTCTAAGGACAGATAGAGGAGGAGAGTATTCCTCAAATGCATTTCTAAAATATTGTAAAGAATGTGGGATAAAAAGGCAATTCACCACTGCCTATACTCCACAACAGAATGGTGTGGTGGAAAGAAAGAACCGCACCATAGTAGAAATGGCAAGATCGATGCTTCAAACTAAGCATCTCAGTAACATGTATTGGGTCGATGTTGTTAGAACTAGTGTTTACATTTTGAATAGGAGTCCTACTTCTAGTTTGGATGGGATCACTCCTTATGAAGGATGGTATGGCAAAAAGCCAAATGTAAAACACTTTAAGGTTTTTGGTTCTCTTGCATATGCCCACATTCCTGATGAGAAAAGAAAGAAACTTGACCCCAAAAGTCAAGCTTGTATTTTTGTTGGATATTGTGAGTCTACCAAAGCATATAGGCTCTACAATCCCAAAACACATAAAATTGTTCTTTCCAGGGATGTAATTTTTGATGAAGGGGGAGAATGGGGTCATCAAAAACTTTTTGTTGATGATGGATCTCATGATGCAAGTACCTCTCAAGTGCAGCAAGTGCAGCCCAAAAACAGCAAAGGAAGTCCTCCAAGCCCAAGTATGAGTACACCAGATGCTACTCCAAGTCCTTCTCCACAAAGATCAGTAAGTTCTTCACCAATGGATATTGATTCTCCATCAAGAGGTAAAAGAACACTTCAGTATCATCCATCTTACCAAATGTTGGATAAGAATTTCCAGAAAAGATACACTAGAAGTCAAGCTAGTGAAATGAATGCAGTTTTAAAAAGACTTGAAAATCTGCATATGTATGGTGATGATGACTCCAATGATCCTAAGGGAGATGTAGTTAATTATGCTTTAATGACTAGTGCACAGCTAGAGCCATCTAGCTATGAGAAAGCATGCACTCATGATGTATGGCAGCAAGCCATGGAAGAGGAAATAACCTCTATAAAAAAGAATGATACTTGGGAGCTAGTGAAGCTTCCTAAGGGTAAAAAATGTGTTGGATGCAAATGGGTCTACAAGACCAAATTCAATGCTGATGGAAGCATTGAAAGACACAAGGCAAGACTTGTAGCAAAAGGCTTCACTCAGAAATATGGCATTGATTATGAGGAGACCTTTGCTCCTGTTGCTAGACAGGAAACTATCAGATCAGTACTTTCCTTGGCTGCCCACAAAGGGTGGAAAATTCAGCACATGGATGTAAAGAGTGCCTTTCTCAATGGGTACTTGACTGAAGAGGTTTATGTCCAACAACCTCAAGGTTTTAAAGAACAAGGTAAGGAGAACCTTGTTTACAAACTGAAAAAAGCACTATATGGCCTCAAGCAAGCACCAAGAGCATGGTACTCTCGCATTGATGGCTACTTTAAGGAGTATGGATTCACTCGGAGCAAAAGTGAACCTACTCTCTACTACCTAAAGCAAGGTAAAGACATTCTCATAGTTTGTTTATATGTGGATGATCTCATATTTATGGGTAGTAATGATAAGATGAATAAGGAGTTCAAACACTCCATGATGAAACAATTTGAGATGAAAGATCTAGGCTTAATGCATTACTTCCTAGGCATGGAAGTTCATCAAACAGATAGAGGGATCTTCATATGTCAACACAAATATGCTCAAGATATGATTAAGAAATTTGCCATGGAGCAATGCAAATCTGTTGCAACTCCAACGGGTCATGGGATCCAATTGAGCAAAGATGATGGAGCACCAAAAGTTGACATGACCACTTACAGGAGCATGGTTGGGAGTCTGATGTTTCTCACCAACACAAGGCCTGATATTCAGTATGTTGTTTCTCTTGTTTCAAGGTTTATGGCTGATCCATCAGAACTACATTTTCAAGCAACTAAGAGAATTCTGAGATATGTAAAGGGTACATTGGATTTTGGGATCCATTACCACCGATGTAATTCTGTAAAATTAGTTGGCTTCAGTGATAGTGATTGGGGCAGCAATATAGATGATAGAAAATCTACATCAGGGAATTGTTTTAGTCTTGGGTCAGGACTAATTACATGGAGTTCCAAAAAGCAGACTGTTGTAGCATTGTCTTCTACTGAGGCTGAGTATATAGCAATCACACATGCTAGTACTCAAGCTCTATGGTTGAGAAAAGTCCTTGAAGAGATTGGAGAGCAACAAAGTGGTCCTACAAGATTGTACTGTGACAATATGAGTGCCATTCAATTGGCATATAATCCTATCCACCATAGCAGATCAAAACACTTTGATATGAAGTATCACTTCATCCGAGACATGGTGGAGAACCAGGTAGTTGAGCTTAAACATTGCAGCACTTTGGACAACATGGCGGACATCTTCACCAAAGGCATTGCTAAAGCTCAATATATAAAGCTGAGAGACTGTCTTGTCAGCCCTCTCAACTTTAAGGGGGAGAATGTTAGCAGTTAGTTGTCGGCAAGAGGTTGACGGCAAGGACGACAGGCATAGAAGAGAATTTATTTTTAAATTCTCTTCACTCCCTTATTTCTCGCTCCACAGTTAGTTGGTTTCTCGTTTAGCAGTTAATAGCTTTTTCTTAAGCTATATAAGGTTGTAATTATTTATTTTCAAGTTAATGCGAATTTCTAAGTTTCAAGGATATTAGCTCTTGACCACGGAGGCACTTCCAGGGTTGGTGTTGCTGTCACCTTTAATGTCAGTTTTTTGGCAGGGTATTTTTTGCATTACTATGGAGACATCACGATGAGGGATGTGGAGGACAACATTCTCCTATTGAGTAAATTGCTTTTCCTTTTGCCCATGGTGGTGACGGGCAGTGGGATATCTGATAATGTTTTTTCTAAGATGACTTGGCGGGAGATACTTCATTTCAGTCTTATCAGGTATTTTAGCTCCAGACTTGAGGGAGATTTCATCATGGTGTTGCAGATGAGACTTGCGCAGTTTCGGCATGCTGGTAGCTCTATTGTAATCAAACTGTTGTAATCATATGTGGCTGCAGCCAGGATCCGACATATGAATTGAGGTTGATTTGGTATTGCTTGGGGACAAGCAATCTTTGGTAAGGGCGGACTGTAATGTCCCCTTTCTAAGATGTCAGTCAGGTGTTGTGGTTTAGCCTATTCTTGGGTTCCCGTAGGCTAAGCAGTGATGGTTAGGGAGCTCAAGAGTCCTGAGTGACTCAAATTCTGCAGTTTCAGGGTGTTTCTTGGCAGTTTACTATTTTTAGTAAGTTTCTATTTCTGGCCTTTCTATTTTTGGCAGTGGCAGTGGCATCTCTCAGTGACTGGATTCGGGTCCTTTTTGCCATTTCAGGTGAAAGAGAGCATTTTTCTAGTACATAAAGGAAATATTTTCATATATATAATGTTAAGTTACTTTATAATTTTAAAGTGACTTTATGTTATGTTAAGTTGTTGACCCCAAAAAAAACCTAGGGAGAGAAAAGGGGACGTGGGACTCATGAAGGCAAACATGTTTTAAGTTTAATCCCACATTGGCGCCCAGAAGGAGAAATCTCAACGTGGGGTCTATTTATACAGCTACTTGCTCTCATTTTCACCATCCAAGTTTGTCAACATAACTAAATGTTGCCGAATTTCATCCAGGAGATTTGAACACGACTTGTTGAGGACAAAAACCCTCTACAGGATTAACTAGTTTCGATGGTGAGAGATCCACCCTAGCTATTTGTGGAGTTTTCATATCAGGAAACTCATTTGGGCTTCAATTTTCACAATGTTAGGGTTGAAGATGTCGAAGTTTTTGGTGTGCAAAAAATGATCATCTAGGTTGTCTTATTTTTGGCTTGAATCAAGTGGGTAGGAGTTAGATTTTTAGTTTTTGGTGTGAAGTGTGCATTTCCAGATCTGGTCGTACCATTTTGGGCATAACTGGAGAACCTTATATTGGCTCATTGCTCTTAATCCTATTCAAAATTCGTTATGGGCATTTTGGCATCTGATTTGGACTAGTTGGGCGACCCTTTTAAGGGTATTTTGTAGATTTTTAGATGATTGTGTAAATTTCAAGGAGGGCTATACAGTTCAGGGAGGTTGTACCTCTGTTTGAAAAATCGTCCCATTCAAAAGGATGCAGATCTAAAGTTGAATAAGGTCTAAAAACTGAGGTACTAGGTTTGTTTTTCTATAGCAGCACTCAACGGTGAATCTGGAGGCCTATATATCATTGTATGGTCATTTTATGCCTTTAGACATTGACTGATCAACGCTCAATTTAAATTCTAGGTCTGATTTAGATGTAATTAATGTTGAATATCATTGTATTTGATGTCAATTGAATGTTGATAAATAGTTTAATATATCTACAATTTTATTGTAATCTAAATGGCCTTGGTAGAAGCTGCCCAATCTGAAGCTATGTTTATTATTTGAATGAAAAATTAGTTTTTATATTTAAAAGCAAAAAAAAAAAAAAACAAATAGTCCCAAACTAGGGTTATTACAGTGCTATGTTTATTATTTAAATGAAAAAATAGTTTTCAGATAAAAAAAAAAAGTGCCAAATTTGGGTAATTACACATTTGGCGAAGTATTATGTGGTAGTTATGATGAACTTGTGTTGTCCTGAAGAGGCAGGTGATATTTTACCAATCAAATCTAGGCCCCATTGTGAAAAGGGTCAAAGGCTTTGAATGGGCTACAATGCTTGTGATGGTACATGAGTTAAATTGGCATGGTGTTGACATTTTTGGCATTTCTTCACATACTGACAACAATCATTTTCCATGGTGGGCCAATAATAACCCATGCACAAAATGTGCTTTGCAATGTGGCCACCACAAGTACCATCATGGGCTTCAGTTTTGGATATTTGTGCCTCTACGGGATCTAGGCATCGAAGTAAGACTCCATCATAACCAAGTCTATACAACACGTCCCCCAAGAGAGTGTAACGAGCTACTTTTTGTTTGAACATTCTCTTTGCAGTTTGCATTAAATCTGATGGGAGGGTCCCAAACTTGAGAAAGTCTTTTATTTGACCAAGGCAAGATTCATATGGTTCTGTGTGAATGAGACATACACTCTTTTCACCTTTTGTGCATATAATCGTGGAAGATATACATCATGGCATGTTGGTAAGTAGCGTTTGCATTTTTGAGACCGAATGGCATCACCTTGTAAAGAAAATTGCCCCAAGGTGTGGTGAATGTTGTTTTGTGTTGGTCCTCAAGATTGATTTGAATTTGGTTGTATCTTGGAAAACCGTCCATTAGAGAAAGCATTGCATGACCTGCGCAGGAGTCTACAAGCTTATCGATGTTTGGTAATGGGAAATAATCCTTGGAACATGCTTTGTTTAAGTCTCAAAAATCTATGCATACGCATACCTCTCATTCAGCTTGCAAACGAGCCCATGTCTGAGAGCCATTCAAGATAATCAATGGGTACTATGAAACCCACATCTAATAATTTTTGTGGCTCTTCTTTGACAATGAGTGTTGTGGTAGGATGAAGTTTCCTCAATTTTTGCTTAAACGGTTTAGCTTCGGGAGCTAAGGTAAGGTAATGGACCACCAAGTTGGGGTCAAGACCAGGCATATCTTTGTATGACCACACGAAAATCTCTTTCTTCCTTGTCAATACATCTAGGATGTGGTCTTTCTCTTCTGCGGATAGATATTTTCCTATTTTCATAATTTATGGATTATCTGCATCTTGACTTAGGTTCACATCAATGGATTCTTTAATAAGCATGTGAGAACCCTCTTCTAACTGATGTGGAGTAGGAATGAGATGAATATCACCCTCCACATGTTCAAAGGACTCAGGCGATGCTTCTTCTACTTCGGTTTGAAAAATAGAAGCAAGTGAAGGTGAATATTGTTGAGAAATATAAGCATTAGAAGATCTTAGCAATTCCTCGGATAGGATGAACTCGGCTATGGATGGTGGGGATGAAATCATGTCCATGCCAATAAGGCTAGTATCGATTGGAATCGTTAGCGCCAAATCATATGGATTGCAGAGTGGGGTGAACAAGTCAACAAAAATCATGTTAACTTGGTGGAAATGAAGTGGCTGCGATTTGGAGAGTGAACTATCTTGTTCACTCTCTCTAGGGAGCAACTAACCTATGGCGGGTGAATTATTATTTTGCAGATGCAACCAAGGTGAAGGTGGTGGATCTGGTTCAAGTCGCTCTCACAATTTATAGAAGCAAAATATGGATTGATCAATAGGAAACATTGTGATTTAGCACTCATCTCTCAATGGGCTCTATAGGGGTTACACCTTCTTGGGGACCATAGAAAATATGATTGATCATGTCCATGTTTGGTCCCATTTCCTAAAAGTCTTCAAAATCATCATCAAAAATGTAATTGATCACAGCTATATGTGGTCTCATTTTCGGAAAGGCCTCATGTAAATGAGGTGCAAACTCAGGGTCAACATACTCATCGTCACTATCATCGTTGTCTTCGCTTTCCTCATCCTCCTCTTTGGACTCTAGGGTGAGTCATTGAAATGTATGCTCAAAGGAGGAGTTTGAGGTTAATGGCATGTATCCTAAGCCAGAGCAATCTTGCACTTCTCAATACTGGGGCTCAATGATATAATGTGGGCCCTGCTCATGTTGTCCAAGACCAAATCCTTGCCTAAGTTGGGCAGATATTCTAAGCTAGCACAAAATTCTTGCATGGGTTCTTCATTAGGAGGTGGATTGGGTAAAAAATCTACTCCCCCATATACAAAGTTAATCCTATTTGACTCAGAACCCATTCTATACACTGCACCTATGGCCAAAGGCAGGTTGTGTGGGCAGTCATAATCTCTAACAGACTAGATAGGTGGTGTTATGGCTACATTTTCAACTATGTACTCACTAATACTTGGATTGGTGAGATGGACTGCAACTTGAGTTGGCTGGGATGTGGATGAATCAGGTGTCAATGTGGAGGCTTCAATGGTGGCTTGTGGTTCAGATGGAGACAATGGCTCATCCGACAATGGTTCTTATCAGATAGGTGGCCCTATCTATGAGACAATGGGTGACGAGGTTTGAGATGGACTTGGTTTGATGGATTTGTTAGTGGTTGGTGGATTTGGTTGGGATGAAAAGGTGAAGGGTGTTTGCAAGGTGGGGGTGTAGCTAATGAATATGACGGTTGGTTGGAGGGATGATCAGGTGTGATGGAAATATGGTATGAAGTGGATGAAGGCTGACTTGGGTTGATGTCTTGAGATGCAAAGGCATGATCAACTATTGGCAAAGCCTCCAGGATGGGCACTTTGGATGAGGTGTTATTAGTTGGGGTAGTTCGAATAGTGAGGGGTTGAATGGAAATATGGACGTATGGAAGGTATGGCTCATATGAATTGGATATCAAGTTGCAGTACTTGAATGGTTCAGTGCCATATGGAATGCAATGGACTTTTCCCTTGTGCACATATTTCAAACATTGATGTAATATCGAGGGAACACACTTCATTTCCCTAATCCAGGGGCGTCCAAGAAGTATGTTGTACTACATGGCTCCTTCCAAGATATGGAAAAGTACATGGATTGTTTTCACCCCCACTATTACAGGTAGAACTAAATTTCCTACAGTGGAGCACAAAGCGTCATTGAAATCCCGAAGAGTGAAGGTGGACGTGGTGCTATGAGATGATGGCAATTATAGATGTTTGATGGTTGGGGTAATGATGAGATTGATAGAGGAGACGATGTCGATGAGCACTCATTTAAAGAGTTTTAGTCAATATGAGCTACAATATGCAACGGAGGATCGAGTAACTCCGATGATATGCTCTTTTCTTCAAAATTATAGAACATTATTGAAGGTTCCATGCAATTTTGAACACTCCCCTCAAAAGTTTGAAGACGTTAGGATCTTCTTATTGAAGTTTGATGGATTTTAATATTTCCATCAATGCCTCACGATGTGGTGGAGATTGTTGCATGAGATCATATATTGACAACTTGGCTTAGGCCATCCTTAGGCTCTGTGTCAACCGACTTCTCAATGTGATGATTGGCCTAGGTGGATGATTTGGGGTATATATAGTTGGATATGGAATGGTTGGGTTTAGTTGTATGGACACATTTGGTTGTGCTACAGGAGCTGGTATTGCTTGGGTTGGCTCATTTGCTTGCGTGCTATTTGTTTTTTTTGCCCTCGAGTGGCTATGTGAATAGCCCCCACAAAACCTTGGTATAGTTCTGACACATGATTGACTTGATTGGGAGGAACTGTCGAAGTTTATGCTCCTGTTGTTTGTTGATTCACCTCATGATGAGGTAATGGTGTTTGATATATTCCAAGGTTTTGGTTTTTATGGACTAAGGGATTATCAATCTTTATTTTTCCCTTCTCAAGTAGGTCTTGCACGATGTACTTAAACCCATAACAAGTTTCGATGTCATGGTCTTTCTATCGATGAAAGGTGTAGTATAGATGCTCCTTATAGTTCCTAGGTTTTGGCTTGTTAGGATCTTCAGGCTTCATTTCTGGCAATGTGAAAGCCTATGCAATATACAACTTTTGGAAGATGGATGAATATGGTTAAGGAAATAGGGTGTAGTTGCGTTTTGGCCTGTATTAACGTTGTTGATTTTCTATACGTTGAGCTTGGTTTTGCAGTTGTTGTGGGGGTGGAACCGCCTGATAAGTTTGTTGTTATGGTTGTTGTTGTTGCTTAAAGGGTTGTTGTACTTGCACTTGAGCTTGTTGAATTTGTTGCGGGGGTTGGCTCAAGACTACTTAATTAACCTGGTTGGCCTTGGATTTATCGTGGTTATTCCTCTTGATTTTTGTTCTACCATTCTTTCTTTTTCAGTTTTATCTTGCCCTCTTGAATCTTGATTTCTTCTGTCACTCTGGCTTGGGCGAGTGCTTCTTCGAATGTTCTATATTGTTGTAGTTGTAATAACAAGGAGATTGGTTTGGAACAACTCCTCATGAACATTCATGTTAATTCCGCTATAGGGAGGGAGAATGGCAGTTTGGTCATGACTACCCTTCAATGGTTGCCAAAGTCATAGACAGATTCATTGTCATATTGTCGTAAATTTAGCAAATCAGTCAATGTTGTCTTCTTTCTAACGTTCAAAGAGAACTGCTCCAAGCATTGGTCCGCTAGTTGCTCAAATGTATAAATGCTTTGATGTAGTAAGTGATTGTACCAATCTAGGGCATCTCCTCCAAACGTCTGGGGAAAAGTATGGAGCATGAGTGCATTGTTGTTCTTGATTCTGAAACATGCATTAATGAATCCACTCACATGCTCTTGAGGATCCTCATCCCCCTTGAATTTTTCAAACTTCAGTATTTGAAAGTCTGTCGAGTAGGGCGGTGAAGGTACCGAAGCATGAATTGGATGATTGAGTAGCTACCTTAGAGTAGGTTTCTGGTATTGCATACCCGGAGTTTGCATGGCTATGCTATCAATCTGACTTTGCAAAAACTGAAACTTAGGATCTTCTAACAAATGGTTAAAACCCTGATTGGTTTACTGTTGCTGGAAATAATGTGCATTAGTGGAGATTTGATAATGTAGAATGTTAGTGTGAAATGGATTATGGAATGATTGTTGTTGATGAATTTACGGGTGATGGGGAGATAGGGGAATGGTGGCATGCTGACCTGATGAGATGGCATACATCTGATGAAGTGGATTAGTGGGTATGGTTGTGGTCAGGGGGCGCAACACCTAATATGGATCTTGAGTGAAGAAGATGTGTGGTTGAGAGGTGGATGGTTGGTTTTGATCTATCGCCTGCGACTGTCGCTGCGGGTCGGGATTAATGCTTCGATTAGCATTATCCATAATAAATTGCTGCAGCTGCAAAAATGCTTGTTACGCCGAGAGGTGTTACTACAATGGCAGACAGAGGGGTGGGAAGCAAAGAGGTCATACATGTCACACCGTAAACAATTTTTTTTTATTAGAAAAGCCGACATTAACAAAAATATTTAAACTAGCTTAGATATAAAGGATATATATCTAAAAATCAATCTCGAGGTGCCTATATTGGAGATCACACCCCCAAGAAATGAGATAGGCGCCTCGAGATTGATAACTCTCGACGCTTTTAGATAAATATCCTTTATATCTAAGCTAGTTGCATGAAAATCGCAGATGAAGATGGTATGGCCATGTAGGTGGTAGATGATTGGACCGGTTGGGTGGCAACCATGTGAGTAGATGTAGGTGGAGGGTAAGTGGCAAAAGGTATTACCGCTGAATGAGGGATGTTTTGATGTATGGGATCTATGAATGCAGTGGATGGGATGGATGCAGTGATCTACGAAGTAGCATTAACCTGTGCTTCGTAGAGAGGGTTTGTACAAGTGATGTTTTGATTTGGCAAGATGAAGGGGTGATGATGATAGATGATTGTGGATCATGGTGGCAGCAATCAGTTCAAAGAGTGGATTCATGAATATTTGGTTGGACTATTGTGGGTGTGGGAAGGTGGTTTCCTGATGCAATGAGAGAATGGTGTGAGATGGAATGGTAAGTGGAGGTAACGATAGAAAGACCAAACTAGTTGCATTCAGATATAGCCTGATGGTGTCCATGTCCACATACGTGATACGATCGTCTGATGGCATGGGTGGCTCACTCCTAGGAGTATCGAAAATGGCAGCATGAGTAGCTCTTTGCATTATATCTATGTCTGAAGTAGGGGGACCACTAGATGGTCCAACATTCAAGTTAAATGACACAGTAGGGGCTACACTAACTTGCTACATGGATGAGGGTAATTGATTTTGAACTTGGGCTTACTTTATGTCTTGACTACAGGTTGTTACCATACGCTAAGGGTGGGATGAGGTGGAAAATGTGAGGATATGTGTGTGAATATGTGGCGAAAGCACAAACAAAACATCATGCAAAGCAAACAAACAAGTTTGTTTCTAATATTTCACAAATTTTTTATTTTTTTGTTTTTGAGTTTTGAAAAGTTTTCGATTTTTTTGTTCTTTTTTTTTGTTTTTGGAAACGAAAGTGCAATGTTTGACCCTATAATGAATCTAAGGATTTCACCGAGATACTCTCACACACTAACTTGGTGATGAAATCCAAGTTGTGAAACCCATCAAGACTTGGTGATGAAGTCCAAGTCCGATGAGGGAGCCTAGGTACTACCAATCCTCACCCAGTTCATTGTGGGCAACGATACACCCTTCGAAGAGGAATGCGTGCTATTTTCCACAACTACGATAGTTCTTGGACCAATCTTGGTCAAATAATGGGGTAATTATTGGGGGTTGGTGATGAAATCCAACCTTGCCAATGTTCACATGCAAGTGTGTGAAGGTTTTGTTTATTAGGGTGTGATGCAAATTACCATGCAATTCTATTTATTGCCTAAATGCAGAAAGCAAAAATAGACAAATGTAGATAGAAACAGATCAAGGGCCAAATGGCTAATTTCAAGCAAGATCTGCCAGGGCTCTAGTACCCAGAGTCGTCGTTGGGTGTTTGGGCCTAGTCAATTGTCGTTGGGTGGTTAACCAATCGCACACGCGCATTTGGGAATTCCCAACCGCAGACCCGCGGTTTCAGCTATGTGCCAGAAAACGAGGCAAAATAAGCTTGAATCCCTAAATATGCTTGGATTATTCCTAATCAAGCTATGCAAATGCTCTGGTAGCTAATCTAAAATGCAAGTTCTTTTGATATTTTTTAGGTATGCCTAGCCTAAGACCTAGATGCAGACAAGGGCAAACAAGGACAAAGACTCTTATTCTTCTTCTTGACTTAATGAAATCCTAAAGCAAAATAAAGGGAAAGGAGGTTTTGGATGTACGAACCTGTGATCCTTTCGCTTCTACTTACCAATTCCTTCAACCATTGATTCGCGATTCCACACTTCTCCAACCATCGATGCGCGGTTTTGTAGTGCTCCAATCGCTAGTGTGCGGTTCTGAAATGCTTCAACCGCCAGTACACGGTTCTATAGAATTCCAACCACCAATTTGCAGTTCATCAGGTCTGTAACCATGCGCTCGCGGTTGCTCAGGCACAAGGTCAGGCCGAAAAGGGATCTGGAGCAAACGATTTTAATCCTCAATCTCTGCGTGACCGAGCTCCAGAAACCTGCAATCATAGACATACAAAGATCAGTAACAAAAACCAACAAGGAAATGAAAAATAGAACCCTTAGGGGGTCCCACTGTGATCGCCATTTTTATAGTAAAATATTCAACACCAAAGCACATACATGAAAGTGAATGATTGCAATAAAAATAATGCTTCTTTTGTATTGAAACGGGGGAGCCTTAGTCTCCCAATTTACAATGCTTTATGCCCCAATGTTTGGGGATGGATATTACAATGCTTTCTTTTTATAAAGTACAATGCTCAAATGATAGTTTCTGGTTCTCCAAGCAAGTCAAACTGGTGTCTTTCGTTCTTCTACTACAACTCCAAGGGTGAGTGGGCTTTTGGTATCCAACAATGGGACCACTCCAGCTTCAACAACTTTGCAAGCACCTGCTTCCTGCACACATCAAACACAAACGAGGGTTTAGTAGCACCTGTTGATCAAGATAGAAGGATATTACTACAGAACCCTAGTTGCAGAAACATGAAATGCAGTGTGGGAAACAAAGAAATTAAACCTAAATGCCTTACTTAACAAATTAAAACCTTACTTTGGATAGGTCTTGAAGCATGGAGCAGCGGAGCAGCAATGGAGGCAGAGGAGGGAGGGTGTTGGTGGTGGGCGGGAACCTTGGTCACAGCCACCAGGAAGCGCCAGGCGAGGATCCAGAGGCAAAGGATGATCAGATTTCCGTCCTCAAGGCTGGCAAGGTTCGAGGATCCGATCCTCCTGTCAAAGATCCTGACAAAGGGACCCAACGGAGCAGCAACGGAGGCAGAGGAGGGAGGGTGTTGGTGGTGGGCGAGAACCTTGCTCACAGCCACCAGGAAGCGCCAGGCGAGGATCCAGAGGCAAAGGATGGTCAGGTTTCCGTCCTCGAGGCTGGCAAGGTTCGAGGATCCGATCCTCCTATCAAAGATCCTAACAATGGGACCCAGGTAGGAGCAGCGGGCCCTAGGCGGGGCCTGTCCTTTGTTGAAACCCTCAAAGGCAAAAGGAGTGACTTCTTCGAATCACTTCCACCCCTAATTCCAGATAACAACCGATTAAGGGTTTCACCAAACATCATGGATAGCTTTCTGTCCCTGGATTCGCATTCCTTGGTGGGGAAATTTCTGGGAGGGAGGCCTGATATTGAAACCATAAGGACATGGGCCTTTTCCAAATGGAGAACTGCAGGACTCATGGAGATTGTTGTTCTTGCCAAGGGCTTTTTCATCATCAGGCTTAACAACAAAGAAGACGCGAGCCGCATTCTTTCAGGAGGGCCATGGTTTTTGGGAAGGCGCAGCCTCTTCCTCAGACCCTGGGGAGAGGATTTTGATCCTGATACGCAAAGTATTAACACAACTCCTATTTGGGTTCGTCTCCCGAATCTTCCATCCCAGTTTTTTCATGAGTATTTTTTGAAAGGGATTGCCAAGATTATAGGAGAGTTGGTTGCCATCGATCACTCCACCTTGGCTAGGTCAAGGATGACACATGCCAGGATATGTGTAAATGTGAATCTTGACTCTGAGCTCCCAACCTTGGTGGAACTCGAATATGGAGATTACCTAAGAAGACAACCTGTGGAATATGAGAACAAGCCGACTTTCTGCGTGGAATGCAAAACTCAGGGCCATCTCAGGAATCAGTGTCCAAGTTGGGCAGCCAACAAAGAAGTGCAAAAAAATCCTCAGACGGGAGCTCCAAATGGAAGAGGTCAGCCCAAGAACCAAGGACCTCGGTTTCTCACAAACAGAGGAGTATACAAGGCAGTCAGAAATGACCATCTTCACCATGAGCAAGATAAGCAGCATAAGGATAGAGGAAAGCAACAAGTCCAAAAGAATCAGGATGCCCTGGTAAGTCCTTCGATTCCCAACTCTAATAAGTTTGAAGCCCTTGCTAACAATGAGGATGAGGCAGAAATGATAGAAGAAGAGGAACCTCTGATGGGCCTTCCAGAAAACCTAGGATCCCCATCAAGGTTTGGACCCTCGAACGGTATCCACACAGATCGTCCTCCAAACTTTCCCTACGGCATGCCACAAGTCTCAGGAGATTACAGGCAGAGTATGGAGGAAGATGAGTCTAGGACAGATATTCTAGAGAGAAGAGTGATCGAAGGGTGCTCTAGTCCCATTATTCAGCAAATAATTCCCCCAAAATTTAGTCCAAAACAGACAAGAAGTTCAACGAAATCCTCCATTGATTATGGTAGTGAAAAAAAGAGAGGAAGGATTTCAGAGGCTGAACACTACAGGATTAGGATTGAGAACGAAATTGCAAATGGAAAACAAAGAACTCTGTTATCTCAAGTTATCACCAGCTTGGATGATAACAAATCCAATAAATATCCTCCACCACAGGGTAGGGGGAGAGGGAAAAACTCCAAGCAATCTAAATGAAGGTCCTCTCATGGAATGTGAGAGGCCTTAATGTGAGGGAAAATCTAATTCAAATGAACTAATGGATGTAAAGCTTAAGGATTTCTTTTTGCTCAGGGGTTTTTTTCGAGTTTTAGGTGGGATGCTCAGGATGGGTCAGGCCATGCAAAGGCCCTGGTTGTCTTTTTTTGTTTTAAGTTCTATCTTGGTAGGGATGCCCAGGTTGAGGGTTCCCAGGTAAGGATGAAATGTTGGGGAAGAGGACGGAGGATCCTCAGTCTGACTCTGGTTAAGTTTCTCAGCCGCGGGCTGCTTTTTGTAAAAAGGTTTTGGGTCAACCTGAAAAACCCGTTTTAATGATAAATCTTTAATTACCAAAAAAAAAAAAATTAAAACCTTACCGATATGTTTTGTTGACAACTTTTTTGCATTTTGAGAAACCGCAGGCGTGCGGGTGTCGCTAGGCAACTGCGGGAGGGTGGTTAGGCAATCGTGGAAGGGTGGTTGCGACTGTGTAACCGCGGGCGCGCGATTGAGGCTGGATGACTGAAAGCTACAAAAAGGGCACTTCGAGGCTTCTAGTCTTCGATCTCCTCAGGATGCGTGCGAGTTCCTGGTGTGATTCCGACAGTCTAACGGTGTGTTCTTTCAACCTCCTTTGGTTGATGGGGTGAAGGTGCCTTTATAGGCTCCTTGGGATTTTGGAGGGAAAGTGGCAAGCTAGGATTGCCAAGTGGCAAGCCAGGGCTACCAAATGGAAGGAGCAGTTATAGTGAGTCACCTAGGGTGTCTCACTTAACTCTAGGATGTCTCACTTAACTGGGGGGATGTGGCTAATGAGTAGGTGTAAGTGGAGTGAGGTGTGAGGGATGTCCCATGTGAAGGGACAAGGGTGAGGGGGTGTGTGAGATGTGGCCAAGACATGTCTAGTGATTAGGCAGGGTATCCTAGGCAGATTTTCCAAATTTATAAAATCTGGAAAATACTTTTAATGTGCAGGATTTATATGCCTAAGTTTGGACTTAGGCATATATTTTATTATGCGGATTTGGAATGTGCAATGTGAATGGGATTTTGCAAGTGCCTAGGTTTTGGTGTCTATACTTAGATATTGGACAACACCTATGAAACTCCTCATTTTGGTTGTTGTTGATGGTCTCAACCACTTGCAAATTGCTTCAACCTTTGTCAGATCAATCTTCAATTCTCCTCCTCCAACCACATGTCCTAAATAGGTTAGAGAGGTTTTGGCAAATTCACACTTTTGAATTTTCAATAGCAAGTTGTTCTCCTTTAGAGTTTGCAGTATTTGTTGCAGATGCCTCATATGCTCCTCCCATGTTTGGTTGAATATGAGTATGTCATCCAAGTAGACAATGACAAAACTATCTAGATAGGGGCAAAGTACATCATTCATTAATCTCATGAATGTGGTTGGTGCATTACACAAGCCAAATGGAAGTACTAGCCACTCATAAAGTCCTTGCTTCATTTTGAATGTTGTCTTCCATATGTCTTCTTCCTTCATTCTTACTTGGTGATATCCACTCCTCAAATCCAACTTTGTGAAATACTTGGCACTTTGAAGTTGATCCATTAGATCATCGATCTTGGGCAATGGATACCTATTCTTGATAGTGATTTTGTTGAGTGTTTGGTAGTCAATACACATCCTCTATGTTTTGTCCTCCTTTGGAACGATGACAATGGGTGATGCACATGGAGAGGTACTTGGCCTAATGACTACCTAATCTAGAAAAGCTTGAATTTGCTTCTTTACTTCATTGATTTCCATGATGGACTGCCTATACAACCCAATATTGGGCACCGGTGCATCAGGTTGTAGTTAAATCTTGTTCTCAACTCGTCTCTTTGGTGTCAATGCTTTTGGTTCTTGGAACACTTCCTTGAAGGATTGGATGAGCTTTCTCAACTCTTCCTTTTGCTTCCCTATACTTCCTTCAAAAGTAGGTTCAACTTCTACTGGTTCATCCTTTTGTGGTTTTAGAAGTAGCAACACAAACTTCTTTTTGGCATTGATCAGCCTCTTTGCTTGGTTGACAGTTACTACGAAGATTGGACTTTTCCCCTTGTGAGCATGGATGATGTAGGATTCTCCTCCTTTGATCAACCTATACTTGTTCTCTTCTTTGAAGAAAATGGTCTTTCTATCATACATATATGGACTACCCAACACAACTCCACATATGTCCAAAGGTACTACATCTAACTCCACCTCATCAATGTAGTCAACATTGATAGCAAACTTGACTTTACATTATTTAGTAAATTTGCACCCAACCCAATGGATATGGATGAGGATGTCGGTCTATTTCCAGCCTAAATTTCTTCACTAAGTCTTTTGCGATCAAGTTTGCTTGAGATCCTAAATCGAACAAGGCATCAATCTTGGTCTTCTTAATTTGAAATTTCACTCTAAAAAAGTTTAGTCCTCTCTTCCTCTTGGTTTTACTTGAGCTAGTTGCACGTACAATATGTATTGAGGGACAAACGAGTTTCACATCAACATTTGAGCTATCTTCAACTTCTTTGCCCTTAATGAAAGTCGGTGCATTCTTCTTTCCTTTCTCATTCTCTCTGTTTCTGTGGTGTAATTCCGAATGAAGTTTCCAACACTTTTCCTTCGTAATCCCAAATAAATCACAATGGTCATAATGGTTCTGGGAGTCTTCCTCCTTTTCTTTCTGCATTGAAGTGGCAGCCTTGTTGCCTTTCTTCTTCTTTTGTCCCTGTGAAGTACCCTACTGATTTTGCTTGGAGGAATCCCTTTCTTTCCCTTTTCTCCCATCTTCCTCTATGTATTGAGCTTGTATACTGACTTGGTCAATGTTGGAAGGAGTGAAAACAACTTGTATTTTTTTTATTAGGTGAAAGAGGGGGTTTTGAAAGGGCCCCAAAACCTTTTACAATGGGGTTTTATAAAGGACCCCAAACCTATATTTGGCCATAAGGATATTCGATGAAAATCAAATAAGAACATAAATGAGGCTGTTTCGACGAAAGTGATCCGACATCCAGCATCCAAAACGCGGATCTAGCATCCGACAAAGATCCCACCAAAATGAATTTTACAACTGGGTGCTCAGATTTGATATTTGAAATTCTCCCGCCCATTTGAATATTTCCCACCCAACGAGAGAACCTGCCAATTTGAAATAAAACGAGGTGCTCAGATTTGAAATTTGAAAATTTCCCACCCATTTGAAAAATCTTGCCCAACAAGAGAACTAGACATATCAAACACCAACAAGAAAACTGGGTTTGAAAGAAACCCAGAACCTTGGAAACAATAATTAAATCTAAGCACTCAAAATGAAAAAACAACGAAATTTTTGAACACTTGAAAGAAGATGGAAAATTTTGCCCAACAAGAGAACCGAACCAAAAACCCAGCCACTAGCTAAGAGAAATCTGCCCAGGTTAACGCATTTGCCGGAAAGAATAAAATTTAAAACATCCCACCTAAACCGAGATATCAAATCCACCAACCACGAAAAATTTGCTCAAGCCTACGCTTTAGCTGGAAAATTAAAATTTGAAACATCCCACCAAACAATGAGATAGCAACACAACCAACCAAGATATCCGCCCATCAAGCTCAAGAAACTGTTGGAATCTGCCATAAGACACCAACGAAGAAGAGGTCAAAGCAACCCTGCTCCCTAGAAAGAGCTGGAATTCGGAAACTGGAAACCCAAGCCTCAAGGATCTGACACGCAACAAATCAAAAGCTAGAACACTTGCAACAGTCACAATCTACAGTTGGAGCCCAACAAGAAAGAGTGCCCAAATTTGAAACACAAGGCAGGAAAAATTCCCGCCCAACAAGAGCCTTGCAACTGAAACTGCTAACCACCAACCGTAGGGACACAACCTATAGTTGGGTCACCAATTGAAACTTTCCCGCCCAAAGAAGGAACCATAGATCAGGAACTCTGAACCCCAACAACAAGCACAATCCTACAGCAAGAACAATCACCAATCGGAACCAGGGATATGGGACGAAGACGAGAAAAACCTTCACCAATCCTAAGAAAAATAGATTCCAGCACCAAATTTTTCCTAGGACCCACAAAGGACCCCAAACCCGCAAGATCTAGAGAAACCCTGGAACAACAATAGGACCCTTGAAGCATTACAGCCACAAACTGCCAAATCAGCACGTTGACCACACACAATATCATCCACAAGCAGGAAACTAAAACTGCAGCCCCAGAAACCACGGGAACTGCAATCCTGAGATTAGAGCTAGGGAGAAAAACCTTGATATCCCCAAAAGGGGACAAAAGCACCCCTAGTCCCAGGGGAAGAACTTGTCTTTTGACATGATTATACAATCCTCCAATATATTTCATCAAAACTTATGGATTTCAATAAAAGTCCTAAAACAATGGCCTGCCTTCAAAACCCCGTGGTGTATTGGACACTTTGGCCTTTTCCTTGCTGGTAAAATTGTCATCTCATGAGTTATTTTCCCATCTCTAGATTGGAGGTTCATTCTCTAATCTCAAGGATTTGATGTGGGCTTCCCACCAAACTAGTGCATGACCACCCATCTTCAATCTGGCAAATGAGATATTTTATTCATCGATGGTTACTCCTTGCACATTGAAGTAGACTTCAAGGTGTCGAGCCAATGGTTCAATTTTTTAGCATTTACATCTCCTTCGAAAGAAGGGATCTCGATCTTTACCTCCACCTTGAACAATGTTGGGGCTGTACATTAACTCTCTCCTCGTTCAAACGAACCCTTGGGGCTTGACATTTCCTCTAGTTTCTACTCTTCCTCATTTTGGGGGGTTTCTAGCATTTGTTTCATATCAAACTTTTCAGCCATCATGTCTATTAACCGGTTCATGGTGTTCTGCAAAACCCTAGTGTCTTCAACCAACTTTGCTACACATTCCTCCAATTGTGTGAATCTGGTTTCTGGGTCTTTTTCAGCAGCCATTTTCTATCTGAGTTATTTTTTCCACTTTTAGGTACCAATCTCTGGTTGATATTCTTCTAACTCTCCTCCTTTCTCCAAGTTAGTGACATGCAACTACAAGGATCTTCAAATCTGAAATTTTGGAACTAGGAGATAAATCAGAAATCTGGAAAATCAAAACTCTGGACCCAAATATCGAGAATTCTTGCTCAAACATGGGCTGTGATACCATATATGATTCGTAATCTCCCGTCAATTATGTCAACCAGGATCCTCAAATACAGATACTAATTGATTTAGTTAATTCTGCAGAAGTAGACAAATGCTGAAATAAAAGAAATATTCATACTCATTAACACAGTATTTATCTTGGAGAAACCCTCAATGAGGTAAAACTCCAACAGGGGGAAATGGTGTGAGCCTCTTTATTTCAGTCTTTGCAAAGATGGATGATTTACAACAAACTAGAAGCAATGTGCTTCTCAGACTTTGCTAAGTGAATCACTTCTGCTGCTGCAAATGTTTCTCCAGACCCTTCTTCTGCTCTCCCAACTTTCAGTCTGACCAACTTCCGAGTCTCTGCTCCAGTCTGGTTGCTAGATCTGGTTGGAAAACTCTCTCCCTTTTTTTCCTGCACATTTCTGCCCCTTCACTATCCTCTTACATGAAGATGAACTGTTTCAGCCAGTTTAACTGTCAATTCTTGAGCGTGACTGTCTTTGAATTTGTCATCAAATCTCCATTCCATTGTCAAACAGGGCTGACTTCTCATTGCTTTCTAGAAAAAGTCTTACGTAGACTTTCATTCCATTAGACACTATTAAAGAGTTACGAAACTCTTCTGCTTGGTGATACCAAACAAAAAGAAAATTGGGATTTAAAAAAAATCTCTACAATGATGTCACTAGCATATAGGAAGAAGAATCTAGTTGAAGCTCAAATGTCACTCCATAATTTTTTGTTTTAATCAAATTTAGTAAAAATATGACCACAGTCTGAAATGTTAGCACTTCTTTTCTCTGGATTATTCAGAGTTGCCGGTTAGGAAGCTGCTACACAAACTCTTACTATTGCTCTTCCTAGTAATCTGAACTCCAAAACTTTTGGGACTAAGATATGTGATACTCACCTATAATCCAGATTTTTCACATCTTCAAATACGGATATATATCTTAACTTTTAAGACTTGGATACTTTTAACTTTTTTATACTGGTCTTTTTATAAGCCCCATTAATAAAATTGCATGAAGTACTAAAAGGTGATACATATCAACCCTTTATAACCATGCATTCTATTCAAATCTGATTTCTAGGCAATTTACAGGATACACAAATTCTAGGAATGCTCTCAAGATCGCACACATCCTTCTACAAATATAACTATTCTAAATTGCAAACATATATAGACATTCTACATATCATACACATCCTAGAAATATACCTATTATACATTACAAACACACAGAATAGAATTTAATCTATGCTTCAGTCATTATGATAGGGATTTGTAAAATTTGGTTTGTGCCAGTCCTAATAACTTGGTCTGACAGAAAAAACCTGCTGATGAATAATCAATAACAAGATGTAAAACAATGTGAGGTATGGCAATTCATCTTCTTCTTTAAATTCAAATTTAACATGCAAATGCAAAAACAGAAATATTGTGGATACTTTTGAGTCACAATTGCACTTCCAAACATGTAGCAAACAGCTTATACCCACCCTAACAAAGTAATATGGATTTATCATACAAATTGTATCTTCTTAATGTGATTCCTGGGAGGGGAAAGCTTCTAATTGTTGTATATTAAAGAGAAAACATAGTCGTAAATATTTGAAGAACCAGAAGCATTATCAGGAAAGACAAGATCCATTCAAGAGTCACCAAACATTCCTGAAAAACAGAGACTAGAGATGGATGTCACATACGAATTACATTCTTCAAGAAAGAACTATGCACCTCTTTTGAAAAACTCAGCAAGCTTTCCGGATATTCCACAGTTTGCCAAAACTGGTGACACATGATCTGAGAGAAGTATTCCTCTAGGGATATTATAGAGAGCGAAAATTTAAGAAAAAGAACACATTCTAATAGGTTTTTTAAAATCTAAACCCATTTGTGAATGGGCAAAGTTTTGGAAAAGGTGGGCCAAAACACCACATTTTTTAAAATTTCATGTACGTTTGACAATATGGTATCATGTGTAACATCATTTTATGTCAGCTTTGATGCTAATGAAGTTGGTTTGTAGTATTCAAAAATCCAATTTGTTTACAATAATTTTTTTGTTCTGTGCCCACTCAATTCTCTCTCTTTAAATTCTAAAGTCCCAAGTTGACTCATAGCAGGTTGCAAACAATATGTCCATGTCTGCTCCAAGATAATAGCGAGATTACTGAACAATAGGTTAGCCTGATCTATCACCTCAATTAGTTGTTTTTGCACTCTTGCTAGCTACTCACAGAGGTCTTCTACTGCTCCCTTGAAATCTTGCTGCCAATCTGTCATAGCAAAAAATGATTTTTACTCAGCATTCTGAAAATGCAAGGAGCAGTGACCTCTCTAACAATTTAATTTCTAAAGGTCATCTAGCCAGTTTGCAGAATTCATCCACCCTAACTAATAAGGTTATTTATTGATATATATTATAACATGATACCATTCGACAATCCACCAGTTTTGTTACAATTCACAAGGGCTTCTCCTTTCACGTGTGAATAATTGGAGACATCATGCGCCATTGATGCAGATGGTACTGATCTGTACCAATTATACTGCTATGAATCATATCTAGATGAAACCATGCAATAGATCAGTAGCTAAAAGATTCATACATATAGTTATGCATTTAAAATCAGCCTCAAAATATTCATTGTGATGTGTGAATGAAAGCAATATGAAACACCTCACTAAGAAATCCGAAAATGATAGGAACAATCGATCCTCTCCCCTTTAAAGGTTATAACCGGTTTAGAGAATTCATTCACCATATCTACTTACCTTGCTAAGGCCATTGATTCCTCCAATATTTTATCCTTAAATGATCCACTATTTTTGTTACACTTCGCGTGCCTCACCCTTCAAATGTAAATAAGAATTTGGAACATAATATGTCATTGATGCAAATGGTACTGACCTGTACTAACTATGCTACTATGCATCGCTTCTTGTTTATAATATAGAATAGATCAGTAGCTGAAAAAATCATACATATATGCATTTAAAGTAAGACTCAAATATTAAATGCATTAAAAATATTTGTTCATGGATCAAACTCAAATGAAATACCTCAATAAGAGGGTTCCAGATGCCAGCTTATCAAATAGCATCTAAAAAGTATTAAATACAGAGAGCAGACACATGTATATTACACAAATATATGGCACGTCAACAATAACTCGGATTGAAACAGGATGTTCAGCACTGATATTTTTCAAACTATAAGTGAAAACGAATAACACCCAGAAGGTCTGTAAAAGATAAAAACATAAACCTATTAAACAAACTCCATTGCAAACGATTTAGTTAACAAAAGCAAGAGACTTTGCACTATACAAACTAGGGGGAGGGACTGGAATGAATATGTCATCAGCAAGACCAAAAAAGGTATGCGAAGAATGCAATTGCATTGGATGAATAAAGGTCTAACATAGTATTTAGTGGCTTTGGGAAGAGAAAAGAACTGCCGAGAGATTCCAAATACATTTGAAGGATAACTTGAAAAATCAACAAGAAAAACTCAATGTGCATATTAAGCAAATCTCTATCAGATTTCCAGGTGTTAACCTAATCACACAGAGCATGATTAAATGATTTTGCTTGGATATGTATGTAAAACATTTAAATTTCTTTTAAGTATCTATGTTGGTAATCATCAACCCTTTAACGGTATAATATAAGCCATATCTTCTTCTAGAGTATCAGATGCTTCTTTTAAATATCCGTGCCTTCCTTTGCGTTGAAAAGAAGATGTTAATAACAGAGTAAATATGAAGGCATTACACAAAGAGAGTGTGGCTGACGAAATGAGTTATGGAACACTAAGATCCATCATACATGTCTAATACACTTTATTTCTTCAATTTAAGTAATAATAATAATGGTAAGTCTCTAGCTAATTTCCATTTTTTAAATTCAAGAGAAATGACCTACCATATTAAAATATAATTCAATTATGATTTCAGAGTTTGGTACATGCTAATCCAGAAATCATGGTAGTTTGAAGGAAGAATTTTAAAATTGCAATGACTACACAGTTTAGTACATGCCAATACAAAAGAAATTCAATATCAGAATGGTCATCATAATGCCAACTTCACTTTGACTCAGAAAATGGATCGAACGCATGTCAATTGCATCTATATAATAGTCATATCTTCCATAAAAGTAGGAATCATCTCTAATCTGTCTCCACACCTTGCATTTCTATGTCACCGAACCATGCCTAGTCATGATCCAGATTTACAAGCTCAAAGTACAGATCATGTCAATGAAGTAAAACCATTAGGTATTGACACAAAATTGAATTCTTTTTCAAAATAAAGTTGTACATAAATAAATATACTCTCCCGTATAATGAATGAAATTCAAATTGCCCCTCATCTACATGACAGTGGGATGCTACATTTTACTTATTTTCACAATTCCAAACACAAGGATTCAAAACAAAACAAAACAAAGAAAAACAACATTTGCTACAAAAACTAAATTTTATCTTCAAGCTGTTACTTGAATTTTCTCCACCCTGCTGCCTCGATGTGGAAGTATAAGACCAAAGCAATTGACGCCTTCAAACTTTTGGATACCCCTTGGCCCATTGCAGATCTGGGTTATGTTCCGTGCTAGTATATATGTATGTATCATCGCATGAATGTTGCAACGCAAATATTTCATTTCAAAGATCTCAAATCCTCAGGAAAAACAAGATTGGCGGATCCATTTCATGATTAGCGTCCTTGTAACAACCGGATCCATGCCAAACATCTATTCTGATTTATCAAAAAAGATTGATATCATGAGAGAGGGACCCCTTTAATCATACTTTTCTCTCCAAGTGAACACCAAGAAGAAGACCCAGGAAAGACTCAAGATGAAGTCTCCAACAACTTGGCGAGGCCAATCTCGTGCAAGGTCTGTTACTCTTCTCTCAAAATAGAATCTCCATATGCTCATAAGGGCATGTATTAATATGCATCCTTTGGCAAAGAAGACCTGGAAGTCCCTGTCCTTGACGAAAGAGACCATGAAGAGAAGCACCCCAATGGCCACAAGAAGCATGCCCACCAAGGCCTCTGAAGTATTAATGATCAGTTGATCATGAGGGGTGGAACCCAACAGCTTGCTGGCAGTCTCCTTGCTATGCCCAATGCCAGAAATCTCCCTCAAATAAAACATCATCAGACACCCAAACAGCACATAAATCACAGAATGCAAAAGACACACCAGAGAAAAACACGAAGCCATTGCCAACTCTTCTCTACTCTTTTACACAGAAACAGATAATGAGATTACAAGCAAATGATTGCCCACAACTCAAGATTTGCTATGAGGGAGTGTAATCAAACCTGTGTGCCACTACACTTTCAAAGCCTAAAAAAGACGAGAAAAAAGGAGAAACAATCATCATCCCTCGCTCCTTCCTTTTGACTCGGATCCATAATTTATGATCACGATGAAGATGATTGGAAATAGTGGGTGTTACATTTCTTTAACTTACTCTTCTTCTTTACCTACTTAGGAATTCCATCTCTGTTACCCTCTCTCGTTGTCTGTTAACGGCTGAAATGGGTCTCGAACGCTCCAATCGTGGAACAGCTTTTTTAAATTCCTTGGGATTTCGAAATCCCCCCAAACCACTCAATCGAAACCTAGATTTGATCGTGAAAGTAAAATCAAGGGGGGGCAAGGGATAGCCTTTATTCGGGGACTCGATTAAGATTTTCTCAAGGTCCAATCCTCTTGAAAAGATAAATAAAAGAAAGAACTCCATGCAACTGAACTTTTATTTTTCTTCCAAGTTATTGTTTTTCTATCTACGGTTACCTATACTTTCCACGCTTTCATTGCCGATGGGATAAGCATGAGGTGGCCTCATGGGCCCCTGTTCGAGTTGAGCACCATTCATCATCATCAATTGCTCGACTGTCATCACCTTCGGCCACCCCTCCATTGTTGAGCGCATTTATCCATCCACGGGCAAAGGGTAGTGAATCTACTAAACTATCGTCTTGGAATCCAAAGGGGATCACACGCTTCAATAAAGTAAATGGTAAATTTTTTTAATAATAAAAACATGGGAATTAGTAACATCTTATATTTTTTATAAAAATATAAGATATTGGTTTTTTTGAAGCCGTCTTTATAACCCTTATCTTACCTTGTTATTTGCAACCTGCCGTGAGGGGCCACCATTGTCTAGGATGGGAAACCACCATTGAACTTAGGTGCAATCAACGGAGTTAGACAATCTACTACCTTTGCCCCCAAGAAAGGCTAGCCTCCAAGGTTTGAACTTGGGTTTTTTCTTAAAATTTAAATTTGTTAAAACAAAATTAGGTTTACATGGGTTTTTATGAAAGGTCTCCATCCCTTCTTAATGATTTGAAGTATATCTTCATTCCCTACATTTGAAATTCAATTTAAAGCTATAAAACAATGAAAAAAAAAACTTGCTATATTATTATTTTTTATTGAAATTGCTGCCAAATTCATATTAGCCAAAATCTTAAGGGAACAAATACAATATAAAGGCTAACGGTGGTGTGGGTGCCTACATCCAAGCCTGAACACCCAACAACATCGGAACCACGATAGACTTCCCTCTAGTAGGGACAAAGCAAACACAGGTGCATTCACAGGGCCACGTAGGGCACCCATCACCATAAATAAGCACACCGAAGACCACACACAGACCCCCACTATTGTATTACAACATGAGGCCATGAAGGACCAACACAGAGGAGAACTGAGAAAGATTGTGACACTCAGGGCACCCGACTACAAGCATTGGAAGTGAACAGCCACACAAGTGATCCCCTGGTGACCCATGTTAAAAACTGAGATATCCCTAGTGGTTGTTATGGGGATGAAAAAGCATGCCATCACCAAGACTCTAAAAAGATGTGTTGACATAAAATTGAATGACTAGAGACTGTTGGGTTGCTCCCTCTAATGGGCGGCCTGCACACTATCTGCTGAGAAGAGACTACTGCACTTTGCCAAAACAAAAACTGCAAGGGAGCAACCATGCTGGGAAAACATCTGCTAAGGAGAAGAGTCTAAGTGACCTTGCTCCACCTCATGCTGTGATGGGAGCCTAATATGAGGATTGGAATGAGTGTTGTTGGCTTCTAATTCCACTTGACCCAAATGCTTCATCAAGTGTGCCTGATTATGCATCACCGAGCTATGTTGCTCAGTTAATTCACCTACCATATTCTATAATCTATAAATTCCATCCGATCTATGAGTTGAGGTCTCACAGATATGCCTCTTTAGAGCTATGATTTCTTCTTGTAGTGCTTTCTCCTTACGGGTGCAACCTGTTGACTCAGCTTGCAACTGGCATTTTACAATAGCAAAGATGTTAGCTACTGAGAGATTAGAGATATCTTCTTGATCAATTTCAAAAATAGATTTGCATCGAGTCTTCCATATATGAAAGATGATAGTTGCCCTGGTAATGGAGAGAAGAAATTTTTGATTGGGCATCAGATTGATCCCCAATAAGGCTTGATCCTTTGTCATAGGCAATGGTAAGGGATAAAGCAATTGTTGCGCTTCACACCAAATACGGTGGGCATGAGCACAATTCCAAAATAGATGTTGTATTGTCTCTTCCAAACCACAAAAAGGGCAATCACCTTGCCCTTGGCCCATCCGTTTTAGCCTGCTTCGAGTAGGTAGACCTTGAAGGACTACATTCCAAAGAAGAATCTGGAACTTTCCTTGAATTGGGGTAGAGTTGATAAGCTTGAAGGTTCTTGCCCAAGTGGCCCAACTGAGCTCTAAGTTCCATTTTTTATTGAGCATATCTGCAAATTGTTGACAGTTCATAGGAAGCAGGGCTTGGTACCAAAACTTAAGGATTGGCTGCTCAAAGTCATGATTGCCAAACCATTTCCAATGAGACCAACGGGGACTAGCTTCCAGTGGAGAAGATAGAGGTTGGGGCGCCTGGGAGGCGATGGAAAGGATCCGCATAATCACTGCTTTATCAGTAGGATAGAGGCCAAATTCTGACTGGATTTGCTTCCAATTTTTCCATGAGGACTTAGAAAAATCCCAAATGTCACCCACCAGAATTATTCCCCTTTTGAAGAGACGCCTAGCAGGAAACCAAGGACTCATGCCAAGAGGTTGTGCATCAAGGGTGAGGAGGGGTGACCACCATAAGTTGTGTTGGAGGAAATATGTGGGGCCTTGCTCTAGAGGTGTCTGCCATGAAAGAAATTGATGTACTTGTTGCCAGGCTTTCCAAATCCCTTTGAGAATATTACAACCTTCTATAGAGAAATAAGGGGCTTGTAAAAGAACGTCAGTGTATGACATATTTACCCAAATTTTACCATCCACTCAAGGGTTTTTCAAACGCTCCCTCACCAACACCTTCCATGGATCATTCCCTATGATCACCCTTTGCATCCATTTAGCCGCGAGTGCATAGCCCTGTGCTTGAAGGTTGGGGATTCCTAGCCCACCGCATGAAACTAGTCTGCAACAATTGCTCCAAGAGACCATTGGGAGGCCTCATTTGGCTAGGTTTTTTGCCCAAAAAACTCTCGAAGCATATTGTTCATCTTATCATACCCAACCTTGCTAGGAGTCAAAAGAGAAGAGAAGTAAACATGGAAGGGGGCTAAAATTTTTCCTAGTAATCTGGATTTTAGCTGCTTGAGACATTTCCAAAGATTTCCAATATTCCAATTTTTTGGTAAATTTGTCCATACACCAATCCCACATAGATTTGGGTGAAAGGTCAACACCAAAAGGAAAGCCCAAATACTTAGAGATTTCTCCTCTTTGCACCCACTTCCATGTTGTGGGTATCCAATCTAGCTTATCATCAAATCCAAAGGGAATAACAGAGTTCTTAGATTCTTGGATTCTTTCACCAAAGGCCCTACAGAAGGTGTGAACTATCTCAAGGATGTTCGCAAGATTTTGTTGATCTACCAAAGGAAAAAGCATAGAATCATCTGCGAAGTGAGAGTTGATAAGTTGGGAGTCATCCGAAAGGAGGATACCTCTTATCCTTCCCTCTTTAATTGCAGATTCCAATAGATAACCAAGGGCATCAGCTGCAATTACAAATAGATAGGGGGCCAATGGGCAACCTTGCCTAACTGATCTTTCCATAGGAATGTTATTAGATAATTATGTATTAATAACCACTCTTGTAGAAGCATTTGGAAAGAGGGAAGCTACCATATCGATGAATCTATTGCCAAAACCAAGCCAATGGAGCATGCTTAAGATGAAGGGCCACTCTAATCGATCATAAGCTTTGTCAAAATCAAGCTTAAGGTAAAGGCCCTTGAGCCCCTATGCTCGAGCCCACTCCATCCCTTCCCAAGATGTAAGAAGATTATCCAAAATGTAGCGACCTTTTAGGAATCATATTTGCTCTAGGTGAACAATTTTTGTAGCCACTGGGAGGAGTCTTCTGGCCAGAGCCTTAGCCAAAATTTTATAAGAGGAATTGAGTAAAGTAATGGGATGCCAATCAACAAGCAGATCTGGCTTAAGTCTTTTGGGAATGAGCCTGATCAATCCTTGATTAGTGGCCTCCCCAAGGCCTCCAACAATAATAACCTCCTCACACATCTACAGAAAATCAGCTCCTATAGTCTCCCACATGGTCTTAAAAAATTCACTTGGAAGCCCATCAATGCCTGGGGCTTTTTCATTCGCCAAAGAGAGGAGGGAAGAATGAAGTTCATCCTGTGAAAGAGGTTTGTCCAACAATGCTCTATCTTCTTCAGATACTTTGGGAGATATGCACTGTTTGCAACATTCTCTAAAAAACTCAACTTTTGTGTTGGGCCCTTCACTTTTGAAAAGGGCTGCAAAATGCTCTTGGATGAAGGATGGGAGGTCCTCCATCGGAATTTGTAGGCCAGATATAGGATTTTTAATAACCTCTATCCTCTCTGATCTATTCTTCTTCTTAATGGCATTAAAGAAAAATTTAGAATTTTTATCACCCTCACGAATCCACTGAAGACGTGCCCTGATTTGTGCCCCGTGGGCTTTATAAGCTTGGAGTTGCCTTAACTCTACCTGTTTTTCACCCAACTGCTTTTGAGAAGGGATGCTACTAATATTTTGGCTGAGGTGGTGGTTGAGTTGGTCAACTTCCTGCTCCAATTCTTTCTCTTTTTTCCTGTGAAGAGAGGCTAGGATTTTTCCAAAACCTCGAAGGTAATCCACTATTCTTTTGATGGCTTCCTCCCACCACATAATCCACCCTCTCCCTCCTGAGGGCCTTGGCAAGAGATTCCACACTTTCTTGATTCCATTAACACAATATTTGCGCTTGAGCAAGGAAGTGTTTAACTTGAAAGGTAAACTATTTTTGGGTTTCCTTATGGGGGCACACCCAATACTCAAGGTAATGGGGAGATGATCTGAAGTTACCACTGAATAGATTGGATGAGATAAATCATTTTGGAGGATATCAATATTTTTTGCTACATAGAAGTGGTCCAATCTTACCATTCTGAGAGCATCCCCACATCGTGCATTGCTCCAAGTAAACCAAGCCCCATGATTTTCAGCACTCTTGTTCCAATTGGGATCATAAAGATTCCAAGCCCTTCTAGACCTAGACCATGATCTAGCCTCTTCTGGTTGTTTGAGTGGAGTGCCACCCCCAATATGTCTCCCTCCCACTCTACCATATTGAAGTCCCCTCCTATTATCCAATCTACTTCAGGAAAATTGAAGCACATCCAATCCCAGAGGGCTGCCCTTTCAGCTGCATCATTGGGTGCATAAACAGCTGCAATACCCAATTTCCTACCACCAAACATTATTGTACACCACACTACTCTATGCATTGGGTCCTCTCTTGATAATAAAATAGAGTCCCACAACTCCTGAGAGAGGCATAGGACAACCCCCTCCCCTCCCTTCGTCATGATTCGTACACAAGGCCCCCCAACCCCCATAGGGTCTTAAGGGTATTTTTGAGTCTGAAACCTGAAATTTTGACTTCTTGCAACAATAAAATCTATAAGCAAACTCTCTTGATGATTGTTCGAATAGCAAAACTCTGCTCTCATAGTGTGATGCCATGCACATTCCAAGACATGATTCTTGCAGACATCAATCTGACATATTGTTAGCTAAAGCATCATAGGCATTTTGGGTGGGTACAGATTGCATATAATCATGTAGAGTACCTGTTCCCTTAGACTGACGTGTGGCTAAGGAGGTATTGTTGGAGTAAGAGTTGGTGGGCTTATGGCTCCATTCCTTACCTCCTAGGTGTTGGTCTTTGGGGACACCTCTGGAAGGAGGGGGAGGCATCCCGTGATGAGTTGCACTTGTGTTTCTTGTTATGTTGGGTTACCCAACCCTCCTCGATTGTTTCATGAGGAGTTTGCTCCATAGGAGCCTCAAAAGCTAGAGGGGGCTGAAGGGAGATGTGGGTAACTGCCAAGTTAGAAGCTTGGGGCACTGAATGAGCAGGGAAAGAGGTCACATCATGAGAACTAGAAGGTTGTAAAGGTTGAACATGAGGTACTATTTTGCTTGCATGTTGAGTAGTGGTAGTAGGAGTACTAGCAGGTTGGTTTTGTTGTTTGGGAGGTCTCACTGGATAATTTTTAATCATATGGCCTTGTTGTCTGTAGTAGAAACATGAGTTTGGCAAGTTGAGATAATTAATTCATTGTTCAAATTGGATACTAGGGGCTCTGAATAAGATCTTACTTGAGAGGTCCTTGGAGACATCAGTCTCAACCAAGATGTGTGGGTGGGAGCGCATGAAGTGTGAGGGCTCGGATGGGAGGAATAATGGCCTTCCAAACCTAGCAGCTATCTGAGGTAAGTACTTTGTGCATGCCAGGTTTAAGAAAGGGAGTTCAATCCAAAGGGGGTATTTCATGTTTGACACATTCTTAGGATCAAATTGGAATGCCCAATGTTGAAGAAAGACCAATTGACCAAAAATCATCCAAGTGTCGAGTCTTAGGGCTTTTAAGCAAGAGTCTTTGGAGGTGAAAGTGATAGAAACAAAGGATTGACCAAGGCGATGATGAGAGGCAATCATCCAACCCTTGGATTCCCAAACTTTGACAAACCATCGATTGAGCTCTTCATCGGGGGGATTCTTCTAGAAAAGAATAGAACAACAATTCGCTCTTCTAATTCTTTTATTTCTTCAGTAAAATCATCTTGCAATTCAAACTCAAAGGTACCTGACTCTTTAGCTTGTTGATTTGCCTGTTCAGAGCTTTGATTTCCTCCTACATGTCCAGCTTCGAGGGTTCCCTCTTTTGGTACATGTTGGTCACCACCTCCTTGTTCGGATCCTCCAGGTCCATGGGCTGAGGGTGCGAGGTCAACATTATTCTATCTTATGTTGGAATGAAGGTCCTCCAGTTGAGTTGTTGGGGATGCTTGAGAATTGCTACCATTGAAAGTCAGGTTGTTGAGCAACGCATGGGTGTAAGGGGAGCTAGCATTGGCTCCCCCTGCAACATGGCACCCAATCTGGTGGGGGAGCTTGAACGGGAGCGTGGGTTACTGCCTTTGGAAATCTCACTTCTATCATGTTCCTCTCTTAGAGTTACATTGTTTTGCATGTCACGGTAGAGGTATGGCTCAAATCTAGAGGAAAATCCATGAGCAGGGCTAGAGACTCCCTCGGGCCCCAAATGATCATCCTCCCATTCTGGTTGTTGGGTTGATTTCTTCCTGAACTTAAATAAGGGGTCCGCTAGCAAGTTGCTAAAAGGTGAAACAAAGAGCTCCTCATCCTGTGACTTGCCCTCTCTATGGGGATGAGAGACAGAACTAGAAGTCGGTGGCCTGAGCTCATTCTCTTTCTTGTTGAGTGAAACTGTGTGAATCCCACCATAACTGGCATGCGATGCACCTTCTAGAGCAAAGAACCCTAAGTCAACTACTGTCTCAGTCTCTTTGGCATGAAATGACAATGTTGCAGTCTCTGTCTTGGGTAAATGGTCACCTACAACACCCAATGATGAATTTCCATCATTTGACAAAGATCTTGGAGAGACGCTATTCACATCAATCTCCATGTTGCACCCCTCGGAGAGCCCTCTTTTTGTAGAAAAAATCCTTACTATCATATTATTTTTGTTTTAATTAGTGTTTTTTTCTTTGATACATAAAATAATCACAAGGGAACTTGGACCTAGACCCTTCCTCACTCATCACTTCTAAAGTTTTACATTGTTGTTTGGTTTGCAATAGACTACCTTTACCCTTTGCCATAAAATCTATAGTTATGAGCATTGAAAAAGAAATAAAATTTTAAAAATAGGGGAATAATATTTAAAATATATTTTTAGGAGTATTTAATTTTATTATAATAATAGAAGAAAAGAAAAGGTAAAATAGTTTTTAATGTTTACATTAAAATTTGTTATTTATTAAATATATATTTCTTCAACCAAACTTCAGTTATCAAAGCATGATGTATAACTTCACCTCTAATTGGATTGGATTGAAACCTTAACCTTGTGTTCGTGGTTCCAAAGTCTTATTATTAAACCAACTCAATTTGAATTGGAGAAAGCTAAGACAAAATATAACAAAGTTAAATGGTATAGTTGCATCATTAGTGAAAGGTTCCAAAACAAATAAGAAGAGGATCATCCTTAAACAATTAAATTTGGTATGTTAGTATTGTAGAGGCTATATCTGAAGGAGGAGGCCTATATTAAGGTCCTTAGCAAAAGAAGAGAAATAGTCCTAATTATATAAATGAGTATGATAGTCTTAGAACTCCAACATTCAAAGAAGATAGGAAATTAGCAATATGGAATCTTGATTGAACAAGGAAGAGTCATAATTATTTTGATGAAAATAAATGAATATGATAGGTTTATAACTTCAACATTTAAAGGATATAGAAAATTAGAAATATGAAATATGAAACCTCAACCTCGTGTTCATGTTCGGAGTTCCAAAGTCTTATTATTAAACCAACTCAAGTTGAATTGGAGAAATCTAAGACAAAATAGAACAAAGTTAAATGGTATAGTTGCATCATTAGTGGAAGGTTCCAAAACAAATAAGAATAGGACCTTCCTTGAACAATTAAATTTGGTATGTTAGAATTGTAGAGGCTATATTTGAAGGAGAGGGTCTACATTAAGGTCCTTAGCAAAAGAAGATAAAGAGTCTAGATTATATAAATGAGTATGATAGGCTTAGAACTCCAACATTCAAATGAGATAGGAAATTAGCAATATGGAATCTTGATTGGGAAAGGAAGAGTCATACTTATCTTGATGAAAACAAATGAATATGATAGGTTTATAACTTCAACATTTAAAGGATATAGAAAAGTAGAAATATAAAATATGAAACCTCAACCTCGTGTTCGTATTCGGAGTTCCAAAATCTTATTATTAAACCAACTTAAGTTGAATTGGAGAAAGCTAAGACAAAATAGAATAAAGTTAAATGGTATAGTTGCATCATTAGTGAAAGGTTCCAAAACAAATAAGAAGAGTATCTTCCTTGAACAATTAAATTTGGTATGTTAGAATTGTAGAGGCTATATTTGAAGGAGAGGGTCTACATTAAGGTCCTTAGAAAAAGAAGAGAAAGAGTCCTAATTATATAAATGAGTATGATAGGCTTAGAAATCCAACATTCAAATGAGATAGGAAAATTAGTAATATGGAATCTTGATTGGGAAAGGAAGCGTTATAATTATTTTCATGAAAAAAAATGAATATGATAGGTTTATAACTTCAACATTTAAAGGATATAGAAAAGTAGAAATATGGAATCCTGATTAGGCCTAAGAGTGGAGACTTTGAAACTTTCAATAAAGGTCTACAATTTGAATCCTATAGGGGAAAGGGTTGTACACCATGCTTGGGTAACAAGTTATGGTTGGATAATCATATATTACATAAACAAACATCTTCAATGAGAGTAGTCTCATATATCATATAGTTTCGTAGACGTTAAAAACTATTTTATCTTCTACCTTCTAAAATAAATAATTCAACTAAAGAAAGAAGATTAAACTAAAATAATTGAAAGTACAATTATTTAATAGAAGAAAATAGATCCAAATAATCGATATATATATATATATATATAAAATTAAAAAAATAACTATTAAAATTACACTTGTTACTTTACTTCATAAACATAAAAAATTCTAAAAAATAGTATGGACCATGAGGATCTATATGCATTTATAAATAGAAACATTTTAATTAATTTTAATAGATATATCAATGAATGGATAACAAAAGAAAAGAGCAATACTTTAAGGAATAACTATATTAAGGTGGTATAGGTTCGTTGGAAGCAGTCCCTGTGGTTTGAACCTTGCACTTGACAGTTACAAAAAATAGTGTGGATGTAACCAACTCTCCTATGTATAAAAAAAAATATACACTTAGATAATATTTATTGAGTAAAACCTAAAAAAATAATGGGAACATGCTTAGACTATAAAGAGGTTATTACTTATTTTGGTGAGAAAAAATTTGTTTAAAAATGATAGTCTTTCACTTACTGGCCATGGTTAATATATTGTAATATATTATAGTTGCTTATGGGTCACTTTACCTCTCGAAAATGTGATAAATTTGTTATTATATGAACTAATAATATAAATAGTCTACACCTCCAATAATTTCATATTATATTAGTTGGACATGATTTTCTTTGTTGGTGATGGTATTCACTATTTAAGCGTGCTTTATTTTTCATGTCATATTTTTTATTTCGGTGTTTTATTTTTTAATGTAAATATATGAACTAATAATATAAATAGTCTACACTTCCAATCATTTCATATTAGTTGAACATGATTTTCTTTGTTGATGATGGTATTCACTATTTAAGGGTGTTTTATTTTTCATGTCATTCTTTTTATTTGGGTGTTTATTTTTTAATGCAAATTTTGGGTGATATATTAGCTTTTAGTTTTCCTCTCAAAGTAGTAAATTTTTGCATAGTATTTAAGTAGTGTAAGTTTTCACAACTCTATCCAACATTCCATTGGGGAAGTATTTAAAATCAAAGTCATACTTTCAAAAGTTTTACTTCAAAAAATTTTATTCACTTGTTTTGGTTTTGTGACATGAATAAACAATTTTGGGATGTCTTCTACACTTTATTTCTCCTCTTTCAGTAGATCTTGGAAACTTTCTTTGCTCGACTTTTCCTAGCAGGATCATTGCCCCAAAATTTGGGATGTTTGTAGACTTATACTTCTTAATCATATTTGTAATTTTATATGCAAAAAGGTGTTTGCCAATTCCACTCCATGTGATTTAATTTTAGAAGATTTGACCTTTGATCTTTTGTTACATTTAGGACACATTCATTCCTATGTTCATGGAGTTTCTAGCACATGAGGAGATGTTATGGACCCAATTTTGCTCCTCCATAGGATATACTTTTAGAAGGCTTGCCCTTTGATCTTTTATTATATTTGGGACACATTCATTCTCATGTTCATGGAACTTCCAACACACTAGGATATGTTATCGACATACTTCATAAACTTTCTCATTTGATACAAGATCTTCAGAAGGTCCAATAGGAAACTGAAGAGAAGGTAGTAAATAATGATGAACAAATTCAAGAACTGATTACTTATATTTATTCGTTCGAGACTTTAGAAGATATTATGGAAGACATGCCTAGAACTTCACTATATGATAGTCTCTCTTATGGATGAGTGATGATATTTGGTGTATTACAATAGGATTTTTTTTATTGGTAAGTGGGTTTTGAAAGGGTCCTATAACCTTTTACAAAAATAAGATAGTTAGGATAAGATCTCCTAAATAAAAAGTATCCAACAACACCAAACCTCTATGGGTCATCAAATGTAACCACAAAAAATAAATAAGAAGGTCCACTTAGGGGCTAAAGAGAGAACCTTAAGAGGTCGCAGAAATAACCCACGTAGGGGCAGACAAGGAATGAGAAAAATAAATATGCTTCCTGACAAAAATAAAAAAACCAGCAATCAAGACCGCATAGTTAGTTGCTAAGATTTCCATTGTCTTGGCTTGCACCAGTGTGCTTAGCTCCCACCAAACTCTTAAATTCTTCTAGGATTTCATACTGGTACTTGTATTCATCCAGGAGAGCTTTTGCCTGAGTCAGAAGAGAAGAGGTCATCTTGGCAACCCTCCCAAGAGCTTTCATAATATCATGGAGGTCTTGGAGATGGCCTCGATAGAAGCATAACACTAGGAAGGCCAACAAGGGTGGCTGCGTGGAGGTTCCTTCCATGGGGTGGCATTTTTTGGACACGCTTTTAGGTCTAATCTAGAATGATATGGATTCATCCAAGTTGTGTTAGGGTACCTAGGAATAGATATTTGGGAATATATATTATTGTGAGTGTTTGGTTGTGCTTTTGGTTTTGACACACTCAAGGAGCATGTTTTTTATTTTATTTACTTTTTTTAATTTGGTTTTGTGTGTTTGTTTGCTCCTTGAGTATGTCAAAGGTGGTAGGCCAGGTACGAGTCTTGGGCATTTTTGGCGGAATGGATACCACTGCCTCCTTGGGTCTTACCCGAAAGTGGCATCCCTTTTGGGATGTTTTCCACAAAAAAAATAAAATAATAATAATAATAATTATATGAGTAGAGTAATATGAGCAAATTAATAGGTATATCAAGGCTTATAATATATCAAATAACATTCACTAATAATCAGCAATATGAATGTAAATAGACTGAATCATACATGTACAAAGCATGTAGAACAACTTACAATATTAATTGCTCAAAATGTATGTAATATTTATTACTTCTCTTTCTATTACAAATATGATACTTGATACTTCTCTTTGTAATGTGATATTGATACTTGATACTATATGCTTCTATATGAAGTACTATATAGCCATAGTAGAATGAATCTTTGGATACTTGACTATTCCTTTTCATATGCTAAGTCTCATGACTCTTGGCTTCTCTACTTGACACTTGCATACTTTATGAACACATGACTCTATATTGTATGCACACCTATACATGACTCTTGACCTTCATAACTTGCACACTTTAACTAAGACACTTGTGCACATCTTTACATTACATATTTGCACTCTTACATATAATTCACTTGTGTACATAGACTCAACTTACACTTGCACACTAACTCACATGACACTTGTGCATTTCCTGCATATACACACTTTATATAAAGGGAAATATTACTCACACTCTAAAATATGACTCAAAACTATTTGTTATTTACATATGTACCATGAAGATACCATGGGGGTGCGCTAGCATGTACCAAATAATGTAATATACTACAATATGGATCTATCAGATACATGAATCATCATCAAATAGCCATTGGACTTCCACACATTTTCCTCCAAGTGGTGCATGTGAGAGATGTATTTTTGAGAAGCATCATAGGGAGACATTTCCAAAAGAGACTACAAGACATGCTACTCACCCAATGAGATCATATATAGTGATATTTGTGGACCCATAGGTACACCATCCTTTTTAGAAATAAGATTCTTTTTGTTGATGACTTCTCAAAATATATGTGGTTGTATACTATTCATACTAAGGATAGGGTCTTTGGGAGATTCAAGACTTTCAAGGTTCTTGTAGAAAATCAATTGGATGGGAATATCAAGTGCCTCAAGTCAGATGGGATAGGTGAGTACATGAACAATACCTTTTATGATTTTTTGACTCTTCATGACATAGCATATTAAATAACTATTGACTATACACCTAAGCATAAGGATAAGACTAAAAGGAAGAATAGGGTAAGCATGGAGATAGCATGTTGTATGATTCATTCTAAGGGGATAAAGCATAAATTCTAGGGTGAACTCATCACTTATACATCATACATCATCAACAAGGTTCCCACTAGAGCTATTCAAGGTATGACACCTCATGAGAGGTTGACAAGAGATAAGCCTAATGTGTCTCCATTCTATATCTTTGGATCTTTAAAATGGGATAACATACCAAATATCTTCAAAATAAGGCGGTATCAAAGAGTCATAGATGCATTTTGTGGGGTATTTAGATACCTCAAATGCATACTACCTTTATGGCCCTCAGAGGCATAAGGATTTGATTTAAAGAGATGTCATTTTTGATGAGGTAGTTCTAGGTGCTCCTTCTAGTCCACCATATAAGATTTTGGTAGAATATTCTTTTGATTCTTTGATTGAATTATACTCAACTATTTCTTTATATATTTTGGTAGGCACTATTCCCATTAGAGCATCTTCTCCATATTCATCTTCAAGGGGAGATTCATTACCTATATATTTGATCTATTCAATGTTACACCACCTACATTTTTAGATTTAGAGCATGATGTACAAGATACATTAGTTCAAAGTCCTTCAAATTTTCATGATGAAATGAGTAGTGATTTTGAGTTGGATTATTTAGTTTTGGTTTCTAATATTGCTTTTCCACACAATGCACATGATTCTTCCTTAGTTCATACAACACCCAAGTGGTTTAAGATATTTGTGAAGGACGCTTATAATATTATATCTCTAGAACAACATCGTAAGGATCCTTCTTGAGTGTTGCTCTTGAAGATTGTTCATTCGTAGGATCCTCTTATATATTCTTGGGATAAGGACCAATTGAAGTGGGAAGATGTTATGCTTGTGAAGTATGAGGTATCGATGAAGAATAGGAATGTGATGTTAGTTTTCTTTTGAAAGAAAATAATTTAATTGAATGCAAATGGGTCTATAGGAATAAGTATACTTGGGATGGTCAGGTGGATAAGCACAAGGTACACAATGTTGCTAAATGATTTCCCTTAACAGGACTTGATTATTTTAAGATATTTTCTCTAATGGCTAGGACGATTCAATAACAACCTCATATAGATTGAAGATGCATTAGATGGAAATAAAGAGTGCTTTCCTACATGGTGAGCTTCATGAGGAGATTTGCATGTAGTAGATACCTAGATTTGAGCTTGAGGACCCTACTCTTTTGGTTTGTTTATTGACTAGTTTCTTGTATGGAGTTAAGTAGATATTTTACACTTAGTATGAGAAGATTACTTTTTTCCTTAGTTATTGCATTTTGTGATATGAGCCAAAACATGATGTTTCTATAAAACATCAATTTGGAGAGAATTTGGTGATTTTTCTTTATGTTGATGATCTTCTCATTACCAATGGCTCTCCTATATTGATTCAGAATATAAAGATATGACTTTGTTTCATATTTGAGATATATTTAGGGCTCTTGCACTACTTTTAGGGGTTTCAGACTGATCAAACAAATTCTGGCATTACCATTTCACTTCCCAAGTATGCATTAGATATTATTCAATGTTTTATAACAAAGTATTGTAATTCTACTTAGACTCCTTTTGCTTTAGGCTTGAAGCTTCGAGTTGATTGTATGTCTGCTTTAGTGGATACTACTTTGTATTGGTCTCTTATGGATGGAATTATTTATATTACTCACACACAACCTTGTATGGGTTTTAATATCAGTTATTATTTTGGGTATAATAGAGTCATTAGACCAAAACCAAGAGGATTCTCAAGTATATCCAAGGGATTATCATATGGGTATTCACTACCGAGTTAGATCTCTAATTTAAATAGGATTTTCAAATGTTAATTGGATCAATGATTTGGATGAGCATTGGTCCACCATAGGCTTTGTGTTCTATTTGAGATCTAGCCCTATTTATTGGTATTCCATATGGCAATCCACCATATATTAATCTTCTATGAAATATAAATATTGTGTTGCCAATGAGGCAACTACACATATTTAGTGGATTCTCAAGATTTAGAGGAGATTGACATTCCTTAAATTTTTCCACTCAATGTGACAATCAGAGCACCATCCAACTTATCTAAAATATCATGTTTTATCAACAAACCAAGCACATCAAGATTTGAATACATTTTATGATATGGATTCATGCATGTGGGGTGCTTGATCTATTTTTTGTGTCTTTAGTGGAGTAGGAAGAAAATATCCTAAACAAGGTCATGCCCTAGGTTACTTTTGTGCACATCAAGAGCTACCTGTTGTAGAAGAGAGTCCCTTAATGGGGGATGACAAATATGGATCTCTCTTCATGTCCCCCATTCAAATTAAGGGGTATGTTGGAATATGTGGTGGTTAAGCTACTCTTGAGGCCACGATTGACTTGTACATTGTATTATACATATAAGCCATTTGAACTCTTGTTAACCTTGAAAAAGACATTTTTGTAATATTTTGTTATTTTAATCCTAAAGGTTGGTTTCTTAACCTTGACCTAAAGGTAAAATATATTTGATCATAAATACAACATCATACCAACCATTTCATAATTGGCTAGAGTGTAATTATATTATATGATAGCAATATTATTTGGAGTCCATAGATACCCCCTATACTATGTGCATTACTTTGTGTGTATTTTTTAAGAAATATTTGGTAATGTGTTGATTTCATTCATTTCTAGAAACTACTATAAAATCTAATAAAGTTAGTCTTTAGTAGTAAATCAAACCATTGTTGCTATAGTAAATAGAGTGACTACACCTCAAGTCAATGTGACATAACAAATGACTAGATTAACTAAAATGAGTAGTTATTACTTTACTACTCAAATTACAATAGTGAAAAATCCCTATTTTTGGGAATTAATAGACCCACACTCAGCCTACTCCCAAGGAACCATACTCCCTTTAGTTAGAAATATGAACTTTGAATGATAAGGGAAGATTCATATATAATGTATAAAGGAGCAATGTGGAAGAGTCCCAACCCTATCATAAGGGGCATGTAAGAAAAGCCTTAAGAATGAAAATAGGGAATTTAAATATAAAAGATAAAAAGTTAAATAATATTGTGAATCAATTAATCCTTTCTTAGATAAAGATTCATAGGAAATAGAATAAGTAAGGTGTTTAGTGTTTCCCTAGGAGGAGTAAGGTCTATAATAGGAGCAAGAATTAAACCAAAATACAAGAGATTTAGGTTTATCTTTGAGGTTGTGGTGGCTATGGAGGTAACAAAGGTAAATTTACAATCATAACATGAGGAATTAGTGCTTCCTCTGGATAATAAATTGATTCATACAAAGACAATGGAAAGGGAAATTGGGTCAAAATACAAGGATGAAAATAAGTTGATAAGGTTTGAAGAATTGACAAGTAAATCTCCTTTTATGAAAGCCTTTTAATTCTTTGAAGAGGTATTCCCAAAATAAAATTACCAAATTCCTAGGATTCCTTGGAGATTCAAATATATGCAATACCCAAAGCAGTTAAAATTAGCAAAATTCTAAAATATTAACAAATGCTTTGATGTGTGATCATTATGAACCAACAAAAGAAGGTGAAATACTTGGTCTCCCAAAATATGAGGCATTTGGTTTTTATTTAGAGGAAGAGAAACCTATAGAAGAAGTAGAGGTAAATATGCAACTAGAACACAAGATATTTATACCATAGCTAACATTAATACTAAAGCTCATAGACAAAATAAAGGAAGAAATTGACCTAAAATATGAAATGTACAACTTCATAATGAAGAAAAAAGTTTGTAGGGTTTGGATAAATCTCATAGGGGCCCTCTTGTATAAAAGTATTCTTGTTTGAAGATGAAATCATAGAACTAAATACTAATCAATATTTAGAGAAGGATTCACCTATGACTCCTAAGGTTTTTCAAGTGATTGTAGACAAATGAAATACATTTAGTAATAGAAAGGCTAGGATACTAGAAATGAGACATTATCGATAATATTGGGGAATATTGCCAAGGTAAAACTTGAATTCTAATAGTTTAATCCTTTGAAAGGCGACATTGAACTTGTTAGAGAATAGTAGTAAGAGGAACCATTATTATTGAGCAATGATATGTTACTTGGTTACATAAATATAAGGGCCTAAATTAATAGTCAATATCATGATCTATAATGGAATGAGATAAAAAGTGAGGAAGCTACCACTATTGTAAATATTTTAGCACCCACCCATGCTCTCAACCACTTCAAAGTTAGAAAGGAGTATAATTTTCAAGATTGTTTACATCAAGAGATAGATCAAAAGGGAAAATTTGGAGGAAAAGTTGTTCTAACCATCCAGACCATGACATCCATTGATGATCATAATTATATTGATGAATACTACCTCCTAAAATGTATTAGTGTGGCTCTAAATTGGGAAAGACATCTAGAAAAAGGCCCTTTATCTGTACCTCTAATGTCATATGACTAACCATATTTACATAGGTATTAGAAGATTTTGAGTTGGAACATTGAAATTAAAAGGGTAGGTAGCTATTTCCTTGAACTCATAATTTTTTGCTTAATGTAATAACTGCTAAATACTTGCGTTTATAGATTCATTTCTCCAATTCTTATTCCTTATCTTTGATTTTTTCTAAGATGCTAAAAAAAATCCCATCTAGTTTGAGTGATTTTTTGTAAGAGATGTTCGGTTTCCCTTTTCTTCTATCCCTTTATTTCTAAAACTGGTGGAAGATATCTCCATAATTTATGGTTTCTTTCCTAAGATTGATTTGGAGAAAATAACATACCAACCTAGGAGTCAACACAAGAGTCAATGAATGTGGCTCATTATTAGAAACCATTATGACAAATGAAAAGGAGGTCCAACTCACTAGATCTTTGATGACTCAAGGAAAATAAGGAAAAAGGGAAATAATAAAATGACAAATAACCCTATAGAGAAGGGATCTAGAAGAGAAGAAGATTTACATATCAATAAAATAGTAGCAAGAATGGAAGTTTCTTATCTAAAAGCACAAAGTACTTCTAACATCTTCCCCACAACCATCTTCACTTCACTTCCACCCCTTGTTTCTTTTGATTCTCATCACTATTCTTTCTTTCCCTCATATTTCTTCTATACCCACTTGTTGAATCCCCTAACTTATTCTATTATGTCCATACAACCTTAAAGAAGCATAGCCATAATGTCATTGGTAGGTTTTTATACACCAATTTTAGGGCCTTCCATTCATCATCACCAATAGACAACAATCTAGTTTTTCCTTTTATCATTGATGCTATCATCATCAACTATTTCATCACCAAGAACTCATCCTTCAATCCCCCACTCTACAAATGTCCCTATATCACCATGTGTCCTCATTCCAACCCCTCTTATTACCCACACCCACTTAGTTCATACTATCAACCATTTCATCGCATCAAACTAGTCTTCTCACCCTCATAGGTCCATTGGTTACTATGGGTACATTGAAACTCTTATCTCCAATTATATAAGAAGTGTTTGAGGAAATACACACTATTTCAAATAAATATCCCACCCTTTATATCAGTTATTTTTTTCTCATTGGGTAATAAAAATCCCTAAAATAGACATACAAGGAAGTATCAGACATCATAAAGGGGACAAGAAAGCAAATTGATCAAGACATTTCCAAGAGTTGTAATGTATACCACACTTGTGATCTCTTTCTAATTGGAAAAAAGGAAAAATAAATGGTTGATTTTAGAGGATAGTCACAATGAACTATGATTGCCAAATATACAAGAAATTGTTGAAGTTGAAAGATACAAGAGGTAAGCCATGGATAATGCATAGGTAATGAAATGACTAGTATAAGAGATGCAAAGGTAGGTGATGTAACTATAGTGAAAAATAGAGGTATAAAATAAAAAGTATTAATAATGATTTGAGAGGGCTAGTAGTAGCATAGGAAGGGATGAGAAAACAATTATCCAAACTAAATGGTAATTAGCATAAGGGAAAAAAGAGTTGATGCAATAAGAGATACAATAATTTTTTTAGGAACCTACTATTAAAATAAACACTCACACATTTACTTGAAAATAAAAATATATTCTCACAACACACTTGGAAATAAAATGCACAATACGAAAGTAAATTGCAGAAAAAGAACAATCTCACAATAACACTGAATTGCAAGCCTCTTCGAGGGGGCAACCTCCTTCAATACTTTATTTAATTATACAAAACATATACATACAATACTGCCCCTCACAGTTTTAAGGAATTCCTCTAGAACCTAACTCCTAAGGTTGGCTTACATGCAAAATGCCACTTGAGCTAGAATCTCCTACCTACAATTAGTTACATTCTTGAAAAATGGTTACATAGAAGGGCATCATTTGGCATAGGCGCTTCTTAATCCAAAACTATAATAAAAAATTACAAAATATTATCATGGGTACTACCAACGTTCCACAAGGCCTATTACATCAAGTATTAGGATGGGGTCCTAACAACTTATAGCATCACCTTAATCAATTAAAAGTAACAATACAAAGTAGAATATAGTGATTTTTTATAGATTTATGGAAGGGGTTTTGGAAGGATCCTCAAAAATTTTACAATAGGAGAAGACCCTTAGAGAGGGTCCTACAAGACATACTCCCAGGAACAATGGGGAGGAGAACATAAACTAGAACCAAAATAGGGGAAGGCCTTGGAATTACCATAGACAAGACAACAAGAGCAAGGGAGGAAAAAATAGAGGAAAAAAGAGAAGACAAAGCCAAAGAGATTAGACAACAACAACAACGACATGGGTATCCAATACTTCTTTCAAAACATCATCCCCAAACTTTATTCTAAAATCCTCCAACAAGGCAACAACCTGATCCATAAAGAAGCTCTTCTCATGGAAGTGAATAGGGTAAAAATGAAAGAGAGAGCCTAATTACCAAATGTGACTTTGTAGTAAAATAGGAAAATAGAGATTGTTGAGTGATATTTTTGCCCGATTACGAAAACACGCTCATAGTTAGGATCCTATCAAAAAATCCTCTCTTGCAAATAAATTTAAAACTTCTCCAAGGTTCTTTTTGCTTAAATATGCTTGTATGTTTGTAAAGTGTAAGTGTTGCTGAATACCTTAGAGGTGCAAGTAAATGTTAACAAGGGGCCTATGGTTTGATATTTGATTTAAATTGTGAAAATATTTTTCATAAAATTAAATAAGATTAATAATCAAATATTACCAAAAATAAAACTTATGAAGTGCAAATATTTGAATTTAACCTTAGAAAATAATTTTAATTAAATTTATCCAAATAATTAATGTTTGAACTTTAATTATTATTATTTGGAAAATTTAATTAATTAAAATCCTAATGTTTATTTCAAATGTGAAATGCTGAGAATTTAATAAAATGAAATAAACATTTACCCTAATATGGAAAATTAAAACTATGCATAAAATTATTAGGGTTTTGATTTTCTCGTGCAATGAAATAAAATAAAATAAAAAGGGCTTAGGGTTAGGAAATAAAAAATAACAAAAATTAAATAAAAATAAAACACAGGTTACAACAACTTATGAAATCCCCACCCTGAATATGCAAAAGGAAATATTCTAAAACTTAACCTAATCTAATCCAACCAGTATTCACACAATCCGAATTAGATCTGGTGCAATCTTCCAAGGGAAATAATCAATACATCAAACTATTAATCATGAAACTACCATCAACATGCATATGTTTCATGAAATAATTCAATAATATTGTATAAATATCTTCAATTAATACAGATTATAGAATACCTCACATCAATTGACTTTTTTATGGATGAAAAACTTCTTAGTAAAGCAACCTGGGAGGAAACCTTTGGCAATGTCCTTCTTCAATCTTCTCTTCCGCTCGCTCCAAAAATATTTTGGCCCTTTTCTCTGAGTCTTAATGGTAATTTATAACTTCAAAACATATGTAGTTATTCGGTTTGCAATTTTGTTTGTTCAGTTTCATATCAGTTGCTGAAAAGTTTTCATAACCATTTTCTTCCACGAAAAATCATTTTTTAAATCATTCAATTTTATACATAATGCTTATATCGTCCTATGATATAAAAATGATCTGATTATCAATAGCATGGTAAGGCTCTACTTATCTTGGTAATTTGCAAGCTTCCTCTTTTAAATTATCCATAGTTCTTATCTATTACTGAAATCAACATCTCAAAACCTCGAAACACACGATATAGATTCAAGAACCCTCATGAATGATAGAATATGCACTCTCTTCAACTTCATAAATAAGAAATAATACCTTTGTTTTCATGAAAATTAACCAGTGGGTCAAGGCAGTCTCCTACAAAAGTCATAATAATATTTTGTAGATTGCCAAGGCCTCTGATTACGTTCAAGATCCGATTGTTTAACTATTGTGATTTGTGAACTTATCACTTATTTCCCTTGTTCGTCGATCCGGTTTCCACTATTGCACGTGAAAATGTTTCCACCACCCTCCGATGCTGTACCAATGACACTTATAATCCACCTTTGCAGGCCTGCATGACTGAGATGGGGCCTCTTTAATTCCCATTGCTAATAATATAATGTCAACAATTTGAATTCCCCATGTGCCAAGCAGTTCAATCCAACATCATGACTACACCCCCACAGAGCCCCCACTACAAAACTTTCTATTTTTGTGTAACAAATTGAAATGAGATCAAGAACAACAAGGTTATCAAGACCAATTAAAATGTGCAAAACACCCTACAATAAATTTAGTCCAAGCCTTGTTAAGTAGCATTGTTCGCAGAAGGAAGCTAGATACCATTAACCCGAGATAAATATCGTTGCTCATGAATTATGCCAAAGACATGAATTTTCTCATGATACATGAGTATCCCATCAAATCGATCATCGTTCCCAGCATCTTCCATTTCAATGTAACTTCGTGGCTGAAGCTACCCAAGTCAAAGAGTTGTAAGAAAACAATTGCCTAGGACCCATGATATTACTTACAATTCAATTTATTGAAGTCGGTCGTGTACTCCACATCTTCCTTTGTAAAGTCTAAATATTCTATTCCCCTTTGTAATAGTAAACCTGAACCATTTATTTATACTCACTACTAAATGCTCATTCAATTTCTCAGTGTCATGCGTAATTCTATCTACCGATGAAAAGTAACTCATCGTCCTACGAATTTACTTACTACCTTTGAAATCATTGAAGCAGGTCATCCATTGCCAACAACGTTAATCATATTCTCTAAAGTATTTAGTGTAGTTTCTTCGATAGACATCATTTTATAATACGTTAATATCGTACTTTCACTGCTGACATAGTTACCTTTAAAATGATGAAAATTTCACCATTCTCTCTCCACGAGATGCATATACCAAATAAATTAAACATGGCCCTCAATATCAATATTTTAAACCTATTTTTCAAGCTTAAAGTTATGAATCTCCATTCTCTATTACTGTGCATCTTCTAGAAGAACAAACTCGGGCGTAGTCTTCTTCTACCTAATCGAAGCCAAGGATTATAATCGCAGAACTACCTTCTTCACCATAGTTTTCATCCCCCCAAGGATATTACAAAACAAACTGTGTATTATGTGACGGTGCCTTGAAAAATAGTGACCACCTCCTAAATCATTTAATAGTTTTTATCCTCCGTGGCATCATTGTGTCAAAAAGTACAAAAACATGTCAAGTAACCTATTCACTATCAACCCACCGCTAGGTTCTTCCTGTGAATGATACACTAGCCAGCCAACACTGGCTTCTCCAATTTGTAGTGTGATAGCTTCCATGGATTCTAAACTTGTGAAATGAGAACCGATTAAATGAATTGCTCTATGGGCTTCCCCTCTAGATATTTTTGTTGTAATGGATATATGGTCATCCGACGTCACCTGTAACTCCTCCGTCAAACTTCACGACATCTCTCATTGGCTTTATTATTAACATTGACATCATCACCTTCAACATTTTAGAACTGGTCCCTGTGTCAACATATGTTTCAAATAAATTTCTTATTTAATGCACCTTTAAATATTAATTGTATATATTAAAAATATCTGACATCCATAAGTTTTAAGATACTTCCAACTTTGAAATAAGATACATTGTCTCAAATGTAGCGATAAATGTGTTTTCCTTTTGCTACATACGTACTTCAACATTATACTTTTGAAACAATGAGCTAGCATAAAATAGACAACATAAGAAGGTTGCTAAATACTCATGGTGATAATGCCTGTATGAGATATTTTCGAAATAGGCTAGCTAAATGGAACGGATATGGTCAAAAGAATAAAATATTTAACGATGAAATCAATCATAGCTTCAAAATTACAAAAAAATCAAGTGGGTCCCCAAATTTGGGGTACGTTGTGCAATGGCCACAACAAAGATCCATTCCAAAGCTAGAAAATCATGTAGGATCCTATTGAGTGATATATCTGCCCAATTACAAACATATACCAACGGTCAGGACAATATGTCCTCTCTTGAAAGGAAATATGAATTTTTCCAAGGTTCTGGTAAGGTTGGTCTAACCTGGTTGATTTATTTCAAATTATAAAAAGGAAAATATAAAGAATAATGTTGGAATGTTCAAGGCCACATGTAACTATTACAAGGGTGAGTGATTAATTTTGATTTTAAGGTCTGAATTCAAATCTAATCTACTGCAATTATCAATTCAATTATCTTGTTCTTGACAAATTTCATAGTAAAATGCATGTAAAGCAAGATTCTAGGCTTGCTACCTTCTAATTATGATCTTGAAACACATTCAAAGAGACATTCTGAAACTTATAATAGTAAACACATATTCATCAAAGTAAAGATTCAGAATATCAAACTAGAACTATTTCTAATCTACTTGATTGTCAAAAAAAAATCAAAAGGAAAGGTTAGGGAAAGAAAGAAAACAAGCCATGTGATCTTGAAGCCTTGCAAGGAATCTGTTGCAACAACTAACTTTGAATAACCAGTCTTAGTCTGATCAACTATCACACAATCTGAAACTAAGCTAGTGCCATATTCAAAGGGAAAGAGAGCAAAATACTAAAATTGACTCAAATGCAACCACCATCATCATGCATATATTACACCAAGAATTCTAATACTTTATATTAAATGAAGATATTTAGGAATTACACAGTCTTAGAATTACTTGCTATAGGTGATTGCCATTACAAATATACAAGTACAATAGCAGGGGTATGGACATCCACCGATCTACAAAAGAAAAGAAAATGATGTATCTAAATCAAATAGTGGAATCCGACGACCTTTGTAAACAAGGTCTCAATGGTTATTTATAGCCTTACAATCTTAAAATTTCAATGTTTTTTTTTTAAGTGAAAAACCCCTTGCGGGGCCGCCTTGGTTTGAGAGACCATGAACAGGGGGTTCTACACCGTCAAAGTCACCCGAGAGTCGCACCCAACCCTGCCCGCACCAACATTATCAATTGGATTTTGGATACCCAATTCAGCTTTTTGGTAGGGTGGACATTTGAACCTGGGACCTCTCTTGGAGGATTTCCCTCTTCTCTCCAACTCACCTACAACACCTGGGTCAATGTTTTACAACTGTAATAGTATAGCTAAAATAATGTGATGTGGCATTTTGTGCATCTTCTTGATTTGTATCTGCAATTTTAGCCATAGATCTCTATAATTATTTGAGATGTTGAGCTGTTAGGCACCAAGTGGTCGAAATTAGGTCCAGGTTCAATGTATGTCTACTTTATTCGCTTCTCATTCTCTGCAACTAGTTTATGCAATTTGCTTGGCTTTAATAGCTTCTAGTTGGTTGAGCTTCAATTTGAGCCATCCCCTGTTCCTGTGATAATTCACCATTGAAGATTATCTAACATAATTTATTCTCTAGAGGCTTTAGAAGTTTCAATATCTTTGACATTTCACCTTTTCGATATGTCCTTTCATCTTCTCGTTTGACACTTTATCATCCATTGCCTACAATCACAGAAGAAAGATTCATAAATCAATTCATATAAAAAAACTTTGATGATAAAAAAAATCATTTTATTGCTATTATTAATATTATTATTGCTAAGGTTGATGATTATTAATTTTATTAATTGATTTTCTAAGGTTTGACATTATATTTCATTTTAATTTTTATATTATTTGCTAAGGTTTTTTTTTTTTTAAGCGAAAAACCCCTTGCGGAGCCGCCTTGGTCTGAGAGACCATGAACAGGGGGTTCTACACCATCAAAGCCACCCGGGGGTTGCACTCGACCCTGCCCGCACCAACATTATCAATTGGATTTTGGATACCCAATTCAGCTTTTTGGTAGGGTGGAGATTTGAACCTGGGACCTCCCTTGGAGGATTGCCCTCTCCTCTCCAACTCACCTACAACACCTGGGTTCTAAGGTTTTTGTTTTTAATTTTAGGGGAAAATATTATATTTAATATTAAGTCCAAAAAAAATTATTTGAAATGCCAATTAGGGTTTTGCTTTATTGTCAACATGCTTCGAACAATGGTAATATTTCTTCTTTCTTTCAAGTGTCTTGGGCTAGGGGAAGATTTTACTTGTTTGGAAGAGTTAACTCTTTTAAATCATGATGTAGACATGACTTTAAGCCATGGTAAAATTTCAAATATTATAAATTGGATAAACTTACAATTGTAGTACGGAACCATTAATGAACTTGCAATTGTGGTATGGAGCATGCCTTGGATCGGGATTAATATGAAATTAAATTTTCACATAAATCTGCAACCCTAGCATAGAGAAATCAAAATATTATAGAGTGAATTTTTTTTTTTGAAAATCCGCAACCTTGGTGAAATCAAAAGATTATAGAGTGAAATTAAATGTCCTAGAAATCCACAACCTTGTTCTTAGTTTTGAGCAATTTTGATTTTTAGGCTCTATATTGCGATTCATTCTTGCATTTTACCTTAGTTGACCATGTTGACTATGACGTAGAGCATGAAAGGATGAAAACTATGATCATGGACTGGAGCAAGCTTTTGGTCAGGAAGTTGGTTCTAGACTGCAATTCATTCTCACATTTTTCCTTAGTTGATCATGTTGACTGCGACTTAGAGCATGAAAGGATGAAAATCCTTATCGTAAACCAGATCAAAATTTTGATATGGAGCTGACTCTAGGTCTTTAAGATTATTGGAATTTTGACCATGTAGGCCACAACATAGAGATGACTCCAGGCAACGAGTCAAAACTCAAAAATTTTATTTTTGACCATGTTGACTGCGGTGTAGAGACAACTTTAAGTCATGATGCATTTTTTGCTCTAGGTCATGATTACCCTTTTTGATTTATGCCTTTATTTATTAGCCATACCACGGCATGGAGCAAGCTTTAGGCTGAGATTTTGCTCTTTCATTCTTGTATTGCAAAAAATAGGTAAAAAATCAAAGTGTCCATAATTTCATGAAAATTTTCACTCCTCTAAATAGGCCAAATGAGTATCCAAAAAATCAATATAATTTAAAAACTCATTATAGATCAAGAGATACAACCCTTTGAAGCTCGTGGACTATCACAGGAAATTAATGTGGCTAAAAATGATATTTTATCCAAATTTATTAAAATATTGGGTCCATGCATGTAAATTTGGTACCGTTGTAAAGATAATTTCAAACTATTTCTACCAAGATTTGAATCACATAAAATGGATATTTGTAGCAAAAGTTATGTCCATTTTAGGTTTATAGCTACCTAAAGTGAGGAAATTAAAAAAATCCTAAAAACACATCAAAGAATGAAATCTTCTAAAAATATTTGAATAGCAGTTTAAATCCAATCCATGTTAAAATATTCATTGTAAATAAATTAAAAGAATCATCCAATGCAAGCAAGCTTTAAAAAATTCATTCAAGGCAAGCAAATGTAAAACATGGGTGTAAGCAAATTTGAAACTTGGTGTAGAAATTCAAAAAAATTCAAGTGGGTCCCCAATTGGGGTGAGTTGTGTAATAGTAACAATAGATCCCACGGGTAGAATAGACTCCCTAAGGCTCCATTAGTAGGCTTGGATAGGAAATAACCTTCTTCTAGACAACTTTAGAGACTCTCTTCAAGATAACAACTTCAACTTTAAATTCTTGAAGGAGAACAATATGAGGGATCAAAATTTTCCACATGGAAGTAAAAAAACGGTGTTGGCAAGGCCATATAGATCTCTCGCGAGACTTGAGAGAATATTCAATTCTAGAGTTTTGAAAAAAATCTTCCTTTGCCCTGGGTGGAGGAGAGATTGTTTGAGTCTTCTATCAGAGATGGACTCTGATAGGTGGTTTTCCTTTTCTAATAGATGTAAAGTGGACTGGGCTCCATTAGCAATTTTTAATTCTGTTTCTATTTTCCTAATATCCTACTTCAAAGGTCTCCCTTTATTTTTTTACTATCGATGTCTACGGTTCCTTTTTTTATTTTCTGTTATAGGTTGAGCAGGGCTCTGTTTGAGGTTAGCAATTTGACTTAGGATGGGTTTTTTCAAGGGATTAACTTTACCTTTAACAAGGAAAAAGGTCAAAAGAGCCTCTTTTGTGGTGAGTGAACCTATACAAGGAGGAGGAGGAACTTCAAGGAGAGCAGTGGATGCATGGGTAACTTTAGCAAAAGGAGAGATGATTCTTGGCCGAGCAATAGGAGGGATTCTTGCAAAATATTTAGAGACCTAGAGATGGAGTTTGAAAGAATCGGAGAAGAATCAAAAACTTTATTCAACAAGGTAGGAGCCTCTAAGAGAGAGAAAGGTATGTTGATGAGTTTCTCCATGACTAAAGGGAGTCCTTCCTTAGAAATAAAGGAGTCCTTAGGGTTGATAGCCTCATTTTACAAGCAAGAAAAGGGGTTCTCTTCAATTGGTTAAAGGTTGTTTACAAAGGAGAAAGGGAGACTAACCTGGGTCGAGGAGCCATCACCATTGAACTATGTTATTTCCTTTCCTTTGGATTTTTGAGTCTTTGAGATGTTCGAAGACTAGATCTTCTCATTGGTCAAAGTTTGGATCTCATCGGTAACCAGTCCCATCTGCTTAAAGGTCTTAGTTGACCAAGTAGGATTCCTAGAGTCCTACCAAGATTTATTGGGCCCAATAGGAGGCTTCTCTATGGGACACTAAGAAGAAATGTGTCCTTATTTCTTACAAATGGTGCAAAAGGATGGTTTATTTTTATACTCAATTGCTTGGTGCCAGTTGCAAATATCTAATAATAGCTTGATGGAGGTAGGAAAATTAGAGTCCAAATTGGCATTCATGCACATTATGACATGGATCATGCGAGATTTGGCTTTGGTAGTAGGTTTAAAACAACAAGCTCACCAATGGATATTGTAATTCCTCGTAGGACATCTTCATGCCAAAACTAAATTGGTAATATAGGGAGCTTGACCCATATCGGGGAAATGTTGATGCATTAGGAGTTTATGTTGAAATCCGAACACCATTTCCTAAGAAAAATGCTACCACAACCATAAAACCATAGGCCTACAATGAGGATGTGACTTGAATCTTCAACATTGTTCAATTTGTTAAAGAAAAAGCCTTTGGGTAATACCACTAATTTCATATGACCTTGGGGCTTTCACTTGTGGAAGGCCCACTTCTTGATGGATTCAATGTCAAACCTAGAGCCAATAAATTTATCAATGAGAGAGATGTCTTCTTGAGAAACAATCATGACCATGAGCTCATAAGGGATGCTCAACTTGCCCTAACTTGGAAGGAGAACAAAAGAAATTCTAGAACCAAAGGATAGGTTGGAATATTTCTAAACCATTTTAGCAAAGGATAAAGCAAGGGTCTCATTTCCAAGAACATTTAGGGGATCAGGGGTGAGAGGTGGACCTCCCCCAAAGCCCAAGACCTCCAACCCTCTGACAAGATTACCATAAGAGACATCCTCGGGGCTCGAGCTACTCCCAAGCATGCCAATAGGTTTCCCATCCTTGAATCAAATTATTGTAAAACATCCATCTTCAATGCTATCCCACCTTAAGGAAAATCTAGGGGATCAAGGGTAGCAGGTGGATCCACTTTGATGCAAAATTTCCACCAGAGCCATTCATGTGACTTGGATTGCTCCCAATCTTGCTAGGGATTTCTCGCCCTTATCTTATTCAAACTTTTGCAAATCACCCACCTTTAACGCCATTCAAAACTTAAGTAGAATAGAGTATTGTGAATGATATTCTCAAACAATATTACTAACTTAGAGAATTGTTGGGCATATTAAATAACATTACAAATCAAGACTAGCGCCTCTCCAAGGGCCAATATGACGAGCAAGCATTGGATTGTGAGGTTTTGGGTGATACAAACCTACTTTCTAGTATAAATTAGTAGGCACTTTTAGAACATATTGCCCTAGAGCTAAATATAGGTGACCCATGATTTTATAATTTTTCTATAATATGATCCCAAATTTGAAGACTTTGTACCCAAGAATAAGGCACTATATAAGATCTCTCACTAATCAAGCTTAGTGCTTGTAAAGTCACTAGAAATATAATAGCCTCCATACTACCTTAAAATTCCTATAAGAAAATAGCCAATGGATGACAAGGGAGAGAGAATATACAACCCCAATAACAATGATGTAAATTGGAAATTTTATTAACTTTTCTAGAAAGATAGATAAGTATGGGAACTATTGATTTACTGAAAAATTCCCAATTTGTTGACAAAATAACAGTTCATCGGCTTTTCTTCAAACATTAGCATGATTCCATCCAATAATCCCTAGATAAAAAAAAAACTTATAATCCATAAATAAGTTACAATTTGTCAAAAAGTTAAGATCCATTAAAAAGTTACAATCCATCCACAAACTAGAGATTTGTAAGATTGGGTGGAAACAACTAAAAAATAATAGTCTATAAGTGACATCTTGTTTTATAGGTATAATTATAAATATTAAAAAATAATACTTAGGTGGAAAAAAGGATTAATTCCTTGCCATAAATAGAAGCCTTGGGCTCATTGTAAACATATTTTTACGATTTTGAAAAATACTAGAGCCACTCTTTAATTGTAATTCTCTCTCTTTTCATGAATGGAAAATTATGCATGGCATTTATGCTTCAATTGTGTCTTATCACATCAAATATCTTGATTCATGGATAAATAGTATTTGTGGCACTACCTTCTCACTTGCTTGTTAGTCCTCTTTTCCATTGGATCACACATTGAATGAATGAATTCAAATATCATTATTTAGATTTCTCTTGATGGTGTAACTGATCATACACTATCCTTACTACGACCTTTGGTCATACTCTATTTTTAGCATTTACTTTCATCATTTGTATCCTTACCTTATTAATTTTTATTTTTTGCAGTTAGGATATTTAGATTAGCATAGGTTAGTGGGGATCCAACCCAAATTTTAAAAGTAAAGGGGACTTAAACCTCCTATTTCCCAAGGCTATGGACATAGGATCCTAGGAACAATTTCTACATTACTCAGTCTTGTGGATCAAAAGTAACCCAAGTTTAGTCACTACTTGGCTTCTTTTTAGAATGAGAAAGAAGAAAACAAATTTCCGTAAGCTCTAAGTGGAGAAAGTGTTGTTATGGATATGGATAATTTTGGTTTGAAACAACTATCAACAAGCACTCAAACTCTTTCAATAATTAGAATGGATTTTACACAAAATTAGTAGTCAAATGCAAGACATCACAAATCAAAAGAAAATAAGCACAATCAATTTTCTTTTATTTTTTAATTACATCCAAAATTTATGCCTAATTTTCAAAACAATATTAATATCCATGTTCATGCTACATGTCTTACAACAAAAGCAAGAGAGAAAACAATAGTGTACTAAAATCATCTCTCTTTCAAGGGTTGGAATTAAATAAACAATAAGGTATATTGCAAGATGAATTCCCATATATTCAAGTATGGAAAGAAGCCATAAGACAACTATACTATTTTTCATTGCTTCCTTTTAAAAAAAATGAAGGGTATGGATGTCTTTCCTTTTACAAATTCCAATATTAATATTGTTCTTCCTCCCTATGTTGATTATAGTCAAGGCAAGGATCATTTAAAGAAATTCCCTTGGTCTAAATTTTGTGTTCTTCCTAAATAAGCAACTACTTCATATATAAAATATCCATAACGATATCAAAATAGAGTGTGCTCACATGCAACTAGTTTTCCTTCCAAAATCATGCCCATAATATTTTTGTATATATAGATATATGTATGTAGGTATTTTTTATAGAAGGGTTACCCACCCATATATAATAAATATTATTTTATTATTTATATATTTATAAAAAGGTTGTTTTCCCATAAATAATATAGACTATTGTTTATTTCTCTTATCTACCTATCTATCTATCTATATGTGTATTTTCTCTATTTATATATAATTCTTGTCTAGCAATAAATAATAATAAATTTTATTATTTATTATTTTATCTCTCTCTTACACACACATATAAGTGTTGCCTACTTATTTGTTCTTTTCCCTTCAGTTTTCCTTTAACAAGAGTGGTCTAAGACCCTAAAAAAAGAAAAAAACCCTTTTTCCCAATTTCTTGAATAGTTGAAGATGACACATTATTTTATTGGCTTGTTTTTTAAATTTTTAATTGCTATATGGTATTTGAAGGGGCCCTACCCATATTATATCATGACCACAAATTTGTATTACAACTTGAAAATTATGCATGTAGTCCCAAGGGGGAAAACACAATGGTTTGGGCTTTAGCTATTCTTCACGAGGTCCAAGGTTCAAATCGTGGCATGGGCGAGTGTGTGAGGAGGTGGGTGTGTGGTAATTCCATATTTATAAGAACATCTCTCGATTTTATGAGGGGTCATGGTTGGGAGGAGACTGCTCAACCCCGTGCGTTGGTCGTAGAGGTTTCTCACACTAACCAAATCAAAAAACAAAATTATGCATGTATCACATGGCAACATTTGAACCTTGGTCTCCTTGAAACTTGAGGGAATTAATAAATTGAGCTCATGCTATGTTAATAATTATTTATACGATTTTTAAATTTTATTGGCCTTATTTAATAAAAAGGAAAAACCTATTTTATTACAAATAAAATCCTATAGTCAAAGACAAGTGGTTCCCTTTTGTTTCTCCTTCCAAAAACCACCCGTTGGTTCCCTTTTGTTTGTTGGGATTACCTTTATGGACCCAAGGTTTGTTTTTGTGTTGTTGTAGGTCTAATGATCTAGTTTTTTCGCTGATCCGAATGTAAAAGATTTTGGGACCCTTTCAAAACCCATTCCTCCAATATATCAAAAAAAATGTAAGTGGTTTTTTTTTTTATACCTATGAGAAGAATAAATATTATGTACATAGGCAATTTCCATATAAGACCTATTATTCCTATCATGCAAATGTATTATATTGGTGGTGTGTGCATGAGTTCCAATTTTTTATCCATGACATTGGTCAACATCTTATGACCTCTTCTGATAATATTCTCCCTCTTATTCTCAACCAAGGGTTGCCATTTTCAAACACTCCAAACAAATCACTTATATAGCAAGTATAATTGCCAACTCAACACTCATAACATTAAATTTAACTTTTGCATCATCCACCAATCCTTGTAACTTTTATGATTTATAAAAATAAAAATAAATTTAATTGCTATTTAAATTTTATCAAAGATTTGGGTGGTGATGACAACAATGATTTCTTGTACTACAATTAGGTCATGATATGAGTCAAAATCTTTGAAGGACCCTATGGAATTCACTTACATACCATCCATTTGATGTCCTCTTGAGGTGCTAATGTAGTAAAGCTCATTTCTTCATATATGTCTCTTGACATCATTATTTTTTTCACTCTTGAATTTACAATGCAATTGCATAGCACTTACCCTTCAATTTTAAAAATGACATAGAATGGTAGTGGTTTCAAAGTTTTTGGTTTAGGTGTATTTAAGACATCTACTACGTTTCCTTGTATATCACAAGTATCTTCGACCATCAGTTTTGTTTTTTAGCTTGGTTAGATTGCATAAAATGTTTCTTTTGGTGAGTTAGTTTAGATTTAAAGTGATATTTCTCTTATTCTTTCAAAGTCTCTCACAACAATTCGTGTTATCTTGGTATTGATAGTGCTTCCAACATGTTCACTTTCATATGTCTTATCTTCAACTCTTCTAGTATGTTAAACCTCAGTTCAATGGTATTCCCTTCATTTCATGGCATAAACTTCCTAAATGCCTTGTAGTTAGTAAGATATAGGTATATCAAGCTTCATTTAGTAGCTTCTCACATTTATCTTTATCATTTTGGTTTTTAGGGTATTCAAACCTTATTTTGGTTGTTATGGGTTCTTTTCCTTTTGTTAGTTAAGATTGTCCATTTTGCATAGGATTTGGTATGGGTTTATCAATTTGAGTTGGCGATGTTTATTGAGATAGCATTTGACCCTTATCCTTAATGTATATTTGTGGTTGTATCCTCCTCAACATCATGGTACCTAATTCAAATTACTTTTTTGAGGCTAGTTGGGGTGCAATTGGATGAGATTTTTCTCTCATTGCTTTTGTTTTGCTTTGGGTTATAATCTATGATTGTTGATTTTTATAAATTTTCTTGTCTTCAAAAGGAAATTCCTCATCTTCTTCATGTGGTCCCAAATTAGCTAATATTACATTATTTGTGTTTACTACCATAGGTATTGCCTATTAGCTAACCAATGACTAATTATAACTAGATGATTGGCCACTAGTTGATCAACTATAGTGGGTTGGCTCATTGCTAGTTGGTCCACCATTGTGGAATATTGGGCTACCTCGCATTATTGATTTAATATCATTGTTTGAGCCATCTAAATGACTACAATACATTATATTGGATTATCACCTTCACTGCAAACAAATGCTAAAATATGTTAGGATCTAAATCTACATTTAACCTTGTATTCACTACATTATTTTGCACTTGGTTTACCATCTACCTACTTGTTTGTTGGGAGACCTAATATTTTTTAATATAGGACATCCTTTATTAACAACCCCCATCATGTTTGTGTTGTTTATTAATCATCAATTTGTTGGAAAAATCCCCCATAAATGAAAACATCTCATACATACATTTTTCCACTTATCCACTCTTCTTTTACTATAAAAACATTGGAGTAGTAGGAGGGGTTAACTGACATTGTAGCATAGGTAATGTTGAAAATTAAAGTTGATATACAATAACACTCTATGTTGACTAACTTGGAAATATAACTATGTATAGGATCATGGATATTTGGTCCATAGGTGTACTTGATGATGGTGCATTAGAAAATTTGGTAATCTACAACGGAGGAGCAAACTAGAATTGTTTAGTAGATGTTTCAACCACATAATATAGATATGCCATGGGTGGAGCAAGTAGAAACTTCCCAACTTGGATCAATAGATATTTAACATAAGTAGATTCCTTAAAGGTCCTTAGCAATATAGCATGATTTGCAATCCTAACAACCACTACTCAATTATAGTAAAACCCTTTTGCAATATACCAATACTTGTTTATTAGATGGTCAAATATTAAGAGAGATTACCAATAAGGTTTGCATAGACATGACATCTAAGTCATCGATAATTTTATTTAAATATCTCATTATGGAATTCAACTAATATAGTACTAAATATTGATTCATTGGGTTACCAAATGTTATCATAAATGGTTCTACAATAGAAGCCCAATGTATCTCCTAAGCTTTTATACCATGACATTGTCGTCTCTCAATGAAAATACTAGAGATAATACCATCACATATTCATCCAAAATTCTATGGATATATTTTAATGGTGGTAAATCACTAAGGTGTTCTAACAAAGTATTAATAATTCCCATTAAACATAGGTAATGATTTTTTAGTCCTAGTTGTGATTGATGAATAGATTGAAAGATTTAGTTGTCCTTGTTGGTTCAAATCTGGGAAGTTGTTCTGGCATTGTATTTGCATTTACATCTAAAAAAATGTGGCCCTTGTTCTTATTGTATATGGTAAATGGGTTGTCCTATCAAAATAAACATTTATTGTTGAGGAATATGAAGGTTTTGAACATTTTGAACAAGTGGAGGGTTTAGGGAAACATAATGATTTTGTGTAGCTTGTTGATAGATAAAGTCTATTGTTGTCTATTTGAATTATACTATTATTGATAAACATTTTGTTGTCTTTCAGGTGTAATATATGGTTGGTTATGGATAAATTCTTGTTGTATAAACTATTGTTGCATAACTGCTTGTTATTATTTGGTATAAACTGGCATATCTAGAATTTGCATAAACAATTTAAGTGGAGTCAAAGATTGATTATATTGGATCACACCTTGATTTAATTGAGCCATGTTTACAAAAAAAATGTTAGAGGTTGAGACTGGTCTCTTTTCTTTGTCTCTATTATTGGATTTGGAAGTCCCTTAACCAAACAATGAATATAAATTTCTTGCCCTTAGAACCTTTTCTTTGTTTTAAAATAAATTTAGGAAAATTGATGTACTTTTCTAGTACACAAGGTTTATATCCAATGTTCACAAAACTTTGGAATCTTCTTTTCTAGCTAAATTATTTTAGACTGTGAATGCTAATTGGTTGGAAGGTTAATTTGCATGACTAATTATTGTTTCTATACAAAATAACTTAGAAGTATAGTTTCAAAGGAAAAAAGTAAAAGAAACTAAACTTTATTTATCCTTAAAAAATCACACTTATGGCCACTTAGTGAAATTTTCAAGCCTTTACACTCAAGAGGAAATCACATCTACACTCATATTGCAAATCACACTGTAGTACACTTAGTCAAAATTTCGATGGAAATTATAAGTTTAATAAATGAAGTCCCTATAGTCCTTGCAATTTGTAACTTTGGGTCCTTAGACAAGTTTGAGTTTTTACACAAAATGTGAGCTTGTCATTCCCTATAAAAACAATAGGTTCTAGATGTAGCAAATAGATTAAGTTTGTTCAAGGAGTTGATGAATTTTTAAATCTAAGCAAAACTATTAAATTCATTAAAAATCAGAATCACCATACATAAGCAATCATTGAGTTCTAGCAGATCTGGAAGATAGTGTAATGTTAACTTGTAGAAAGGTTTGAATTCTTATGCCCTCACAATTAAGTTCCAATAAATTGTAAGAAAGGAGAATGTTGCAATGGTCATCCCCTAAAATATTTTATGATATTGCTATTATGATTGATGAACATCTATGATATCATTATTTATGGTTGATGGACATTTATGATATTGTTATTGGCGATTGATGTGCATCTATGATATTGATATTTGTCATTGATAAACATTTATTTTAGAATTATTATGCTTCATTATTTTAGGATATGATACTGCTAATGGTCTCTATTTTTGCAGGTGCAAGTCCTCAAAAAGTAAAAAGGGAAAATGATGGTGGTGGGGTATCCACATAGATAAAGATGAAAAGCTTTATCAATAGAACTTTCACCAATGGCTCATAAGTGCATGGTAGCTCAGATAATTGTATGCATATAGGTGCATTATGATTGTATGTTCACGTTATAAATATGTGTATGCTTAATTTTATATGGTTGATTTCTTTCTGCGTGTTGTATAAAGCTAATTTGAAAATTATAAAAATAAACTATTTATTTAAGAAAAATGATGTGCTTTACAACTTTGGATGTTGATTTATAGTGGTTGTATTATTTATAAAATTAATAAAAAGTTATAAAAACAAAAAATATATAATTATTTATACATATAATATATATATATATATATGAATGAATAAGCTAATACATAAGATATTATGGATAAAAGGAATTACACATGTTTCATTATCTCACGGTAAAGCCTCCTCTCTTCGTTTCTTGAAACTTGGAACGTCATTGTGTGACGAGGTTTTGCATAGTGGTGAATTTCGCAATTTAGCGCGAATATTGGGATTTTCAAAATGTTAATTTTGCGAATTTTGGGACCATAGACGTCGGCCCGTTCGCCCAAAAATTTTGGGATCTAATTTTTTTAAGGGTAAATTCACCCCATTTTCATAAGGTTTCCCACCTAATTTTTGCCCTAAATTTATTAAAAATAAGAAATATCCCACCCAAATCACCCCTTGTACCCCTATATATATAGCTAACCCTGACAATGACTCCCATACAATTACAATATTTTTTTGGATAGCGAGCGATACAAAGTAGAATGCGACTATAGAAGGTGACCAACATAAGGTGAGTGGCATAAGGTGAGTGGCATAAGGTGAGTGGCATAAGGTGACTAGCATAAGGCAACTAGCAAAAGGCAATTGGTAGAAGGTGACTAGTAGAAGGCGAGCAGAAGACAACTGGTATAAGGTGAGTGGCATAAGGTGACTAGCAGAAGGTGATCGACATAAGGCGATCGACATAAGGTGAGTGGCAGAAGGCGACTAGCAGAAGGTGATCGACATAAGGTGACTGGCATAAGGTGACCGACATAAGGCGAGTGGCATAAGGCAATTGGTATAAGGTGATCGACATAAGGTGAGTGGCATAAGGCGAGTGGCATAAGGTGAGTGTCATAAGGTGAGTGGCAGAAGGTGACTGGCATAAGGTGAGTGTCATAAGGTGAGTGGCAGAAGGCGATTAGCTGAAGGTGAGTGGCATAAGGCGACTGGCATAAGGTGACTAGCAGAAGGCAATGGTAGAAGGCAAGTGGCAGAAGGTGACTGGCATAAGGCGACTGGCATAAGGCGAGTGGCATAAGGTGAGTGGCATAAGGTGAGTGGCATAAGGCGAGTGGCATAAGGTGAGTGGCATAAGGTGACTCAATTTACCGATAAGTTTCTTTTACCATTAAATTTCATTTAACATTTTATTCATGGACACTCAATAAGGAGGTTTATTCTGCTTGCAAACGATATTCTTGGGACAGATATTCTACTATCTCTAGCAGTAGTTCTCTTTTATACCAATTATTTTCATTTTTAAAAATGATGTTCTTTGTTCATGTTATTCTTCTATTCATACAGGTAAAATGTCAACTACAAGCAATGGAAAGAAGGGAGGCCAGTCTTCCAATAAAAGGAGTATCCTCAAATACTTTCATAATATTTCTAAACCCGGTCAACCATCAACATCTGCACAAACTGAAGGTATGAACACCTTTACTCACCAGTTAATTTTTTTACTTTGTTAATTTTAAATATAATGTCTTCATTCATAAAGAAGTGTGCTTTTTGGTTGATGGCTTTGTCCATTTTTATCTATAGAAGGTATGCTTTTAAATGCCATAGTGATAATGAACCTACTATTGACACTAGTATTATCTCTACAGAAAACATTGTTAACCCTGGTATGCCTCCACTTCCACATATCCACGTTAATGAACAGTCCATAGATGAAAATATTCTCAATAAAATCGAACAACAACATGAAGAGATTCCTGAATCTAACATGCCAAGTGGAAAAGAAACTAATAGTTCTTATGCAGTCCCTACTTTCGAAGAATCTTCATCAAAAAAAATAAACGTGCAAGGTTATCTAGGTGGACAATTAACAGATCATTTCAGTCTGATTGGATATCAGAATTTCCATTTATTGAGCCAGTGCTACCAGAGAATAGTAGTGATGCTATAACAGAATTGAGATGCGTAATTTGTAGTTGGAAACATGGAAAGGAGCATAGATTACAACTTAAGAAAGATACAGTAGAAAAACATTGTGGAAAGGTTTATATCAAAACAAAAGAAGGTGATCCACCAACACCAAAAACTTATAGGTGGAAGGATGCATCAGAGTGCACACATATAAGAAATGTGCAAGAATATGATAAAGAAATGAAACAAAAGCAAACATTGGTTGAGAAAGGTGCAACGATTCAAGCCCAATTTCAAAAAATGAATAAGTTAACTTTAGCTTCAAAAAGTTTGTAGTTTGTTGTTGTATTCTCTATTCTTAAGAAGGGTAGACCTATGTCTGATTTCATGGATTATAAATCTCTATTTTGACTAGCTGATGTGCAGAACTTACCCAACGCCCATTGGTCAGATCGAAGTGGTTGGGAAATGGCAAAATGTCTCTCATTGGTTGAGCAGGATGACCTCAGAGAAAAAGTAAAAAAGGTAAAATTCATTTCACTTTCAATTGATGAGGTGACTGTTGTTGACAATACATCTTGGATTTGCATGCATGTTTACACATTGGAAAATCATTTAAGGCAACCTCATTTACTTGGAATACGCAAAATGGTGGAAAATTGTAATGCAGAAAATATTTACAATGTTGTTGTAACTAGTTTAAAAGAAGAAGCAGGAATGAATGAAATTGAAATAGCCACTAAGTTAATATGTGTAGGAGCTGATGGTGCTGCTACAATGCAAGGACACAGGAATGGTCTTTGTGTTAGACTACAAACATCGGTTGCCCCATATTTGATCCCTATTCATTGCATGGCTCATAGAATGAATCTTGCATACAAAATTGTGGATACATTTACAAATGTTGCGAGAGTGGAAGAGCTTGTCCATGAAATTCATGAATATTTTTCACGTAGTCCAAAAATATTTTTAGAGTTTCAACAGTTTGCACTAGGAGTTACCGAAGGTAAAAAACTGTTGAAAGATGTGGATACTAGGTGGATTTCGATGTATCAACCGACATTAAGAGTTTTCAAAGAATATCAATCCTTGATAGGGTTTATGTATGCAAATCGTAGGGTAGTTGATAAGGCTAAATATTTACTTTTTTGAATGAGTGACTTTGAAACTCTTCTCACATTGTGTGGAATTCTTCCAATGTTGGAAAAAATGAATACTTTGATCAAAATTGCACAAGAAAGATCAATTTATATTGTGGATTTCATCAAGGGGAGAATACAAATTTGCATGCATATTGATATGATGTACGCATCTGGTCAAAATTTTATGGATCCCATGTTTGAGAGTTGGAGAGCATTAACAAACGTGAATGGTCCTCAGAGTTTTCTGAAGTTCAATATAAATGATCATCTATGTATTAATGTCCATGGAAAGGAAATACCTTTATATTGTTATGGTGTGTGAATGGATATAGCTACAAATGAAGTTGAGAAAATGCCCATAACCTACAATAGATTTCATGTAGTTGTAGATGATACAAAACTTAAACTAAAACAAATAGCAGAATCATTGACAAAAGAAATAAGAGACCATTTTCAAAGAGATGAATTGCTAGAGGCTATGGGTGTGGTTAATCCGATGTTTTGGGATCCTTGTAATGAATACCAGAATATAAATTCTTTGTTTCTCAAATACATGGGCAGTCTTGCTGGCCATTTTAGTAAAAGTGTTGTAGTCAATGGTATTGAAATCAATGGCATTCTCAACAGAGATCTTTTGATGAAACAATCAAACTATTTTGGAACAACAATGTCTACTCAAGTTTCACAACTCTCTAACCATCATGAAGCGGGTTCTATTTCACGTTTGTGGAGAATATTACAACCAAGTACTATCTTACAACATACTATGAGTGAATATTTTCATTTATATGAATTATGTCAAATGATGATTTTGGGATCCGTGGAAGATGAAAGGGTGTTCAGTGCACTATCATATGTAAAATCTAAAGTTCGGAATAGGTTGGACAAAAATTTGAAGAATTGTTTGAGATTATATGTGTCGACCTATGAGGTGGAGGAGTTTCCTTATGAAAGAGCAATGTCACATTGGAATTCTTTGGTAGAGAGAAGAGGTGTAACGAATATTGATGATGATGAGGATGATAGTAACACTGGTCAGATTGTGATGACAAAAATTTTGGGAATGAGTGCAGAACATTTTGTACAATCTGAAAAGAGTTTGTTCCAACTTCCAACATTATGATGCAAGGATGCATTCATTTGATTTGATTACACATATTATCATTTGATTTGATTTCAAATATCAGAATGAAAGGATGCTTTCATTTGATTTGATTTGAGTTCACATATTATCATTTGATTTGATTTCACATATTATCATTTGATTTGATTTCACATATCAGAATGAAAGGATGCTTTCATTTGATTTGATTTGAGTTCACATATTATTATTTGATTTGATTTCACATATTATCATTTGATTTGATTTCACATATCAGAATGAATGGATGCCATTGGATACTCTGTATAGCATAGCCCTATGATTTGATTATGTATTATTTGATTACACATGTGTTACACATATTATTTGATTACACATGATTTGATTATTGGATTATCTGAAATGTGTTACTGGATATTTTGTATATCATTTTACAATAGCCTTGTTATTGAAGTATTAGTCTAAAGTTTCTATTTTTCTTGTAGATTTGTAATGTATAAATCGTTATAGGCAACTTGTGAAAGTAAATGTCTATACTGCATTTTATGTCATTTCAAATTAATTCATATAACATAAAAGAACATCTTACTGCATCCACATACTTCAAAATTACTTAATATATCAACAAAAACAATCAAAACATAACAACATTCAAAACAAAGTTTCCTAGAGATAACACATTTTTTTGGAAATGTTCTCTTTCATTGATTTCAATTTTCAAAAAATTTACCATTCATTCACAATTTACAAAACATATCAAACATTATTTCTTCCACTTCAAATTAAAAACAACAAACTTCTACATCATCATAAATAATCAAAACATAGTAATAATTAAAACAAAATTTCCAAGAGATAATACATATTTTTTGCAAATAGTCTCTTTCATTGAAAGCAATTTACAAAACATATCAAACATTATTTCTTCCACTTCAAATTACTTAATACATTAAAACATATAATAATAACATAACAACATTCAAAACAAAATTTCCAATAGATAACACATTTTTTGGAAATAGTCTCATTCATTGATTTCAATTTTCAAAAAGGATACCATTCATTCACAATTTACAAAACATATCAAACATTATTTCTTCCACTTCAAATTAAAACATAACAATAATTAAAAACAAAATTTCAAAATGATAATACAAATTTTTCAGAAATTGCCTCTATCATTGATTTCAATTTAAAAAAAAATACCAGTCTTAAATAATTTATAAAAATATAAAGAGTTTTTGTTTCACTTCAAATGCAACACAACAAACTTCTATTCTTTTTCAATGTTTCCTGAAGGTCCACCCACATCTACCTCAATATCCTTTTCTTCTAATGCCCCAACCCTAACCAAACTTTCTGTTGTAGTGTTGATCCCCGATAACAAGGCACCCTCTTCCTTCACTGGATCTTCTTTGAAAGGTGCATTCAGCTCCTTCTCATTTTCTTTTAGTTTAGCCTCGACATCCAGGCCCCCATCTCTGATAATCTTCTTCAGCAAATTATTTTCTCTAACCGTCTGTTGTAACCTCTTCTTCAATTCAATAGCATTATTAATGCTAATTTTGGTAGTCTTGATCAAAATTTTCATGGCACCGACTTGTTGCTTTAGGTGTTGGAAATTAGACTACAAAATAGAAATGAAAAAAGGTTAATATTTATAAACAAAACATATTTAACAAAAAAAAAATTAGTTAGATGTAAAACTTACATCAGCTGTAAGTCGTGTTGTTTCTGCAACTGCTACTTTATTCTGATCTAGTGCCCATTCATTGAAATATGCTTGGGCTTCTGCATTGAGGTTTTCCAAATGATTCAAAACAATGGCCAAAATTTCATCTCTGTATGTAGACTCGGCCTCCATAGTGCCAGATTCAGCTTTATGTAGCAAAGCATCGAGCTTTTGGGGCTCATTCTCAACCTTTAAAAATAACTCTTTTCTCTTTGAAAAATTCTTATATCGGCCATTGATTGCTTTAATCAAAACCTTGGCCCGATATTCCCATTCTTTCAATTTATCAATATCCGAAAGAAGAGTATTATGAACTACAACTTTACATCTATCGACTAATAACACATTTTTAGAAAAGTTTAGGATATCATCATCTATTACACTACGGGTGATGACTTGTTGTGGGGCGAGAGGGGAAACTTCGGTGGCATCTACATTGACATCCTCTTCTCCATCAATGCCCTCTTCATCCTCAAGAATATCACTTGCATTTAAAGGGTAATTTTTAGGATTCATACCCTGATAAAGAAAGTCACATTCTAGAGTTCCCGAGGGCATTTGAGATGCACTCTCAACATTTGAAAAATTCTCTAAGGTTAATATCGGTAAAATAGAAACATTAGATGATGACACATTTTGTGTCTCTGTAGCACTTCTTGCATGATGAGGTGGTGATGTGAGGAACATTTTACCATGCATGCGTGATTGGTTCCTCATAGGTGGAACCTACTGTGGATGGACAGGAACTTGCTTTGAATGGATAGACGGTGGAACTTGTTGTGGTTGTGGCTATGGTTGTGGTTGTTGTTGTTGTTGTGGTTGTGGTTGTTCTGTGGCTGTGGTTGTTGTTGTGACTATTGTTGTGGCTTGCCAGATGGTGGAGCCATATGTTTTTTTAGCCTTTTGAATCTAGCAGGTCCCTCTATTAAATTTCACACAAAAACATAAATTTAATCTTGTGTAAATAACAATAGCATTTAAAAAATATTTATTTAAACCATACATACCAGACTCAGACTCTGCAACCATTGATGATTCAACCATTTGCCCTTTATCTAAAAAATATTTAAAACACATTAAAAAACATAATTTTAAGTCATTAAAATAAATCATTTAAAATAGTATTTTTGAAGAGTAAGGTTACCTTGTGGGCTAGAGGTAACCTCTTCCACGTCGACATTAACAATTTTAGAAGTAAAAGGTGTCGCAGGTGTATGCTGAATCCGATCACCATGAGACCTCACACGTTTGGTGGGAGTTATTGGTGATGACTGCGAATATGTATCAGAATCAGTAGATACTTCCTGAACCCTAAATGCGACATCCCTTTTACTTGAATACTGAGATGCTCTTCTCTATTTTCAAAACAAAATTAGAGAATAACAAGATAGAATGGAAAAAAAGAAAAACAAAGATATTCCAACAAATATGTTTACCTGTATCTCATCATCAGACATGCCAATAGACAACAAACTGGGGTGCAATGCAGTGGGAGGACTGCTTTGTTGAAGGTTGAAATAAGCTTCCTGAAATAAACAAAGAATAAAATTGTTGGTAGTCATTGTATAAGCAGAAGATTGAATTTTTTGGGCACTCAAAAGGTCATGTTTTAGGCGGTTGGAAATGTGCGTGGACCAGTCAAATCTACCACCACCAATACAATGAATCAATAAATAAAGTGCCCAAAAAGGCATTTATGTAGGTCGCCCCTACAGAATAAGCCTTGCCTAAAAAAATTCAATGCAAGCATATAGAAATTTATCTCCAACATTGCAAATGTTTAACCCCCTTTTGGACTTAGAAGAATTAACTAAAAAAAGAGACAACATTATTAGAAAACAAAAAGTACAAGGAGAACGTTATTAGAGAAATGAAACTACAACACAACAATATTTAATGTTAAATAAAAAATAAATTTTCAAATTATACCTTTCAAATTGTCAGAATGAACACCGTAAATGGTTCCAAGGGTGGATTTATCATCGTCGGTTAAGGCGTACTGGTTGTTCACCAGTACACCATCCAAAAATGGTAGCCCTGTTAGTCGCTGCACATCAGAGGGTTTAACAGAAAAACAATGTCCTTGTTATCCAGTCGCATCGAAATAGTGGACACATCATGGTTGTAACAAGAAATGATTTGTTGCATCAACTGAACGTTAATGTTCAATTGTGGCATCTTCAACACACCAACAAGTCCAACGGTGTAAACCCATTGGGAATCTTTTCCAGGAGTGTTGAAAATGCTCTTCAGGTTGGGGCAGAAGATGTTCTTGAAATACACTTTAGAGGGAAGAGGAGAGGAAGAGCTAGCCATATCTAAAAAGATGCAGGAAAATGGTTTGAGAAACCAGGAAAACACTCAAAAATACCCTAGAAAACACTGCCAAAACCTTCTAGAAATGCTACAAAAACCTTCTCAAAATGCTGCCAAAATGCTCTGAAAATGCTGCCAAAATGGTGCCAAAATGCTCTGAAAATGCTTGGAAACCACTATGGAAAACGCCCTAAAAATGCTGGAAAAAAGTTTAAAATTGCTCTGGAAAACGTTATGGAAGAGGCAAAAAATGACCCTACAAATGAATTTATAGAATTTTGCATGGTGGAAGTTAATAGATGCATGACACGTGGTAGAAGAGAGGACACGTGGCATCATCTAATTGATGAATTATGATGGTCACCTTGTGCCACTCGCCATCTACCAGTCACCTTATGCCACTCGCCATCTGCCAGTCACCTTATGCCACTCGCCATCTACCAGTCGCCTTATACCACTCACCATCTACTAGTCACCTTATGCCACTCACCATCTACCAATCACCTTATGCCACTCACCATCTACCAGTCACCTTATGCCACTCACCATATACTAGTCACCTTATGCCACTCGCCATCTACCAATCACCTTATGCCACTCACCATCTACCAATCACCTTATACCACTCGCCATCTACTACTCACCTTATGCCACTCGCCATATACCACTCACCTTATGCCACTCACCATCACTCACCTTATGCCACTCACCATGTGCCACTCGCCTTATGCCACTCGCCTTGTGCCACTCACCTTATGCCACTTGCCTTGTGCCACTCGCCTTGTGCCACTCACCTTGTGCCACTTGCCTTATGCCACTCGCCCCATGCAAGTCGCCTTCTACTAGTACCTATAAAATTTTATTGATAATTTCAGTGGAAAAAAAAAAAAAATCGCCATGTTTTGAAAAATTTTCTTCGAAAATTTAAAAAATTCGCCCCAAAGTTTATACACTTTTCACGATGATTCACCCCGATTTGATAAATACTTTTTTGGTACTACCCCTTATGCATAACCATGTTGTGCGGTCACCTAATGAAATGGAGTGTTTATGAGTGGCCACTTCTGTGCACTCCCTCGCCTATAAAACAATCAGCTTGGAAATGCGGAGGGGGTATTCTTCTGGTGTGTGCTCTCATGCATGCTTTTCCTTGGTATGTATGTTTGGTATTCTGAATTGGGAGTTGAAGAGAGGAGGAGCATGCAATAAATCATAATGCCATATATTATCAAGCTACTCACCATAATGCTTTGCATAATTTTGCAGTAAATTGATTCTTATCTCATTATAGATTATTACTGATGAAACTCAGTAGCTTTTCCTTTGGTTGATAGCGTTAATGAAAATAGCTTTAGAATTATGTTCTTGTCTTGTGTTAATTTATGACCATGTTTAAGGTGATATATCCAAACTCGTAGAATTTACTATTAGAACAAAGAAAAATCTTTTATCTAATATACTTACATATAAGTAGGAATGAGAATGAATTTTATTATCTAAGGAAACCATTAAAACTTCATTGGATCGTGTGTTAGATGTTGTGTGTTTTCTATGAGTAAGGTATGAAGATATAATGGTACCATCTCTTTTATATAAGTGGAGCAAGACTGTGTGATAAAAACACTATGACTACATAAACTTGAGTTGTGTGTCTTTTGTGTGTGTTTAAGTCCGTGCCTTATGCTTGTGCTGGACTTTGTATGCATCTGTTGTGAATAATTGAACTATATATATATATATATATATATATATATATATATATATATATATATATATATAAATAAATGAATCTTGCATTGCATTTAAAAACATGCATTTGTGAGCCATTCTGATCCCACACACAAGACCTCGAAGCATGGGAATTGGTTCGGGTTCATAATGGTCGTGATGCTACCAAGCGGGTGGTTAATGAAGTTGTTTGCTAGAACGATGTCTATACACTGGTCCAAATGGTGCCTTCCTATATTTGTCACATGGTCATAAGGGAGTAAGATGTTTCGAGATTGAAATAATGCTACCATGCCTTGTAATTTAAGTTTTAAAATATTTCAACAATTGCACGAGTTTTTCAATGATGTCATTTGCAACAAGTCTACTTGGTCGTTATTCTATTGAAGCAATTCATGTTTTATCACAACCACAATATTAGAGATATAATATTTACATTATTAAATAGTCTGGGCTATATTCTTCTCCTTGTTATTTTCTTTTATATATGCACTAGGGTAAGTTGATAGGTAATGCTACGCCATATTTACATTATGCTTGATAGTGTATCCCTTTCAATTGCATACAACCTATTATGAATGCTTTAAAACTGGGTATAAATTCCTTCTTTCAAATAATGGGTAATAACATACTATTATTATTATTATTATATTCTATTGGCATATAATTTGAACATGGAGCACCAATCACCTCTAGCCATAAAAGAATTACCAAAAATAAATACTGTGATGATTGTAGGACTGAACTCAGCCTTTTCACATTCCTTGGATACAACTAATAATCATAGGCAAACCACCTTAAATAATAGCTCTAATAATGCTTAATAGTTGATCATCACATTTATCTTTATAAAAGCATTGATTGATAGGTGCACAGTGATTTTTTGTAGAGTCTTTAATAAGAATTTCTAAACTTTAATGCAAAGAAATAATCGGTTTAACACTCCTTTTCGAACATAAATCCCTACTTAGAAAAATATATTACTTAGAAAAACATAGCAACACTTTCTTATCCAAAATAATTTTTTTATTTAGACAACTTGGAAATATCAAGATAAATGCTCATTGAATTCAAAATTAATCAGTAAAAGGCCATACTAAGTGTCACTATTACCCAAAACTAAAGTTATTTATTGATTACCTTTTTGCGATGTATAGATGGCTAGTCAGAAGCTTCTCATCAACTTATACCAAAGCTATTTATTTTTTATTAAAGGGAAAATATTTGAAATCAGTATCTTCCTTAGACTTGTCTCTTAATTCTCAGCCGAAGGCAATTAAAACACGTCGTTATTAATCTCGATAATTGTATTTCCATAATGCATATTGTCTAAATATAAATATTTGGAAGAAAAATATAGGCACCTCATAGTTAATATCATCTAAATATTATGTTGAATAAAATAATTCAAGGAGTAATTCATATCAAAATAAAGTACTTCATAAAGAATTTTGTTTTGAGTTTTATGATTTTCAAAAGTAGTTTAAATATTCTGAAATGTGCACTCAATTTGAATGTATTAAGGAAATTTAGATTACATCTTGTAACTAACATAAAACTTTGATAAATTATGCTTGCTCCAAGTGAGAAACCATAATTTCAACCGTCGAGTTCAGGGAGCACGACAAGCTTGGATAAACACTGTGGCATAGGTCATATTAAGACTATTAATATAGTATCATGTTGCTTATTTTGTATTTTAATCTAGTTGTAAATCATTTAATGATTGATAAAAATCTTGTATGTGTTATAAGGAGTGAGGTATACTTCACTAAATATAACATTCGTGCATAGGTAAATGAAAATACTTGGTTCCTAAAAAAAAGTAATATTTTCCCTTTAAAGAATTTAAAATTGTGTTGGTTATTAAGTGGATATTATTTTACCATGAAATGATTATATAAGACCTTGGAATATTAAATATAGGATGATAAATAAATAGGCTTTTACATAGGTGATATTTTGAATGATTTTGTTGGTCGGGTAAAATTTAAAGTAGTTAATATATGTGATCTTTTACATTCAAAATATTATTGATCATTTACTCTCAAAATAATGAACTATTAATGAATAATTATTGTTGCCTGTATAGAACACATTAAAATATTCATGATTGTTTCTTTTGAATATGGTGTGATTCGGACATACTTATGGTCTATTATTTTATTCAATGATTTCCTTTTTAATTGATAACTTTTAGAATGGTAGATATACCATAAAAAGAAAATGATTAAGCCTATCGAGTTTATTAGAATTCGTTGAGTTTGCTTAGAGGTTGGTTACATATTATGAGAATATTGACTTTTGATGTATGTCCCTTTTTTTGGAATACTCTCTCAAAGATAGTTCTTATGTGAAAATGTTTATCTTTTAATAAGAGAAAATAATTCTTTTAGATAGAAAGTATCATGTTGTCGCTAGCTTGTAAATAATGATTGTAAATAGTTTTATTGATTTAAAGTTAGCTCATTAGACCTTAAAGAAAATAAGTTAGGAATGGTTTCTAGGTTTTGAAGGAAATTGTGTGATTAGTAGGTAAACCATTTAAAATAGACCTACCTAAAACAATATCATCGATGAGGATGATAAGAAAATATTGAACCTAAACCTAACTAAACCATCTATGTGGATGGATAAAAATCAAGTCATCCTCTACCATTGAAATTGAGGGTATGCAATCAATGTGATTTGAGAACGATCGCCATTTGATAAATCAAAACAAGTAACGAGGGATGGTATGTAATGTCTCCTCTAGGTCATTGTACAAGCAGTACAATGGTGGATCTTGAGAGAGATTGTTAAATAAGGATCTTGATGGGAGGACTATATTTTTTGGAGAAGGTTACCTAGTGAGGGGGAATCTCAGTGAGGACCTAGTACTTTAGGATAATATTCCTCAATGATTTGGAATAGGATGAATCACTATATTTATAATGTCCTCAAGGAATAAATGATCAAAGCCAGGTGAATGGGATGACCTTAATTATCCATGGTGAATTATGATCTTCAGTTAAACACTGCAACATTTATGCTAAAACCCTTTCATGCTTAGTAACATATGAGTCATACTATACTCGGGGTAACAAATAAAAATGTAAATATGGGAGTTATGAATCCCCATATAGATGTTATGGGCCCTAGAGGATAACCCATGCCATGATTATGGATCCACCAGAACATAGGGTGAGGCAGATAGAATCACTAAATGGCATATTTTATAGAACTCGACCAGTCTCATCCACTGGGAGGCTGACTGCAATGATGAAAATTATCAAAAATGGTATTTCATGTTACACATTGTTACAAAAAGGATGCAAAACTAAACATTGAAAATGAAATTTATTTTACCCCTCTTTACTATATTTTCTAGTTGTTCAACCTTTAGGAGAGTTTTGATAGTTAGAATGCTACATCCAGTATGTATCTGGTTAAGTCGTTATAGTTGGTATAAGATCCTAGGTTGTAAGATTCCTAGGTTGTAGAGTCGAAGGAATTTTGTGGATAAACTCTAACCCTATCATTTTTAAAAAAAATTATGACTTTTTAAAATTGATATAGCTCTTGTATACCCAAATAAATGACTCTGATGTGACGAGGTGGATCCTCAAGAGGGGTTACATCCTCTAATCAAGAGGAAACTCCCATTCGTACTCAAAGGGAGAGAAGATTAAATGAACCAAACCGAGAAAGGGAAAACTTGGCCACAATGATGCAACGAATGCAAGAATAGATGAGACTATAAAAGGATGAAATAGAGTGGTAATGCGAGATAATGAATAAGCAACAAGAGATGATAGACACTTCAACCAGACAGGTTAAGGGAAGAAGTATTGAAACTAGACTAGAAGGGAGCCTTGAAAGGAGTCCTGAGAGAAACTTTGATAGACAAGTAAGGATTGGTAAGAATTGAGTTAGAGTGGAACTAGCCCAAGATATGTAAAGGTAAAAATCTCAAAATTTGATGGGAGAGAATACGAAGATGCCATAGAAAGGTGGCTGAGTGAAATTGAGATCTATTTTTCCATGAAGGATATATCTTTTGAAGTGAAATTGAGATCTATTTTTCCATGAAGGATATATATTTTGAATCTCAAAATGCCTAGGTAACCTTACACCTAGTAGATGAAGGCCTAGAATGGTGGAAAACCTTTAAGGGAAATAAAATCAAGGCATATGACTTAAAATGAAAAACGTTTATTAAGGAATGATTCCTGACTAAACAATTTTATGTTGAGAAAATTGAAGAATTTTCCACTCTTCAACAAGAATAAATGATAGTCGAGAAATATTATCAAAATTTTATTAAACTACCCAAATATATACTAGAATACAACAACAAAGAGAAATTAAAGGTACATAAATTTAATCTGGGAGTACACCCTAAAATCAGGACCATCATAAATCTACTCAATCTAGAAAATTTACAGAAAGCTATGATTTGGCATGACAAGAAGAGAAAAATCAAAAAACAAAAAGGGATTACTTCAACCATTAGAAAACATCCTAAAAGGAGAAAGAAGAGCTTAGGAAGAGAAAGAGCCATGGATTTCTAAAATGGGATACAAACAAAAAGTTTAAAGAGGGTGATAAGGATAAAAGTAGGATCTTCCTTGACAAGAATATGAAGGGTTAACTAGGAAGGATTAAACAAAAATCCACACACTAGAGTAATCAACCCGCACAAGGAAATAGGGAAATAGAGAAAAAAATAGAAAATAAAGCTCCTAATCTAGGATGTTTCATATGTGGAGGACCTCATTACACAAATAAATGTCCATAGAGGGCTAATCAAAATAAAGCCACTAAACAACAACCTCATCGAATTTATGCTACCATAGGTAATCCCAGTCTAGATGGCCAAGCTACGCCATTACTTTTAAAAGGTAAATTGTTTGATAAAAATATAAATATTTTGATTGATAGTGGAGCAACAGATAGCTTTATTTCTTTAAATTTAGCTAGGGATATACCAATAAGACCAGGATTTTTAGCCAATGGATGGAAGGTTGAGTATATATCTAGGTAAACCTTTTCTGTTAACCAATGTCTATTTGATGCTCGCATATCCCTACCTAATGGAAGAACTAAATGACATATATATATATATATATATATATATATATATATATATATATATATATATATAATATATATATGTATCCCCATTATACTCATTTGATATCATCCTTGGAATGGATTGGTTAAAAGAGCACAAGGTCCACATTGATTTTCAAGAAAGGTGGGTAGAGTTTTCAGAAGGACCCAATCAACGGATAAGGATCCATTGTGATAGGGGTACTTTTTGACCACATCTATTGTCCACCTTACAACTTAGGAAGGAAATTAAAAGACATGGGGCAGTTTATGTGGTCAAAATAAATAGACATGATGAGGATGAAATCAATGAGGAACTTTACAAGAAATTCTCGATATTAAATGAGTTTAAGGATGTCTTTCCAGAAGACTTACCCAAACTTCCTCCACAATGAGAATTTGATTTCTCCATTGAAATCATACTTAGAGCTGAACCTATTGCAAGGTCCCCCTATCAAATGACCTCGATTGAGTTACAAGAATTAAAAATACAACTCCAATATTTGTTAGAAAAGGGTTTGATTAAACCAAGTGTATCACCTTGGGGAGCACCAATATTATTTGTGAAAAAGAAATATGGGTCCCTAAGGCTATGCATTGACTATAGAATGCTCAATAAGGTAACCATTAAGAATAGATACTCCTTGCCAAGAATTGATGATTTATTTGATCAATTGAAGGGAGCAACTATTTTCTTGAAAAATGATCTTATAACTAGTTACCATCAATTGAGGATCAAGGAAGAAGACACTCACAAAACAACCTTTAGAACAAGATATGGGTATTATGAATTTACGATTTTACCCTTCAAGTTAACTAATGCCCCAAAAATATTTATGAACCTCATGAATAGTGTCTTCCATGAGCAATTTGATAATTTTGTACTCATATTTTTAGATGATATTCTCATCAACTCCCAAAATAAGAAAGAGCATGATCAACATATGAGAATTGTACTAGAAATACTGAGAAAGAATTAGTTGTATGGTAAGCTTTCCAAAAGCGAATTCTACACTCCACAAGTCCAATACTTGGGATATGTCATATCAGTTTATGGGATTGTTGTCAATCCTAAGAAAGTTAAAGCAATTATTGATTGTTATGCATTCACCAATGTATCTAAAGTACGTAGTTTTATGGGGATGGCAGGGTATTATAGACATTTTGTAAAGGATTTTTCAAAGATAGCCTATCCAATTACTACCTACAAAGAAAAGGAAAGATATTTAAATGGACATAATAGTACGAAGAAGCTTTTAAAATTCTCAAGGAAAGGTTAACTACCACCCCAATTTTAAAAATCCTCGATCCATCTAAAAAATTTATAGTTTATACTAATGCCTCTACTGAAGGATTGGGTGGGATTCTGACTCAGAATGGAGCAATCATAGCTTACAAGTATCGAAAGGTTATAAAGAATGATCTCAACTATGCTACCCATGATATGGAGTTAGCAGTGGTAGTACATGCACTTAATATATAGAGGTATTATTTATTGGGAAACCCTTTGATTTATAGATAGATCATTAGAGTATGAGGTACGTTTTCACCCAACCACTTCTAAATGCAAGACAATGTTAGTGGATGGAATTTTTAGCTGAATATGACTTTGGAATTTAATATATTAAGAGGGAAAAATAAGATAGTTGATGCCTTAAGTCGAAGAAGGTATATAGTGGCTATATCCATATGTCACATAGACTTGCTTGACAATGTTAGGAAACAACATCTAACCGATAGTTATTATGGCAAACATCGAGCAAGGATTGAGAAAGAACCTAAGAAATGTAGGGACTTTAGTATCCAAGACAATATGTTGTTCTTTAAGGATAGACTTGTTCCAAAAATAGGAGGGTTGATAAGCCTTATCTTACAAGAGGCCCATTGCACTCCTTATTTGACACATCCTAGAGGGGCTAATATGAGAGAAAATATGAATAAAAGTTTTTACTGGCCAGGGATGAAATGAGATGTTAACAATTTTCAATTTTGTGGTTAGATATTTGGAATGTCAAAGGTAAAAGCAAAACATCAGCATCCATCTGGGAAACTATACCCTCATAATATTCCAAAGTAGAAGTAGCAAGTCATATCAATGGATTTCATTGTAGGTCTACCCAAGATCAAGTTGCAACATGATGTAATTCTAGTTGTGGTGGATAAATTGACTAAGGTTACCCATTTTATACCAAGTAATATCAAGGATGATGTACCCACCATACCTAGTAAGTTTGCTAGAGAGATTATGTGGCTGTGTGGATTTCTTGAATTTATTATTACAGACAAAGACCCCAAATTCACCTTAAATTTTTGGTAAGCCGTGCATTGAGCCTTAGGTATAAAATTGAAAATTAGTTCTGCATACCATCCAGAGATATATGGTCAAACTGAATGAGTAAATAGATCCTCGAGGATATGCTATGCACGTATTGCATGGACCATAAAACTAAATGGGAGGAATATATCTACCTAGTGGAATTTTCTTATAATAATAGCCATCATGCTTCTCTAGGGATGACACCTTTTGAGGCCCTATATGGGAGATGATGTAGAACTCCTCTATCTTGGGACAATTCGGAGGATCGAATTGTGATCAAATTGGACACTTTTAAGGAGATGGAGGAACAACTAAAAATGATCTGCCAAAGGCTCAAGGAGGCAATAGATCGACAAAAGAGCTATGCTAATCTAAAAAGAACCCTAAGAGAATTCTCTATGGGAGACAAAGTCTTTCTTAGGGTAAAACCTAATAAAATCTCTATCAAATATTCAAAGCTTAATCCTATATATGTTGTCCCTTTTGAAAATATAGGAAATATCAACTCGATAGTGTATAAACTTGCACTTCCACCAAATTTGTCAAAAATCCATGATATATTCCACATATCCTTGCTTTATAAGTATGTTTCTAATCCTTCTCATGTTTGGAATGTGTCAAACTTGCATATGGTAGATCCTCTTGCAATTAAAGTTTGCTCAGTCCAGATTCTTGCCTATTGTACTAAGCAATTAAAAAAAATAGTTATTAATCAATGTAAGGTCCAATAAGACCATTTTTTAGAAAGGAATGCTAAATGGGAGAACATATATTTCATGAAATAACAATTTCCTTATATTTTTGAAATATAATTAAAACATAGAGGACTACATTTGAAACTAGGGGAAGAGAATGTAATGGTCCTCCCCCAAAACATTTTATGATATTGCTATTATGATTGATTAACAACTATGTGTTGGCATTTTTGCCACATTGAAATTTTGTAAAATTTTGATTGAAATATAGAAAAGCTTTTTCATTTCCCGAAATGGCTTTGGGTAAAATTCTAGCGAAATGCTTTTTTGTTTCCCGAAATCGCCATTTCATTCCCCGAAAATGACTTTTCACTCCCAAGTGCAATGAAAAAACTTCTTGGGCATTTCGCCACTGAAAATCTCATTTTGGGCGTAACTTGAGCGAAAATCCATTTTAGAGATATATCCGGGATCACTGCTGAAAAATTACGGGATTTAAGTATTGCTCCTTTGAATCCGGTGTAATCTTGCTCATTTTCAAAGCACCATCCACTTTGGTGGGTATGCATTTCCAATGCACCGCCTATCAACCTTACCAGTTTTCAAAGCAAATTTAATGCTTGGTGCACTTTCCTAGAAAAAGTGAATTTCTAAGGTGCAAGGCGTAGCGAATTCAATGACCAAATGCTTGATTTTTAGATGGTTTTGCTACATCCTGATGCATCGACACCCAAGATTGCTTCAAGCAGTTACTCTTGTTGACTTCTTTGTGTGATTCTCCCATCAAAGTTGGATCATGAGTGTTTTAACTGAAGATGTCACTAATACTGAGGAGAAAAATATGGATGCTGGTTTTTTATCTACCATCATTTTGTTTTTATATGCATTAAATGAAAGAGGCATAATCCTCTATAAATACTAAGCATTTTTATGTAATCAGGGAGCGGACATTTTGCGATAAAACTATTCAAGTTTTTTGCATAATATAAGAAACTTGACTTCTAAATTTTGCAAGCGATTTCTATGTGATTTCTTTCTATTTTAGCACTTCTATTTCCTGCTCGCGTTCATTATCTGCTGTAAAGTTTAGATTTTGCAATATGAGTTTGAATATTGTTGGTGAGGGAGTGAGTACTGGAGTGTGATTCTAAAAGTTGTCTTTGCGATATTTTACTTTCTATGATATGCTATATAATGCTTGGTGGGAATTCTCACTGTTAGTCTGCCCCAAATCCTACACTCCGACCTGTGGCCATATTTCCCATCTCTTTCTGTTATTTCCAATTTATTTCCTACAAATCTAGTCTTAAACTCATGTAGGATTTAGTAAGGGAGCCAACCCTCTATGGAGATTGGCACAGAGGACATCTCTTTCCCTCGACCTTTCAATATTGGTCGGGTCTAGGTGCACAAGTGATAATACTTAGGTAGATTCGTGACCAATAGTTTTTGGTACGCCTGGTGGGATACACGATTTTTGTATCTGTAGTCCCTGTATTTTAAAGGAGCCCAAGTTTGGTGAATCTCTGGCTTGCTTTTATCTGGAAAAATCACTTGGCGAATCTATTGACTGAAGATCCAAATCTCATGATCGATGGATGCCTTTTATGCTAAAATAAGACACCCCAAAGAAATCAAGGTTTGGTGAGCAGCCTTGACCTCACAAGCGGAGAAAGAATGTTCACCTGGGCGACACTAGTCTCTGACTTAGTAGTAAGGACCATGATATTTGAAGACCATTGCTATAATGACACATGTATGCTATCCTAGTTGGGATGATCCTGGTCCTTTGAATATCCAAAGTCAACATGATATTCCTAAAAGTGCCCTAAAGACCCTAACAAAATACAATGGCACTAAGGGAATGGCTCGAGAGCACCTCGAATATGTCACTTCTCTAGCGACCCTCCATGGCATAGCCCACAAAGATGTCATGATCAGACTTTTGGTCTTGTATCTAGAAGGAAGGGTGCTGCAGTGGTACAAAATGCTTGGGCGTAAGAGCATCTGCTCATGGGAATACCTAGCGGGAGCACTAGTTGACATATTTGATGGCTCTCAAGATCCCTTTCAACTTTTGATGCACCTCTCCACCATCATGAGAGCACCTCTAGAGAGAATCACAGACTTCAATATCCAATTTTGGAGGAGTTGGAGGAGAATTATAGAGAAGATCCAGCCAACACCTGCCCAAGCCCACCTCTACTATATTTGGGGTTTACATCCGGACATAAGCCTCCTCCTGCTATAATCTAGGGAGAAAATATTCCATCAAATATTTCAAGAAGTATAAGCAGAGCAGCTCCTGCTCCAATCGAGAAAAATATAGTGAAGATAAACTGCCTTTTCATCACTTTCTGATAGTTGTTGCTCTTTTCTGTCTTGCACAATATTCACAATGGTAGATCCCTCAAAATGTGTAGAGACCTAGAATGCAGCTGTGTGGAGCACAAGATGTGAATCTCATACAAGGCCAATAAAGAGAATATGCAAGCACTGCTCCAACAATGAACGATATGATTGCTTGTAGCTTCCATCAGGGGATGGAGCAAGAAGAGGAGCTAGAAAAATATGAACAGGCTCAAGAGGTTGATTTTGAGAAAGAAGAAGGCATAATTTTGGACCCTTTTTGTGTCCCAATATGCATGCCCCATCAGGAGGTTGATTTTGAGGAGATCTTGATAGAAGGACTATCATCGAAAAAATCTTACTGTCAAACCAAAGGGTTAGAAGAGCATGTACCCAAGAGCCCGCAACTAGTGGACTCTCAAGAGTGGTAGCATTGGTTCCAGCCATCACTGCAATCAGTACATATGGTAAATATTTTTTTCGCATTATTCATTAATTGTATGAGTGCTGGCATGCATGATAACCTGCCACATTGTAGTTGGCTTGCAACCTAGCAAACTTTGGGAATAGGACATTTAAACTTCAAATATTTCCTAAAGTACAATCAGATATGGTCCAAACACTATAGATTCACTGAAAAAAATTCAAAGCTAGGTTTGTGGTGGTGACATGCCAATCATGTCGTAATTTTTTGTGTAAATATCGTAAATAGACCGACCGGTAAATAAAGTGCTTAGGGCACTAAATGATGTGATTTTACAAAAAAAAAATTGAGATGAAAAATTGGTCAGATCCCAGGACTTCCCAGGAGGTCACGCATTCGAGTACTACTTCATGGAAAAAATGCTTAACTAGGGAGTTCTTGAAGAAGTGGAAAACCAAAAAATCAGCTTAGGTGATGGGTTCTTTGGGTCCAAGTTTTTGGAGGTGTAAAAAAAAAAAAAAAAAACGGCCTTGCATTTTTGCCCTTACCTTGAGAACCCACTTTTTTGGGTTTTCGTTGTTGTCGCTTTCTCCTTCCCCTTCTCGTTTCATTTTGAATTCAAAAAAAAAAAAGAGAGAGGACCCTTGGAAAAAAAAAAAAGCTAAAGGGCTAAATTTGAATTTCGAAATCTTTTCCCTCCTTGATTTTTCCTGCCCAACCCATGTTTTCCCCTCGAAAAAGCTTTTTTGTTGTCCCAAAAAGCCTTTTTTATCTCCCGAAAAGGCTATTTCACCCAAATTAAATAAATAAATAAATAAAAAAACTCCACCTTTTTTCCCTCTGAAAACCTTTTCATTTCTCCTAAAAAACCTTGTTCCCCCAAATATGCTGTTTTGTTCTCCACAAAAGCCCTTTTTACCCAAGTCCAAAAAAAAAAAATCCTTCCCAGACTTGCCTTGTCACTGCCCGAAATTGCTATTTCGTTTCCCAAAAATACATTTCACCTCCCGTTAAATGCTTTTCCATCTCCCCCCCCCCAAAAAAAACTTACTTTCTCTCGAATTACCTTCTCAGGTTCCTGCCAAACCCTTCTCGAAGCCATTTCCTTCGTGATCCGAGTTTTGCACAAAAAAAAAAGAACTTTCCCATCTCGTACATTCCTCTTCCATTCCTTGAAAACCCTTCTTCCCTCCCAATATGCCTTTTTTGTTCCCCGAATTGGCTGTTTCGTTCCCCGAAATACCTTGTGCCTTCCCGAAATTGCAATTTCATTCCCCGAAAAAGCTTTTCTCATCCTGAAATTACCTTTCTAGCCCACATTTCCACCTTACCCCTTTTTTTTTGAATTTATGCTGCATAAAAAAAACAAGAAAAGCACATGCATACAAATCCTTTTGCCCTGCTTCCCCCCGCACAAAAAAAAAAGCACATGCATACAAATCCTTCCGCCCTGCTTGCCCCCGCACAAAAAAAAAAGCACATACATACAAATATTTCCACCCTGCTCCCCCCCTGCACCTCCATTTTACATGCTTTCCTGCCCATAAAATTTGCATCACTCCATATACTGCCCCACATCATTAACTCAAGCCACTCATCACGCTTTCCAAGGCAAATAAGCAACCATGCATGTTTCCAAAAAAATCGTTAATAGCCATTACCAACCCCATCAAAGGGTGAGCATAACTATGGCCCCATCCTTTTCTGCTCCTTCCATTGAGCCAAAAACCTTAGTAGCATCTCTTTCCTTTTTCTCCCATTTTGTTTTTTTTATTACAAGAACGGTTGGCGTCAGAGTTCGAAGTCTCGCCAGAGCACCCTAAAGCAGAGAAAATGCACATACATACAAATCCTTCTGCCCTGCTCCCCCCCTGCACCTCCATTTTACATGCTTTCCTGCCCGTAAAATTTGCATCACTCCATATACCGCCCCACATCATTAACTCAAGCCACTCATCACACTTTCCAACGCATATAAACAACCATGCATGTTTCCAAAAAAATCGTTAACAACCATTACCAACCCTGTCAAAGGGTGAGCATAACTATGGCCCCATCCTTTTCTGCTCCTTCCATTGAGCCAAAAACCTTAGTAGCATCTCTTTCCTTTTTCTCCCATTTTGTTTTTTTATTACAAGAACGGTTGGCGTAAGAGTTCGAAGTCTCGCCAGAGCACCCTAAAGCAGAGAAAATCATCCGAGCTTGGCGAAGATCCTCACGTTGGATGAAAAATACAAATAGGTGATCGAAAAATATCAGGCAGTGGAGGAAGAAGCTGGTGCAAGCAGTAAACAATTTGATGTAGTTGGTAGTTATGACTCTGTTGCCCAATGGATAAAGGCTTGGGATCGGCTGCATTCAGGTGAGCTAAATATCCTGCGAATTGCCAAAAATATTGGCACTTTTGCCACATTGAAATTTTCTAAAATTTTGATTGAAATATCGAAAAGCTTTTTCGTTTCCCGAAATGGCTATTTCGTTCCCCGAAACGACTCCGGGTAAAATTCTAGTGAAATGCTTTTTTGTTTTCCTAAATCGCCATTTTGTTCCTCGAAAATGCCTTTTCACTCCCAAGTGCAACGAAAACACTTCTTGGGCATTTCATCGTCGAAAAGCTCATTTCGAACATAACTTGAGTGAAAATTCATTTTAGAGATATATCCGAGATCACTGCTGAAAAAATACATGATTTAAGTATTGCTCCTTTGAATCTTGTGTAATATTGCTCATTTTCAAAGCACTGTCCACATTGGTGGGTATGCATTTCCAATGCACCGCTTATCAAGCTTACTAGTTTTCAAAGCAGATTTAATGCTCGGTGCACTTTCCTAGCAAAAGTGAATTTCTAAGGTGCAAGGCGAAGCAAATTCAACGACAAAATACTCAATTTTCAGATGGTTTTTCTACGTCCCGATGCATCGATGCCCAATATTACTTTAAGCATTTACTCCTATTGACTTCTTTGTGTGATTCTCCCATCAAATTCGGATCGTGAGTGTTTTAACTGAAGTTGTCACTGATGTTGAGGAGAAAAATATGGACGTTGGTTTTTGATCTACCAACATTTTGTTTGTATATGCATTAAATGAAAGAGGCGTAATCCTCTATAAATACTAAGCATTTTGATGTAATAAGGGAGGAGACATTCTGTGAGAAAACTCTTCAAGTTTTTTGCATAATATAAGAAACTTGACTTCCAAATTTTGCAAGCGATTTCTATGTGATTTCTTTCTATTTTAGCACTTCTATTTCCTGCTTGCGTTCATTATCTGCTGTAAAGTTTAGATTCTGCAATCTAAGTTTGAACATTGCTGGTGAAGGAGTGAGTACTGGAGTGTGATTCTAAAAAGTTGTCTTTGCGAGATTGTGAGTTAATTCTACTGCTTACTTTCTATGATATGCTATATAATGCTTGGTGGGAATTCTCACTGTTAGTTTACCCCAAATCCTACACTCCGACCTGTGGCCATATTTCCCATCTCTTTATGTTATTTCCAATTTCTTTCCTGCAACTCTAGTCTTAAACCTGTGTAGGATTTAGTAAGGGAGCCAACCCTCTTTGGAGATTGGCACGGAGGACATCTCTTTCCCTTGGCCTTTCAATGTTGGACGGGTCTAGGGTGTACAAGTGATAATACTTTGTACGTAGGCAGATTTGTGACCAACACTATGATATTGTTATTTATGGTTGATGAAAATTTATGATATTTTTATTGGCGATTGATGTGCATCTATGATATCGTTATTTGTGATTGATAAATATTTCTTTTAGAAATATTATGCTTCATTATTTTGGGATATGGTACTCCTAATGGTCTCTGTTTTGCAAGTGTAGGTCCTCAAAAAGTAAAAAAGGAAATTATGGTGGTGGGGTATCTACATTGAAAAAGATGAAAAGCTTTATCAGTAGAACTTTCACCAATGGCTCATGAGTGCATGGTAGCTTAGATATTTGCATGCATAGAGGTGCATTATGATTGTATGTTCACGTTCTAAATATGTGTATGCTTAATTTTATATGGTTGCTTTATTTTTACGTGTTGTATAAAGCTCATTTGAAAATTATTTAAAAAAACTATTTATTTAAGAAAATAAATGATGTGCTTTACAATTTGGGATATTGATTTATAACGGCTGTATTATTTATAAAAATATTCAAATAATAAAAAGTTATTAAAAAAATATTTATTTATTTTTATATATATATATATATATATATATTTATAAATGAATAACCTAATACATAAGATATTATGGAAAAAATGAATTATGCAAGTTTCATTCTCGCATGGTAAAGCCTCCTATCTCTGTTGCTTAAAACTTGGAGATGAGTGGCCACTTCCACACACTCCCTCACCTATAAAATAATCAACTTGGAAAGTTAGAGGGGGCGTTCTTTTGGTGTGTGCTCTCATGCATTTTTTTCCTTGGCATGTATGTTTGGTATGCTGAATTAGGAGACGAAGAGAGGAGCATGCAATAAATCGTAAGGTCATCTCTTATCTAGCTACTCACCATGTTGCTTTGCATAATATTGCAATAAACTGATGTTTATCTCATTATAGATTATTACTAATAAAACTTAGGAGCTTTTCCTCTGGTCTATAGCGTTAATGAAAATGGCTTTAGAATTATGTTCTTGTTGTGTTAATTTATGACCACGTTTAAGGTGATATATGTAAACTCGCAGACTTTACTATTAGAATAGATAAAACCCTTTTATCTAATATACTTAAGTATAAGTAGGAATGAGAATAAATTTTATTATCTAAGGAAACCATTAAAACTTCATTGTATCGTGTGTTGGATGATGTGTGTTTTTTGTAAGGTATGAAGATAGAATGGTACCATTCTCTTTTATATAAGTGGAGCAAGACTATGTGATAAAAAACACTGTGACTACATAAACTTGAGTTGTGTGTCTTTTGTATGTGTTTAAGTCTGTGCCTTATGCCTGTGTTGGACTTTGTAAGCATCTGTTGTGAATAATTGAACCTGACACACACACACACACACACAATATTGCATTGCATCATTTTGATCCCACACATGATACCAGAGCATGGGATTGGTTTGGGTTCATAATCATTGTGATGCTGTTGAGCAGATGGTTAACTAAGTCATTCGCTAGAATGATGCCTGTACATTGGTCCAACTGGTGCCTTCTTATCTTTGTCGCATGCTCATAAGGGTGTAAGGTGTAATTGGACTGAAATAATTTAAGTTTTAAAATGTCTCAACAATTGCACAAGTATTCCAATGATGTCATCTTCAACAAGTCTGCTTGGTCATTATTCTATTGAAGCAATTCATGTTTTATCACAATCACAACATTAGAGATATAATTTTTACATTATTATACAGTCTAGGATATATTCTTCTCCTTGTTATTTTCTTTTATATATGCACTAGGGTAATTTGATAGGTAATGCTACGTCATATTTACATTATGTTTGATAGTATGTCCCTTTCAATTACATATAACCTATTATGAATGCTTTAAAATTGGGCATAAATTCCTACTTTCGAATAATGGATAATAGCCTACTATAATAATTATATTATGTACACATATAATTCGAACATGCAGCACCGATCACCTCTAGCCATAAGAGAATTACAAAAAATAAATACTATGATGATTGTAGGACTGGACTCAACATTTTCACATTCCTTAGATATAACTAATCATAATAGGAAAATCACCTTATATAATAGCTCTAATAATGCTTAATAGTTGATCATCATATTTATCTTTATAAAAGAATTAATTGATAGGTGCACAGTGATTTGTTGCAGAGTCTTTAATTAGAATGTCCAAACTTTAATGCAAAGAAATTATCGGTTTAACGCTCCCTTTCAGACATAAATCCTTACAAAAATATAGCGATATTTTCTTGCCCAAAACAAAATTTTTATTTAGACAACTTGGAAATATCAAGATAAATGCTCATTGAATTCAAAATTAATTAGTAAAGGGCCATACCAAGTCTCACTATTACCCAAAACTAAATTAATTTATTGATTACCTTTTTGCGGTGTATGGATGGCTAGTCAAAAGCTTCTCATCAACTTATACCAAAGCTATTTATATTTGATTAAAGGGAAAATATTTGAAATTAGTATCATCCTCAGACTTGTCTCTTAATTCTTAGTCAAAGGCAATTAAAATACATCATTATCAATCTCGATAGTTATTTTTCCATAATGCAAATTGTCCAAATATAAATATTTGAAAGAAAAACATAGGCACCTCATAGTTAATATCATCTAAATATTATGTTAAATAAAATAATTGAGGGAGTAATTCATATCAAAATAAAGTACTTCATAAAGAATTTTATTTTGAGTTTTATGGTTTTCAAAAGTATTTTAAATGTTTGGAAATGTGCATTCAATTTAGAAGTATTAAGGAAATTTAGATTACATCTTGTAACTAACATAAACATTTGATAAATTACGCTCTCTTTGAGTGGGAAACCATAATTTCAACCACCGATTTTAGGGAGTATGACAAGCTTGGATAAACATTGTGGCATAAGTCATATTAAGGCTATTAATATAGTGGCATGTTGCTTATTTCATATTTCAGTCTAGATGTAAATAATTTAATAATTGGCATAAACCTTGTATGTGTTATAAGGAGTGAGGTATACTTCGTTAAATGTAGCGTTAGTATTTATTTTGGATGCATAGGTAAATGAAAATACTTGGTTCCTAAAAAAATTAATATTTTTCCTTTAAAGCATTTAAAATTGTGTTGGTTATTAAGTGGATATTCTTTTACCGTGAAATGATTATATAAGACCTTGGAATATCAAAGAGAGGATGATAAATAAATAGGCTTTTATGTTAGTGAGATTTTAAATTATTTTGTTAGTCAGGTAAACTTTGTAGTATGTACTATATGTGATCTTTTACATTCAAAAAATTATTGATTATTTATTTTCAAAATAAAAAAGTATAGATAAATAATGATTGTTGATTGTTTAGAACATATTAAAATATTCATGATTGCTACCAATGAATATGGTGTAATTCAAACAAACTTATGGTCTATTATTTTATTCAATGACTTCCTTTTTAATTGATAGCTTTTAGAATGGTAGATACACTAGAAAAAGAAAAGGATTAAGTCTATCGATTTTATTAGAATTCATTGAATTTGCTTAGAGGTTGGTTACATATTATGAGAATATTGACTTTTGATGTATGCCCCTTTTCTTATGTGAAATTTTCTATCTTTTAATAAGATAAAATAATTCTTTTAGATAGAAAGTACCATGTTATTGCTAGCTTATAAATAATTATTGTAAATAGTTTTATTGATTTAAAGTTAGCTTATAAGAAGAAAATAAGTTAGGAATGGTTTCTAGGTTTTGAAGGAAATTGTGTGTTGGAAATTTTGATTAGTTTTGTTGTCATTGATGTCAAAAGAATATTGGTTTAATTTCATCGTCATTAAGGACATCAAGTGGTTTTTCCAAAAGCAAGAAGGTCTTGGAAAGGAATAGGATATAATATTTATTTTTAATATTATATGCCTAAAAAGGGCCCAAAGGATGAAGACCCGAGGAAGGAGTAGAAGTGTTAAATAATAATATTCTATTATTATAATATTTCGGGCCAAATAACAAGGTGAAGAAAAACGAAGTTCAAATTGAAAAGACCCATGAGCAATTTACAAAAGGTTTAATTTAAATTAAAATATTTTAATCTTTGATTAAAATTTTAATTTAAATTAATAATGGAGGCAAAGGTTTTTAAATTTAATATTTAAAAACTAAATTTCAAATTTTTAAATTCGAAATGGGCCGACGTGAGAAGTCAAAAGATAATGTGCATTTATATAGGAAATAAATTCCATTTCCTAAAGTTGAACTTACACCTTCGAATGCGAGAAAGAGGAGAATATCGAGCGCTGCACCCTAGGAAGAAGAAGATTCGCATTTCAAAGAGATTGGAGGGAAACGAGGCAATAAAGGCAGCAAAGTGATTTGACATCCCACCGATGGTGGTAGCATAGGCAGTAGTTGGGAGAGTGCTAAGGCTTGCAAGGAGGAGATCGTGGTTCGATCCACGCGATCGACGTTTTGCATGAGGAAGAAGTTTTCATTTGATTTGCTTGGCGGTTTTTGTGAGGTAGTATTTTAGGGCAACATGTGCCGTTTGTCTCATGTGGGCACGCAGCCCACTTGGTGGCCTAGCTTGAGCTAGGGTGTTGGGGAGTGCAAGGTCACATGGTCGAATTCATCGAAAACATTTTTGTGGGCAGAATGAATTAAAGGTATGCTATTCATTTTTATTCTCCAAGGTGTTGAAAATTAAAGTTGCTTAGAGATTGTCGTGAGTTCTAAGTGCTTGGGGGAGTTATAAGGTAAAGGAAAAATTAAAATATTTTATTTTGATTTTTGGTGATTGAAATTTTATAATTTGAGAAGATTATAAGGTGTATAAGGGAGATTGTTGTGCATTTTGTTATAATGAAATTATTGAGTTAGATATTGTGAGTTTGAAGATTATAAGGTGTACAAAAGGATTTGATATTTTGTATGGAAAAATAATTTTTGAGAAAATTATTTTGTGGAGATCTTGAGATAGGTTGTGGCAACCTAACCCTAGTGTTGGCAAAGAAAATTTGATTGTGATTAAGACAAGTTTTGAAGACATATCTCCATAAAAATAAAAGGTATGGGTACATCTTCCTTGTGAGTAAAATATTGTTGGATTGGATGTTGTGAATGCTAAGTTGGAGTGAAAAGGATTGTTTGATAAGCATTGTTGAGTTTGGTTTTGAGATATCCAATATTGATTGATGAAGGTTTTTTGGAATAAAGGTTGATGCTAGAAACCTTGTTTGATAAGCATTGTTGGAAATATTGAGTGAGCCTTCATGTGCATGATTAGGGTTTGTGAAATATCATGAGTATCATTGTTATGTGAGGTTTGTTTGATAAGCATTGTTGAATAAGCTTTCATTGAGTGATTGGTTGAGTGGAGTTGATTGGAAGTGTTGGAGTGATAGTTCAAGTTCTATGAAATAAATTGTTCTTTATTTCTGGATTGAGTTGAAGGAAATATTGAAAGTGATTAAGCATTGTTGTGAGTGAAACATATTGAGTCTCTAACAATTCTCTATATGTTTATATGGTAAAAAAAGAGATTGAAAGTGATTGAGCATTGTTGTGAGTGTGAAGCATATTGAGTCTCTAACAATTCTCTATATATTTCTATGAGATTAAACAAGAATCTGTGTGAAGCTTGTTTGTGTGATTGAAGAAGTTTTATATGATAGATTGAGTTGAGTTGAATAAGATTTTGTGAAAGCTTGTGAGAAGATTTGAGTAAGTCCTAGAGTGGACTTAAGGACAAATTTGAGTAAGCTTTTGTGGAAGCTTACAAAGCATATTTGAGGTAAGTCTTGGTGAAGACTTGTTGAGCAGATTGGACAAGTTCTAGTGAGGACTTGTTGAGAAGATTTGAGGTAAGTCTTGGTGAAGACTTGTGAATATTAGTTAGAGAATTAAAAGTTCTAGAGAGGACTTGTGGATATATTTGAGGTAAGTCTTTGAGAAGACTTGTGAGCAGAGTTGATTGATTGATTTGTTCAAACCTTGAGTTAAGGTTTGGGGTAGATCTAGCAGAGTTGATTTGTGATTGAGTCAAGATTTGTGTTAAGGCTTGAGGATAGATTTGAGGATAGAGTTTGGTGCAGATTTAAGGATAGGTTTATGCTAACTAGAGATAGAGATTGAGCAAATTTGTGCTAGACCAAAGGACTATGTTTAGTGTAAATCAAAGATAGATATTGAGAAGATTTGTGCTAGATCAAAGGACTATGTTTAGTGTAGATCAGAGATAGATATTGAGCAGATTTGTGCTAGATCGAAGGACTATGTTTAGTGTAGATTTGAGATAGAGTTGAGAGTAAGCTTTGGAGGTGACAGAGCAGAGGATAATAGTCTCTAGTGGATAGAGATCCATTAGCTAGGGTAGTGAGGATAGAGATATTCTGAGTGAGGACAGAGTCTTCTATGGATAGAGATCCACAAGCCAGTGTAGTGGAGGTAGTAGTCTTCTAGAGGATCACCAGCCAGAGCAGAGGAGAAGGAGTTCTCCTATGGATAGAGATCCATGAACCAGATAAGGGGATTGGTGTCTCCTATGGATAGAGATCCATAAACTTGATTAGGGGATTGGTGTCTCCTTTGGACAGAGGTCCATAAACATTGTAATAGGGAAAGGATTCCCAAGAGATTTGTTGAGAAAATTTTAGTGAAATATTTTCTCTGTGGAGTAGCCCACATTGGGTGAACCACGTTAAATTGGTGTCTCTATTGTGTGTGGTGATTTATGCATTGCTTTGATTACTATTATTGATATTTCCATTGATATATTGCATAATATTATTTGGGAAAGAAAAGTAAAAAGTGGTCTTATACTATTCACCCCCCTCTAAGTATAAGCTTGTGTTCTTCAATTGGTATCAGAGCGGGTTCCTTCGAAAGAGTTTAACAACTTGAAGGAAAATCTTACAAGAACACAGATGGATTCTCAGAATAGATCTTCAAGGAATTCAACACCATTGTTCGATGGGAACAATTATGCACTATGGAGCACAAGGATGAAGTTTCATCTAATGGCACTTGGAAATGAAATATGGGAAGCAGTTGAAAATGGATACACACCACCAACAACTCCACCTACAGATAAATATGGTAAGCTTCTACATCATCACAATTCAAGAGCAATGAATGGAATTTTGAGAGGTTTACGTGAAACAGAGTTTATAAAGGTTATGCATTGCACATCAACAAAGGAAATTTGGGATAAGTTGCAAGGCATATATGAAGGAGATAAAAAGGTCAAAAGGGTAAAGTTGCAAAATTTCAAGAGAGCATTTGAAGACCTAAATATGAAGGATGAGGAAAACATTGTTGCATATCTACTTCGTGTGGATGAGGTTGTTAACTCCATGCAAGGACTTGGAATTAAAGTTGAGGAAATAGATGTTTGTGATAAGATTTTAAGGTCACTTCCAAAAAGGTTTAGTGAAAATATTTCAGCTATAGAAGAGGTAAAAGATATTGAAATTTTGACAAGGGATGAATTACATGGCATTCTCATAGCTTTTGAGATGAGAATAAAAGAGGAACCTATTCCCCAGAAGGAAGCAACCTTCAAAGTTACTAAGAAGACAAAGGGTAAGAAGTTAGATTCAAGCAATGAGTCATCCAATGATGAAGAAGCAAATTATGGTAGAAGGAACAAGGACTCAAGAAAATATAAAGGTACAAAATCAGTTAGATGTTTCAATTATGGAAAATATGGTCACTATGCATCTGATTGTCTAGAGGCTAGAAATAGCAATGATGAAGAAAAATAGGATCATAAGAATAGGGAAACAGGAAAACACAAGTACCAAAAGAAAAGTAGGGATGGACAAGGCAAGCAAGGAAAGAAGTTTTTCCAAAGGCATAAGAAGAGTTTCTATGCAGACAAGGTAAGTAAGAGCTCAAGTGATAGTGATGAAAGTTCCTTAGATAATGATAAAGATGAAGTACTATTTCTAGCAAAAGAAAAAGATGATGTTAGAAAAAGGGCACCAATGATTCTCAAGTGTTTTAGATGTGGTAACTTTGGTCATATTGAAGATAGTTGTACAAGGAATGGATTCAGTTTTAGTGATGATGAATATGAAGATACACTTGAAGGACCAAAAGAAAGTTTACTTTTGGAAATAGAAGAAGAAGGAGGTGATCCTATTGAAGATAAATCAGAAAGGAATGAAGATGATCCCAAAGGCAAAAAAATAGAGGAAGAATCAGAGAAAGGAGAAGTTGATCTTGAGGGTGAGATTATTCATGCCCTTGATGCATTAAGGGAGGTAAGAAAGTAAAACTTAAAACTCAAGCTTAAATTTCAAGAATGTGATGAAGAGAAAGGAAATCTTATAGAGGATCTAACTAACTCAATAGCTAAGACAAGGAGATTCAAAGAGAAGTTAGAAGCAAAGGTTTTAGAATGTGAAAAGTTAGAGCATGAGGTAGCTTCACTAAGGAAGGAAGTAAAAGAGTCTAAGGACAAGTTACACAGGTTTGGGAGAAGCTCAAAGAAATTGGATAAGATTATCAAGACACAAAAATCTACATCAAACAAGATAGGTCTTGGTTTTGAATAGGTACAAAGAAAACAAGGAGAGGAGTCAATCTCAAGCTCCAAGAAGAAGAAGCTTCAGAAGAAGAGAGTGTAAGAGAGAGTGAGACTTCAAGGATGAGTTGGACAATAGAAAGTTCAACAAGGAAAGGAACAATGCACAAATGAGGAACAGATGGAACAGGAACCAACACAGGGTAAAAGAGACTAAGAGACCAATGGGGTCAAGGCAAGGTAGTTTCAATGGATGATGCTTCTCATGTCATAGGTTTGGGCACAAGGCTACACAGTGCAGGACACATGAAAGATAGGAATATGGAAGTTTCAGAAATAGGTAGCTTTTTCAAGGGTATTGCTACTCTTGTAATCAGTTTGGTCACAAGGCAGTAAATTGCAGGGTTCATAACAAGAATGGATATGGCTTCACCAGGAGAAACCCCAAGATATTTGCACCTTTAAGGAATAACAACATTAAGTGTTATAAGTGCAATAATGATGGGCATACAACAAAGTGGTGTAGAGAAGAAATTCTAGAGACAAGCAAGAATAGTCAGAGGAATCAAAAGGATCAATTGAGGAAGAAAGTGGACAAAGGTAAAGATCAGTGTATGTTGGGAGTAGAAATACTCCCACCCCAGAATTAATCACCTCAAGAGGAGGTGGGGGAGGGGCTAAGCTAAGAGTCTCATTCTTAGCCCCAAGCCCCAAAGGTGACCCTTTGCCATTGATGACAAAGGGGGAGAGATTTGAGTTAGGGGGAGAGCATTCAATCAGGGGGAGCAGTTTCTCAAGGAAAGCAACTTTTGAAAAAGAAAAAGGAATGGTAAAAATAAAGGGGTTGCCATCAATGACAAAGGGGGAGATTGTTGGAAATTTTGAGTAGTTTTGTTGTCATTGATGTCAAAAGAATATTGGTTTAATTTCATCGTCATTAAGGACATCAAGTGGTTTTTCCAAAAGCAAGAAGGTCTTGGAAAGGAATAGGATATAATATTTATTTTTAATATTATATGCCTAAAAAGGGCCCAAAGGATGAAGACCCGAGGAAGGAGAAGCAAGTTTAAATTAAATAATAATATTATATTATTATAATATTTTGGGCCAAATAACAAGGTGAAGAAAAACGAAGTTCAAATTGAAAAGACCCATGAGCAATTTACAAAAGGTTTAATTTAAATTAAAATATTTTAATATTTGATTAAAATTTTAATTTAAATTAATAATGGAGGCAAAGGTTTTTAAATTTAATATTTAAAAACTAAATTCAAATTTTTAAATTCGAAATGGGCCGACGTGAGAAGTCAAAAGATAATGTGCATTTATATAGGAAATGAATTCCATTTCCTAAAGTTGAACTTACACCTTCGAATGCGAGAAAGAGGAGAATATCGAGCGTTGCACCCTAGGAAGAAGAAGATTCGCATTTCAAAGAGATTGGAGGGAAACGAGGCAATAAAGGTAGCAAAGTGATTTGACATCCCACCGACGGTGGTAGCACAAGTGGCAGTTGGGAGAGTGCTAAGGCTTGCAAGGAGGAGATCATGGTTCGATCCACGTGATCGACATTTTGCATGAGGAAGAAGTTTTCATTTGATTTGCTCGATGGTTTTTATGAGGTAGTATTTTAGGGGAGCATGCACCATTTGTCTCATGTGGGCACGCAACCCACTTGGTGGCCTAGCTTGAGCTAGGGTGTTGGGGAGTGCAAGGTCACATGGTCGAATTCATCGAAAATATTTTTATGGGTAGATTAAATTAAAGGTATGCTATTCATTTTTATTCTCTAAAGTGTTGAAAATTAAAATTGCTTAGAGATTGTCATGAGTTCTAAGTGCTTGGGGGAGTTATAAGGTAAAGGAAAAATTAAAATATTTTATTTTGATTTTTGGTGATTGAAATTTATTTTATAAAGTGTGGAGATTATAAGGTGTATAAGGGATATTGTTGTGCATTTTGTTTTAATGAAATTATTGAGTTAGATATTGTGAGTTTGGAGATTATAAGGTGTACAAAAGGATTTGATATTTTGTATGGAAAATAATTTTTGAGAAAATTATTTTGTGGAGATCTTGAGATAGGTTGTGGCAACCTAACCCTAGTGTTGGCAAAGAAAATTTGATTGTGGTTAAGACAGGTTTTGAAGACATATCTCCATAAAAATAAAAGGTATGGGTACATCTTCCTTGTGAGTAAAATATTGTTGGATTGGATGTTGTGAATGCTAAGTTGGAGTGAAAAGGATTGTTTGATAAGCATTGTTGAGTTTGGTTTTGAGATATCCAATATTGATTGATGAAGGTTTTTCTAGAATGAAGGTTGATGCTAGAAACCTTGTTTGATAAGCATTGTTGGAAATATTGAGTGAGCCTTCATGTGCATGATTAGGGTTTGTGAAATATCATGAGTATCATTGTTATGTGAGGTTTGTTTGATAAGCATTGTTGAATAATATTTCATTGAGTGATTGGTTGAGTGGAGTTGATTGGAAGTGTTGGAGTGATAGTTCAAGTTATATGAAACAAATTGTTCTTTATTTCTGGATTGAGTTGAAGGAAATATTGAAAGTGATTAAGCATTGTTGTGAGTGAAACATATTGAGTCTCTAACAATTCTCTATATGTTTTTATGGTAAAACAAGAGAGATTGAAAGTGATTGAGCATTGTTGTGAGTGTGAAGCATATTGAGTCTCTAACAATTCTCTATATGTTTATATGAGATTAAACAAGAATCTGTGTGAAGCTTGTTTGTGTGATTGAAGAAGTTTTCTATGATAGATTGAGTTGAGTTGAATAAGATTTTGTGAAATCTTGTGAGCAGATTTGAGTAAGTCCTAGAGTGGACTTAAGGACAAAATTGAGTAAGATTTTGTGGAAGCTTACAAAGTAGATTTGAGGTAAGTCTTGGTGAAGACTTGTTGAGAAGATTGGACAAGTTCTAGTGAGGACTTGTTGAGCATATTTGAGGTAAGTCTTGGTGAAGACTTGTGACATATTGGTGAGAGATGAGTTAGAGCAAGTTCTAGAGAGGACTTGTGGATAGATTTGAGGTAAGTATTTGAGAAGACTTGTGAGCAGAGTTGATTGATTGATTTGTTCAAACCTTGAGTTAAGGTTTGGGGTAGATCTAGTAGAGTTGATTTGTGATTGAGTCAAGCTTTGTGTTAAGGCTTGAGGATAGATTTGAGGATAGAGTTTGGTGTAGATTTAAGGATAGATTTATGCCAGATCAAAGATAGATATTGAGCAGATTTGTGCTAGACCAAAGGACTATGTTTAGTGTAGATCAGAGATAGATATTGAGCAGATTTGTGCTAGATCGAAGGACTATGTTTAGTGCAGATCAAAGATAGAGATTGAGCAGATTTGTGCTAGACTGAAGGACTATGTTTAGTGTAGATTTGAGATAGAGTTGAGAGTAAGCTTTGGAGGTGATAGAGTAGAGGATAATAGTCTCTAGTGGATAGAGATCCATTAGCTAAGGTAGTGAGGACAAAGATATTCTGAGTGAGGATAGAGTCTTCTATGGAGAGAGATCCACAAGCCAGTGTAGTGGAGGTAGTAGTCTTCTAGAGGATCACCAGCCAGAGCAGAGGAGAAGGAGTTCTCCTATGGATAGAGATCCATGAACCAGCTGAGGGGATTGGTGTCTCCTATGGATAGAGATCCATGAACTTGATTAGGGGATTGGTGTCTCCTTTGGATAGAGGTCCATAAACATTGTAATAGGGAAAGGATTCCCAAGAGATTTGTTGAGAAAATTTTAGTGAAATATTTTCTCCGTGGAGTAGCCCACATTGGGTGAACCACGTTAAATTGGTGTCTCTATTGTGTGTGGTGATTTGTGCATTGCTTTGATTATTACTATTGATATTGCCATTGATATATTGCATAATATTGTTTGGGAAAGAAAAGTAAAAAGTGGTCTTATACTGTTCACCCCCTCTCAGTATAAGCTTGTGTTCTTCAGTGTGATTAGTAGGTAAACCCTTTAATATAGACCTACCTAAATCAATATCATTGGTGAGGATGATAAGAAAACCTTGAACCTAAACCTAATTAAACCATTTATATGGATGGATAAAAATCAAGTCACCCTCTACTATTGGAATTGAGGTATGCAATCATTGTGATTCAAGAACGACTACTTTCTAACAAATCAAAATAAGTAATGAGGGGTGGTATGGGAGGTCTCATCTAGGTCATTGTATGAGTAGTACGGTGGTGGATATTGAGAGATATTATTAAATAATGATCTTGATGGGAGGACTATGTCTTTCGGATAAGGTAACCTAGTGAGGTGGAATCTCGGTGGGGACCTAGTATTTTAGGATAATATTCCTCATTGATTTGGAATGGGATGAATCACTATATTTACAATATCCTCAAGGAATCCATTATTAGAGCCAGGTGAATGGTATGATGTTAAGTGCCCATGGTGAATCATGATCTCCAATTAAGCACCATAACATTTGCGCTAAAACCCTTGCATGCTTAATAATGTATGAGTTATATGATACTCGGGGTAAAAATTAAACATTTAAGGATGTGATTTATGTGTCCCCTCTAGGTGTTATGGGCCCTAGAGGATGAGCCATGCTGTGATTCTAGATTTACCAGAATAGAGGGTGAGGCAGATAGAATCACTAAAAGGCACATTTTACAAGACCTGGCCAATCTCGTCCACTTGGGAGGCCGACTACAACGACCTAAATTCTCAAAAAATATCATTTCATATTACCTATTTTTACAAAAAGGGTGAAAACTAAACATTGGAAACAAAAAAATTTACCCCTCTTCACTACCTTTTCTAGTTGTTCAACCTTTAGGAGAGTTTTGATAGTTAGAATGCTACAACTAGTATGTATCTGGTTGGGTTGTTACAAATGTACCCCTCTCAACCTCCGGATTTAGGTTGTATCTCCACTATCCTTGCTAAATCTAACTAATCTAAGCTAAATACATAAAGTAAATGCAAAAATTAAAATGCATGAAAGTAAATTTGAAAGTTTAGGGTGCAAGAATTAAAAGTAAAATATGGCCAAAACTATAGCAAGGAGATTGTATGATCAATTAACATATGGGAAAATTGAAGAACAATGATGTATCCCAAATGTAAGAAATGGAATTAATAAGGAATGAAAAGAGGACAAAAGGGAAGTTCCATAATCATCAATATTCCACAACCTAGGATATAAATACCATTTATAAAAGCAAAAAGTCTCATCAATTTCTTGTTAATACAAAAGGAAATAATAATTACAATATCAAGTTCATGAAGTGTAGCTTTGATTCTATCAAGGTCAAAATATCTTTACAATGGATCCCATGTATTCTATTTATTGAAAGAATTCACCCCTAAGTTACCTTCGGTGAGAAATCCTTACTATTAGTAAAATTAAATATTTGGGGGTAACTTTAACAGAATGATGCACCTCAAAATGTTGCATTCCTCTAAATACATCTCTAAATAGCTTAGAATCCTTCTAAAATACTTAGTGTGTTACTACATGCCAAAATATCACTTTATAAATATCTTCCTTAGGATCTATGTATTCCCTTTTCCTCTTTACCTACCAATGAGTGATTTGCTCTAGGAAGGGGATAAAATTGCTCCTACCTTAGGGCACTTCACTCATTCTACTAGTATTTCACTCCTCGAGAACCAATCACTCCAAGATATCAAGCACTTCACTCTTCATGAGTTAATCACACCACTTTGAGCAAATTGTACTTTTGATTAAAATTTTGCAAAGTTGATGCCCTAATTGATTGATTGAAGAGTTTTGCAAATCTTCAAAATGTGAAGGAATCCTAAGGTAGTAACTAGGATTTTACATTTCTTGAAACTTTATGGGATGTTAATTTCAACTAGAGAGAGATACCAAATACTACCTTTACCCTTGGGTATGAAGTCTACTAAATTGAGTTATGTTGCTACAAAATTATAAAATTGTTTTTTCTCCTTGTCCTATTCATGGCACTAGTAGTAGTAGCTTCTATAATTCCTCATATCCTAGAAACCTTAGTTCTACAAGATCTTCTACATCTCTTTTCATACCCTCATATAGGTTCTCAAACAACCCACCCTACTATTCCACCATTTTATGGAACATGTCTAACAAAGCCTTCAATTTCTTAATCTGTTTGAAAATGCTTCAACTTCATCCTTGGCCTTCTCTTCAAATATGTTGTGTATAATATCATCATTGAGAAGTCCTCTTTGATAATCAAGTACAACAAGAAATCCAACATCCACCAATTCATATTTCCTTTAAATTTCTTGCATTAGGATTTCCAAAGAGATGATTATGTCTTTGCAAGTTTATAGTTCTATTTGAGTGTTGAGGATCCTTTTTAATTTTCTCATCATGTCCTTCCTATCTATCCCCTTTTATTGTGCTTGTGTCATTAAGAAGAAGGAAAATTACTTTAATACCTTATGATATATTTCCTTTGCAACCAATTTATCCTTAGTTTGTTGAATTATCCTCATTGTTTGGTTAAAATTACTTTCGTCCTAGATACAAACTCAAAATATCTCTTGGCACTTGTCATATTGGTTTTGATGTCATCCCATAGGGACTTTAATTAATTTACTTCTGAGGTGTTCCCTAGGCCTATCCTTGGCCCTTTTAATTTTACAATTTATTGTTAGAGCCTAATCACTTCCCAATATCTCTCTTGTTTTGTAGCTTGCATTTGTTTTAACTATTGTACCAACTCTGCCTTTTCCTCTTCAAGTTGTTGCCTTAGTTGATTTTGAACCTTATCAATCTATTTTAAGATATCATCTAGTTCATTTTTATATTTTTATATTTTTCAATTTTAAAATTTTGATTTTTCAATTCCTCAACTTGTCATCATAATTGGGCTTCTTTGATGGTGTCCTATGTAAGGGATTCAATTTCTTACTAGAGTTATAACTTATTGGTTACGAGTTGGGAAGCTATTAAGGAATTTTCATTGGATCTCTTTTTTATTACCTCATTTTATACCACTAGTTGGCCATACTACATGGTCACCAAAATGGATAACTGATTTATGAGCTAGATAATTTGGTATAGATTCATTCTATAGATCTAACTCCCAAACCCTTATGGTAAAATTAATGAAAGAGGTGGTGAGCCTAGAAGGATCACTCAAAATAGCCTAAATGATCATGAATTTATTTCCACCCAAAACCAATTATAAACTCATGACCATTGGTGCCCTAAATAATCAATCAGGGGTTGCATTCCTTTCTCATTTATCTCTCCTCTTCTTGAAGTGAATCAAACACCTTCTAGACATTGATGTTTCCCGATTCCTCCCTTATTTTGGTTAGGTCCACTTCTTCAAATGAATTTGCTTCTTTGTCAAATATGTATCTTTTTTAATTTTTACCCAACCAAAAATTCCTATTTGCCCACTCATTAGAGACAATGAAGGACATATGTTTTCCAAACTAGAAAATCCCCATTTGGCCACTCATTAGATTTGAGCAAATTTTATGCTTCCTATACTAATCTTAGGACCCTTATCTTCAAATTTACCATGATAATATGGTAGATTGAGTCAACAAAAGTATATGCAACCTTATCCACTTATCTAGAAGGCACATCTATGCAAACCATAATAAGAAATTCTATGTTTTTAGGTTCTATCTAGTTTAGTTAGAGGAAGAGGAATCAATACCTTTTCTACAATAAAATCAACTAGATCAAGTACATCATGTGTGAAATTTTTATCATCATTGAAATCCCTCAATTGCTTGTTTTTTTGACCTACAATGTATTTTATGTAGTCAATCATTTGAGAATGACCCAAATAATTCTTCACTACATGGAGGGAGATGTACTCTTAATGGAACCTAGTATTATTATTCTCCCCTAGCCTCGTGGCTATCTTGAAAAGAACTAATTGAACATCATATTTGAAGAGTTCTAACTCCAATAGAATGTTGAAGTCTTAGGCGCTATTTGGGTCCTTCGAGTGCAAGACCAAGAATTTCCTCCAATAACGATGATTATATTGATAATAATAGTATTTTTGGGTTTTTATTGCATGCCTTATATTTCAGTATCATTGATCGTATTCATCATATTTCTAATGTCATCTTCTTGGATGTAGAATGACTTTTATTACCATTGAGAAGATTTAATACTCTTGCCCTCATAATCATACCTCTCAGGACAAGCTTCCACTAACTCTAGAAATTTTCATACCTAGGGAACCAAATTCATCAATAGGCTAGATGTCCAAACCTGACTGATGCTCCAGAGTCTGTTCCAAGTCCCAAGTTGAACCTTTGTAATGTTTCTTTCTAGACTTTGACTAGTATGTCTTCAAACCTCCCCACATCTAGCCTCTAATAAAGCACATAAATTATTTCAGGTATTTTTGGTGGAGACAACTTCTTATTGACCCCATTTTTACATTTCCCCTTGGAAGAGCTCTCCATGAAGCCAAAAATTCAATCTGAATGTGTTGCACAAAAGTGGAAGCAGGATAAGAAAAAATGGTAACATGTGGGGATAATGGGTTGGCATTTGGCATGGAAGGACTCATAAAGGCTAAGGTGGTGTTCATGGTGAATCCTGAGGGTTGAGATCATTTTTTAGAAAAATAATAAATTTTCACTAAGCCAAGTTATGAGAAATTTGCTTGATGGGGTGGACTGAATCACTCAAGATAGTGAGTGAAATGCTAGTTGTGAGGGGATTTGAAAATTTATTCTTAACATAGAAAATCACTTGGCTTTGAGGAGTGAATTGCTCAAGGAATCAAGCAAATCACTCAATAAAGGATCCTTAGCCAAAAGTTCCTGCTTCATTGAGATCACACAAATCTCCCAACCTTAAAGAGATGATTCACTCCTTGAGGTCCTAGGATGGTTTTTCAGTTGGGTTTGCACATGATATTGAAGAGAATTGCTCTCCAAGGCAGCACTTGTGAATTTTTTACTTCCCCCTAGCAATAGACCAATATGAATCACATAGTGCAAAAATGAAAGCCTTTTTGAGACCAATCAATAGAGCAGTAGGGTGAAAGACAAGATCTAAGCCTAGGTTTGGTTACAATCCAACATGGTATTTTTCAAAATAGACCATAAAACTAGAGCAAGACTCATTGAATGTGGGATTTTATAGTGTCATGGCAATTTGTCCTTTCCTTTAATATTGTTGGCCTATTTTATTATCTCGACCATTAGACATAAGGACCAGATGGTCGGTACTATCGCATCTCATGTAGAGTGACAAAATAGGGCTACTCCAAGAGCATAGGGATTGGCTCAATCGGGTGCTTTTGGGGTTTTTTACAAGGATGAATCCTATTCATAAATGATATTTAATGCACTTCCTACTTTTACTAGCTTCAATGGGAAAATGGAAAGAGATAAAATAAAGGTGGCAAAAAGGAAAAGATCCTCTACTAGTATATTTTAATAGAGGGTGATGCGCCAAGATCAGAATAAGATTCCTCTGTATAGTAATGTGTTGATAGCTCAAAAATGAACACTTCCTCCTCTCAGCATGTTAAGCACAAATTTGTATATAAAGGAAATAGGATAAATATTTTTTAGTCACGACCTCCAATATACACACATAAACACATTTATACATGAAATATTACAAAAAGAACCAAATAGTCATGGCCTAAAGGCACATATATATATATATATATATATATATATATATATATATATATATATATATATATATATATATATATGAATATTAAAGTTTAAAAATGATGCTAAAGTGGGGTTCGAAAGATTACCCGTAGTAGGGTTCAATTACTGCTATATAAAATAAAATAAATGGAATGTTATACAATTTTTTGATCCTCTACAATGCTAAAACTACTATTGATAGATACAATTGAGGGGATTTTCCCTCCAAAACTAATGCATGAATTTTTTGATCATACTCTTTTGTAGATTGCTTGATAAAGTCATTGGAGTTCCTAAAGGTCTCTATATCTATAGCCATTACTTCTCAAGTGTTGTTTTTTTAATTTAACAATATTAGATTCTAAAATTTAAACCCATAATTCCTTCTATAAGTACTTCTTTCAAATCAGACACCATACCTCTATATTCAATAAACCATATATTTTCTTGGATTGTTGCGTTGAAGAGACGTTAGTAGGCGATCTTTAACTTTCTCTAATAATGACACATTAATTAAACCCATCTATCTTTTATTGGGAACATGTGAACATGTATTCATTTAGATGTAATCCTTATTGCTCATTGGTCACTTTCACATAGTGTCTTGTTTCCTAAAGCGCTTCCTCTCCTTTTTGCTTCCTCCTTTATTTTGAGGTGGTTCAGACATCTTAATATTCAGGTGGATGGTCATTGGAAATATTATTCATCTCCTTGCATCAAACCTTTGTAAAATTTCGAGGCTAGACTTTTCTTCCATCTTGTTGAAACTATTGGTTTCTTTGGCTTTCAAAAGCTTTTCTTTGTTGCATCCTCAAAATTTTTCTATCCTCTCTCTCCTTTGGAAATTTTAAAAGTCCCAACCTTTGTACATTTCACCTTTCTTGTGTCTTTTGAACCATTTTTCACTTTTCGCCTCTCCAAACTTCAAGGTTACATAAGTTGTTGGAACTTTCACCTTTCTTTTTTGGTCAAATATTATAAAAAATTGAAATCTTAAAATATTTTTTCTTTCTAAAATTTTTGACCATGCTTTGATTCTTGGAAATACGAATAACACGGTCTATCTAAGTTCCTTTTTTTCCCTTCTAGGTTTGGAAATTTTTCCTTTGCTTTCCATCAGCTTTACGCATTAGCCTTTAATATTTTTATAAGTTATTTTAAAAAAAAGTTGTTGAAAAACCTAACATGAACTATAGATGATGGAATTTTTGTCTATCTATGAGATATTTGACTTGAAGTGCTCCCATATGCCTCTTGCAACTTTGCTATCATTAGGTGCTAATCTCCTTCCTAAATGAGTCATTGATATAGAGAAGCTTAATCAAGTTACATCCTTAACTAAATGTATTGGAGTAGATGTCTCACAATATCTCTTGATGATGAGCTCATGTGAGTCTTCATAGATTTCTTGCATCCATTGAATTTCCCTCAATTGAGTCTCCCAATAAATGCATCTTTTGTGTGTGGTGGAGAGATGACAAATGAGGGGTCAAGAGTTATGAACCCAAATAAATGTGGATGATAACTAGCCTTGCTAGCTCACCCACAACCATTGTTTAGGTTAAATCATCACCAAAGGTAGAGCTATTTAAGTTATCACCAAAAAGGCTCATGAGCTGTTACCAATTGTGAGGTCTAATTCCATTTTTGTTTCGATAGGTAAGAGGGTTTTGAAAGGAACCTAAACCTTTTACAACTTAGCAAAAAAAAAAGGTAGAAACCCTACCAGAGAACAAAAGGAATCCATCCTTGCAACCAATGCCAAGGACAAATTTCAACAAAACACCAAACAAGAAATACAAGAAATCCATCCCTGCACACAGACGTGCCAAGGATGGTTTTAGAAGACCAAATTCCAAAATAGGGACAACATCCAAATCAAAATAAGAAAGAAGTTAAAATATGCAAACACCAATAAAATAGAGAATGGAACCCTTCAAGACGATCCTGAGACAATAACAATCTAGTAGGCATAAAAAAAAAAACTATAAAAAGCCCACTCACAAACCTCCACCTTATTCTTTAGGATTATCCTGCTCAGAATCTTTTGTGATGATGTCAATCTTAGCTCCTTGAGTGTTGTCATTGTTCATGGTGGTAATAATTTTCTCAGAAGTGTGGAAGAAGCAGAATTCAAGGGCTCAGCCATGCAAGCCTAGGGTTTGTTCTTCTTTGGGGTTTTTTGACATCCAAGGAGTGTATCCATTTAGGTACACCTTCAACCTTTATATTTTTAGGTTTAACCAGGGTCATATCCGGTGTTGAATCCGATTGGTACGTATCCATATTTTGGAGCTTGGTTACCAAAGCTCTCCTTTTGGACTAACAATGCCAAGAAACCACTTTTGCTGAAGAGGGGGTGCAATATGAAGTAGCTTTTTCTTTGGTTTCTCCATCAGAATTTCTCTTCGAGTCATCATTGATAACTGATGTAGCAGGTATCCCATCATCCTAGATTTCGATGACTACGATGGTTGCTTTATCTTCCTCCTTCTGTGTCGTGTGTTGATATAGTAAGAGATGAATGTCTTGGTACTTAGGATGGGTTGAAGACCCATCCCTAATGTTAGAAACCAAAATATAGAGCAATCAAAATAGGTACTGAAGAATGTTGATGTCCTTCACTAATCACATGTGGTTCATAAAGGCCATATGGAAACTCCTTAATGGAGAATTGATGTCGTCCACCATGAAATACTCCATTAGGGGGACCATTACTCTATTCCATGGTGTTGGAAGACCCTTCCACACAATGCCTTCTTTCTCCTTATTAAGACATTTTCCTTTTTCTCAAAAATGGATGAGCTCTCCGGCTAGAGTGTGGTTGTCCCTATGGACAATATCACCATTGAAGGGTAATTGGATAGCCTTTGTAATTAGACAAATGTTTACTTTGAACTTGAGGCCCTTAATGACCACCCACCCTCTATCCTAGGAAGCGATGAACTCATCAGATGGAGTCGGGTTGCTACCCTATAAATTTTGAATGAAAGGCATCATTTAATGAAGAGTCAAAATTTTTTTGACTAGAGCATCAACATACAAGGACGAAGGCTCGACATAACCATGATGTGAATAGCCTTTTGGTCAGGGTCTCACTCGCCCTGATATTCAAATTGAAACTGCCACAACCAAGAAAAATTTACTCTCAAATCACACCTCTCATGCATAGAAGCTAAAAGATTAAAAATATTAATTATAGAGCTGGTATTAAAGGCCACTCGAGAAGATGAAGCGTTAGCATATTACTAGTTATGCATACCATCAATGGAGTATGGTCGTTGATTTAAGAGCTTGATTATGATGGCCATTGGACTAGGTGACCCAACCATATTGATATTGAAGTGGCCAATAGGATCAAACTATCATTCGAAGATGTGATACGATTTGATAGTTGATCTGGTTGGAGAGTATGTGTCCCACCTTGGAAAATGATTCTCCATGAGAATGCAAACAGAGGAAGTACCTTTTCTAGGAGCTCGCATCATAAGGAACACATCGTGCTACATGAGGGCTTGGTGTCTAAAGTAGATGTTGTGCCACCTTGGGGAATGATTCACCATGAGATTACAAATAAAGGAAGTTCCATTTCTAGGGGCCCACATCACAAGGAGCGCACTGCACCACATGAAAGCATGATTTCCAAAGTGGACATTGTACTAAGCATGAATGCAAGAATGATCTGGATTAGAAGTTAAACTTCGTTAGCAATTACAAGGAAAATCTATCAACTGATTACAAAGATAATAAATATTATGAGGATTGGCTGCCAGGAAATAATGTTGAGTCAAGGTCATATGCGATATGATATAGGGATTTGCCATGCCCATATTGGAACACCACATGGCTAGAGATACCGGTATGTAGTTGCAAGCACTAGAAAGAACTTGAGCCTCCAAACTTAAGGAAAGTAGATTTATCATCATTATAGTTGATGAAAATACTCCACCCATACATGGAGGTTGTCATCAAAAAGTGCTATGTTGACCATTGCGTACGTTGCCCTATTGCATTACCTGTAGGTGTGCTAGATGATCACATTATTGTATTTTTGTAACAATCTCTTGGATTCTTCAACCATGTTGAGTAAGTTTCCAGTAGAAGGAGTCGAGGTCGATTTAACAACATTGATGATGTTGAGGGAATCATCCTCAATGATTATATTGTTGTAGTGGAGCTCGTTAAGGATGGAAAGACCTTGATACAGTGCCCTACCTTCTACTATGTGGTTGGTTTGGACACCAATATTTTTAGCATAAAACAATACAACTTTGGCAAGATCATCTCTGATAATTCCTTTGCAACCAACCCATCCTAGGTTTCCTTTGGTGGTTCCATAGAAAATGAGTTTGATCCCCCCAACAAGAGGAGGGATCCATTTCAAATTGGAACGGTCCTAGGGAGATGCACACCAATGGATAATATCCCCAGAGAAGTTGAAATGGGTAAAGATATTGGATTCGATACCACTTTTGAGGAAATCATAAAAGAAAACTAGGTAGGTTTTTTCAACGGTAGAACAAAGGATTATCAAAAGGATTGAAGAAGAGTCGAGAAAAGAACCATTGAAGATTTTTTTGTTCCTTTCAAGCCAGATGTGCCACAAGAAATAGGGGGACAAAAGGTCTAGAGAGCTCAGGTGAGAGTGGTAGAAATTTTTCTATCATTAGTTGAACAAGTCATAGATAGATGAAGGTTGGGCCCAAGCCAAGAAAAAGGACAAAAGATAGAGTACAACACAAAAGATGAGAAAGGATATTCGAGGAATACATGGCAGACCAACTCTCAATCCTTGTAACAAAGGACACAATGGTTAGGAAGCATCATGCCCCTAGAAATGAGATTATCTACAATTATGACTCTATTCTAGAATACCAGCCAAGAGAAAAGGGTGATTTTAGGAACAAGGTGTTTCAGCCAAATGAGATTGATGGGAAAGCCAAGGGGGACTAGGTCATCCTGAATGTGATAGGAATATCTGATAGAGAAGAGACCGTCCTTGCTAGAATTACAAAAGGGAGATTCCAAAGAAGGATATTTGGGAATGACTGTAGTCCTAAGATCCAACGAGAGGAGCCTAGTTGCAAATATTTGATCACTAAAAAGGTCTTCCATCAGGATCATATTCCACGAATCGATCCAAGACAAACCTATAGAAATAAAATTTGAAACCATCATCCTAAAAATATGGTCAGTAGCATCTTTGATTGCTAAAAAGCAAGGAATATTGATTAAAGGTTCAACCTTTAGCTAGGGGTCTTCCCAAAAGTGGATTGATCTACCATTGTTGAGTCTCTACCTAAGACATTTTTTAAGAATGGGCCTAATTTTGATGACAAAGTTCTAGAAAGGAGATTCATCAGGCAGAGGTCCTTCATTAAGGAGGGAGTTTCTTTGTAGATACTTTTTTTGTATAATTTCAACCCATAAATATTTGGCATTAGAGAGGATTCTCCATTCCTTCTTGGCATTGAGTGCCAAGATTATTTTTCCTATCCTTATGAAGTCGAGGCCACCTTGATTTTTGGTTGAACAAATATTGTTCCATTCCACCAAGTGAATTATGTTCTTGTTCTTGGTTCTAGGCCAAAGAAACATTTTTTGGATTTGTTCAATCTTTTGCCAGACAAAAATCGAAGCTTTGAAAATGGACATGAAGTATACTGGAATGCTCTAAAGGTAAGCTTGAACAAGAGTGGATTTTGTGGCCTGGCTAAGAAGGGATCCTTTCCATCCCACAAGTTTCTTTGATATTATTTTGATGACATTATTCCACACATTTTCATAAGGTCTGCAAACCAAAATAGGTAGACCAAGATAAGTGGATGGTAATTCTGATATGGTGCAACCCAGGATCCTGAAAATCTTAAGTTATCTATGAATAAGAGTGTTAATGAAGAAGACTTTGCTTTTCTAGAAGTTGACCTTTTGCCCTGTTGATTCCTCATAGAATTTCAATATTTCCTTGATATTTTTAGCTTTAGGAATAGAAGAAATAGTGGCTAAAATGGTATCATCGAAAATATGTTTATGAGTAATGGGTTGGATGTTGGAAGAAGCCTTAATGCCAAAAATGGCTCCCATAGAACACATGACTTTGAGATATATTCCTAAGGATTCAACAAGAATGTAAACAGGAAGGGGGAAAGGGAGTCTCCCTGACACAACCCTCTGAAACTTATGAAATAGCCCATAGTGGAGCCATTAATAAGGAATGAGAACCAGGTTGAGGAAAGGCACTCTTTGATAAGAGAGATCCATTCTACATGAAACCTAAAGTGAGAAAGGATAGCGAAGAGGAAGTCCCATGAGACTCTATCAAAAGCTTTGTTTATGTCTAGCTTGAGTAGGAGACCTACTTTTTTTCTCTTTGAGAGCGAGTGGATGAGCTCATGGATAGTAATCACTCTATCAGTGATGAGTCTATCCTTTACCAAGCTACCTTGGCATGGATCAATGATAAGGGGTAAAATTCCTTTCATTTTATTAGCAATTGCCTTGGTAATGATCTTATAAATAATATTGCATAGGCTAATGGGTCTGTAATCTGAAAGAGATACCAACAAAGATGCAACTTGGGAATAATATTTATGAAGGTGGAATTGAAATATTTGGATATATACTTATTTGAAACTCTTGGATGGCTACGGTCAAGTCGAAACTGATGATATCCCAAAATGATTGGAAAAATCTGCAGGGGAACCCATCTGGTCTTGAGGCTTTATTAGGACTTATAGAAAATAGTGCCTCCTTGATTTCATCCTAGGAGAAGACTTTGAGAAGTTTTGCATTGGAGTTCGAATAGATGAAACAGGGTATGTTTTGGATGAGAGCGTTCAAGACATGGTTAGATCAAGGATAGGGGCCTAGAACATCTTCAAAGAAGAAACTTGCTTCAACTATGATTTTAAATATGTTGGTGGAAATTTCATCCCTTTTGACCAACTCCCTTGTTCTGCTGGAACTTCTATACCTAAGAGTCAAAGAATGAAAAAACTTGGTGTTGGAATCACTTTTTTTAAGCCACAATGCTTTGGATTTATATCTCCAAAAGATCTCTTCCTTGGAAAGAATGTTGTAAAATTTTGAGAGGTCTTTTTCTCTGGTTCTGTATTCAAGATTCAAAACACCAACTTGGTCACTGTCCTCAATGATTTTGAGTTGGTTAATGATACATTGTTTGGTTTTAAAAATATTACGAAACACCTCTTTGTTCCAAATATTTAGGTTTTCCTTGATGAACCTTAATTTTTTGGAGAGTTAAGAGATGCATGGCCCAAAGAAACTTTTGTTCCACCATTCAACAATTTTAGTTCTCAGCCTTGGATGTTTCAGCCACATGGATTCAAATCGAAAGGGGTGTTTGAAGGATGAAGTAGGTCTAAGTCCTTCAAACACCAAAGGGTTGTGGTCCAATTTGATCCTAGGAAGGTAATGCAAGGTAGCATCACCAAACAGATTGATGGATTCTCTAAATAAAAGAAATCAAATCCAACCATAGCTAGATGAGCTGACTCCCAATCCTTTTGTTAGTCCATGTGAATTTGGATCCTCTCAAGTAGATGTCCATCAACTCATTGTTGTGAATGAAGTCGGTGAAATCCTCAAAGCATCTAGGAATTGTGGGAGTGCCCCCTTTTTTATTAGATAAATACAAAGGGGTGTTGAAGTCTCCAGCAAGCATACAGGATTCATTCTAGAAGATAATCCTCATATGATTAATAATGTTCCATAATGAGAGCCTTCCTTGAGGAGAGTTAGGAGCATACATGTTGGATATAACCCATCTAACCTTGGACTCCTTGCAGTAGAAGAGGATGTTAGTGATTCTATTAGAGGAATAAATAAGTTTACCTTCAATTTTGGATGGATCCCATAAGCAAAGGAGACCTATTGAAGCTCTATGAGATGGGTTAGCGATGAAATAATAGTCCCTCCACATGGATTTAAAAATATTTGAAGAGATTGCTTCATTAATATTGGTTTTTTTGAAGAAGGATACTGGGTTTCTGATCATTCCTCATTGATGAGACTAATATTTGCTTGGGGAGACCATTAAGACCTCAAACATTCCAGGAGATAATCTTCATTTGGAAGATTTTGAAGAAGAATTTCTCTCTATTCCTTTAATATTGTGATAGGGTGGTTTACCTCTTTTCCCAAATTTATCAGGTATGTCTGAGATTGACTAGTCTTCCCAAGAAGATAGGATAGTGGACTAGAATCCATTGGCGATATCCTCTTCAACTTATTTTCTTATGGTTTCTTGGCTATAGGGGCGCTCCTTTATTTAGATTCCAATGTCAACAAAAACATTATTTTGACTTCTGGTGGTAAGCTTAAGAGAAATCAGGGACCGCTAAGTGGAGGAACCCGGGGAGGATACGAGACTTAGTAAAGTTTCCAACTTGGAATATATGGGATGTTCAAGAGGATAAGAGGGTCCAAAGTTGGAAGGATGCTGAGGAGGCATGAATGAGTTGGGAATCTCCGAGGAGACCTCAAGAGGGGGATGACACGGTCAGCCATAACCTAGAGAAAAGGGTTAGGCTTTCTTTTATACTTAGAAAGTAGGGTTTAATTCATTTATTACCAAAAATATTGTGAGCAATTACTATGGACCACTAATTATTGAGATTTGATAGTTAGCCTAGCCATATAGTTTAAGGGTATTTACACCCATATTCAACCTTTGGTGATTCTTTGGCATGGGCTTCTTTGTGGTTAGCAATGGTTTGAGGGCTTTTCATTATGCACAAGATTTCAAGTCAGCTTTAGTCGTAATTATCCCTCTTTGGCTATATTATAGTGAGATTTCACTACAACTTTGATAGCTCACAAGGGTCATTATGCTTGGACACATAGTCATTCCAAGGCAACTTTAGGTGATATAGAAATGGCCATCTTAGCTTACACCATCATTTGAGTTGAGAAAAGGATGGGTGATAGTCCTTTTATAGCATTCTCCCTAAGGTAGAGGCACCTACTCACATTAAATTCTTCTTCTATGAATTTATGCCTCCTTATATCTAGCATCTTTTCACCTAACTTGAGCCTATCCTATCTCTATCATTGTGATGCAAGAAGATATTCATCTTCATTTTTGGTGTTGGATTTACATGATGCAAAATTACCCTCCTCTCATGCATATGCCCATTATCATATTTTTGTATTAAATTCATGCTATGTGACCTTGAAATGGTGATTGATTTGATGGTTCTATTTTTGGTGTTGGCCCCAACAACAATATTTCTTGATGTACCTAGGGAATTCATCCCTTCTGGGAAGTTGCATACTCATGTGATTGCAATTTATGCCATTTCATGATTTATTTTTCAATGGCTTACATCACCTTGGATTTTGATTTAGCCTTCATCTTTGCTTCTAAAAATGTCTCTTTCCCTTGTTAGAGTACACTCGCCTATTCAAGTTACAAGCAACTATTTTCTTCTAATTGCATGTTCTAAAAATTATTCTACAATTTTTTTTTAGGTTAAAACAATAATAAATACCCCCTCTTTTATTATCATTATGTACATGACCCTACGAGGGTTAGAATTTTGTTTTCACTTGAGATTCAACCCATTCATGTAGATCCATATGTATTAGGAGGGTTTGAATCCTAGAATTCAGTCACCCATTGATCCACTTGATCCTCTAGTATAAATGAATGCATTTCATTGATCGAAGACTTGAACCTTTCCTCTTTCGACATCAAAATCTGATCATCATTTATCCTAGATGTTGGTTAGTGCTCAACATGGTGTAAGCATAATGGTTATCATTGAATTTTAAACCTAGACTTGTACCAAGTCCTTAAGACCATGAGCAACCATTCTAGATACAAATATTCTCCCAACTTAGCTGTAAAGTCTCTAGATAGGCAGATGCCAAATAAAGTTGATAGATCAATTATTGCAATATCTTATGTGACATTCACACTCAGACAAGCATTCAAAGCAAGCAAAATTTTCTCTATCACTCCCAATATTTGAACCACATTGTCATCCAACTAAACCACCCTCTTGTTCACAAGCTGATATTTTAGCTCCAATGCACCAAATACTCCCTTTGACATAACATATGCACTTGCCCCCAAGTCTATCATGAAAATATGGATCAACTTATCCTTGTAGATGAAAGACAAATATAAAGTGGATGGTTTTGGTCTACTTACTATAGGGACCTATATCTACAAGACTGTGTATGCTTGTTGCTGACCTTGTTATTTTTCTTCTTCCTCAAGAGTCTTCTTCCTCGAGGGTCTTCTTCAGACACTCTTTTTGTCCAAGAATAGACAAGGTATCCCAAACAAGTTCTATTATTGTGGACTTTTTCAAATGACCCATAATGTTTAATGAATCAAGAGTGGTAGTATGTGGTGGTAGTGGGAACCTTAGCTTGTCTCCAATTAGTTGAAAGTTTTTGGTTAGTTTTGGCAAATGCGTCTGATACTTCTAGGTATTTAGGATGGTTTGCTTGATAATTATCTAGGCCTCCAATATATTTGGATGTACAACTATTGGAGTCCTCCATCCAACATCGATTGTTATGATCTAACCACTCTATACCATCTAGTTGCTTCTTTTGATGTTGATAAGAGGTATCAATGCACTTGGTTTTGGAGGTATCATAGTACGAGATTTCCAACTTGGCTCATATGATCTAATTTGGTTTCCTAGGGCCATTACATTGCTCTTGTATTGCTCCTCAATTGCCCACATTTTGGCCCTCATCAAATAGTTCGATCGAACTTGAGGCTTATTGGCTATCAGATAGCCTGCTTCATCAAACACTGCATACACTTCTCCCTCATCCCAAGTGACTAGGATTTACTTTGGATGAGCACAATTTGATTTAGTGAAAGAGGTGGGAGAGGTATATTGATTTACCATTTGGGCATCACTTCCTGAATAAGATGTAGATTCTTAAGAAGAAATCTTTCACTTGATATAGTTGCAATGGATTGGAGATTTTCTCTAGGATAAATTTGGATGGTATATCTAGAGCTAGGCAGTACCAAGAGGCAGAATCTATACAATTGTTCTGAATGGAAGCTATATCCCTAGTATGGTTAGGATATTCTTGTTGTAGAGGGATCAAAACCAACACTATTTGCTATTTTTGGCTCTATTATTAGTTATTAGCCTAAAACTAGGGTCTATTGCTCTAATTTCCTTATGAAAGGGGAGGTCTTAGTTTATTCTAGTATTGATATCTTCGAGTAAGAGGGTACTTTCTTGTATCCCCATACACAACACTTAATTGGTGACCAGACTAAGCAGGCTTTTTATCGATTCAAATTCTAATTTATTTGGACCATATGGAACTAGAGAAGGTGGGGGAGCAGGCAGGGTAGTAGTTACTATAGTGATGACTCACTACACCTTTTATTGATAAGAGAAAGTAAAAATTTAAGCCACGGACAAGCATAAAAGGAAAATCAGATAAAAAAGATATGAATATTAGAGGGTAAGTTTCAAAAGTGAAGGTTGTCTAAAAAATTGAAAGTGTGTTAGTGTCGACCAAGAGATGAGGAGTAAACATTCCAGCATAAGATTCCAAGACAAAAAGTCTTGAAGCTCTGATGTCAAGAGGTCCCAATTTCAAGTAATGAAAACTTTTGAAGAAAACACTAATTCCCTAAAAGTCAAAATTTATGAGGTACACAATCTTCGAGGAGTATCTTCCTTTCCTCCAAAATAATATCTTATATCTCTATGAAAGGACATCAACAACATGGAAGACATAGCAGAAGTGGCTTGAAGATCTAAAATATTCAATGAAGAAATATTATGTGCCTAGATTATGGGAATTCTCAAAAATGGATATATGGCAATAAAGATGATAACTGCTCATCCTAGGACTCAGGACCATTTGACATTCATGACTCCAGATCTAGAGAACCCCAAGGGGGACATGATCTGACATCAAAAGAAACAACCACTTTGAAATATTTGCATGAGTTTTGGGAGGGAAACCCTCCCCCTTGTAATATATAAATAGATGTAGTGTTATATTTGTAAAGGATCGACAAGTTTGCATGTGTATTCTCTTGTAAGTATTCCTTTCATTTCTTTCTATAGAGCTATCAACTCCTAAGTGGTGTATGAAAAATTCAAACCCCTGCTTCTAACACAATATTTGTATAAAATTTACTACACATATATAGAGAGAAGTCTCCATCAATTTTTGGACTCACCATCGATGGCTCTCTTAGGGAGCCATTTTTGTGTGTATGTGTGTGTCTATAGTCTTTACCTGATTGTGATTTTTGCTCATGTATATGTGTGTGGGGGACCTACATTAATATTTGGACTAGCCATTTATGTCTCTCCTATGGATCCATTTTCTTATGCACATATATGTAGGTAAAGTATAATTGTGCTTAACTGTGTTAAGGAGAGGAAGTGTTTACCAATGGCACATAGCATTCAGGCCTACTTTGTAGTGGGATATTAGTAGATCTTTTGATGCATCACCATAATTTTCCTTTTGTTGAGTTATTTTCTTATGTTTCTCTCATATATTTTCCCTTGTATATTTCAAGTGTGCCTTAAAGATCACATCATAACAAGGACTTGGTCTTGTAAAAAATCCTAGAGGTATCTGATTGAGCAAATCCTCGTGCTCTCGTCTATGGCACTACTATTTTGCTCCTTGCAAGGCATGGTTGTTCCTTTCGAGACAATCAAATATGACAACAATCAAATAAGAAGACCTAAATAACTATGAAAGCTCCACCATAGAGGTTGTATGTTAGAACAAATTTTTCCTTCCCTATGGACTTCTTAGCATGGTGCAAAAGAAGCCCCTTGTGACCTTCAACACAACTAATTTTTTTAGATGACTATCCTATGTCCATACTACAAAATCTACCATATTATAATGGTGAAGGATCGTCAACCCCGCAAGAGCATCTGCAATATATGGTTTGATTTTACCAATTGCACAAAATCACAAAGCAAAATGTGGCTATGAGGTTGCTTATAACTTCATTTGAAGGAAATGCTTGTAAGGGGTTCTACTTCCTCTCTCCAAACTTAATTGATGAATGGGATTAACTTATTGTCCTATTCATAAATGGCTTTGAGGATATGGAGCAATCAACCCTAGCTATCCAAAGTACTACTTTCCAATCCTCTCTCACTTAGCAACTTGCTACTCCTAACTAGATTGCACCAATATAGGAAAAAGAAGAAGATTCATGGAGACAAATATAGCAGTTCCCAATAGGTCCCGAAACCAAAATAATAATCAAGCAGACCAAAGGATAGCAAATGTCATGGAATACACTACCTTCGAAATGTTTGACCAAATAAGCTTGAGCATTTCTAAAAGCCAACAAGAAATACCTTTTCCCTCCACAAGCACAAAAGAGGCAAATAATCTAAGCTAGAGGTGGAAGACGCATGCCAATAGGAACAAATCCAAAGGAATTGGCATTGGTACCAATCCTACCTCAATAAGAAAACGTTTAATCCCTAGTACTAGTCCTTTTGATCCAAAGAAGTTGCTTAGAAACTCGAGCTCTAGAGAGGTGAAAGTAATTCATCCACATAATTGAAATAAAAGAAAGAAGCAATAAAAGTTTGGGTAATGAGTGGAGGGCTATTTTTTGACTCCATATCCAATGGATGAAGGCCACTCACTTAAAAATTTGTACATATGTATTATATGATATAAGTGATCTTAGTTTCATGAGATAACATAAGCCATAATCGTTTGTAAAATTTTGAAGAGGTAAATTAATTACTGAAATTTCCACTTTCAAAAAGGGATACTTTTCCTAACTCTGCATCCAATGGACTAAGGCACCAAATTTTATGGTTTCCTTATCTTCAGCAGGTTAATTATTCCTTGAGAGCCACCAAAACTATAGTGATGACTCACTACACCTTTTCTTGACAAGAGAAAGTGAAAATTTAAGCCACGGACAAGCATAAAGGAACTCTTCGATCAAAAAGATCCAAAGATCAAAGGGTAAGTTTCAAAAGTGAAGGTTGTCCAAAAAATTGAAATTTTTTTGGTCCTGACCAACATATGAGGAGCGAAAGTTCCTACATAAGTTCCCAAGGCAAAAAGTCTCAAAGTTTCGATGTCAAGTGGTCTTGATTTCAATTACTAAAACTTCCAAATAATAAAACACCAATGCCCTAAAAGTCAAAATATCTTTGAGGAGTATAATCCTTTTCCTAAAACATAACATCTCATATCTTCATGAAAAGACAACAACAACATGGAGCCATAGCAAAAGCAACTCAAAGATCCAAAATATTCAATGAAGAAATCTTTAACATCCAAATGATGGGAATTCCTAGAAATTGGTAGATGGCAATAAAGATGGTAGTTGCTCATCTAAGGGCTCAAGATCATTTGACATTCATGACTCTAGATCTAGAGAACCTTAGATAGACTAACAATTCATACAATACATGATCCAACACCAGAAGCAATAGCCACTTTGAAATATTTGCATGAGTTTTGGGAGGGAAATCCTCCCCCTTGTAATCTGTAAATAGATGTAGTGTTATATTTGTAAAGGTTCAACAAGTTTCCACTTGTATCCTCTTTTAATATTTCCTTTCATTTCTTTTTGTAGAGTAGTTTTCTCCTAAGCGAGTCATGGGAAAATCGAACCCTTGATTCTAATACAATATTTATAAACAATTGCTTGCACATAGGTATAGAGATCTATGTCAACTTTTAGACTAGCCATTTGTGGCTCTCCTATGGATCTATTTTTGTGTGTATGTAGTTTTTACCTATTCATGAGTTTTACTCATGTAAGTGCGTGGGAGGCCTATGTCCATTTTAAGACTAGTTGCAGAACCATTTTATTATTTGCATATATGTGGGTGGAGTTCATCTATGCTTAACTATATCAAGGAGAGGAAACATTCACCACTGGCACATAGCATTTGAACTTGTTGTGCAGGTGGATTTTAACAAATATTTTCTTGCATCACCACCTTTTTTCTTTTGTTGAGTTGTTTTTATTTTGTTTCTCTCATCCCTTTTCCCTTGTAGAGTTCAAGTGTGCCTTAAATATCATATATTAACAAGGACCCAACCTTGTAAAACTATCGAAGGCCCTCAATTGAGCCGATCCTTATGCTCTCGGCTATGACCTTACTATGCCACTCCATGTGAGGTGCAATTGTTCTGATTAGGACAATTGAAGACAACAATAATTATTGCAGATAAGGCCAAGGTTTGCTAGAATGTTGTTGGTTAGATGACTGTAGCGACACCACACAATTTAATATTTGTTACGATATTTCAATACTGAACTATTGTCAATAATATTTTCAATACCAATACCACGAACAATATGCAATTATCAATTCCAATCCAGACAATAAGCAAATAGTAAATCCAATCAAATCAATGCCACAACAAATCCACAACCACTCAAAGAGGGCAAAGTCTCATAGCCACTTTGAGAGGGCGAAGTCTCTTATGCATAGTATACACAAATTAAATTCTAATTCTTCGATGATCCAAACTAATAAAATATTCTTCCTATTTATAAATGAAATCAATAATAACCTAACCCTAATTCTCAAGGGTCGACTAACTAAATCAAATGCCCAAGATAAAAATAATTAGCCGACATGGCTATATTGGGATCATTACATGGCTCCCTCCCTCAGAAAGCTTTGTCCTCAAAGTTGGAAAAGACTGGAAAATACTCTCAAGCTCCCACGTAGCATCTTCTTCTGGAAGGTCCTGCCACTTAATGAGAAACTCCTGAATTTGGTGAGATCGAAGATGATGCACTCTAGATCATAATATTGCTTCAGGCTGAAGAGTTATTCGACCTTCTTCATCAAGTAATGGAAGCTCTGTCTAGGATTGCACCTTTTGGCCAATAACTTGTTTGAGACAAGATACATGAAAAACTGGATGGATGCGAGAAGAGGGTGGAAGCTCCAATTGATATGCTACTTCACCAATGCGATGAACCACCTTGTAGGGCCCATAAAATCGAGGAGCCAACTTCTGATTAGACTTGATCTTCAAGGACAATTGCTTATAAGGTTGTAGGTGCAAAAAGACCATATCTCCTACGTTGAATTGTCATTCCGAATGATGTAAATCATGTTGTTGCTTCATACGGTTCTAGGCCTGGGTCAAATTATCTTTAAGAAGTTCAAGCACAATTTGACGTTGTTGTAACAAATCATCTACCTAGGCCACTTTGGAAGATCCTAGAACATAGTCTGTGATTGATGGAGGCTTTTGACCATACAAAGCTTCAAATGGAGACATCTTAAGGGGAAAATGGTAAGAAGTATTATACCACCATTCTGCTAATGAAAGCCATTGAATCCAGTGATATTGCTTATCTTGAGCAAAACAACGAAGGTAAGTACCCAAACATTTATTAACAATCTCTGTTTGACCATCAGATTGGGGGTGATATGAGGAAGACATACTCAACTTGGTACCACTAAGATGAAACAATTCCTTCCAAAAGTTGCTAGTGAATATAGGATCACGATCACTCACAATGGTTTTGGGCATACCATGTAACTTGAAAATGGAATCAAGAAATACCTTGGCCACCTTACTTGCTGAATAGGGATGTTGTAGTGCACAAAAATGAGCATACTTGGAAAGACGATCTACTACCACAAAGATCATTGTTTTACCCTTTGATTTGGGAAGACCCTCAATGAAATCCATGGATATGTGCTCCCATTGGCGGTTAGGGATAGGTAAGGGTTGCAACAATCCAGGAGATTTAATTGTTTCCCCTTTGTTACATTGACATACCTCACACTCAGCCACAAATATCTTGACATCTGATTTTAAGCCTTTCCAAGAAAATGATTGCTTCACCCATTGGTATGTTTTCAAGAATCCTGAGTGTCCCGCTAGAGGAGATGCATGCAATTCTTGGAGAACCATTGACTTAATAGTTGAATATTGAGGAAGATAGATGTGATATTTTGTGAAGCACTCCATCTGAATATGAGAAGTAAGAATGCAATGATGATCCTATTTTCATATCTTGAATGATTTGAGCAGTCTCTAAATCAGCAAGCCATTCTTCTTGAAGTTGAGAAAGCCATTGTGGACAAGGACCAGAGATGGCATTGATGGCCACATCATCCTCATATTTACGAGATAAAGCATCAACTACCACATTTTCCTTACCTTTCTTATACTCAATGACAAAATCATAACCCAAAAGTTTGGTCATCCATTTATTTTGTTTAGGGCATGAGAGACTTGTTCTAAGAAATGCTTTAGGCTACTATGGTCAGTCTTAATGATGAAATGACTACTTAATAAATAATGCCTCCATTTCTCTATGGCATGTAAAATAGCTAGCATTTCCTTCTCATAAGTGGACCATCCCAAATTCTTGCTTGAAAGTTGCTTACTTTCAAAAGCCAATGGGTGACCATATTGCATTAAAACAACTCCAATACCTATGCCAGAAGCATCACACTCAATGACAAAAGGCTTGCTAAAATTAGGAGTGGCCAAAACTAGAGTGGAACACATAGCCTCTTTGAGGGATTGGAAGGCCTGAGAAGCAGCTTCAGTCCAAATAAAAGCATCCTTTTTGGTAAGAGCAGTGAGAGGTGCCGCAATCTTGCCATAGTTGCGGATAAATTTTTTGTAATAACCTTGTGAGTCCTAGAAATCCACGAAGTTTTTTAAGGGATTTGGGTAAGGGCCAATCTTGAATAGCTTTGATTTTATGAGGATCTACCTTGACTCCTTCATGAGATACTATATGTCCCAAATATTCTACCTCTTGGACCCCAAAGGCACATTTGGATCTTTTAACAAAGAGTTTTTCCTTTTGTAATAGATGAAGGACTTTGTCAACATGAACTAGGTGATCCTTCCAAGATTTGTTGTATATTAAAATATCATCAAAGAAGACTAGGACAAACTTACGAAGAAAAGGCTGAAAGACATGGTTCATGAGACTTTGAAAAGTAGAAGGGGCATTAGTGAGACCAAAGGGCATGACTAGGAACTCATAATGACCCTCATGTGTATGAAAAGTAGTTTTAGGGATATCCTCTTCTCTAACCCTAATTTGGTGAAAACTAGAGCGTAAGTCTAGTTTAGTGAAATATCTAGCACCATGTAATTCATCCAACAAGTCATCTATAACAGGGATAGGAAACTTATCTTTGATAGTGATCTTGTTGAGAGGATGAAAATCAGGACACATGCGCCATGAGTTATCCTTACGTTGTACCATCACCACTGGTGAGGAATATGGACTAATGCTTGGATGAATGATTCCATGCTCTAACATTTCTTGGACCAACTTCTCAATATCTAACTTTTGGGGTTGTGGATAGCGATAAGGATGCACATTAGGAGGTAGACTACTAGGAATCAGATGGATGGCATGATCATGTGTGTGCTTAGGAGGTAGACCCCTTGGCTCACTAAAGACTTCTTCATAACTATCCATAATATTTTGAAGATCCATTGGAAGAGTTGTAAGAGATGAATCCAAGGATTTGACCTCTATGGAATTCACTTGGGCAAGAAAACCATAACCACATTTCTTTAATATCTTCTCCATGCTATGTGAACTCACAACCTTGGAAGGAGGAGGTTGAATTCCTTGAAGACAAATGACCCTTCCATTCTCTGTCCACTTGATGTATAATTTTTGTAGATTAATAGTAACATCATCGAGTTGAGATAGCCATTGTGCTCCCAAAATGACATCTGAGCTTCCTAGGTTCATAACAAAGAGATTACCCATCCAAGTATAATTCCCCATTTGGATTGTAACTTTAGATGTTCGACCCACACATTGAGCAGTACCTCCATTTGCAATCAAGACTTGAAATTTATCTTGATTTGAAGTATTGATATACAAGCCCAAGGATTTTGTTGTCTTAAAATCTATAAAGTTATGTGTACTACCTGAATCAATCAACACATTAACACGTTGTTGTTTAATGAATCCTTGTACCTTGATAGTGTGATGAGCTTGAAGACCCATAAGTGCATGAACAGAGAGAGCCATAGTATCATCCTCTTGTTTTGCTTCATCTACTTTTGTTGGTTGTTGTCCTAGTTTTGTGGATGGCTCTTGTTGTGATGAATCTTCCTCCTCAACAACTGATGCATCTTCATATTCTAAGAGAAATCTATGATGTTCTTCACAAGCTTGATCTCGAGGATGATGTGAACGACATTTAAAGCAGAAAAATCCTGTGGAACGCTCAAAATTGCGATAAGGATGATGAGAGTTGAAATCACATCTATATGGAGGACCAAAATCTTGGAGTTTTTGTTCTATCGCTTGAGCTATACGATGTGCATCATCAAGGGTATAAGGATCATGCATGTCAACTTCCTTTTGAATCTTATCCTTAAGACCATAGCAAAAAGTAGAGACCACCACTATTGGACTCAATTCTTGTGTATAGGTGAGTAGACTTGTGAACTCGGAGTAATAGTCTTCCACTGAACCTGTTTGCTTAATTTGCATAAGATGTACCACATATGATGTGGAAGATCCCTTATCAAATCTTCGAAGAAATCGTTCCTTAAATTGAGGCCATAAAAGAGGGCCACCATGTTGATGAAGCTGCCATAACAACCATTGATAAGCCTGGGTACCTAGTTTAGAAGTTGCTAATGCAACATGACCTTTTTTGGAATATGGTACAAATGGATAAGGCCTTCCATTTTGGCCAACCATCCTCGAGGGTCAACACCTTCAAAGGTGGGAGTCAATGCGAGGAACCTTTACATCATGAGGCCATTCCAAGAAATTGGAAGCACCGCCTGTTGAGGGGTCTAGATCAGAGGCAAAGCCTAGGTCATGAGAAGCAAACTCTGGGGGGTTGTGACTAGGTGGATGGTGTGGAAGAACATGAGTATTTGGTTCTTGATGAATGGTTAAAGGTTGGGGTTTGATAGTATGTTGTGACCCTTGGATATGAGGAGGTGTAGAAGTGGATGGAACTAGATTTCCTTGAATTCTATCTAGCATGGCAAGAATTTTATCAACCTTTTTTTCTTGTTGTGTAAGATATTGATGCAAATTAGGGTCAATATTACTAGGAAGTATAATATCACTTAGAGGGGTAGAGGAAGGAGTACCATGGTTATTTGGAGCGATCATGTTATTAGGATGGTTATTGGGAGTTGGAGAGGAAGGACCTAAATTTGTTGGTGAAGGAGAAGGTGAAGCCATGTAATTTAGTGAAGAAAGAAGACGTTGGTCAAAACTATTAATATTAATGGGAGTATTATGATGCTTACCAAGATTTCTAGGTTGGCGCTTCTTTTTACTCATATACACATCTTCTGGAAAGGCAGTATGTTGTAATCGACCATTCACTCATGTCCAACCAGTAGTTGTAGTAGGTTCACTCATGCATTTCATTGTGTTGTTGGCACCAAAAATTTAAATTTAAATTTTTGAAAATGACAAAAAACTATTTTCTATAGCAAAATTTTATTTGAGTCAACTGTCAAGTTTACGTTGTAGAATTAATGCAAGTCCTCTAGAAGTCAATGGTATGAAATGTAACTATCAAGTCCAATGGATAGTCAATGGTCTGAAATGTAACTTTCAAGTCCAACAACTGGTCAACCTTCACAGGTCATGTGCCCAACCACCAGCGCTTCCGCACGTACATGCAGGAACCATTGTGACCACCAAGAGGTGGTCACAAACCTCTAGAACTTGTTGGTGCTTTTGAATATCTTACTTTACCTCTATGAGGCCAATATGAGATAATAACCCATAAATAAAAAGAAGAAACATGTTGATAACCTGGAGTATCCTGCCTTCGCAATGTCAAAATCAGGAAATTGCTACCAAAAAGTTTTGAAACTTGCTTGAAAATTACAAAAGTTGCATGAGATATGTGAATCATGCTGGAATTTGATTTACTTCACTAGAAACATAAAATTTTCATTGAAATAATATTTTTCTCCTGGGAAACACATTGGAGAAGGATATTTCCTACTGAAAATGCAAAAGTCCACCGAAAAACATCCCACACTCGTGAAGACTACATCCCCCATAAATGCCACACTAGCTAATGGATCTTTGCCATGCATCTATTGCAAATTGGGCATTTAATATTCAAATGAGAGAACCTTCTAGGACCACATGTCATATATGGATTGGAGGTGTTTTAGGGTTCGAATCATACCTCCTATTGGTTGATTATTTAACCTTAGGAAGGCTATTTTAAAAAAAAATCAAATTTTTATTGTGATCATCTGGTTGTCGTGCCTTTCAACGCTTCCTTGCCCTGTGCAGATGACCTAGGAATAATATGAAAATGTGAGAGAAATTCTTGACAAGGCTAGGTAGTCAGCTCCTTACAACATGTTCTTTGATGAGCTAGAAATAATTCAACGACACCTATATGCCTTCTGCAATGCACGCTTCAATCTGGAGAATCAAATTTTCTTTGTACCAATTTTTTTTAAAGCTCTAGTATCGTGCTCTGATACCACTTGTAGTGACACCACACACTTAATTTAATATTCGCTATGATACTTCAATACTGAACTATTAGCAAAAATATTTTCAATACCAATAAATAGAATGAAATGCAAGTATTAATTCCAATAACAACAAGCAAATTATTAAATCTAATTAAATCAATGCCACAATAAATCAACAACCACTCAGAGAGGGTAAAGTCTCATAGCCACTTTGAGAGGTCAAAGTCTCTTGTGCAAAGAACGCACAAATTAAATTATTATTCTTCGATGATCCAAACTAATAAAATATTTTTCCTATTTATAAATGAAATCAATAATAGCCTAACCCTAATTTTCAAGTGCTAACTAACTAAATCAAATATTGGAGATAAAAAATATTTAGCCAACATGGCTATATTGGGTTCGTTACAATGACTTAGGGAGGCTAATATGGAGATCACACACTAGGGTACAAAGGCATAGGTGAATTAGGAGCCAAAATTTCAATCTGAATCAAATCATGTTCAAATTGGATGACTATGTCATAGGAATTTGGTAGGGAGTTTCTATGATGACCCAAAAACAATCTAACTAGTCTAAGGTACAACATGTTTTTTTTATAAGTATATATTCGAGAGGGATTTACATATCCCTAACCAACATATATATTATTACGAAGATAACTAAATTAATCTAATGTTTTATGTTGACTAAAATTCTCTTCCTTAACCTATTAAAGGATATGCCCATCTCTATACCATACACAAGTATGTTTGTGAAGGTATACTATTTGTATTGCACATAATCTATCAATCTCATCTCTACGATGAGCTGACTTATCTCCTTCTATCAATCGAAGGTATACACCCATATCTATACCATACACAAGTACATCTGTGTAGATATACTACGCGTATTGCAAATAAGCTACTAATCTCATCTCCATGATGAGATAACTTATTCCTTTCATAGATATCCAAGTTTGTTCCAAGCTGTTTTGTTTTGCAAGTGTATCTAAGTTAGCTTCTTTAAAACATATCTTTAAAAGTAGGTTTATTCTAGTTATTTTTTAAGATATCCCATAGTCTCTTAGGTTCCTTTTACTCTACCTTTATTTACATAATCAATAATCATTTTTTTAAAATAAACAATCATCTAACTATGTTAAATCAAAATATCTTCTAACCCTTATTTCTATAGAAGGACAAGATTGAGTCTATCTACTTAATTTAAGCATGGGGTAGTATCTACAAAAACACCAAGAAATACTTAAATAAGACATCATCATCTAACTAAAGCATTTAAACAAATAAATAGCTATGAAACTACAACAACAACAATTCTTCAAAAAACAAGTTAGAGATACATCCTTTATTCATTTATTAAATTATTACATAACCCAAGTATGGTAAAACTTCCATACTTAAAATAATAAGGTATTACATCATAATTCGTCTAGGAGATTACTTAACTAGATTTTAATCTAAACAATAAATTTATCATTACAACTAATGTCAAGGTTAATGCTTCAGATCTAAGTATCCTCCTTGGTTCTTGTATTTCCATAACTCAATTTATGGTAGTAAGGGATCATAATAGCTCATGGATCTTATTAAGCATGATTTTAAATGCGTCTACTAAATAACTTATGAAGCAAGTGCATTTATAGTTTGGTTTCCAAATTGTAACTATACAAAAATACTTAATGCATCCATTCTTGAATCATTTAGTCAACATCATAAGGAATCCCAAACATCCATTCTTATATTTTTTGAGTAAAAGGTAAAAATTTTATTAAAAAAGAACTGATCAGCTTATACAAATCCATTTTGATATCCTGCCTTTCTTGGCAAGGCTCAAAATGCAGTTTTTCTATTTTCTTTTATCTGCCCAGGATCTCTGAATCCCCTATTTTTTAAACTTTACCTCCTTCTTAACTGTATATGTCCTCTTCCAACAAATATTACTGAAGCCCTCTTTGTTCTTTTTTCTATTCTTGATAGCTTTCATGTTGCATTTGATTCCATAGTTGTGCCTAAATGTCTTGTTCTAACTTTGTCATTGGAGATTCTTCCTGTACTTTGGTCTGCATTGTTGTTTCTAATAACTTAACATAATCCCCCAGGTCCTCTCTTCTAAGCTGAATAACTCTTTAAAAATTTTGTTGTTCCGTTCCAACCATATTTGCCAACAGATGAAGCCAATATCTAAATTCCAAGTTGTTCTTAGTGTTTTGAATTTGAAGTGTTATGTGACCAATAGTCTCAAAAATTACTATCGTTAGGAGGATACCATTCTGTTTGGATAAATATGGAGTACCACCAATTCTAGATTGTGTAAGCATATAAGCAATAAAAAAGGAGGTGGTTTATAGTTTCTACCTCTTGGAAGCACATTACACATCTACTGAGTCCAATGAACCCCTTTCTCCTCATATTATGCTGAGTCATAATGCTTTTGTGAGCAACCTGCCATATCAAAAAATTAACCTTCGGCCAACATTTTGGTTGCCATATTTATTTCTAGGGATGTTGTTGTTGGGGTTGGTTCTTGTTACTTTGGTGAGCCTTTCGGTAGCCTACTTGTACTGTGTAAGTACCTTATTTCCCATATCCCCATGCTAGTTGGTTAGGTCCACCTTTCCATAGCTAAGTTATTTTTCTAGAATTTATTCCAGTTCACATTTTTCAGCTTCCCATTCTTCATCTAACCATTGGTCCAAATTTTACCATTTTCCTAAAGCTGCTAGTTTTTGGCTTGGGGGGATGAGATACTAAGATATAAGAGTTTGGCCATGATTATGAAGAGTCTCTCTAATGCCACTAAGATGAGGGTATTGTTTGATAATGGGGGGGAGAAATTCCCAAGAATCATCCCACAATCTAACTTTTCTCCCATCACCTACTTTCCAATGTAAGTCTTCCTTAATCAGTGAGGCCCCTATTTTGAGTGTTTTTCATATCTCTAATCCCACACCTGTAACTAGAAATCGTGGGACATCCTCCATTTCATGTGCAAGGTAATATTTAGCTTTTAGAACTTGATCTAGATTTATGATCCATCGCCAGTATAACTTCCCTATTAGTTCTAGGTTGTTTGTTGATGCAACTCTGATTCCAAAACCTCTCTCTTCCTTTGGTTGACAAACTTTCTCCCAGCTTACCAAAGCATTTTTCTAATTTTCTTGTGCTCCTAACCATAAGAATTTTCTCATCATTTTATCCAAATCTTTGAGTATGCTCTTTGGGACTACTAAAATGGAAAATTTGTAAACTGGCATTGCTTGTAACACTAACTTCAAAAGTATGACTCTACCTCCAAAGCTTAACCATCTATGAGACCAGTGTGACAACTTTGAGAAAAAATTATCTTTTATGGATTTCCAATCTTTCTTTTTTAGGATTTTTTCTGTTAAGGGAATTCCCAAGTAATCTAATGGACATGAGGCCATTGAGAACCTAAGAATTTTTGCTATCCGATCTCTCATTCTCTTATGAACATTAAAGAAGAAAACTTTGGATTTTTCTTCATTTAGAAGTTGGCTAGTGGCTACAGTGTAGCAGTCTAGTATTTCTTTGATACTGGTTCCTTATTTTATTGTTGCTTCCCCCATAATCCTGTATCATCTATGAATTATAGATGAGTGATAGCTATATCTCTATTTATTTGAATTCATATAATGTTGTTCTTTACTTTTTTCTTCTGTATGAGTATTCACAGTCCTTCTATAATAATAATGAACAAATATGGAGAGAGAGGATCTCCTCGTCTAATTCCTCTGCTAGCCTTGAAATGTGGGAAGGGGGTTCCATTGATGAGCACTGAAAATGAGATTGTGGAGATGCATTCAAGTATCCAATTGATCCAATATTTCTAGAATCCAAATCTTTGCAACATTTGATCCAAAAATTCCCAACTCACTCTATCATAGGCCTTGGATAGATCTAACTTTAGGAACATTCCTTTGTTATTTATTTGGCCCATATGATGTATAGTTTCTTGTGCTATTACAATCCCATATAATATTTGTCTGCCCTACACAAATCCCCCTTGTTCAAGAGATATGATATTTGGTAATATAGCTTTTAGTCTATTGGCTATTACCTTGGTGATGATCTTGTAGATCACATTGCAGAGGGCTATTGGTCTGTAATTGTTTAGATTCTCCATCTCTCCTCCCTTTGGAATTAAATATAGAAAAGTATAGTTGAGGGATTTGAGAATCCTACCATTGGATCTGGCTTCTTCTATTGCTCTAGTTATATCTCCTCCTATGATATTCCAAAAATATTTATAGAATTCTATTGGTAATTCATTGGCACCTAGGACCTTTCCTGATTGCATGGAGAAGATTGTTTCTTTCACCTCTTCTTCTTTGATATCTTTCATAAGCTCCTCATTCTGCTCTTGAGAGACTAATTTGGGGATACTTCCCAAGATTTCCTCCTAGGATTGTTTTGACAGATGTGAATCTATAGTAAACAAAGTGGAGAAATACTTATTAGTTGCTTTTTTCATACCTGAAGTGGTGGTTTCAAGGAGTCCTATATTTGTTAAAGCATCAATATGATTATAGTGTTTCCTAGCTATGGCTGACTTGTGAAATAACTTTGTATTCCTATCTCCTTCTTGAAGCCAAGTAATTCTAGATCTTTGCTTCCAATAGGTTTATTATTTATTATCTAGCTCCTCTTCCTCCTGCATTAAGATCTTTTTATGGGAGATAATTCCTTTGAAAGTGGTTTCGAACGAATTCTTTTTGCAAATCCTTGCATTCTCTCAACTAGCTCTGCTCTTTGTTGCTGAAAATATGATCTTTGGAATTTGCTCCAATTTTTCAATTTATATTTGATATATTTTAATCTGGAGTGTAGCTAAAATTGTGCCTTTCCAAATGCTGGTTTTCCTTGTTGCCACCATTGTTGAACTAACTCTGGTAATTCCTAGTTTAGAATCCAAAAGTTCTCAAATCTGAAGGGGTAGTTTTTGGACTGGGGTATTCTATTTGTGATATTTAGACATACCAAGAAATGATAAGAATATTACAGGTTTATGATTTATGAATGATAGCTCCATAACTGGTGAATTTCTTCCTCTATCAATATTCTATCTAATCTTGATTTTATTGCTTGGTCTCCTTTCCTTTTATTGGTCCAAGTAGTACCACATATTGGAGGTGGAAGGTCAATCAGATTTAGATTATTAGCTTGGACAATCAGGATTTTTTCCTTCTCACTGAGATGATTTAGACCTCCCTCTTGGTCATTCACTGACATCTTGGCATTGAAGTCTCCACCCACCAGGAACCTATCTTCTGGGTAATATTCTCTAATAGCTTGGATTGGCTTCTATTGGGTTTTTTGTTCTTGCACTTCCTTCATCCCATAAAAGTTAATAATCATCTAAACTGAGTCTGATTCTTTATCTCTCAATTTGGTCATCAATATCCCTCTAGCTGATGCTACTTCTACCTACTGAAAGTGTCTCTATTCGACAAAGTGGCCATTCCACCAAAGAAACCATGGGAAGCTTGGACCTCATAGTCTCCATTCCTCCAGCATCTCTTGGATATTGTTTGCATTGCTTCCAATTATGCTCTAGTTTCTTGTAATAAAACCACATCTAGGTGGTTATCTTCTATCATACATTTAACAACCAATTTTTTGGGGTGATCATTTAATCCCCTTACATTCCATGTGTGTATAATAATTGGAAACCCATGTTGTAGAAGTTGGCTACAAGTTTAACCACGCTTGCCTCTCAAATGTTCTCCTTGTATTTTTTCTTTGTTTGTCATTCTACCTACTCCTTGAGAGTTTGCATTTTTCAACATTTTCTCCATTTGGCTTATCCCAAGGGCTGGCTTTTCTCTATTTTTCTCTGCTATTCCCATAATTACCTCCTTAGATGTATGTGGATATTTATTAAATAGTACTAGAGATCCTTCTATATCTGATTGTGGTTGCTCTTTATATTCTATTTATTGTTCTTTGGTTGATGCAAATTGTACCTACATGGATTATCCTTCTTCTACCCCTCATTACTTTTAGGTATTATTGTTTTTCTATATCTATATGTTGTGGATGATGAACCTCTTATGCTACCGATTTCTCTAGATTTTCTATTTGATTTGAGTGTGGTAGTTCCTCTCCTTCCATTGGATCATCTAGCCTAAGGATCTCATATTTGTTGGATGGAACCCTTCCTTCTTGGTGTTGATTTGTATTTCCTCCCTTCTGCTGATTTCTTCCTCTTTCTTGGTTATTATTTTTTGTTCCTTTTCTCATAACCATCTGAAATCCTTGTTCATTTTATTTTTGTTGAGGTTGGTTTCCTGGGTTTGGATTCGTTGGATTTGTCTCTCCTTTGGCTAGTTTGGGATAGCCTATCACCAAATGTCTGTATTCATGATATGATCTACATCTGAAAGGCACATACTCATAGTCTATTTTTTGTCTCCATATATTCCTTTTGATTTTGAGGTCAATTTCTGCTGGCAATGGTTTTTCCAAGTCCATATCCACACAAATTTTGGCATACGTTGTTGATCCTCCTTCCGTTGATTCTCTTGATCTGCCTATGTATTTGACCAAGAGATTACCTATCAAATCCAAAATTTCCTCTTTCCAGTATTCTAAAGGAAGTGCAAATAATTTTAGTCAAATTGAAGTTACCGAGGATTCAGTTCTAGGATCAAAAGCATGTCTCCATGGTTGCATGAATAGACTTGCAAGGCTTATGTTATATGGACCTCCCTCAAAATATGTGTCCTTGTCAGATATCATTGTGAATTCAAATACGAAGTATCCATTCGATAATGTGAAGATATCCAATTCCCCTTGTGGTGCCCAATGCTTTTTGGCCCAGGAGTACAAGAACCTTGTAGAAGGTCGGAGTCCCATAAACTTGCATATTAATACATGCTTGGATTTATACAAAATATCATCTGCTATGAGTTCTTCTACAATTTCTAGCACTGGAATTGTTTTTTCTGAGGTAAACATTCATTTCTTTTGGCTTGTTCAGCTTTAGTCTCATTTCTTTTACCCGTAGCTTGTAGGATTTTTTGAGCCTGTTCTCCTATACCATCTCTCTTTCCATTATCGCCTCTGACCACTTCCACAAAGGATTGCGTATTATGTCCATTGGTACTATAAATCCTTCCCTCATAAGTCCCCTATGTGAACCCTCCTACCAAGGATTCTCCCATTGAATTATCCCCCTTGTAAACCCGAATTTTTCAATTTCAAACGTTCTCTATTTTTTCAAGCCTTCTATTAGGGTTTTCTATTGTAAACCTTAAATTACACAAAATAAGGCAAAAAAAACTCTAAATCCAGATTAAAACTTCATAAACATGAGTTTTACCAAAATACAGTAATAGACCATACTAGAAAAAACAAAGTCAGTTTTCTCCCTTCTACCTCAATACAGCTTCAATCTCTAGCAAAAAACCCCTAGTTTTCTGATCTTCTCCTTTTTTCCAGCCATGGTTCAATCATCAACATCCAATATTATCTTTATCAGTAAAAGAAAAGAGTCATTTTATCAAATACATAGTAATTCACAACTCTTCCTTTAATCAATTAAGGGCTCATGCTTTTCATCACACAAATTCATTTCCTTAATCCATTAAGGTCTCATACCCTTAATCAATTAAATGCTTATAAAAAATAAATTTCTTTAATAAACTAAGGTCACATACCCTTAATTAATTAAATACTTATAAACAATCCATTTATTTAATCAACTAGGGTCCCATACCCTTAATCAATTAAATACTTACAAACAATTCATTTCTTTAATCAACTAGGGTCCCAAACCCTTGATCAATTAAATACTTAAAAACAATTCATTTCTTTAATAAATTTTCCCATACCCTTGATCAATTAAACACTTACAAATTCTTTAATCAACTAAGGTCCCATACCCTTAATCAATTAAACACTTACAAACAATCCATTTCTTTAATCAACTAAGGTCCCATACCCTTAATCAATTAAATACTTACAAACAATCCATTTATTTAATCAACTAAGGTCCCATACCCTTAATCAATTAAATACTTACAAACAATCCATTAATAAAAAGCCTATCTCTATTATAACAAAAATCCTATCTTTATTTATAACAAAAGGTCTATCTTTGTTTATAGCAAAACGTCTATATTTGTTTATAATAAAAAAATCCTAACTTTGTTTATAACAAAAGGTCTTTCTTTATTTATAACAAAACGTCTATATTTTTTTATAATAAAAAAAGCCTAACTTTTTTTATAACAAAAGGTCTATCTTTTATTAATACCCTTTAACAACAAAAAGAGAGGGGGTTTAAACCATAGTCAACATGCAATCACAATGGGTCAAACAAACCAATCAATATGCAGTTCGAGAGCTAGAGCTAAAACACAGTCCTATAGATAGAGAGCCCGCCACAGGCATGTTCACTGGTGCCATAGTGGTTGGCTTGAAGGCTAGCATGACCACCACCAATGGTCACACCACTAAGGGGAGGGGTTTCCCCTATAAGGTATGATGCACCTTCTACACTCCCCATGTGGGATTATTAAATCCTATAACTAAACAAGTATGCTAAAAGGAATAAACCAAACCACAAAAATCCTCAAATCCGTTAATCCAACACATGGCAAGAGATGATAAGGAAAAGAATCAACCACAAAATATGCACAAAGTGGGGTTTCACCAGCCTTCACCAAGCCTTCGGGCTTGGATAACAATAAAGGATGCATTGACCCTTTCAAATAGGGTTTGCGTTCCTCCCACCATGCATGTGGGATAAAGCACAAGCCCTTTAGGGCTCACAAATCTTTATCCCACATGCATCGTGTGGGAGGCTTCATAGGTCCTTAAAGCTTGTGGAGCGCTTAGTGATATCTAACAACCAGTCGATGGTTGAGTGGTGGCGAAAGAGGGTTTTACCCTCGGTTGAGGTGGTTTCAGTTAGTGATGAAACTCTGGCCATCGATAGGGGTTTAGTGGAGGTCGATACAATTTTAATATAAACTCTATTAAAAGAACCAACAACAAAATCCCACATGCATTGTGTGGTTGACCAGTTATTTCTTAAAACAAAGAGGTAGGCATAGATTGTTTGGCCACCAGTTGGTGGCTATGGAATCCTTGTGCCCAGGAAGGCAGGGACATCGAAGCACCAGTTGGTGGTGCTATTCCATGCGACATCCAGTGAAGGAGAAAGAGGTCGGATATGAGGATCTTTTGAGGCAAAAGCAAACACACCATTTTAGGTTTAAACCCAACCTGAGCTAAAGCTTACTTGAAAAATTAATCTTATTGCCTTTGCCCTCCTTCTCACCTTCGTCCTCCTTTGAATCCCCAAACCTTTTCTACCTTGGCCCTTTTAACAAGGCCACCCATATGCCCCAAGCCTAAAGTCCTCATTTGGACATTAATGCCATCTACTAAAAGTAAAGGCATGTCTATCTAAGGAGGCAAAAGGGGGAGATATTTTAATTTAAAAATAATTCTTTCCCTCTTTCAAATTTTCATGCCCCTAAATGCAAACCACTTACCTTTATTTAACTTAAAATATTTAATTCTTTATTGATTTGAAATACAAAAAGCTATCATTTTTTTATTTAATCTACACAATATGGAGCTTCTTCTTTCTTTTGTATAATCAAAATAAAAAAGAGAATTAAATAAAACTTTCCAAGCATTAATACTTAGTATTAAATTTAATTCAAATCAAATAAATCATTAATCATTTCTTATTTTGATTAATTTAAATAGAATACCAATACTAATATTAAACATTAGTATGGTATTCAAGTGGCCTAGGTTTAATAGAGCCTCTATGCCTATTAATCCATTTCGAAGGGGATTATACACCCAATCCACTTACATATAAACATGCATGTACAAAAGCAAGTAATAAAATACATCAAATAGGGTGGGTGATTCTTTGCAAATCCAATTGCCTGTCCCAACCGAAGACTTACAGTAACTTCTAGGTTACCAACTTCAGGCTCTAGATAATTGGATCACTTATGACCACTAAAACAAGAAGCATGCATCTATCTAAGGGTAGTCATTCATGTTACCCTGAGCTATCATAGTCATCATTTCTATTTTCAAGTACCCCGTTCTCGATGGTCAATTCTACCTCTTCCACCCACAAGTGTACATGTTCCTGCATATTGATAATATATCAACAATACCATATTCTTCAAATATAAATCAATATAAACATTGCATAATCATTCAAATGTATTAAAACTAAGTATCAAGTTATCATTGATCAACACATAGTCTTCCATGTAAAAAGTCCTGCCAAGGTGGGTCATGACAGTTTTCACCTCTAGCATTAGTCATTAAGGATATTTTATTATATAAGATATTTAGATAGTATATAAATGCCATACTTGGGGGAGAATAAATCTCGTCAGGTATTCAATGCCATGTTTTGTGAAATATGAAGTTGAAATCATCTATCACTTTCATCGATGCTCTCTTTATGATTGATAGTTGTTCCAAGGGAGACACTCGATCTACCTTCTCTCTAGATCTTTCTATGAATAAGGCAACAAGTTGGCCCCACATTGCAATCGAATGAGGTTGAAGCACAACATACCATTTATGAGCCTTGCCTTTTAATGAGGCCACCAACAATATTAGAGCCACATTTCGCTTTGATACATTATGGACCACACACAAGCTTACCATGTGGTTTATATGCTTGATCAAAATCGTCATGTCTTCCCCAATGAAGTATGGGAGATATTTTAATGCAAACATTGGTATATTATCCCATATTTAAGTGGAGTAGGTGGTCTCAATGGACTTCTATCATTCCAAGCAAGAAATGACCTTGGTGGGGATGGAGCAACCATATTTTCATCTCTTCTTCTTCATGTAATGGTGTCAAGTGGTGGGAGCAACACTTGGAGGTTGGTGGTAGCAAAGGATTTGGTAGCAAGTCTCTCATTCATACACTTCTATGTCCTTTGTTTGGAGTAGATTCGATAGGTGAATACAACATGTGCTCTTTGAGTTGATAGATTGATATCTTCATTAGAATATTAATCAAATGTCATTCCATGCAAGTTTTTCTAGATACTCATCTTGAGTGAAATCCTTCCAACCCAACCCAACTCGAGAGAGGATCTTTTTTTATCATAACAAGTCTATCATTTTAAGTAAAGTTCACAATCAAATATGTTTGAACCAATATAAATCAGGATAGTAAGTAACCAAGAGAATTACGACATGGTCAATGTCAACTCTTATGATAGGAGTGACCAACTCCTATCTAACCTTACATTCCTTCATGATGTTTATTAATTATTTTATTTAATTATTTTTATCTCTCCTTTCATTAGGAAGTTTAATTACTTAACTAATTGAATGTAATTGTAATATTACTTCCCAATTGATTTAACATTCTATTATTTTATAGTGGGATACCATACAGATTGCTTCAGTCATTTCAAGTGCATTACTTGAATCAAAGCATAAACCATTGCATCATATTAAAAGAGCCATTCATTGGAAAAGCAAGTGCAACATCCATTATTAGCTCTAATAAACCTCAAGTGCAAATATAAACCAACCTTATTTAACATTACTTGTTAAAAAAAATCATGCATCATATAACACTTTAATAATTATCTTATGAAAATGTAAATGCATCATCTCATTGGAAAGTAAATAACATTTAAATTCCATCTCATGCAACATCCACAATCTATCTAATTAACATCATAATAGAAAGTAAATATAACATCCATGTATAACATTAGTTGCAAACCACAAAATAGAGATACACAACATATATCCTAGGAACCCTCACGGGGAATAAACCCAACCTCAAAATATGTATCCTCATATTTCATCAATCTTTTAGTCTCAATTTACAATAATATAAAGAATCCCAAAGATTCTTTTGAACCATAATTAAATACATGGCTATAGGAGAATCCCATACATTCCCATTTTCAGGTCATCATTACAATTGAAACACATAAATGAAATGCTCACTGGATACATATAAACTGAGAATGAAGAAACTTCATGGTTTCTTCAAGAATAAAATTCTTGCATTAATTCTTCAAACCTAGATAACATTAGTCTATTTATTCTCATATGGAATGGAAGTCATCTAAGGTTTTGTGATACAATAAGAGACCCCATAATCTCTTCAAGATTAGATTCCACATCTAATATTTCTAAATACATTCATGTTTTGCAAAGTAAACTCTTTAACGTACACATGCATTCATCATCAATGCATATCTAAAGTACCATATAAATTCTCAATGTAATCTACATAAGTACATATTAAGATAAAACCCTATCCTCAAGAATGGATTCCTCATTCATTCTTTACAAATTAGACAATTCCTACCATATTATCGTTTGATCAAAATCATACTATAGTTCTCATTATCTATCCACAAATTAATTTGATCATCAATTTGTTTCATGATCTATCCATAATATTATACTAAAGTCTACAAATTTTACCTCAATTTGCAACATAATCTTACAATAGGATTAAACTATAGTCTTTAAAAATTTATCCCTAAATAATCCATAAAACAAGATCGTACTATAGTTCTACAAATTTTGACACAAGTCTGCCTAATAATCTATCAGATAAGATTACACAAATTTTGTCACAAATTTGACTCGCAATATATCAAACAATATTACACTATAGTTACTCTCAAATTTGGACACAAATTTGTCTTACACTATAGTTTCAATAATCTATTCATAAGATTATATTAGAGTCTCTACAAGTTTTGAGATAAATTTGCCTTGTAGATTATCAAAAAAGGTTACACCTTAATCACAAATTATTTCAAGGTTCCATTATAGATTTTCCTAAAATCCCAAAAGAAACTCTATTAATGAGAGATGTTTTTTCAAAGGTTTACTTAATGTTCTCCTTTATTATAGACCAACCCTTTTAATAGAATCTTATAACTAAGGAGAATCACTCATCTTACCTCAGTTTTAAGGCTATAATCTCTTATCCCTAAGAGATGGGTAGTTGTTTGGCCAAACATATACTTGTGATGCTAAATGACCAATTCAATAGAACATCATTCACTCTAACAAGACCATTTCTATTTTATGCCATTGTTTGGCAAGGCCATTTGCGACTTCTACTATTATATGTAGTAGTCCCAAAATCAATTTAAAGTGTTGAAATTCAAGCACTATACTCTGCAACTATCGTTCAACTGTAGGTGGTGGCCATCCTCTGTCCAACATCCGTTTATTACTAAATATGTGTCAATTAACAAATATCTTTGATTGATCAAATAAAATATGCCCAATCATTGGCACCTAGTCTTTCGAGGTTCCATTATAGATTTTTCTAAAATCCCAAAGCAAACTCTATTAATGAGAGATGATTTTTCAAAGGTTTACTTAATTTCTCCTTGATTATAGACCAACCCTTTTGATAAAATCTTATAACTAAGGAGAATCACTCATCTTACCTCAATTTGATGGCTATAATCTCTTATCCCTAAGATATGGGTAGTTGTTTGGCCAAAAATCTATTTGTGATGCTCAACGACCAATTCAATAGAACGTCGTTCACTCTAACAAGGCCATATGTATTTTATGTCATTGTTTGGAAAGACCATTTGCAACTTCTACTATAATATGTAGTAGTCCCAAATTCAATTAAAAGTGTTGATATTCAAGCACTATACTGCGCAACTAACGATCAATTGTAGGTGATGGTCATCCTCTGTCCAACATCTAGTCATTACTAAACATGTGTCAATTAAAAAACATCTTTGATTGATCAAACCAAATACGCCCAATCATCGACGCTTAGTATTTCGAGGTTCCATTATAGATTTTTTTAAAATCCTAAAGGAAACTCTATTAATGAGATGATTTTTCAAAGGTTTACTTAATGTTATCCTTGATTATAGACCAACATTTTTAATAGAATATTATAACTAAGGAGAATCTTTCATCTTACCTCAGTTTGAAGGCTATAATCTCTTATCCCTAAGATATGGGTAGTTGTTTGGCCAAAAATCTATTTGTGATGCTAAACGACCAATTCAATAGAACGCTGTTCACTCTAACAAGGTCATTTCTATTTTATGCCATTGTTTGGCAAGGCCATTTGCAACTTCTACTATTATATGTAGTAGTCCCAAAGTCAATTAAAAGTTTTGAAATTCAAGCACTATACTGCACAACTAATGATCAACTATAGGTGGTGGCCATCCTCCATCTAACATGACCATGTGCAACTTCTACTATTATATGTAGTAGTCCCAAAGTCAATTAAAAGTGTTGAAATTTAAGCACTATACTTCACAACTAACGATCAATTGTAGGTGGTGGCCATCCTCCATCCAACATTAGTTATTACTAAATATGTGTCAGTTAACAAATGTCTTTGATTGATCGAACCAAATACACCCAATCATGGGTGCCTAGTCTTTCAGCTAGCGTGACCACTACTAGGTGGTCTTTTCTATAGAAGAGCTTTTTCCTATTTGAAGTCCTCACCTACTCCCATAGGAAACATATGGGATTAATTTCTCATTAACCAAAAAGGGGTTTTACATTGTAACAGTCATTAATCCAACCAGAGGTGCACACAATTATATGAACATTAATCATATTAAGCCACATAGCATATTTACAAGTAATTGAAGGCAATCAGGCGGTTTGGTCCTCAAAGTAAGTGCCTCTAACTAGCACTGTCAACCACCAGGTGGTACGACTCTTGACCACCACTTGGTGGTCAAGTAAACATGGGATTTATTCTCCATATAAACAACTATCGTACTCGTAGCATGTCTCATGTAGGAATAATGCTCGAGAACTTCTTCTGTACCCTCTCCTGCATGAAGTCGAACATAGGTATATTTACATCGACCACTCCAAGATCATCTCGGATGACTTGAATCATGACAAAATCTTACCTTAATATGCTTATAGGAATAAAAGGTAATAGGGCCTCCCTCAATTTGTCTACTTATGACACGGTATCCATAGTAGAGAGCACCGAATAGGGGTAACTGTAGAAAGCTAGTAGCAGTGTTGATAACAGACTAAAATGTTATGGTAAACAATGGTCCAGACCACAAATGCCATCTAACCAAGACATGCATTACCAAATGCAAGTATAGCATAGGGTGACTCAAGAACCTTTATCATTGGGTATTGTTAAACAAACCTAATATTTAACCATTTTTTTTTGCATCTATCGAAACGGAGATTTGCAAACAAGGTGCCAGTGGAAGCTTGTTACAGGGATGGTTGTAGAGGTTTATTGTTGTGATTGTCATACAATATTAAGCATGCAAACATATTACCTATGGAGGCATGAAACATTCTAGTGCAAGATTCTAAACTAGTTTAAAATGAGACAACAATAATTATAGTCAACTCAATAGGGTAAAACCATAATAGACAAAACCAAGTTAATTTAGCCAACCATTTGATCATCGGTATCCCACATGTCTCACGTAATGGATGTATTCATAAAATAAAACTACTCTTGCACTTTAAAGAAAGTAACCACCATATGGTGGTTGTGGAGATTACGATGGTAGTTAATGGCGATGGTTTAACTTGTAATTCGGTCGCTTGGGTAGCGATCGTTAGATTAAAGCCTATCCTATTCGATGGCATTTCAAGTCGCAACTTATATGATTGATTTAATTTGTTAAATGATCTATAATGGAATAGCTTGGCCATTTCTAGATCATACTAAAAAAAGTGAATATTTCAAACAAAACATGACCATTAAAATCATTACACTAAATCGTAGGAGTGTACAAATCAAACAAAACTAGACTACTAAAATCATTACAAATTATAATAACAAGGATTGAATGAATCCTAATCTCATTCATCAAACAATTCAAACCAAAGGAATACAAGTCCTCTACCTAGAATTCCAACATGGTAGAAATATTTACCTCTGAATCCTTTTCTCCTTCGGTTAACACCTCCTTCAAATTGTTTTCCTATTATTCCCTCCCCAAGACTTCTTCCATAAGATAATATTCCCTCTCTCATTGCTTCCTCATCAATCCTCTCTAAGACTCCTCCTCTCTATTTTTTAATTTCCTCAATTCTCTCCTTTTTATAATTCTTCCCAGCTCCTTTTCCTTCCTAAGCAAGGTGGGATTATTATTAAATTATTAAAAGGCGCCTTTTTTGAAGTCAACCCATGCAAAGGAAAATAGTGAAATTAATATTTTAATAAAAATAAAACTCCAAGGGATAATTTGGGAGTATTTTGTTCATCCTGGGCCTCCCCTTGGCCTCCCCTTTCCTAGGGAAACTACAAGGTCAATAAGGTGGGAGCATTTTTTTTATCCTAGGCCTCCCCTTTCCTAGGGCAACTACAAGGTCAATACTAATACTATTTGGAAGTAGGGAGAATTCAACCTTAGAACTGTTAGAGATAAGGAAAAGAATCTCTTCTAAATATTAACCATTATGAAGCAGCCATGTGGGGAATGAATAGTTCATCCACTAATAAAATAAATTTTTATTATTAAATAATGATATTACTTTTTTGGATCCAATTAAAGCTGTACATGTGGGATAAGGTCATATACACCTAACTAACCTTTTTAATTAGTTGTGGTTGGATATGTTAATTTTTTTTTTTTTTTTGCAAAAGAAAAATCTTCAAATTAATCCTTCTCAAAAGCCCTATTATCTTCTCCAAACTATTCAAAATCCTCTAATTGCCCTCCAAAACTCTCGAAATCAGTTTTGTAGAGTGTAATTAATTTAATTAAGGATTTTGTAGGAAGAATTAGGGTCTACAACCCTTTTAGTTAGGTATTAATTGCTCCCTTAGATAAATTAATAACCTTTTTGTTGAGCAAGGTGCAACAACAATATTGTCATTGTTGTCAACATAGTCAGATAGATCGGTTGATGCAGTGGACAGGAGGTAAGAGGTTCTTCAGAGTATGTACAGTGATTTTCCAAAATATCGAAGTGGCCCATATGCTAAAAATCAAAAGAAAATCACAAGGAAGAAAACTGTCGCGATATCGCGACATGTTGAGAAGAAAGAAAAAATGTTGCGATTTCATGACATGTTCGAAGAGAAAGTGCAAACAAGAAAAACTGTCACGATTTCGTGAAATGTTCGAAGAGAAAGCACAAGCAGGAAAAACTGTCGCGATTTCGCGACATGTTTGAAGAGAAAGCGCAAGCAGGAAAAACTGTCGCGATTTCGTGACATGTTCGAAGAGAAAGCGTAAGAAAGAAAAACTGTCACGATTTCGTGACATGTTCGAAAAGAAAGCACAAGCAGGAAAAAATATTGTGATTTCGCGACATGTTGGAAGAGAAAAAGGCAAGTAGAAAAAGTGTCGCGATTTCACGACATGTTGGAAGAGAAAAAGGCAAGTAGAAAAAGTGTCACGATTTCGCGACATGTTGGAAGAGAAAAATGCAAGTAGAAAAAGTGTCGTGATTTCGTGACATGTTGGAAGAGAAAAAGGCAAGTAGAAAAAGTGTCGTGATTTCGTGACATGTTGGAAGAGAAAAAGGCAAGTAGAAAAAGTGTCGCGATTTCGCGACATATTGCAGGAGAGAGAGTCCGAAAGAAAAAGTGTCGCAATTTCATGACATATTGCAAGAGAGATTGTATGGAAGAAAAAGTGTCATGATTTCATGACATGTCGCATTTTCGTGACTCGAAAAGGATAGGAAGGCAGAAAAGAAAAAGTGTCGTGATATCGTGACATGTCACATTTTTGCGACTCAAGAAGGGCAGGCAGGCAGGATAACAAAAGTGTCGCGATATTGCAACATGTATTTTCGCGGGCCAAAGCTAAGAGAAAGAGCAAGGAGAAAAGGTGTCGCGATATCACGACATGTAGCTTTTTCGCGATCCGATGCAAAGAGAAAGAGAGAGAAAAAAGTGTCACGATATCGCGACATGTATTTTTGGGGGCCAAAGCAAGGAGAAAGAGAGAAAGCGAAAGTGTCACGATATCGCGACATGTTGTATTTTTGCGGTTGAGTTGAAGCCGACAAACCGATGACAATCGACTAAAATTAGGGTTTACAGGTGTCATGAAAGCCGACTAAGATTAGGGTTTATAGTCGACTAAGATTAGGGTTTTCATCACAAGAATTTTGTTATAAAATGAGGGCTATTTGGAGAATTTTGATGAGTTGTATATGTCATTGAATGTGTGTCAAAGTGTGAAATGCGGTCGTAAGAGCGCAGAAAGCACAGAAGCGACGAGATGATGGTGAAGTGCGCAAAGTGAGCGAAGAGTCATGTCGAATTTTCCTAAGTGCGTCTGTGAGTGCACAGAGAGAGCAAAGTGCATAGAGAGTGAAAAGGTTGAAGTTTGACCAAGTGTAGCTGTGATTGCGTAGAGAGAGCATAAGGTGTAGAGAGTGCAAAAGGTGAAGTGCAGCTGTAGATCGCAGAAGATGTGTCTGTTTCATAAACAGTGAGAGAGATTGGGTAAGAAATAGACCAGTCAGGGTCTTGTAAAAGCGAAGGTATTTTTTTGTTAAACATCTAGATTCAAAATGAGGTTATAGCTTGGCATCAGGGGTTGGTGCTCCTTCCAGTAGGTGTTGGAAAATTAGGGGTTGGTGCTCCTTTCTGTTGGTGCAGATAAATAAGGGGTTGGTGCTCCTTCCAGTTGGTGCTGGTAAATTGATTGTAAAGTTGGTGCTTTGTAAAGGCTAGATTTGGATGTTAGTCCAAGCAGTCATTCTTGAGGAGTAGCCAAATTGGTGAACCTCGTTAAATCTTGTGTTGTGTGATGTTCTCTTGTGATACTTGCTTTATCTGGTTTTAAGGTTTCATTATTTCAGTTTTAAGAGCTGTGAATTTAAGTTTAAATAACTACACTGATTCACCCCCCCTCTCAGTGCCATTGTAAGACTAACAATTGGTATCAAAGCTAAGTTCCCTTCTTAGGCTAAATCATTCAGGGTTGATCTTGGATTAGTACGCAATGGATAAGAAGAATAGATCCTCCTCTAAAAGGGCATCTCAGTCAATTTCAGTTCCTGTGGAAGAGAAAATTGAACCATAAAAGGTTGAAGACTTCTCATCAAATAGAGCACCTTTGTTTGATAGAACAAATTACATGATCTGGAGAATCAGGATACAGGCATATCTTTGTGCTTTGGGATACGACATCTAGGATTCAGTAGACAGTGAATACACAATACCCATCACTCATCCAACCGATGCTGTCGGTAAGAATCTATTTGAGAATGACTCAAAAGCAAAGAATGCTATTAGGTGCGGATTAGTAGATAGTGAACTGGTAAAGATCATGAGTTGTAAAATGGCAAAAGAAATATGGGACAAACTAAGGAGTATTCATGAAGGAAACGATGAGATCAAGGAGGCCAAGTTACAAACACATCAAGCTCCGTTCAAAGCATTAAAGTTGAATGACGATGAGAATATAGAGGCATATATGCTGAGTTAATGAAGTCCGAGAGGATGATTCTAAAAATGAAATAGGTGAAGGTCTTCTCATGACACTCAAATAAGAAACATAAAAAGAACAGGAATGTGATGAAAAAGAAATTGATGCAGAAATAAATTTGAAAGAGGAACTAATTGCAGCTCTGGATGAATTGAAGATAGAAAGAAAAAGGAATAAGGAAATCTCAAGAAAGCTTGAGGATGCAAATGAAATAATAACCAGTTTGAAAGTACAGGTAGAAGAATTTAAAAGGATTGAAGAAACTCTCAGGTCATAGATCAATGAGAAAGAGATTAGTTGCTGCAAACAAGAGGAAGAGATTGTTTTATTGAAGAAACAACTAGAAGAGGCCAATACAAATCTAAAATTCGAGAAGAGCACAGAGTTTCTAGATAAAATGATAAGCCAACAAAGAAGCTCCATGGATAAGCGTGGTCTTGGATATGAAGTTGAACAACCTTCATCTTTCAACTCTGCAGAGAAGAAGAAGTTCACTGTTGAAGGATCGAAGCAAGAAAAGTTTGAAGCTGAATCTTCAAAAGGAAGAAAATATCAAAGGAGATCTACAACAAAGAAACCACAACAAAAGAGGTTCTATCACTCTCACTCTATTCATAATAATACTTTTAATGGCTATTGTTTCAGATGCAACCAATATGGTCACAAGGCAATTTATTGTGGATTGAATAATAAATCAAAGAGTTATGTTGGTAGAAATACATCTACGTTTTTGAGTGAACACTATGTACAATGTTTTCAATGTAATGGTCATGGGCACATAGCAAGGTTTTGTCCAAGCACTTTTGTATCTAATCTAAGGCAAAATAGTAGATTTCATCAGACGCAAAGAACGCAACACAGACAGGGAATAAATCATGTACATAAAAGAAAGGAAAATAATCACTCATCAAGGATGCACAAGAGACAACCACACAAGAGAAATGTTCGAGTTCACAAAAAGGTGTAAAACAGGGATGTAGTTGAAAAATCCAAGCCCGAGTTCAAGAAATTTTGGAGAAAGATAGAAGAAAGGAAATCGTGTCTCCTTGGACTGAAGGAGACTACTCCGCTATTGCACTAAGCAACTCCAGGTAGCACATCCTCAGGGGGAGCAATCTTGAAGTTTCATTTTAATGCTCCTATGTATTTGTTTGATTACTTGAGGATGAAAGGCAAGTAGTTAGGGAAGTTGTCGTATAGTTGTCAAAGTGTGTTTTTAGTTCATGTAGTTGTTTGTGGAAGTGTCGTGAAGGGTGGTGATTAAATTGAGAGTTGTCATTATTGGTAGTATTGCTATATGTCATTGTTGTACTATTGATGGTTCTTACTGCCACTGTCCAAAGTTAAGGATTATAACAGTTTAGATAATTTGGTTAGTGAAATAATGTTGCCTTAGCCGCATATATGTGTTTCGATAAAAGCAGTGTGTATTTGAACTACACATTGACGTGAAGATTGTTAGATATTTTATGATGTTGTGGTGAAAAATATTGAAGTCTGATTATTGATTCATGTTTAGCTCATCAAGATGAGTGACTTTGCTTTGTGAATCATACCTATCCAAGGTCTAGAAGTATGAGTTTGAGTAAGGTGCACTATAGTTGGCCGTGAAGTGTTTGACAAAATGTTGTCTCCTGATTCGAACAGTTGAAAGTAAGGTGTGACTAGCGGTGACTGTAGAAAACATAGACCAAGTTGAAAATGTAAAAAGGGATTTGGTTGGTGTTGTGGTACAATGTTTGATGCTTGCACAGAGTTGGCAGTAAAATTACAGTGTCGGTATAGTGTTGGAAAAAATCTGGTACAAGAGTGAGTCACTTGACAATTTTTTTACAGATGTGAAATCAGTGTTTTTGAATGGGAAGCTTGAAGAAGAGGTTTATATTGAGCAGCCAGATGGTTTCCAGCTTGGTGATGATCCCAAATTAGTTTGTAAGTTGAAGATATATGGCTTGAAACAGGCACCCCGAGCATGATATGCAAAGCTAGACAACTATCTCACTCAACAAGGGTTTAAGAAAGATGATATCATATCTGGCAGCAGCAAAGATGAGTCGTGTAAAGATTTAGCAAATAAGATGTAGAAAGAATTTGAAATGTCAATGATTGGTTGCAAGTTGAGCAAGGATGACAAATCTCCACCTGTTGATCAAACCATGTACAGATCTATGATTGGGAGCTTACTGTACCTGACAGACTACTGCACTAGATATTTTGTAGGCAGTATGCATGGTAGCACGATTTCAGGCTAATCCCAATGAGACTCATGTGACAACAGTGAAGAGGTTTCTTCGATACCTCAAGAGTACTATGGAGTATGGGTTATGGTATCCGAAAGGTAAATACTTCACCCTTATTTCATATTCAGATGTAGATTGGGTAGGAAGTGTCGATGACAAAAAGAGTACCAGTGGAGGTGCATTCTATCTTGGAGACAGGTTGGTCGCATGGCACAGTAAGAAACAAGAGTCAGTTTCCTTATCGACAACAGAGGCAGAATATATTGCAATGACAACATGTATGCAGGTATCATTTTTTGAAGGAGAAAGTTGCGAAAGGTGAGGTTAAGTTGGATTTTGTTCCAACTACAGAGAAAGTAGTAGATATCTTCACAAAACCATTGCCCAAGGAAGTTTTTGAGTACCTTCGTAATAAATTGGGAGTGGTCGCACTTCCCAAGAATTGACTAGCTACAAGGATCACATTCTCAGGGGGAGCATTTAAGTATTTGATTATCTTTGTGCTCATGTTCATGATTTTTGCTAAGTGTAATAAATTGTGTTTGAGAATGTTGTGTAAGAACTCAGGGGGAGTCTGCAGTAGCCCTTTGGTATTATTGTCAAAGGGGGAGAAGAATTACAGGAAATTGCACGTGTGTTGCCAACAATTCCAAAGGGGGAGATTGTTGAGCAAGGTGCAACAACAGTATTGTCATTGTTGTCAACACAAATCAGACAGATTGGTTGATGCAAGTGGACAAGAGTTAAGAGGTTCTTCAGAGTATGTACAGTGATTTTCCAAAATATCGAAGTGGCCCATATGCTAAAAATCAAAAGAAAATCACAAGGAAGAAAACTGTCATGATATCACGACATGTTGAGCAAGAAAGAAAAATTGTCGCGATATCGTGACATGTTGAGCAAGAAAGAAAAACTATTGCAATATCGCGACATGTTGAGAAGAAAGAAAAATTGTTGCGATTTCGTGACATGTTCGAAGAGAAAGCGCAAGCAAGAAAAACTGTCACGATTTCGTGACATGTTCGAAGAGAAAGTGCAAGCAGGAAAAACTGTCACGATTTCGCGACATGTTCGAAGAGAAAGTGCAAGCAGGAAAAACTGTCGCGATTTCACGACATGTTCGAAGAGAAAGCGCAAACAGGAAAAACTGTCATGATTTCGTGACATGTTCGAAAAGAAAGCGCAAGTAGGAAAAATTGTCACGATTTCGCGACATGTTGGAAGAGAAAAAGGCAAGTAGAAAAAGTGTCACGATTTCGCAACATGTTGGAAGAGAAAAAGGCAAGTAGAAAAAGTGTCGCGATTTCACATGTTGGAAGAGAAAAAGGCAAGTAGAAAAAGTGTCACGATTTCGCAACATGTTGGAAGAGAAAAAGGCAAGTAGAAAAAGTGTCGCGATTTTGCGACATGTTGGAAGAGAAAAAGGCAAGTAGAAAAAGTGTCGCAATTTCACGACATATTGCCAGAGAGAGAGTTCGAAAGAAAAAGTGTCACGATTTCATGACATATTGCAAGAGATATTGTACAGAAGAAAAAGTGTCGCGATTTCGTGACATATTGCAAGAAAAAGAGTGTGAGAGAAAAAGTGTCGCGATATCGTAACATGTTGTGTTTTCATGACCCGAAGGCAAGAGAAAGCAAAGGAGAAAAAGTGTCGTGATATCACGATTTGTCACATTTTCGTGACTAAATGAGGAGAGAGAAAGTAAGTTGGAAACGTGTCACGATTTCGTGACATGTCACATTTTCACGACAAAAGAAAGAGAGGAAGCGTACGGAAGCAGAACTGTCACGATTTCATGACAAAAGCAGAAAGCAAGACTTCGAAGGCAAAAGTGTCACGATTTTGCGATAATAGCAAAGAAGTGAAGTACAAAAGCAAAAGTGTCACAATTTCGCGACAAAAGCAGAGAAGAAGACTTCAAAGGCAGAAGTGTCACGATTTCACGACAATAGCAAAGAAGTGAAGTACAAAAATAGAAGTGTCATGATTTTGCGACAAAAGCAGAGAAGAAGACTTCGAATGCAGAAGTGTCACGATTTCGTGACAATAGCAAAGAAGTGAAGTACGAAAGCAGAAGTGTCACGATTTCGAAACAAAAGCAAAGAAGAAGACTTCGAAGGTAGAAGTGTCACGATTTTGCGACAAAAATAGAAAGAAAGACTTCAAAAGTAGAAGTGTCACGATTTTGTGACATGTCGCATTTTCATGACTCGAAAAGGACAGGAATGCAGAAAAGCAAAAGTGTCACAATATCGCGACATGTCGCATTTTCGTGACTCAAGAAGGACAGGCAGGCAGGATAACAAAAGTGTCGTGATATCGCAACATGTTGTATTTTTGTGGGCCAAAGCTAAGAGAAAGAGCAAGGAGAAAAAGTGTCACGATATCACGACATGTAGCTTTTTTGCGGTCCGATGCAAAGAGAAAGAGAGAGAAAGAAAAAGTGTCGCGATATCGCGACATGTATTTTTGGGGGCCAAAGCAAGGAGAAAGAGAGAGAAAGCGAAAGTGTCATGATATCGAGACATGTATTTTCTTGGTTGAGTTGAAGCCGACGAACCGATGATAGCCAACTAAAATTAGGGTTTACAGGTGTCATGAAAGCCGACTAAGATTAGGGTTTTCATCACAAGAATTCTGTTATAAAAGGAGGGCTGTTTGAAGAATTTTGATGAGTTGTATATGTCGTTGAATGATATTTTAATGGTTCTCCTTCCAATAGGTGCTGGTAAATCAGGGGTTGGTGCTCCTTTCTGTTGGTGCAGATAAATAAGGAGTTGGTGCTCCTTCCAGTTGGTGCTGGTAAATTGATTGTAAAGTTGGTGCTTTGCAAAGGCTGGATTTGGATGGTAGTCCAAGCAGTCATTCTTAAGGAGTAGCCAAATTGGTGAACCTCATTAAATCTTGTGTTGTGTGATGTTCTCTTGTGATGCTTGCTTTATCTAGTTTTAAGGTTTCATTATTTCAGTTTTAAGAGTTGTGAATTTAAGTTTAAAGAACTACACTGATTCACCCCCCTCTCAATGCCATTGTAAGACTAACACTTTTTAAAAGTACTACTGGGGTGGGCTATGACATTGTGGGACAAAGAGATGAATCAATTGGATCCCATCGGACATGCCATCAAAATTGTGTCCTCTCTTATTGTTTTAGTCATTGTATGTAGGGACTAGATGATTGGGACTATCGTGCCTCACATAGGGTGACATAGTAGGACTATTCTGAGTATGAGGTTTTGCTTAATTGGATGCTTCTAGGGTTTTTTACAATGCTAACTCCTTTTCAAATGTGATTTTCAATGCACTTCCTACTATATCAGCTTCAAGGGGAAAATGAAAAGGAGATAATAAAAAACAAAGATAGCAAAAATAAAAATATCCTAAGCTAGCCTATTCTAACAAGGGGTAATGCACCAAGATTAGAATAAGATTCCTCAGCATAACAATCATGAGTTTAATGTATCGACAAATCAAATATAAACACTTCCTCCTAACATGTTAAGCACATATTTGTATATAAAAGAAACAATACATATTTATTACTTACAACCTCCACTACACACACATAAACACATATACATACATGAAATGGGATAGAAAGAACCAAATAGTCATGACCTCAAACACACACACACAAATATATATATATATATGTGTGTGTGTGTGTGTGTGAATATGAAATTTTACAGATGATGCTAGAATTGGGGTCTCAAAAGCTTGCTCGCAAGACCACTCAGGGTTCAATTGCTGCTACACAGAAGAAACTGAAGGAAAAATTATACAACTTGTTGATCCTTTATAATGCTAAACTAAATATTATTTATAAATACAATTGAGGGGATTTCCCCTTCAAAATTGATGCAATAATTTTTTGGTCATACTCTTATCTACTTGCTTGATCGGGATGTTGTAGTTCCTCAAGGTCTCTATATCTATAGCCATTACTTCTCAATTATCGGATGCTCAACTAACATTCTCATATTCTAAAATCTAAGCCCATAATTCCTTTTGTAAGTACTTTTGTTAGATAAAGCACCATGTCTCTATCTTCAATAAACCACCCCATTTTCTTGGATTATTACACTAAAGATACATCAATAGGTAATATTTAACTTTCTCTAATAATGACACATTAATTCAGCCCTTCTATATTTTCATGGAAGATTGTGCAATGGTACTCATATTCAAATCTTATAATTCACATAGTGTCTTGTTTCCTGAAGTGCTTCCTCTCATTTTCACTTCCTTATTTATTCTAAAGTGGTTTAGACTTAATTTTCAGGTGGATGGTCACCAAAACTCTTATTCATCTCCTTGCATAGGACCTTGGTAAAATTCCAAGGCTATATTTTTATCATAAGTATTTTGCAAAAGGATTCTTCTTGTTGGAACTTTTGGTTTCTTTGGCTATTGAAAGCTTTTCTTTGCTACAACCTCAAGACTTTTTTGAAATCCATGAGGCCTGTTGATGGGAACTACAGATGGTGAAACTTTTTCTATCCATGAGATATCTGACTTGAAGTGTTCCCATATGCCTATTGCAACTCTACTATCATTAGGCATTGATCTCCTTCCTAAAGAAGTCACTACTGCAAAGAAGCTTAATTATACAATGTCCTTAACTAAATAAAATGGATTAGATGTCTCATAGGATCTCTTGATGATGAGCTCATGTGAGTCTTCATCTATTCCCCACACTGTTGATTTTTCCTCAACTCTCCTAACAAATGCATCTCGTGTTTGTGGTGGAGAGATGATGGGTGAGGTATCAGGAGTCCTAAACCTAAATAAATGCAGACAATTACTAGCCTTGCTAGTTTAACCAAAATATTTTTTTGGTTCGAACCACTGCCAAAGGTAGAGCTATTTCAATTATCACTGAAAAGGCTCATGAGTTTCTACCAATGGTGGGATCTGATTTAGTTATCACTAAAAAGGCTATGAGGAACTACTGTGAACCACCAACTATTGAGATTTTATAGCTAGCCTGGCCACATATTTTAAGGGTATTTATACCCATATTTAGCCTTTGGTGATAGCTTCTTGGTGATTCTTCAATATGGGCTCCCTGGTGGTTAGCAATGGTTCGAGTGATTTTCATTCTGCACAATATTTGGAGTCAACTTTAGTTGCAATTACCCCTCTTTGGTTGGATTGTAGTGATATTTCACTACAGATACCAATCAATTTAGTAGTAGGGTGAAAGACACGATCCAACTTGATGGTGTTTCTAGAACAAACCATGAAACTAAAGCACAACTTATTGAATGTGGGCTTTTATAATGTGGTGGCAAATTGTCCTCCCCTTTGAGGCCTTGAAAGGCTTTATCAACGGGATAGGTAGGTGCTTTGAAAGGTTGCAATACCAAATGGCTTAGAGCATAGTGAAAAATAATTGTTAATGCATATTTACTAGGATTTTAACCCCTTTTCTCACAAACCATGCTTTATAATAAATTCTTTAGATGGGTCGATCAGTTCAAAACCAAACTGATTTGAAATTTTATGTTTATTTTTGTCATCATCGGATCTTCAAAGCAATTCGCTCCATAGAGCAGAGTCATTTCCTCTTCCTTTTTTGACTTTAGTAAAAATCATGCAACTTATAAAAGCAAATTTTCCAATCAATGAGAAGAACAAAAAAGAAGAAATGGGGATGTCTTGGTGTTTTTTTTAAGATTTTCACTTAAACTTAATTTTTTTTCTTTTTTCTATTTTTATTTTTCTTTATCTTTATCTTTAGTATTTTTCTATTTGTTGTTTTTTTGTCCTTTTTCTTTGTGAAAGGGAAAATATAAATAGGAATACTTTCTAAGAAAGAAAAGGAAAATAGAAATGGGAATAATAGTTAGGAAAAAATGTTTACCAATATCAAAAAAAAAAAGTTATGAAAAACATGAAAATACTATAAACATTTATATTATTTTCTTTTCTTTTGGATAAACCTTCAAATCGGCCTCAGGTCCTTACCATTAATGGAAATTAGTGACAATCTCTCATCCATCATCATAGGCCTTTAAGCATTTGGCCTTGTGACTCAAAGGATCTAGTATGGCCTACTTTAAAGGGAATTATTTATTTTATGACTTCCTTGCTTAGCCCTATCTTTGTACCACTTGAACACCAACTCACCTTCCTTGTAATCTCTTTTGATGGTCTTTTTATCAAATCATATTTTTACTACCATTTGATGTTGCATTAAAATTTTAAATGCTTTCTCCCTTTCTTCTTGTAGATCCAATAGGGCATTTAATAAACCTTGCATTGGTTCAATATTAGTGTCTTAAAGCTTCAATTGTTGAGACATTTAAAGAGAAGGGAGTTTCAACTTCATAGCCAGTATCACTTCCTTACCAAATACTATATTGTAGTGCGATGATCATATAGAATTTTGAGGTGTTATCCTATATACCAATAATGCCCTTTTAGCTTTGTATGTTTATCCCTTCATGATTGGACTATTATTCTTTTCAAAATTGTCACAATGTTTTTGTTGGTGGGTTCAACTAGGCCATTTCCCTAGGGATGATAATTGGAAGTTACTTTTAGCACAAATTCATACTACAGTGTAAACTTTATTACCTTGAATCCCATGAAGGTTGTGGCATTGTCAGTGATCATTATGGAAGGGACCCCAAATTTGGTGATGATATCCTCCAATAACTAAATAACTACTTCTTGATTTATTGATTTGACTAGTACTACCTAAAACTGTCATGCCTCTCCCTTGGCAAACTTTTTGTAGTATAGACTCATGAATGACTATGTTATCTTGTTATTGAAATGATTAACTATTTCATGTTTAGTTTTTGCAAAACATATATTTTATGGGAAAATAGGATGTATCTTGTTAGTGGAATGATCGATTATTTCATGCTTAATTCTACAAAACATATATCTTATGAAAGAATATGAAGTTTCTAATAGATTTATACTTTTGCAAGAAAATGCGTTCTCATGGGTGAAAGAAAGAACTAACCACCGGTAACAAGCTGTTATAAGAAATCGAACAAGATGTTATAAGAAAGGGAAATGATATGATGATTTACTCATTGGGCAACTCAGAGCAACATGGATAAATGTTATTTTTGTGTACTTGTATATCATGAATTTACATGAGAGAAAGATACCAAAAATTTCTAAATGAAACATGTTTGCTAATTGATGATATTCTTGTAGATGTGGTTTCATTTGAGATAATCTTCTTTTGGATGATTTTTTCATTTATTATAAGTGATTCTTTACAAAGAAGATTAATTTTTTTATTGTTGTATCCCTTCTTTTTAGAAAAAAAAAAAATTTCTTTTGGTTGGCACTAAAGCTTTGCCAATAGGAAGGAAGGATCATTATTATTATTTACTTGAATTCAAATAATAGTTAAGGATCTTTATTAACATCTTTATTAATTATTCTTGTTTTTCTCCGTCGACCATGGAAAGAAAAGTACTTTTGATGAAGAATACCATTAAGTAGGGTTTTAAGGATTTTATGTTTTGATAATTGAGTTAATATCATATTTGATGGTAAGTTGTTGTTGAAGCTAATAATCAAAGAAATTGGAAATATTGTAGCTTCTAGTTATGATGTTGGAAAATGCTGATAATTACTATATTAATCCTACTGGATGGTAGTTCCCCATTATACTCCGATTGGAAGGGGATGTGCGTAGTGCTTATGGGAGTTAGTGCACAACCCATAGATGATGCCCGAAATATTGGATAGTGGGGGGAAAAAGTGGTACTTTATTGGAGAGGGGAATATAAAAAAAGAGAGGAAAACAAAAATAGGCAGCAGAAGATAGCTAACAAACCAGAAATTCTCAGATATTGGAATTATGTTGGATAGTATAACGACAATTTCTAGGTAGACCTTGCAAAAACTTACGTCTTTGGTTTGATAACTCGATGTGTTAATATTTGAAACTCTAGTTTGTTTCGAAGTACACCTTAGCCTAGTATGTTTCGTTTGTATTAATATCGTATTTCTTCTTTAAAGAAAAAAAGAATTGTTTTTTTGTTCATATTTCTTGGTTTTGCATGGATTTATTAGAAAATGAACTCTTTCTTTTAGGATGAAATGGCCTAGTTGGGCATCATTGCTTTCTATATACTTCCTTGGGAGCCTGTAGTTTAGTGAACCTTAGCACCAATAGTGGATTGTATGTGAATAAGTAGTGAACTTGGGAGTTCTTCAAGCTTAGATGGGAGAAGGCTGAGAAGCTTGAAATATGACATTAATCGATGCCTTGTTCAAACTAATTATATTAATATTATTCTAGTTATAAATTATATATAGAAAAATTGACTGTGACCGTATTGTAATGAAATCAGTTGAGCTATGTGGTGAGAATGTTGTGGAACACTTTATTTTGTTTATGAACGTATAAGCTTTCTTATATGTTAAATGTTTGGATTTGGGTGACATGAACAATCTTATATTCTTTGTGTTAAGACCGTTGGTATCAGGTTTGAAATTATTGTGCCTACTAAAAAAAATAACCCTAATCTTTTATGGTTTAATGTCTGCTATTTGCAGCATCACCTGAAAACCCTAAGTAGGAGAAAAATCTGACGTAGTCGAAGGAAGGGGATGAAAGCTTTAGGCATAACAATTTAGCTTATGACAGATCTATGGATAAACCGTTGGAACCACCTTAATGACTTTTTCTCCTTGCTAGGTGTGTTAAAGAAATATGAAATTTTGGCTAATGCTTTGGATAATAAAACTATGGAGTGAACCTGAATGTGATGGTAGTGCCAGAATAAGATCATTGGTTCTTTTTGAAGAAAACCTTCTGCAATGGATGTTATTAACGACGTCAGGTATCAAACTTGAGTATTGTTGTGCATGTGTATTTTGGTATTCCATAGTTGTGATGGATAAAATTATCTAATTTACAACCATAAGGAAGAAAGGTTGTAAGGAAATAAATATATAGTATGATGTTTTATTTTTATTTGGAATATAAGTGATTTATGCTTGGTCTTTAGATGATATTAGATAGTGTGTTTTTAATCAAATTAAAATCTGAAGATGTAGAAACCAACTTTAGCAACAAAATTATGGGGTCTGTGCTAAGTTGGAGTAATTCATTGATGTTTATGATTTTTCTCTAGTTTGTGAGGTGTGGAGCCCACTATTGTTAAATGAGATTACAAGGATTTCTTTAGTATTTTATTTTAAAATTATATTTTAAGGACAAGAGTAATTTATAATGGCTGCTATCCTGAATAACATGATTATAGAAATTTCTTGGTTTAATCTAAGTTTTTGCTTGCAATGAAAAGTAAAATATGCACGCATTTAGGAATGCACTCTCGTTTTAAGGAGTTTTCTATGATCCCTTTTTACATCTCCTTCTCAGTGGGATAAAGAGGTGAGAACTCGAATATGGTGAAGCTAAAGTAGCACTTGAGCAAAGAACAGAAGAATTATCTTTTGTTGCTATTCCACTAAGTCTATGTTTGGAATGGATATTATAATTATTGAATTATCATGCTTAGAATGTATCCTTTGTTTTTTTATTTGGTTAGTGTGAGAAACCTCTACGATCAATGCACAAGGCTAAGTAGTCTCCTCCCAACCATGACCCTTCTTAAACCCGAGAGATATGCTTTTAAATAGGGAATTTAATACACACCCACCCCCTCACACACTCGCCCACATCGCGGTTTGAACCTTGGACCTTCCAAAGAAGAGCCAAAGACCAAACCATTGCGATATCCCCCCGAGGACATAATGTATCCTTTGTTATAAACATTGTATTTGAAAAATCTTGAAGAGATGTGATCTTTGAAATTACATGTAATTAATTATACTTGTGGATGGAAAAATAGATATGAAACAACTATTTTATTATGTTCATAAATTTTGATGCTATAAGAATCTAGCCTTTATAATTGACAATTAAGCTAAAAAAGAATAATCTTTACAAAGAGAAACTTATAGAGGCTTAATGAGATATATTATTCTTTATTGAGGGATTTGGTCAAGTGGTTGAAGATGTGAAAGTGTTAAAATATAACTTAAGGGTACCATAAGGGTTCATTATGTTTATTTTAATTATAATGAGTTGGGATTAGAAACGAACCTGACTTCCCTCATAAAATAACTTTATGGGTATCGTATCCTAGAGTGAATTTGATTGCTTACTTCTTAAAGGGACTCTTATTGTGCATATTTTGATGAAGGATTACCTTAAGGGGATTTTGAGAATATAGGATACATGATAAAGAAAATTGGATGGAATAGTCTAAGTAATGTATACCTTATACAAAATTATGGCCCTTATCATGATTAATCTTTGCCATATGTTAAGAGTGTTAATGATATTATATCCATGAATTAAGGTTTTAAGTGAGACCAATGATGGTAGAGTCTAGCTCATCTTAGTGATGATATGGATAGTTTGAGTTCAATGCGCTCACCTACATAGATGGACTTATGTATGGTGTAAACATTGGCATGCCCCTTTTGACATAATGAAAAGGATAAGCTATCTCAATAGAAAAATGAGACTGATAACTTATCTTTACACGACACCTAGCACACATACATAGATAGGCATATTTATGTTGTAGTGATGGGTGTACTCTATGATGGGTCTAGAAGGAAAGATTTATCTTTTCATAAATTAGGGTCAAACACATTAGTTGGGGGCCACTAAGGTCTATAGCCAAACTTAGGGAAGTTCCTTATGACGTAGGATTGAAAAAATCTCTATAAAGAGCACGAGCTTGTTTAAAAAAAATATTATTAGCTTGGAAATTAGGATGATGAATTTTAGGTAGTTACAAAAACCACCTAATGAAGTGAATGATTCTAGTTACAATCCATCCATGCCTTGCACTAGATAAGGGATTGATTTTAAAAATAAAATTTAAGCCTAACTATTGGAGGGATTTTGTAACGATGATGGGCTTTTCGGGCATTGGTGCTTTTCTTATTATTATTAAAGTGCAATAGGCTTTGGATTCTTTTACCAATTTGAAGCAATAAAAAAGTTGGTAGGCCAATAATACCCTATCCTCAAGATGTTATGGGTATTGTTTAGGCTAAATAATATCCTCCATAGTTATATTACTTGATTAAGTTTTTTGTTCTTTCTTCTTCAACACACATTAGTAGAACTTCATCATACCATTTAAAAAAAAGTACATTATTGAACCAGGTGTAGTGCACCACTTTTTGTCTAAACCTAGTCTTTTCATTAGGAATTAAACCTTTAGTAACCTACCTTGATATCATCTATCTACTAATGTCACCCATCCAACCTAGGTGATCATCAAATTTGATTTCTTCAACCAATTCTAATTGATCTTTAGGAGTTGACATAATATTTTCACATAAATACCCCTTACAAGTTTAGTGAGCTTTATCTCTATGTCAAATTCTTGGGTCATGTTCATTCATCTTACTCTCTTTTCACCTAATTCACCATGCTTCATGGCATATTGACATCATAATGGCTACAAATATATTAGTTTGCTTTGATATAGGTAATACCTAAATTTCGTTAGGGTTCTAATCATTGAAAACACTTATTTTTCAATGAAAGTATATATTTTCCTTATAGTTATGGAGTACTTAACTCATAAAGGAGATCAGATGTTCATTGTCATTCTCATCCTTCTGAGTCAAGACTGTGGCAATACTTTCATCTGTCCTAGACACATACGACCTATAGTCTTTAGAGAATTCCAAGTTGATGCGAACTAGAGCTTTGGTAATTGTGTCTTTGATATCTTGGAAAGCCTTCTTACCTTTTTAAGTTCATGCAAGGGTGGCATCTTCCTTAACATCTTGGTTATTGGTCTGACTAGTACAAATTTGGTTATGAACTTAGCTACAAACTAGATTTGACCTAGGAAAGACCAAGTTCCTTTAATGGATGTGGGCAAAGTTAGCTCTTGGGTTGCTTTTGTTCTATTGGTATTTATTACTATGTCATCTATATGCACTACATTCCTTAATATTTTTCCTTCTTGAACCATTAAGATGTACTTTTGAGGGTTCATTGAAATACCATACTCCCTACACCTCTAGAAAATGGACTCTAGATATTTAATATAGTTATCTTTTTCTTTAGAGAAAACAAATAAATCATCAAGGTATATGAGTATAATTTTATCCACCAAACCTAAAAAGGCAATGTTCATAGATCATTGGAAAGTGGCCTTAACATTTGATAAATTGAAAGGGATATGTTAGTATGCAAAGGTTCCCCGTTTGGTTGTGAATATTGTTTTATGTTGGTCATCATACTTGACCTAGATTTGATTGTACAATCATCTAGTAGCAATAACATTTGTGATCTAACCACTTTCTACAAGATCTTATCTATGGAAGGCAATGGATAATGATCTTTTAATGATGCTCATTTAAACTTCATAAATCAACACATAACCTGGTATCACCTTTTCCCTTTCGAAGCAACACTCGATTGACCACCTAAGTGGAATGCTTAATTGCAAAGATAATTTTGGCCTATAGAAGCTTTAGAAGTATTTCTTCATAACTACCTCAATTTTATAATTAACGTGCCTTTATGTTTGTCTGAAGGCTTTTCCACCTATTTTCAATTCTATAGTGTGTTCTATAATGCTTATATTGTATACCTATAGATATTCATAGGACTAGGCAATGATATCATTGTACTTCCCATATAGATCCTTGAAAAGGTCATATCTCTTCCTCAATACATTCTTTGCCTAATATTGAATTCTTCTCTTCAACAATCTCGATCAAGTAATAAAAAAGATACTTTCAAGTTAATGTTAGATTTCTTGAGACTATCATCATGGTTGAATAAGCTTTTCAATGTGATTAGCCTTTTTGGCAATTGATTAGTTCTTAATTGGATCACCTCGTAATTTATGTTATACCCATATTACATTTTATTTTTAGCATATTAATATTCTTTTATAAGCAATTCGATAATTTGTTCATCATTATTAAATACTTGTCAATAATCAAAACAACTAGTTTGAGAACTACTTCCAATTCCTTCGGTTTATCCCATATATCTAAAGCAAGGTCTAACCTTGTTGCCATGATAGCTAATTAACACACTTTGGCATTTAGTTCTCAAGGAATTGCCTAGATTCTATAGTGTTGAAACTCTTTAATAAATCCCAAACACTATGCTTATACGATTTTAGGTGTTTGTTTTTTTATATGTTATGAATTGACCTCAATTATCATTAGCTTAGATTCAACAAATATCTTGAGGTTTTTGAATTCCAAAATTTTGGCTTTCCTTAAAATTTTGCACAATGCTTCATACTCTTCCACATTATTAGTGTAGTTAATAGACTTCAGGTGCAATTCATTTGAGTGCCTTGGGGGTTTATGAATTGAATATCAACACTAGTCCAATTTTTTAATCTTGCACCATTGAAATGCATGGTTCATGTCTCATCAAGCCCTTGTGCTTGCTAGCAGGTCAAGGTTTTGATGCTAGTGGGTTCTATAGATATCAAATAATTACAAAGCTCAGTTTCCTCAAAGTTCACTTTTGAGTCCTCATTATCCTAGAGCACACCAATGATCATATTTATTTTGAATATTTTGTCACCTTCCATGACTTTGTCATTTACAAATTTATGCAACTCATTCCAATTTACCACACTATCTTTATCAAGCTTATGTATAAAGTAATTGCATGGTGCTTTAGTTTCTATTCTTATCATCTTTCCATCCTAAGGTACATTCATACGACTATAGTCCATTGCCAAGTATCCATATCCAAAAAAAAATTCATGTCTAATCCCTCTAAAATATCATTCCAAATATGAAGGGATATCAACAACTATAACTTCTCAAAAAACTACCAATTTAGGAAGGTTTGCCATGGTCACCAATTGAATATTTTAAAACCCTTATAGCATTCACCCTAGTGCCATCCATTTGGATTGGGTTCCTACTATCCTTATTGTATGACAAGCCCATTTCTTCATAGACAAATTTAGGCATCAAGTATTATTGTAGCCCTTGAATCTACAATAGAACTCCTTAATAAGTAATTCTTAACTTCCTAAGTTATATAGAACAATGGCAACTTTAGGGTATTTGGATTTAGAGAATTGAGAATATATTTTTCATTGACCTAAATGTCCCAAGGATATTCTATCATCAAGTTTTGTAACTCCATCATACCTTGCTGAGTTTGTTTTATCTATCCATTCTTAACATAGCTTCTTTCTTGCTCCTTGAGGGCCTCTTGCATCAAATCCTTTTGTCTTGGTAGAGCATGGGATTCTAGCTTACATAATTTGTTGTCTTTTACATCTCCTTCCATGTATTAAATTTGAATTCTATAGAACTACTTTCTCCATGCAATGTGAACTTCTTCTATTGTCTTGTGGCCATCGCATATCCCTTCCTAGTGAGGGAAGAGTATTTCAAATGATGCTCAACCTCTTTGTCTAATTTATCCCTTTTTTCTCATATTGTTTATCCCTTGGTCTATCTATCACCTCCTAGACCCCATTTTCCTTTCTAGGGTCCTTTTCCTTATTAGCCTACTTATCCTTTTGAACTTATTTTTCTTTTTAAAAATGGTTACCTATTTGGGAGGTAACAACTGGACTTTTTTCAACATTCTCTTTTTATTTTTGTTGTTGTGTAGTTGTTATTGGTCTTTTTTCCTTCATGTGTAGTGGTGATATTCCTCTTCTTAATAATAATATAGTACTTGTAGGGCACTCTGCTTGTCCTTCAGTTGGTTCTTGCTCTTATATTGCCTTTCTTTTGCTTTTGGTTTCAATTCCTTACTAACTAGTGCATCTAACATTTTTCTCAAATAAGGAATTTTCACTTTCTTTGATGAGACCAAAATTGATAAAGACAACATTATTCATGTTTGATAAAGTTGGGATGCTTGTTGCTCTGGAGTTGGGACCTAATAATAATATAGTACTTGTAGGGCCCTCTGCTTGTCCTTCAGTTGGTTCTTGCTCTTCTATTTCATTTATTTTGCTTTTGGTTCCAATTCCTTACTAACTAGTGCATCTAACATTTTTCTCAAATAAGGAATTTTCACTTTCTTTGATGAGACCAAAATTGATAAAGACAACATTATTCATGTTTGATAAAGTTGGGATGCTTGTTGCTCTGGAGTTGGGACCTAATAAAGTGGTTTATTCCTCATGGCGTTCAATAGACTATGAGGTTCATTACTGAGGATTGGTTCGTTACAGGTACTTTCGCATAGCAACGAATTGTTTGTCCTAGCATTTTTGATCATATTGATTAGTTTGGGAATTCTTTACATCCACAACACAATATATAGGTCATGTCTACTGTTACATGGGAAGTACCACAAAGTGTTAATTTCTAGGTTTTCAGTCACCATGTTGTGCATTTGATTGCTATTTTGTCTAGCATTTTATTGTGGAACCTGATCTTTTGTAAGGTAAGGGATTTTTCTTTGTTGTCAATTATATTGTTGGCATTTGTTGTTTGATTGCTACTGCCTTGTTTCCATATTATTTTAATTCACTATTTCCTTACTACATCTATCATATTCTTCATACTAAGTTTACATTCATCAAGGCTTTAAGTAACAGTGTTAGGATTATCATCATTTTATGGTGAAGTAAGTAATGCAAGAAATTGAGGTTGAAATGTGATAGTCGAGGGTGTATTTTGACATGGGTATGTCATGATGTACACAGAACAAGCAATATTGATAGATGACTAGGTGTTTAGAATGGAAGACATTGTAGGAGTGTATTTAGGAATTTGGGAATTCATGTTGATATGAGTTGCATAGGCCATAGGTAGGGCAAGTGGTAGTTTACTTTAATTAATACATTTTGTGCGGGCTACCTCTTCAAAAGCTGCAACTAAAGTGACATGGTTAGAATTACAAACCATTAATATAAAATCATATTATAAGCCTTTGATATAGTATGACAACATATGTTCCTCATTAGGTCGAATATTCAATGGAATTACACACAAAGTTCTCATAAATCTAATATAATAATTATGAATATTCTCTTGAGGATGTATTTGCATAGCATTTAATTGAAATATATAGAATATCCATTAGCCATGCTACCATATATTTGCATAAAATATTCTATAATTGATGCTCAATTAGTAACAAAAATATTGGATAATCCCCTATTCCATAATGCAATTGTATCCCTTAATGAATAGATAATCAAACGTAGCAAGATTTCTTCCTCTTGGATGTGGTGAATTGACTTTGACATGGAAATCTCAATCAAGTGATCCATTGTTATTTTGATCCTATTTGCATTAAAGCTTAGTACGAATTTCATGGTAGTAGAGGGAATGGAGAAATAGTCCCTCAAGTTCAAATGCCCTTGGTATGTTTAATCTAGAAGTTAATTTTGAGGCTTGAGCGATGGAGGTGTCTGATTATTTTGAGGTGTGCAAAGGATACAAATCCAACTGGAGATTTTATTAACGTTGATGAAATGTATATACAAGGTAATATGATGTATCTCATACGAATATGAGAATGCCCATAACAAACAAAGCTAACAACTAAGCTAAATTTAGAACCTAAGCTAACACGTTAATCTTAAACTTAACTTTCTAACAACTTGCTAGCTAACTTAGGCTATCTAGAAGCTAACAACTAATAGGTTAGCTAAAACAATTGCCAACTAGAAATCCTACGTGAGAAATGGAGGCTCACAAATTATTGCATAGCAAAATAAATCTAGAATATAGATAAAATAATAAACTTGAAAATTAAATTAATCCTATGGCCTAAAGCTACATGATGTCCTCATCATACTTCCCCATAATAGAAGCATTGGACTCCAATGCTTTAACAATATGAGTGTAAAATACCAAAAGTTGAATACAAGGGTGATGATTCCAATTGATGCTGGAGCTAGAGTGCAACGTCTAGTCACAACCCTATCGCCAATCTGAGAAGGAAGTTGACAAGGACCAAGGACCTTCAGCTGAATCTATGGAGTCTGCTGCAAAACAAGAACCTATAGAGGTAGCAAGGAAGAAGGTCATTCAATACCAGGAGGAGGCATAGTAGGAGGAGAAACATGAGCCACTAAATTAGTAGGAGGAGGTATTGATGATGGAGGGATTACCTCCTTTCAAGGAGAAGGTATGGTTGGTGTTGGTATGTACTATGGCCTACTAAAGATTAATGCAATCTTTTGTGGTTGATTGGCACGAAGTAAAAGTGTGATATTCTTAAGGCTATGAATGAGAAATGTCTTATTCGTGTGATGCAAGGTGTATGTATTATTAAAAGCATCATACTAAGCCCTCTTGTCATACTAATAGGGTTTGACAAAAATTAGACCACACCAATCCATAGGAGTCACATTGTAGGTGAATTTGTCTACATAATGTCGACCAAATGCAAAGGACACTGTGCAAGTTTTTGTGATGTATGAGGTGGAACCGTTATCCTTCCAAGTGAGTATGGACGAGCATGTGATTCTATAGGTAGATGCAACCTATTGAAGATGGATCTCGTAATCAAGTTCTTTTGTGAGTCATTGTCAATGATACAATCCATAGAAAAATTGTGAGTTAGGTGGGCTTTCATGACAAACAAATTATCACAACCACCTTCATACAAATTATGAGTCATCAAGGTAACATTGTTGAGCTTACCCTTGAGCTCATCATACTCTTGATCCTCTCCTATAATCTCAATGGGACCATCTTGTGGTTCCTCATTTGAATATTTTACAATAAGGTTCTTTTTTCAAAAGCAATCAGCCTCCACATGACCTCTTCGTTTACAATGATTACAAATTTTCTTGCTATTGAAAGGAGGAGGGGAAGAAGAATATGAGAAGGAAGAAGGCATCTTTGCTTTAGGCAACTACTGCTGATTCGAAGGTTTGGAAACTCCCATGGGTCCAAATCACCATGGTACTTTTGACTAAGCCACAAGCTTCTCTTCCACCAACTATGTTTGGTTGAATGTTGCATCCAAGGTGATAAGGAGGGTATATTTCAACTCCTTGGATAGTGATTATTGCAAACCACTCTTAAATTTGATAATGAGCCCATTAGCTAAATCCTCCACGCTAGTTAAGATTCTCAATTTGTTAAACTGGTAAGTGTAATCTTGGACGCTCATGTTTTGTCCCTATTCTAAGCAAAGCCATTTGTCAATATCCTTCAATGCCTTTACCAATTGATCCCAATTTTTAATATGATTTTGAGTGTGTTGGCAATTAATTATCAAAACCTTGGCTACACCAAAAAATTTCAATTTTGCAAATGGAACTCTTTCATCTTTAGGTATTTGGCTGCAAGCAAACCAAGTATCCATGTCAAGGATCCAACTGTTGAGGACTTATGGATATCTTGAACCATCATAAATTTGGACCTCGTATTTTGTTCTTGTGCATAGGTTATTGTGGTAGATTTTAACGTCACTAGGGCCACTTTGGACTGCTATATCATTTACTTTGTTGGCCAATATACCTACTACTTGGGATAAAGTAGTAATTTGATTTAATAAATTTGATGTCATTTGTGATTGGGTATAAGCTAGGTGGACTTAATAAAATTGATGCATGAGGGCCAAAAGGAGTGTTTTACAATAAGAGGTTATAAAACTTGTGCTCTTGTCCAAGCAATTACAAAAGTTCTTAGTTGGTCCCAAAAGGGTTACAAAAGGAGATTTAGAAATCCCAAATGGTTACAAAAATGCAATCTCTTGCATTTACACAATTCCAGTAGTCAAAAGTGGAAAATTATGCTTCCACTAATTACAATGGCAGTTTAATCCACAAACTTACAATATTACAACTAGGCACATAAAGGTGCACAAAGAAGCAAATGTGTAAATATCACAAATGCTCATAAAATAGCAATATTTCTCTCTTTTTTTTAATCTATTTATTTACTCTTAAAAATATTAAAAGTAAATAAATTAATTAATGTGCACATTTTTCCCTTCTTTTTTATTTAAATTATTTATTTACTTTTCAACTATTAAAAGTAAATAAATATGCACTTCTATATTTTTTTATATTTTTTTGTTTTTAATAAATTTATTTATTTACTCTTCAACTATTCAAAGTAAATAAATAAATAAATTTGCACTTTCTCTTGCTTTCTTTTTCTTTTTATTTATTTATTTATGTACTTTTAAAATTATTAAAAGTGACTAAATAAATAAATGTGCATCTTTTTTAAAATAAATATATTTTAAAATTTATAGTAAATATAAAATATTATAATGCAAATCAAAATGCATGAAGAATGAGTGCAACGCTTAATTGGAGAGTTATTTGAGTGAAACTCATGTTCTTTAAAGCTCTCTATGTAGGGAGGAGAAAAAATAAAAATTCATACAAGAGAAATAATTAAAAATTCTTCCAAAAGGGAGAATAATTAAAATAAAAAAGTATATGACAGTCACCTTGCAAGAAACTCCAACTACAACACCAGAGCCACCCGACAAGTAGGCTTTTACCAGTAAAACTTCTCCTTCTCCTCAATGCCAAATGTAGACTGGAGTTACCCTTATGACAACAAGAGCTCAACACCATCCAAATCCTATTAGAGCTTCCAAACATTGAGCATGAAACCAAGCAACAACATATATGTAGCAATGGACCAAGAATAACCCAAATTCCACTTAATCTACTACTCTGATACCAATGCAAAGGATGCAAATCCAACTAGATATTTTATTAACGATGATGAAATATATGTACACGATAATATGACATATCTGAATTGGAGATGAGAATGCTCATAACAAGCATAGCTAACAACTACGCTAAATTTAGAACCTTAGCTAACATGTTAATCTTAGGCTTAACTTTCTAATAACTTGCTAGCTAACTTAGGCTCTTAGAAGCTAACAACTAACAAGTTGGCTAACATAATTGCCAACTAGGAAGCCTACATGAGCAATGGAGGCTCACGAATTATTGCATAGCAAAATAAATCTAGAAGCTAGCTAAAATAATAAACTTAGGAATTAAATTAATCCTAAGGCCTAAAGCTACATGATGTCCTCATCAAGGTGGCTAGTCATACTCCAATGGATGAGGATATATCATATAGCCTTGAGGTTGGGCTGCATATGCATGACATAAGGGCATTTGAGGGATAATTTATTAGGAAAAACCCTAAGGATGTTTATGCACAACATAATACGATGATGGGAATGGAAGATTCAGGTTTTGTATTGGTGTAGTTTTGATTAGACAAGGTTTACAAATTTTGGATGGAGAAGGATATTACAAGACTTGTTGAGAAACTTCATGATTGGAGGGAGGTAGGTATTGTTGTAGATTTTGTAGCAATTGATTGGATAGAGGAATTGATTGGTTTGGGGGGTTTCCCTGAACTCCTTGAATCCCCATTTTACTAGTTGGCACTTGCAAATTCTAAGCAATATCCTAACTCTATTTTGGAACATAAAATTATTTGAAAGTACTCACGTTGGGTGGCATAGACTATCTCGATGATGAGATTGATATTTTGGAAGTATTTTTCTATTCATTAGACCTAGGTAATATTTGAGTCAAGACTGCACATGTCAGAGCGTTGTTTTGTTGAAAATTGGTTGACTTACCCTAACCTGACTATTCAATTTTATTGGGATTTAATTATTTGAAGGATTATTCACATAGATTTAAGGCATTCCATATAAAGGATTAGCATGGGTCATGGTGGGTCCCTTAGTGGCCTAGGCCTTGGTTTGAGAAATTTAAAGCAACAATGCATAATTATAGGCTAGTGCAAAACTAGGGAAAACCATCTCTTAAGACACAAGGTTTTGTTGTTGACTTGTCTGATCATCCTTGGACTTTTCATTTTCATAGAGTTTGGATTTGGTCATGGATCAACTTCAAGCTTTTTGTCTTGATGTAATCATGCAACTCCTTATTCCTTTATTTTCCATTTTGAGTTCTTTTGGTGGTATGATATCAACTTAGCTAGTAAAAATTGTTTGATTGTTGCATTTTTTATAGCATATTCATAAACCTCAGGTCTTCAGCAAACATACTTGCATAGATAGAGTTTTGGGGTCAAATTTCAAAAAAAAAATTGGGGTCAAATTTCAAAAATTCTAAAACTTTTGATAGCGAAACGAATTGTTCGAAAAATGTAACTTAAGGAGAATTTGATGAAGGGGCCAAGCGAATCACTCCAAGTTCTACGGAAAATTTCTCCCATGGTAGGAGTTGGATTATTTTTTGTTTCCTAAGCAAATATCTTATCATATCCCAAGAAAATTGCTCTTAGGACTTGACTTGGAAGAAATTTACTCTTCAAGCAGCTCACTCGTTCACTAAGCAAATTGCTCGACAAACTAGACTCAAGGAATTTATTGAATTTTAAGGCCATTGGCCTCAAACAAGACGAATTGCTTTGGTTTTGGAGCGAATCGCTTCCTAAATAATGAAGACTTTGCAAAAATTTCTCAAACTTTCACAAATCACTAAAATCAAAGACATTTGCTATTTTTGAGTGCCTTTGCTACTAGTTCACAAAAATTTTAAAATTTCGAGATTCATAACTGAGTCCTCATTCACAAAGAACCTGCAAAATCAAATCCTAAAAATAAAATATATGTAATTTAAATCGAACTAGGCTCAATCTCATCGTGGAAATCAGACCCTTTATCCCATAAGGGATGCTAGAAACATATTGAATTGTGGAAAGGTCTAACCTCTTATGTGCCCATAATTCTATTTCAACAAATTTGAAGAAGCAAAGTGTACCCCTTAATTTATGGATTTAGGTCGTCTTGCCACAATCCTCAATAAATCTGGCTAATATAAGTTAAATACATGAAGTAAATATGGAAATTAAAATGCATAAATGTAAATTTGGAAGTTTACGGTGCAAGAAAATAAAAGTAAAATACAGATAAAACCTTAAGATATTTTATGTTTAATCAACACGTGAGAAAATTGAATAAAAATAATGTATCTTGTACATATGAAATGGAATAAATAATGAATGATAAGAGGGTAGAAGGGAAACATCATAGCCATCATGCATTCCAAAATCCAAGAGGTCAGTCCCACTGATGGAAAGCAAAAAGTATCATTATATTCTCATTAATCTAAAAGGAAAGAGAAATTACAATATGGGGCTCATAAATTGTAGCTATTATTCTCTCAAGTCGAAAAGATATTTATAATATATTGCATGCCTATTTATAGAAAAAAATCACCTCTAAGTTACCTTAGGTGAGAAATCCTTACTCTTAATAGAACTAAATATTTGGGGACAGCCTTAGTAGAATGATGAACCTCCAAATGTTACATGCCTCTAAATACATATCTAAACAACTTAGAATCCTTCTAAAAATTTTAGTGGCACCACTACATGCTAAAATGTCGATGTTTGAAGATCTTCCTTAGGAATTGTGTATTCCCTTTTCCCCTTTACCTTCTAATGCATAATTTTCTCTAGGAAGGGGAGTGAATCGCTCCTCACTGGAAATGCTTCACTCCATTCTACTAGCGCTTCACTCCTCGAGAACCAATTGCTCCATGGTATGAAGCGCTTCACTCTTCATTAGCTAATCACACCACTTTAAGTAAATTGCACTTCTAATAAAAAATTTGTAACACTTAGTTTCTAGAGACTTTGATTGATTCAAGAGTTTTGCAAATCTTCAAAATGTGAGGGAATCTCAATGTAGTAATTGGGTTACTACATAAAATTAAATTCCTAAATAGTGATTCAAAAATATCACATTTGAAGCTAATCTAAGGATATCTAAAAATCTATTTCTAGATTGTCAAATCTAGTATGCTTCACAAATCCTTGTGTGGATCTAATGAAATTATGCACAAATTTGTGTAGATCTAAAATCTAAGCCATAAAATGATGAAATTTAATCAATGCAAGTGCTTCTACCAAATTGACTTCATGAAAAAATCAACCCAATGATCCCATCGGGTGTGCTAGAATTATTGATTTAAGAGAATACCTAGTCTTTTCATGCATCCACACAATTATAGTTTAACATTGAAAGAGGCGATTTAATCCTCTTAATATTTGCATTTAGGTTGGCTTCCTACGAATGTGAATGATCTAATCTACTTGCTTTATGAAAAATGGTACAAGTGTTGAAATTGTGATTTGATTCATGGCTAAGGCTTAAATTGTGCGATGTTTTGGATAGGCCTAAGGACATTTCATTATACAATGTATTAATTATTTGTAATATTTTATTATGTAAGCCCTATGGGCCATGGTTAACCTTGTTATGGTTAAACCCTCTTTATAACTTGTAATTAACCTAAATCCCTCTTGTTATGTTGGCTTAGGTTAAACTTTATTATGTAATTGAGATTTTGGTATTGCTATAAATACCCCCTCCCACTCCTCATTTGATCATTGAAGTGTTGTGTAATCTACTCTATGAAGTGTACAATGATATTTATGGCGTCAACAGGTGCTACCAAATCTTTGTTTTTTTTTCTTCTCTCTTTTTTGTCCTTTTATGCTTTTCATATAAGATTTAAGTGAATGGATTGCTTTTGTTCGTTTCTAGAAAATATTGTGAATTCCAACAAAAAATAAAGTAGATGCATAAAACATAAATACAACCATGCGACTATACTTAGATAAACATGTGATCCAATCAAAATATCTATAAGTAATCAAACAACTTTAGTGCACCATATCTTAGATAACCAACAATAAAATGGAGAGAAAGGACTAACAAGGGATAAAAGGGAAGGACCCATAATATCACACATCCATAGATAAGAAGGTCAGGGACACAATTGATCTATGAACACCATGCTCATTATATTCATTAATTGCAGTTTGAGATTACATATAATAATCTAACTTCAAAAAGTAGCTCGATTATTCTGAATAGTCAAAAGGATGCTTAAAAATAGGCATTGAGCTCTAATGTATAACAAAGCAATATAACTCTACTTCTAACTACCACAAATAAGTTCTAATTATAATTAACATGACTTTAGTATAATATTTTAACAAAATGGCTCTCCAACTAGCCAAACCTGGCTCTAGAGATCATTCAAGTCCACTCTAACAACTATTTTCCCACATTAACACTATTTAGAGAAAGAAACATTACTTTCCAAGTAGTTACCTTGATTTTACTTTGAGTTTTTCCAAGTCGTCACCTTGATTTTTGTCTTTATTGAGCTTTTTCCTTAAGGTGTGATTCATTCCCTTAAGTGATTAAGAATCATTCCAAGGTCTACAATGCAAATTAGAACCCACTCTACCATACAAATTGCTCCTTGATATGATTTGTGAATCACAGTTTTGCTTGCCATAAGAATTATATCTTTCTAAACAAGCAAGATTTCCTCCAAATTCTTAAGAATTTGAGCTTTGTCCTCCCAAAACCAAACAATTCAAATGCTTAATGATGTTTGCAATTGGCTCTGATTTATTTGTAACCTGAGTTGTTTGGATCCCAATTCTATCCCCTTGCTTAATTTATTTCACTTTCAAAATGCAATGGTAGTAATTAATCTACTACAAGGCCTATAGTTGAACACCCAAAATTGGCATTGTTGCTAAGGTCATATAATGTCATTGTAGCTCATAAAAAATTATAGGTAACATGTTTTTAATGTTGTCTTGTTGCATCTTTAGTTTAGATGTGCTCCAGTCATTATATATGGTATTTTTAATCGGTTTTCAAAAGGTGTCAATATTACATACAACATATGGTTAAATTTATTTGTCTGAGATACACATCCCCAAAAGTTGCGCATCCATCCACAAAAAATTACATATTTCATATAAACCCTATACAATTCCATCTAAGTGCCATACTAGAATCCCTAAATTTAGTGTTTAATTAGAGGTAATATACTGCATTATACATATTTTTTTAGAGATCGATTGTTACTTAATAATATATGTTGATATATATGATTAGTGTATCTATTTTGTATTTATTGATATTTTTTTGTTAAAATAAACACTAAAAAGTGTTCAAGAATTAGGGTTTAATATCTCATATTATCACAACTATTGGTAACTCATTCATATATAGGTCCCTCTCCCTGAGTTAACTTCAATCAATGACCATCTCTATACATTAAGTACCTCCATTAGAAGACTGTTAAATACTCCTACCCTCCTTGACATGAAGGTGATTAACCAAGAAATTAAGGATGACATAAAAAATATATTCAAATCACTTGAATCACTTAGATCACTTGGATGACCCTCTTAGTCCTAAACTAGCTTCCTACATAAAATAATTCTCAAGGAATAAGGATGCCATTATTGCTTGTCTTGATTATATCTAGTGACATTGGATATATACCTTTTATGTACTCCTTGGTAAGCTTAAAGTCTGCTCACAGCAACTATGTGAAGATAGACCATATTCATCAAGAGGATAGGGTATCTTGCATTGGCTTTCTTCAATAGGTGGCTACTAAGGAGCATTTCCTATTTAGTTATTTCATTTATTATGAGATTTAGGGAAGGCCTATTGCTTGTATAGAGACTCAAGCAAATCACACACCACTCTTTCCACTATCTTGACCAAAGATGTTTATCTTTGGACCTTCATGAAATTATCACTCTTAAGCATTGAGTATTAAACAAAAAAGATCAATTACCACTTGGTTAAGTACCTCAATCGTGTACCCTAATTTTGTTGCCAAAAACAATATGCATTCATTAAAGGCTACAATTTTCTATAGCAATAATGACCAATTTGTATATCCTCATCCATATACAAAAGTAGTTATTATGGCTTTCTGTCTTCTTACATAAGATGGGATAGGGCTATGGCTCTCTAAAGTTGGGTATCAACCACCACTCACTTGCCTAAGAGGTGCAAACAAATGATACTTGGTATTTTCTCGTCTCTTATCTGTTCTTTCACCTATCTTTGTCACCAAGAGCAATAAGTGTTCATCAGAGGCTACAATTCTCCATAACGATAATGATGGATCCATGCACCCTGGTCTATAGTAGCTGCTAGGACTTTGTCCCTTATTACATATAATATGATTCATGCATCCTCGTCTATACACAAATGTCTCCACTAGGGCTTTGTGCCTTCTTGCATATGTCAGGAGAAGTATGGCTCTCTAATGCCAGGTATCAACCACCACTCACCAGCCTAAGAGGTTGAAGCAAACACAATATACTAGTTTCTTATCCCTTATTGGTTCCTTAGCCACAAAGAGTTTTGAGGGTTCAAACTCTATGCCTTACCAAGATTACCTAAGCAACCCCCCTTAATATTGGTCACTCTCCTTAAAGCATTCATTAGATCCTACATTGGCTCCTTTGGGATAATTGGTAATGATGATGGCTTTGTCTCTACTTTGCATTCAATTGGTTATTAAAATCAATGCTTGGAGCCACTTGAGCTCTTATCCCTAGTTTTTTGGTTCCCTCACTTCTTAATTACTTACAAACCTATAACATATTTAGGGTTTACCCAATTTTGGACGCATACTCATGTAGCTAAGATTTAGTAGTATACAATAGTTCAACTTTAGTGTTGCATATCTTTTTTTTAATGGGTTATATGGGATTGAATTTTTTCCCAATCATATTAAATCATGACCAAAGAGTGGCATTACAATGTAACAAAACTGCCTGCAACAACACAATTAAAACAAAAAATATGCACCAAAATGGGAAATGAAGCACAAGTTTTATTAATTGCTTGAAATATTACACGATCACAAGCCACTTCGAGGAGGTTTCCTCCTTTGGAACTCCTGATACGAAAATGCAATTTCCCCCCCTCTTATCTCATTACAATCTAATATATAATAAGGAACCATATAATGTCTTACAAACCCTAACCCTAACCCTAAATAGACTTTGGATCCCACTAACTAGTCACAACACTAACTACTACTAATAACATGACTAATTACAATAATTAAATAGTTAGGACATAAGGGTCCTAACATACAATTGCTTGCAATTATGCATGTATCACTTGACAAGTTCCGACAATGGGTCTTCTCCTTAAAATTTAGAGGAATCTAATCAGTTGAGGTAATGCCATTTGATTTTAGTGTTGGCTATCTTATTTATTCTAGTCTAGTTTATTTTGTTAGTAATTTCTTCGTTGTTATAGTTTATTGTAGTAGTTTACTTTCAATGAGTACCATTGACCTACTTTGGTCATTCATGAACATAATAGAAGACTAACAAAATGAATATTCCATGTCAAGCACTCAATGTTGCATGAGCTCTCTTAAGGCATAAATCCCCCTTTTAAGGGTACCAATTGCCAAGTGTCTCCAATAGATTCATGCAAGTGAACAAATAATAGTTATGATTCCAAAGGGAACAAGCAAATAAAAGAACCTTCATCCTCACTTGACAAGCAAGTGCATGAAGTACACAAAATCCTAAGATCCTACCTTTAACATAAGTGATCTAGGAAACTCGTGCTCATAATATGCTCACACTAGTTATGAACACCACTATTTTTTGATGAGCAATTGTTAGACAATTTTACTAATGAGCCATTGTTACCCTTGCACAAATAGCAATGAAATATCACCATTGCCTCAATTGGTGATTCATGTCCAAAATTGCTACCCAACCAACACTGATGACTTGGCATGTGGTCATTTGTTGCTATCAAAAAAGTTAAAATATTTTGAACTTCTAAATTCTTGAAGCCCTTCAAAATTGACCAAAACTTTCATTGCAAATATGGAGAGGCAAATGTTAAAGTCTAAAAAAGTGCAACCAACAACCCAAACTATATTTTACAAGAGATCCACTGAAATTGTTGGATTTTAGAAACTCGATACCAAAGTCAAGATATTGCCATTTTTTGAAATAACTTGAGATATTCTCAAGGAATGGAAGCAACCTAAGTGATAATGCAACCAAATGTTCAAATCAAACACCATCTTCAATATATAGCTTTTAGAGATTCGCTCATACATTCAAGAAACGAAGGTTCAGTCATGATTATTTTTAGGACATAGGCTTGTTGTTAGCTTTTGATGCTAAATACTTAAAGCAAAATAACCTCAAGATCTAAAATAAAGAAATTATATCAAATATAAGATAATGACAATATTCTAAACATATAAAACTCATAAATAACTTTTGCAACTACTCATAAAATTGCCATTAACAAATGCTCACGAAAATAGTAATTTGATATAGAATAAAGATCTCAAGTACATACACACTCCCTCTACATTGTGTTACATTATCTCTCCATTGTATATCTTGCACACATACATAAAGACACAAATATAATGGAATGTGACTCTTCATATGGAGCACTCTTGGTCTTCACTCTTCTTGAGACTCTTCACTTTCCTATTCTAAGGACACGTGCACATGGACTATTATGCACATTTACATTATTAAATACTTTGCACATTATAATAATACTTGTGCATTTATTACATTGCATAAAGTAAATACTCACACTCTAATCTAAGACACTCCTAATCTAATTATGTACCCAAGGTGGTACATTAGCATGTACCAAATAATGTAATATTCTCCAACACCCCCTGTATTACATTATTTGGTTATTAAAGACTTTGGTCTTCAATATGGATCTTCATCTTTCATATGTCCTCTAGCTTGATCAGGTTCTTATTCTTCTTCTTTGATTTGTAGATGTCCAAGTAGTCCAAAGTATCGTTGTTCTATCTTTCTCATTCTAAATCATCGATTTGCATGTCGATAATTTCTTGTGAGATCCCAATTGACTCCAGAGCATATATATCATTGTAAAGTGATCCTGTAGCTTCTATCTCATTTTGATTCATAATGAGACACTTATTGATTCCATTTACATATCTAAATTCAATCATTCTTTTGCTCTCAACCAATTTCGCTACTAAAATAAGATTTGATGTTAATCCAAGAATATACATCACATCATGTAACAAAGCTCAATGTCACACACCCATATCCATGCACAATATAGGTTTTGCCATCTGTAATTTTCAACCCAAGATTGTTTATGACTTCAAGGCAATCAAACCATTGTAAATTTCCTATCATGTGATGACTTGCACCATAATCAATAAACCAAAGATCTTTTCCATTTTAACTTGTAGAATTATTTGTGCTTGAAGTAATTTTGCATTTTTGATATGAAGTATTGTATGGATTTTGATCTTGGATCCTCTCATAGTGTACTTTGTGATGATATGTTCCTCTTGCTAATGTATCCATTACTATCTTCAAAAAATAGTTTTATTGTTGTGTTCCTTATGTCTCCCTAGTGTTTTAAATAATATAATTTTCAACATTGATGAAATCTTCAATTTTTAAATTTTGTAGAATACCTTGTAATATTCCCTAGGTATAAATGATCAATCAATAAATTTTGACAAAATTTTCAATTCTTCAAAATTCTAGGTTGAATTTCTTTTTATCTCCCAACTTTCAATAAAAATATTATTTCTCAGTTCTAAATTTCATAATCCTATGTTGATGTTGAATTCCTTATAACTCCAAAGTTAGAAATTTAGAAATCTAGTAAAAGGGTATTTGCAAATTTCATATTCCTAATTTGATGTAGGAAACCTTATTTCTCCAAAATTCAATATATTAAAAATGCTTTACAAAACTTTATAATTCAATTTCAAAACTTTACAAAATCTTCTCAAAACTTGAAATTGATTTCCAAAATTTCCCAAAATAATTTTAAGGCTTCTCAAAACTTTCCAAAAATAATAATTCATCTTTCTAAGGTTTCTAATTTCTCTTCTACACCTTATTTCTCCATCAATTAAATTAATCTATAATTAATTAGATTAATTTCTTAACAACCTTAGAAAAATAATTATATTTCTCCTTATAGCTCCTAACTTAGGCAAAAGTTAAAAATTCAATTAAATTAACTTTCACCTCTGCAATAGACGTGCACAAATTGCATTCAATGGTGGTTGACCTCCTCCTCAATATTTGTTCCTTCTTGAAAGCCTCACTTGATGTAGCGCTCATTCAAAAACTCTGTCGTTTCTTAGATGTACTAAGTTTAGTCTTATTCCATGTATTTAATACATGTAACAAGAAGTTTCACCTTACTCATATGATGATTGGCGCTCATTCCACGAGGACATGTGGCATTCAATCTTTTCACATGCTTCTAAGTGGCGATTCTTCCTCCTTGATGTTATGTACAGGATTCTCTTTTACTAAAAATGATTTCTTGCAAACATTACAATGATGGCACTTCTTCCAAGGCTTTTCAAACAAGTCAAACCTTAGACAAATTATTTCCAAACGATTTTTTCACTCGCTCTCACGCTGCACGGTTATGTCTCTTCCATTTTCGCCTTTTTGAGAGTTACTCTTTAATAGAGTGAATGCAAACGATCATTTGTGTCCTTAGAATGACACTTGAGCCTTTACACTCTCCAAACATTCATTTGTAGTGATGCTTTGGTGGTTCCTCCTTGCATATTGGTGGCTCTTCCTCGAGCTATGGTAATCCGTTGCACTTTGGTGGTGCTTCTTTCTTCCTTCGTATGGTGACTTCACCTTTCAATGGTGGCTCAACTTCGGTGGTGTTCCTTTCCTTCTGCGTATGGTGGCTTCTTTGGCTGCCACTTCTATTGCCCCTTTTGAAGCAGATTCTACCTCAATTCTGGTATGGTTTGTCTTCTCCACAACTTGGCTTGGATGGGAGAATCTCTTGCTATTCTCCAAATTGCTTATATTCCATTTCCTTTACTCACTTTGTTGACTTACTTCTCTAAAATTTTGTAGGTTTTGAGGATGTTCTTGTACCTTCAAATACTTACTTTGCTTCCTTTCAAAACCATATATTGAGCACAATATTTTGAGTGCTCCTTAATGCATTCGTAGCTCCTTAGCTTGCTTCTGATTGGAGTAATTTTTTCTTATAGCATACAAATCTTCCTTTGATGATTTCAAACTTAAAAAATGAACCAACTTCTTTATGCTATATCAACACACTAATTTGCAATCTTCTTAAACTCCTTTAACTAGGAGATAATAAACTTAGAGTTCTTCTTTTTCCTAATTTGAACTCTCCAATATATGGTGCCAAATAAACTTAAATTAAATCCATTTTTCATAAAACTAAAATACTCTTTTAAGCACCTAATTTCAAACCTCTTTGGTTGTCTTTTGTATCTTGTCTCCTCTCCTTTCTTGCTACTAGAACTTGTTGTTCTATACCTTCAAATTTGCAGCTTTACTTGCACTTTGCTTGCTTCCAAAAATAAACTTCTATGTTGTCCAAATGGTTATTATAAAATGTTAAAAAATTTCATCCTTTCTACCCTTTCAAATGTTGCTTGGAACTTGTTTTCTTTGTCTTCAACTTATCTGAATTTTGCAGCTCCAAATACTACCTTCTTGTCATCCATAATTTTTGCAATTTGCAGCTTCAATTGTTGCCAAATATTTCTTCGCTTTATTGTCCAAAGCTCTCTCAAATTTGTCCCAAACTTCTCCAAAATGCAGCTCTCTAATCTCTTCTTAATGCTGCCAAGATTTGCAAAAAAAACTCTTCAATTCACTTCTCCAAAAACTCATTTCTTTTCCTTTATCTCGTTGTCCAAAAACAACATTCAATTCCTCCAAATACTCCTTCAATACGTTATCCAAGGGCACTTCAAAAAACTGCCCAAATATTCTCCAATTCGTAACTCTCCTATCTCCTTCCAATGCTGCCCAAATTCGCAGTCCAAAACTCTTCAAATGCTGCTCCAAAATTCTAACTTCTTCTCCTCTATATTGTTGTCCTGAACTGTCTCTAAATCCTCCAATCTGATGCCTTAATTTGTTGTCAAGCCTTCCTTCAATTGGTTGTTCAAGGGCGCTTCAAAATCTGCCCAAATTGTTTTACAATTTGCAGCTCTATGTCACCTTCAATTTTATGTCCTGTGACCCTTCAACTTTTGTCACGAAAATCAGCAATCTTCTCCTCCACAAATCAGCCTTCAAAACTTTAATGGTTGTCTCCAAAAATATCAATTTTGTGGCCTCTTCTTTCCTTTTTCTCCTCCTTAGCTTCCACTAAATACTATCTTCAAATTTGACCTCTTTGTTGGCCTCTTCCTCAAGAATTTGAATGTCTTGAGATCTTCAAAAATACTTTTCAAAATTTGGCAAACTTCTTGCCAAATCCTTCTTCCTTTTGGGTTTGTTGTCATATGGAGACAATTGTCTCAAATTCCTCTTTCCATGAGCTTCTCCTGCTTGCAATATTCTTCCTCAAACTTTCTTCAAATATTCTCCAATGGCCACTTCTTCAATATGGCTTCTCTAGCCTTCTTTCTCATTCCAATTTTGCTTGAAACCTCTTCTCTTGGGTTTTCAAATTCTTCAATATTCTATCTCATTTCTCAAATCTGCAAGGGAGACCTCTTCTCTTAGGTCTCCTCCTCCTTCAATCTTTAATCTCCAATGGGACCTCTTTCTTGGACTTCCTTAATCTTCAATGTCTACTCTTTTGTTGCAACTCTAAACTAATCCCTCCATGAGGAAAGCACAGGCTTTCAAGCAATCGAAGATGAAATTCTTCTCTATTTGTTGTAGGAAGCTTCTCAACTTCTTAGAACTAATTTTTTGCAACCAAACTTAGACAACGACAATCAAGAAAATCTTCAGAATTCTAAAATCAATAAACTTCACTAGTTATTCTTCAATCTACTGAAAAGAAATCTATGATGAGTCCTTGTCTTCACGAGTTTTTCTACAACTCTTGTGGAAAGACTAGCCAAAAAGCAATTTGAAATCTTCTTCTTCAAATCTATTAAACTTCTCAATAAGACCTCCTTCTTGGGTCTCTTAATCTTATGTCAAGGTCTATCTTAAAAAACTGTAAATTTCTTTCTATTCTGAATTTGCTCTCGAAATAGCTAAATTAAATCTTTAATCTTCACTATTTCTCCTTCAACATAGTGGAAAATACTATCTTCTCTAGTTTTCCTTTTCCAGAGGTAATTTCTCCAGCTTCACTAGTTTCTCCTTAACCAGTGGAAATATCCTTTGCAACTTTTAAAAACATGTGCAAGATAAAACCTTGTTGTAGCTTTGATACCACTGTTAGCTTTTGATGTTAAATACTTAAAGCAAAATAACCTCAAGATCTAAAATAAAGATACTATATCAAATATAAGATAATGGCAATATTCTAAACATATAAAACTCATAAATAACTTCTACAACAACTCATAAAATTGTCATTAACAAATGCTCAAGAAAATAGTATTTTGATATAGAATAAAGATCTCAAGTACATACACACTACCTCTCCATTGTGTTACATTATTGTAGGTCCGAAAGTCCACATAGAATTTTTTTCCCAAAATTTTTCTAAGTCCCTAAGGGTGCTTCGAACCGCAGCAACAGCTCAGTGCAGCATGCTCTAGACCGTGGTCAACTCAATCAAACAAGCACTTTGCGCAATTCAAATTGTGGCTTAGAGTACAAAAGGAGAAAGCGACTTGCGACAAAGATTCTACATTGCGCAGCCTACAACATGGTTTTATACTAGGATCAGCGTAGTCAAAGATGGCAGGGCAGCATTTCAAATTGTGGTTCACTACACGGTTCCATACCGCGTGGTCCATCACATGTATCTATACCACACGCCTCGGTGCATGGTTCTACGTCTTGATAATTCAAATCGCGAGACAAAACACAGTTCTCCACCATGCAATCTACTGCATGGTTCCATGCCATGCATTTCAACTTGTTCAACGTCACGGTCAACAAGGTCAAAGCGGCTACTTGGAAGATCAAAAAAGCAGCTCATAACATGGTTCCATGTTGTGTGGCCTAGAGCAAAGTTTCAAAAGCACATCTTCGAGGATAAAATAACCCTTGTCCCAGGCCACGGTCAAAGCATTCAAATGACTCAAATGAGAGTTTCAAGCATCGGATTAGAACATGGTTCTATGCCGCGAAGGATGAATATTGAAAAGGCAAGATAGGCTCCAAGCCGCGATAGGCTCCAAATCATTAGGTTTTTTGTTAAAAGCGTGCCAAGCTTTCAAATGAGTTATTTTTAGTTGTTCGATAGTCGATTAACGATCTACATCAAAAGTGGCTCAAATCACATATAAATGCAAGATTTGATGCGACATAGGTAGTAGACCTTTGTTCAAGTTGCTTTTAAGTTGAAGCAAGCATGAAGATGAAGTGATAGAGAATCAAGATTTATGAGCCGATTCAGTTGCAGATCTACGATAGGGCAACCACGGCAAGAACAAGAGACGACCCTAATTTTAGATTAACCAGATCTACAGTTGGGAGCCATGAGAGTCGAAGTAGCTTGCAGAAGCCAAGTTGCAGAAGATCGAAGGATTGCACAATTTCCTTCTTTCTTCGATCTAACAAAAGGCTACCACCTCAACATCTTACTAATCTGGGACTTCAACTTCTTTGTAATATTCCTTATTCTTTCAAATCTTTCAAATTAATGCTAAAACTATAAATAGAGATCGAACCCTCACTTTCAAGGGTTGACTCTAAAGTATTTGCTTGTCCTAATGTATATACTTTCTGCAAATCAATAGAATGAGCATTACTTGGATGTTTGTCTCAAACTTGTGTCTTCTTACTTTTGTGGATTATTAATCTTTGAAGCCATTTCTACTACTGTTGTTATGGTTAGTCTATTATGATGATATTGGATTGCTAGCTTAGAGCAAATTGAAATGCTTCATTTCTAAAGGTATGCTTGTAAATAATTATATTTCTGTTAGTCAGAGTATCAATCTAATTCTGCTATTTGGATTATTGATGCCCTAGATGTTTGAAATAATTCTTAAAGTATACATATGTGCTTTAATTTTGAATATTGCTGAGTTTTGAATGTTGTTAATCACAAGTATTGTTGTTGGAAATTGAGTTGTCAGAGGTCTTCTATAGATGTCTATGTTGTTAGCTTTATCCGTCCACTATTGAATCATTACTTTCTAAACCCTTTCCATTTTCTATCCTTATTCTTATACATTTAATTGAGCTTAAATGCATCAACATCCAATTAGTTGACAAGGTATACCAGCCTACTCTAGAGGTTGGATTAAAAGCAATTTTGATCCATCCAATGTTGGGGTCAGGGTTGTGATTAGTGTGTGTTCACCTTCTTAAAACCATTGTAGATGATAGTCACAAATCGAATTCACATTGATGTCAATTCAGATGCCAACAATTTTTGGCACGCCCGATGGGACCCTGTTTATAGAATGTTTGTTCACCCACTAGATATCATGTTTCATTTTCTCGGAGAAATCAAGATTTAGTGAGTTATCTTGACCTCACCAAGCAGTGGAAGCAAATTTACTTGACGACTCCTTGAAATCAAGAACCTAGAAATCCCTTTAGTAGCTCATTCTTTCATGTTTCCCAGGTCATATGCTAGAAATAGTCAATAACATGTTCCATTCTTAAAGCTATCACCAAGACGATATAGGCATACAAGAAGCTTGTCCCTACATTCACCCTTTGAAGAGATCCAAATACCATCAAGAAACCGTTTCTCCTGAAGTCAAACTCAATTAAAACCCTTAGTAAACATGGTTGGACAGTAGAATGTAAACCAAAATCAAGCTCTGCATAAATACCCTAATTGGGATATCCTTGGTCCTTTAGGACTCACCCTTATGCATGATATTCCCCAAGCTATATCCAAAGCTATACCTACGTATGATGGTTTGGGTAAAACTGCTTATGAGCATTTTCAGGATATACTGAACTTAGTAGCTATCCACAATATTAAAAATGAGGATGTCATCATCAGGCTTCTAGTTGTATCCTTTAGAGGAAAAATTCTACATTGGTTTAGAACCCTTGAAGATAATAGCATCATTTCATGGGTTGCATTAGATAGTACTTTTGTGGAAGAATTTAATGAATCTGTTGATCTTTTCTCCCTCAACCAATTCACATCTATGCAGAAACATCAGCAAGAGTTAGTTTCTAATTTTAATTTGAGGTTTAGTAGAACATGGAAAAGGATACCTCCTAAAGCTAGACTTGTTGCTCCCCTTGCTTTCATGTATTACATCAGAGCCCTTGGGTCAGAACTAGGGCTACAAACTCAGCAATCAGGAATAACTATCTTTCCTCAAGTATACAATGCAATCATACAAGCGAAGAATGTCCTAATTAATGTAGGAAGGCTACCTCCGAAGACAGTCATGTCATATTGCTCTAAGATCACTCAGTTTCAAGCTAAAGTATCTACATCTTCATATATGGATTTGTCTTCCTTGTCATCACCACTTCCCCAAGTGGCCCGAATTCCTTCTCCCAAAACATCTGCCTCAATTCCTTTTCCAAGAATCCACCCTGTTGCTCAATATTCAAAATACCTTGAAAACAATCAATAACAATGTGAATGCAATGAAAAAAGAGAGATGGAGAGGTCTCAGCAGAGAAGATTCCCATATATTAATAGGGATCAAAAGCTTGGTACCAACAATAATGCAGGGTCCAAGGTTGACACAAATCAAGAAGATAAAAAATTTACCCCTGAAACCAAACTGGTAAATGTTTGGTGTCTTGTTTGTAATGATCCTCATGATTCAAATACCTGTCATGTACCAACACCATGTGCAACAAGCCATGGCGAAAGTTGAGAGGAATCAGAAAGGTAGAGTCAACATGGTATGGCAACCGAAACAAATTATGGTCGGACAAGATCTCTATGAAGAAACAGTTTCTATCATGACCAGGTCTGGAAAGAAGACATTGCAGGTTGATCCACAAAATATGGACAATATCAAGTCCCCTCTCAGAAGAAGGAATTACCTCTGTAGGATAATGATAAGTTCTCGATTCCACAAACAACTGAAAATAGAGATGCAGTTCCTAGAATCCAAGAAAAGGGGATGAGTGCTCCAATGCAGTACGAGAAGGAAAAGAATAAAGAACAAAGAGGTTCCAAAGATGAAGCACAAGAAAAGCTGATATTTTCTTCCATTACTAAGAGGCAGAGAATTGAAGCTACACAACAATACAAGAGACAGTATGGTGAGCCAGAGAGGAAGTATTAGAAATCTCCCTTGGAGAAGTCAGAGTGTAAAATTATGGAAGAACTAAAGAGGACCCCCTCTAGAGCAAGTCTCTACGACATTCTCTTTATCCCTGGTCAGATTGATCTACTCAATTCCTTAAGCAAGAATTCTCAAGGAAAAATAACTACTACAATTGTTAGCATGCCTTATGGCAAGGAAACGATGACTCTTGCAGCCTTAAAAGACAAACCCCTCCTTTTTATATTTCTTTAAGAATGGAAGGTGGGATAGTCCACAATTGTATGATAGATTCAAGGGCTTCAACCACAATCATGCCTAAAGCAATTTGTGATGAAATGAGAATGGAATATACTCGTTTTTGTCTAGGAGTTTTGCAGTTGGATGGTACACCATTAAGACCATTGGAGTTGTAAAGGATGTGCTGATGAGATTACACATAGCTCTAGAGGTTACTATTGTACAAGAAACTGTAGTTGTAGACCTAGAGCCTTACTTTGGTGTGTGCCTTTCTAGAGAGTTCACTGCTAATCTAGGAGGCTACATGTATTTGGATTACTCTGGCATGATGATTCCATACAAAGGAAAGAGAATTAGGATAACCCCTAAAAAACGTGTCTTGCCATATTGAAAAAATAGAAGAAGACGTGTAACCTCTCAGTTTTGGATGAAATTGAATTGTTAGAGAGTTGTGAAGAGTTAGAAGTGGAAGATGAGTTGCCATTAAGAAAATACTATAGCCTTTTTGGGACAGGTATGGGCGCTTACAACATTTCTTATAAAGAAGAAAAAAAGACCCTTGCCATATCTAATCAATCACTGAGAGAATAAAAAATTTGGACAATGCATTTTGATGGGCCAAGATGCAAAAATAGGGCTGGTGCTGGTATAATTTTGAAATCCCCTTCAGAAGGTATAAAAAGTTTTGCTTATAGATTGACATGGTCTTGTACTAATAATGTTGCAGAATATGAGGCTCTATGTTTAGGATTAATGCAAGCAGAGAGTATGGGAATTAAAATGTTAGATAAATATGGAGACTTACAGCTATGTTAGAGTATATTACATCATTTGGGTCATGTAAATGTACCACCTTTGGTACATATCTAGAGTAGGAGTTTACTTCAAAGTAAATTTAGTTAGTTACTTCAAGTATTATAATAAATGCACAAGTGTCGTTGTGCAAGTTGCAAATGTGCATGTAGTCCACATGTACATGAGTCCTAGATAGAGTAAAGGCCAAGCAATCTATCTTTCTATATAAAGGCCTCATAGGTAGTGTGTAAGAGAGAAGTAGGAGAGAGTGATATAGTAACTACACAGTGTGTAGTACACAGTGTATGTGTGTAGTAAGGTACAATGTAGTTCTTTCATATACTTTCATGGAGTGTTCATGTCCTCCATTATATAGCATTGTACTATTTTCGTCACTCTCATTAATGGCATATTTATTAGTTATTTGCAGATGTTCATTTCCTTATTTTCCTATATATTATTGTGTCATTCATTTTATAGTTATCTCATATTAGTTATCCTACATCTTGTGGTTGTACTACCTCCCATCAAAATCTAATAGTGGTATCAGAGCACATGGTAGATCAATAGGAATAGAGAGAGCTACAAAGAACTATGTTGCGCCTTTGCAAACCGGATTCGTCGTTGTGCATCGTTGGACGCAAACGCCACCACAAGAGACTCAGAGAAATCTAGAAATATCAGTCCCAGAATTTTTGAGATTACATTTGGCTAGAGTCTTTCCACAAGGTTATAGAAAAACTCGTGAAGACTAGGACTCAACATAAATTCCACTAGTTTGACAAATCAACTAGTGAAGTTCATTATCTCCAAAATTATAAATTCTTCCATTCCAGTTTCTAACATCTTGTTGCAGAAAAAGAAGATTCAAAGAAATTTGGGAAGCTTCCTACAATAGAGTTAGGAAGAAGATCTTCATTAGAATCATTCCAACACTTGCAACAACAAGTAGAAGACTAGATATTTTAGTGACCTGAAAAAATTTCCATTACAAGAGATACAAACCTGTAGATTGTAGAAAAGAAGAAAAGGCCATAGGAGCCTTGCTACAAATTCAAGGGAGACAGGAAGACTCCAGTTAAGAGTCTCGATGAAGATAGGAGATTGGTGATCTCCAGTGCAGATTGAATACTTCACCTTGAAGAAGCTGAAGAGACCCTTAGAAGATCTAGTTACAAAACTCCCAATTCTTGAATATTGGAGGTTGGTGATCTCTATTAAAGTGTGCAGTTTGCAAAAGTAAAGAAGGACTAGCAACCGATCCGAGGTGTAGACCAATTGGTTCCCCCAAACCCCGTAGGGGGGCAAAGGTCCAAGGTTCAAATCTCGAGCCTCGTCGTATTGAACACTTGTCCCTTTCCGGGCGAAAAGGTTTAAAATGATCGTGGCGTGGCATGGTGGTTATAGGGGGGAGGTGGGTACAAAATACGGTGGAGGCCATAAAAAGTTGGACAATCTGCCCGAATTAGTAGCGGCTATCGATTCCATCGTGTAAAATCAAAAAAACAAAAGGGCCAGCAAAGGTCCTATTCCAGATTCCAACAACAGCAATTTACAGAGATCCGGAAGATCTCATTACCAACACTTCCTTAGTAGAAGGTTGAAGGAAAGGTCTCATTTGGAAGACCAAATAAGCTGTAATATTGAAGACCTTGGTGAGGTCTCAAGGAGAAACAAGGAGAAGGCTTGGAGAGCCTTAGTTCAGAATTTAGAGAAGGCCATTAAAGGAGTTCCTAGGAGAACTCAAAAAAAAAAAAAACTAGAGAAAAATTTGGGACAATTGTCGCCATCCGACAAGCCCAAAAGGAGAAGAATTTGGCAAGGAGTGCCAAATTTCGAGGAGATTGCTAAAGACCTCAAGACATTCATATTCTTGAGAAGAGGACCGAGATCGAAGTCAGAATTCGACAAGGAAAAAGGAGCCTAACTTTACTACCAAACTTGAAAGGTTTGAAGATTGCCATTAAAGGCTAGAAGGCTCATTCGGAGATAGGGGTATACTGAATCTTCAACAAAATACTAAAGGGTTCTTGAAGGAAAACTCAGCTGCGATTTGGGGGAAGTCCCTACCAAATTTATGAGTTTCAAGAACAACATTTCAGTATAGAAATTGACTGTGAGAGAGCAGCAATCAAGACAACATTACTAGCTGCAGAACTTCAAATCGACAGAGAGCATTCTGAAGGAGAATCAAAATCACCATACTACAGTTTCAAAGCAGCAAGATAGAGGAGTTACTAAGCTACGAATTGGTGAGTTAAGGAGCTATTGTGGACAGCCAAGAATAGCTACAAATCCATCCAGTTAAAGGCAACAATAAGGTGACTCTAATCACCTAGCAATCCTTCATCTACAAAGATTATTAAGGTAAGCAACTTGGGTGCAAATAGGTTCATTAGTTGAACTTTAATTTGGGTTATTATCCAATTCCATTAAGCACCATTTTAAGTTCTTTAAAAGTTGCAAAAGAAGGTTGCATATTATAGTCTTCAAGGGGAGTGCAGAAGGAAGTTCTTTTAAGGTTTATACCTGCACATTAAAATAGGAGTTAGATATATATCTTCCTATTATTCAGTTACAACAAAGAAGACTACATTAAGTTACATAAGTTATAGTGCAATTACTAGTGCATGATTTAAGGTTCATTTACAGGAGTAATAAGGAGAAACTATTACTGCACTATATTAGTTATTCAAAGTTCACTAAGGATTCTTAGTTAAGGTGAACATTAGTGCAAAGTTAAACCTCTAAATGTTAGTTGCATGGTTAAGTGCTTGGATTCATTGGTGTTAAAATTATCCAAGTTAGAGGTTAGTGTTTTCTGAAAAGAAAGGCAACAATACATTGCTCTCAGGGATTAGAGCAAGCAATCGACATATCTAAGAAGCAAAAGAAAAGCTTCAAAAATCTATCTTCATTTATCCTCAAGCTATACAGTGAGGATTTGTCATATCAAAGGAGAAGAATAGCATAAAAGGGAGACAAAGAACTCTCAAAACTTTGGTGCAAAAATAAGGTATCTTATTTATGTTACATAGATGCACCATATCCCTCCTAAAGAGGACATAATATAGAGTGTCCCAAGACACTAAAGGCAACAAGTATCCTACGTCCGCGATCTGCTGAAACGTAGAAGACAGAGAAGGTGAGCCGACCTAGGGCACAAACGTCGGTTTGGGGTGTCTAAAAGACATCGTCATCAACAACTTATCCAACGCCCACGATTGCATCAACCTACAACACAAGTACCTACGTAAGGATAAAGGCAAGGGCAATGAATAACAGTGGAATATCAAGGAGAAAAATGAAGGTGCAATACCCAGTAAGGAGGCCATCATTGTTTGATATCTACATGGAAAAAGGACAACATTAAGGCCTATGTAAGAAGTTGCTTATCTCTTGCACTTCTACGTAAAAGATAGCACCAAAGCATACATAAAATAGCTATCATCTATCATCTACCTACGTGGATAGAACAATGCTAAGGATGAGCACGAATAAGCAAGGAGCTATACCCAAGGAAGAACTTGGAAGAACCGCCAGCTGAAACAAAGCCACCATTGAAGCACTCTTATTTGCCTTAACTGGAGACACCCACACAACAACTAAGCTCGTCCGGAAAGAAGACGTTGAAGACAAGCAACGAAGGGCATTTGCTGGCAAACAATATACAAGAAGGAGACGTTAGATGAAGGTTTACATGCATGAAACCTAAGTGCCACTTGGCACAAAGGGCATCTTCACCCTCTCATTCCTAACGCTCAAGAGAAAGGCACCTATTGGAGTAACGCCTTTCATCATCATTCTAACGCCCAAGAATCTTCAACGCCTACCAAGAAGAATTCCTACCTATGCCACGAAGTCTAACGCCTTCAAGGAACAATGTGAGTGAAAGAGGAGATGATAGAATCTTGGTAATGCCTTGTGCCACTTGGCACACACATCAAGAAGGCAAAAGCACGATTGCAGCCACCATAAAGAGGAGCACTCATAGAGGAAAATATATCCAAAATTGGCACTAAGTGGAGAACGTATTGAAGGCACGAAGTCAGGAGTCAAAGGCACATTTAAGACTATCATAAGGGACGTCCACCAAGCCTGTCATAAACCAGCAAGGAGGTACAACAGATTTCAAGGTGATTGAAGTCAAACATAGCGCCCATCTACCATACGAAGGTATTATCTCATAAGGCTTAATTATTTGCTTTCATAAGGAGTAATAAGGGATAGTATAAGGTTGAAACTATTATCACCATTTGCATTCACATTTATATGCAAAAATCAACCATACATTTGAAAGCAAATTTAAAGGAAGTTTAAATACTTAAATAGTTTAATATTTGCAATTAAAACCATAGGAGTTATAAGGGTTTCTACTTGGAGAAATTAAATTCTATTATTGCAAATATTATAGTTTTCTAATATTCCAAATTAGGGAGTTATAAGGTATACTACACCAAAAATATATTATTGGAATTTAGAAATATTAAACTATTAATATCAAGGGGTATAAAAAGAAGTTCTTCATTTACTTAAAGGAGTTGGAATTATATACTTAAACTTGTCTCATACTCATACTAAAGAGACAAAAGAAATCCAACCATAGAGAACTTCAAATTAAGTGCATAGTTCATTAGGAGAGATAAGGTGAAATAGAAGTTGATTATTGTTACTTACAAAACATTACAAAATCAACTCAAAAGTGAACTATTAATTACTAAGCACTTTATTAAGTTAGGGAGTTATAAGGATGTCTACTCCAAAGAACACATTAAGTAATGTAATAAGAAAAGGAGCAAGGAAAATACCAATATGGCTTAAAAGCATGATTGATGATTCAGAAAACTCAATAGAAGATGCAAATGAAAGAGAAGAATCAATAGAATGTAAAATAATTTCTAAAAACTCACAAACTAATAGTTTTGTGAAAGTAGATTCTTCAAGCACATCTTCTAATAAGATAGTAAAGAGAGGTGATAATAAAGATCATATTCAAAAGGTAGAAAAGAATATTGATCAAGAAGATCTCATACAGATCTATGAAAAAGGTAAAGTTAGAATAGCTTCAATTGTACACACATGGTTCAACTATTTCATCAAAGAATTAGATAAACATGATATTCCTAAAACAGATAACAAAGACATTAGGATATCTTTACTATGCACCTACTACGGGAAATATGGTCATGAGAAGGTTAACTGTTGGAGTTTCCATCCATGTAAATATTATGGAGGAAAATATCATCCTTCTTACTATTGTTACAACAAAGACAAATACTATAAAATATTCGAGGAGAAATTAATATTCAGATTAGATTGTTTCTTCCAAGCTATTGTTTCAGAAGCATCCACTAACAATGAGCTCAAGCTTGACTTTTGTGAAGATCAAGAAAACAGGTCATACAAGAAACCACTGAACAAAAAAGGAAGCAGTTATGATCCAGTTATGACTTGCAAAATTATGAGATCACTAGTCCATCAAGGATACTTAGAAGACTACATGATCAAAGATTCTTCCATACACTCAGAAACAACAAAAGGCAGTGAAATAAAAATGACCAAAAGAAAATACATGAAAAAAACCAGAAGAAGGAGAAGAACCATACCAAGTTGAATATTATTCTAAAGATAAAGATCCATATTGAAGACTAAAGTCTTCAATACCCAAATAATGTAATACAGGGGGTGTTAGAGTATATTACATCATTTGGGTCATGTAAATGTACCACCTTTGGTACATATCTAGAGTAGGAGTTTACTTCAAAGTAAAGTTAGTTACTTCAAGTATTATAATAAATGCACAAGTGTCAATGTGCATGTAGTCCACATGTACATGAGTCCTAGATAGAGTAAAGGCCAAGCAATCTATCTTTCTATATAAATGCCTCATAGGTAGTGTGTAAGAGAGAAAGTAGGAGAGAGTGATATAGTAACTACACAATGTGTAGTACACAATGTATGTGTGTGTAGTAAGGTACAATGTAGTTCTTTCATATACTTTCATGGAGTGTTCATGTCCTCCATTATATAGCATTGTACTATTTTCGTCACTCTCATTAATGGCATATTTCTAAGTTATTTGTAGATGTTCATTTCCTTATTTTCTTGCATATTATTGTGCCATTAGTTTTATAGTTATCTCAGATTAGTTATCCTACATCTTGTGGTTGTACTACCTCCCATCAAAAGCTAACAAGCTAGTAGTTAATCAAGTCACAGAGAAATGCAACAACAAGCACCATTACTTGAAATCATATAGGAATAGAGTATGAGATTTGATGGAATATTTTGATGCTTTAAACATCCACTCTATTCCTAGAAAACATAATATGTTGGCTAATGCTTTAGCCATTAAGGGTTCTAATTTTAGCCCTTCTTAAGATCTTGGATCATTAAAAGACAAAAGAGTTAAATTAGTCTTTCATCCTGCAATACCAAACAAACAGATTTTCTAGCAGGTTTTTGAGAATGATGATCAGATCATTGACTTTCTAGTGAGAGAAGTTTGCTTGTCTAATTTGCAGGAATATCTCCCCCAAGAAATGGATTGGCAAGATGTCATGCAGTTGAAGAATAATCATATCCCTAAAGGTTTGATTACACTAGAAAGCCTTTTTGATAATAAAGTTGGGAAGAAATCAAGAGCCATGAAAATTAAGGATGAGATCTATAAAGAGATTGAAGTAGAAAAGGATAAAAAAACTCAAGATTGGCATTCGTTGTTCTCCAAAAGAAGTGGAGAAAATAAAGGTCGTGTGCCTCAAATACTGTGATATTATAGCCTGTTTATATGAAGATCTTAAGGTATATGATAAAAAAATCATTCAACACATTATTAAGCTGGAAGCTAATGCAAAGCCTTTCAGGCAGAAGTTGAGGCCTATGAATCCTAAGATTGAATCCATAATGAGACAGGAATTGCTCAAACTACTGGAAGCAAAGATTATATACCCTATCAAACATTCTACATGGGTTGTTGACTTGGTCCCTGTCAAGAAAAAGAATGGAGACATCCGCTTATATCTTGATTTCAAAAACCTGAAAAAAGCATCATTGAAAGACCACTATCCTCTTCCTCAGATTGACCAGATTTTACAAATTGTTGCAGGGGCTGAGAGGTTTTCTCTATCGAATGGTTTGTTAGGATACAACTAGATTTGGGTGAAGGATGAAGATCAGTTCAAAACAGCCTTTACTACTAAGTGGGGTACCTTCGCTTCTCAGAGAATGCCTTTTGGTTTGTCTAATGCAGGGGCCACTTTTCAGAGAGCCATTGACTATGCTTTTGGAGAGTTGATCAATAAAGTCATTCTCATCTACCTTGATGATATGACTGTATTTTCCCATAAAAAATAACCTCACTCGAAACACTTGGAGCAAGTTTTTCAGAGTTTGGCATCTCCCTAAATCCAAAGAAGTCATTTTTTGCAGTCCATGAGGGCAAATTGTTAGGGCATGTAGTCTCCAAAGAGGGGATGTCAATTGATCCTGACAGAGTAAAATCAATATTGGCTCTTCCTCTCCCTATGAATAAGAAAGGCCTTGCAATCATTCTTTGGACAAATCAAATTTGTAAGGAAGTTCATTTCAGACTTTGCTCAAATTGTTAAACCTATTTTAGAATTGCTCAAAAAGAATATGGAGTTCAAGTGGACTGAAACAAGGAAGCAAGTTTTTGAGGCAATCAAGCAGGCCATTGCTACTGCCCCAATACTGGTAAACCCTGATTTTAGCAAGGATTTCATTTTATATGCCTATGGAGCTAAGGAGAGTTATGTAGCAATACTGACACAGAAGAATGATGATGGAGAAGAACACCCCATATTTTTCTAGATTCAAACTCTTCATGAGTACCAGACTAAATATAATTTTATTGAGAGACAAGTATTTGCAGTCATGAAATCATTGAAGAAGTTTAGACAATACTTGGCTCAAAGTAAAACTCTTGTTTATGTGGTACATCTAGATGTTAGAAATTTCATCTTACAAGGAGAGCTTGGAGACAAGAGAGTTGGTTGGATTACCAAGATTCAAGAATATGATGTAGAAATCCATCATACGAAGTTAGTCAGAGATAGAGCATTATGTCAGGAAATGACAACGAAAGCAGTTTCAGATCAAATATCAGCTTGTCAACCATCAGGATCTGAACAAAGTGGGGACAGTTCTCTAGAAGGTTCAGATTGGGTTGATCAGTTAACAAGTGAGTATGCCCTCCAGATATTAATGCTTCACAAAGAAGGAGGTATAGACTTCAAGCTTTAAAATATGTCCTTTTACCTGAAGGGATATATAAAAGAAACCTTGATGGAGTTCTTCTGAAATGTTTGAAAGACAATCAGAAAAAAAATAGATCATTGAAGAATTTCATGAAGGATTGTTAGGGGGGCATTCTTTAGGAAGAGTTACTGCTATGAAAATTATAAGGGCAGGTTATTACTGGCCTACTATATTTGCTGACACTTTCAAAGTAACGAGAGCATGTGATAAGCTTGTCCAAGTAGAATATATGTAGGGAGGAATAGAAATGCTTCATTCCCCCTTAAGCCTGTCCAAGTAGAAGAGCCTTTCCAGCAGTGGGGACTAGATTTCATTGGAGTCATAAATCCCAACTCTTCAGTAGGTCACAAATACATTTTGACTGCTACAGACTACTTTACCAGATGGGTAGAGGCAATTCCAACCCAGAGATCAAATCAAGATGTAGTGATCAAATTTGTTGAAAGCTTGATCACAAGGTTTGGTCTCCCTGAAGCCCTGGTAAGTGATAATGGTCCATCTTTCATAGGTGCAAGGTACATAGAGTTTGTAAGTCAATATGGCATATGCTTAAAGAATTCTTCTAACTATTACCCTCAAGGGAATGGATTAGCAGAATCCACTAACAAAAATCTACTCAGAATCCTGAAAAGAGCACTGAAAGATAACAAAAGAAGCTGGCACCTTCTCCTAGAACAAGCCTTGTGGGCAGATAGGATTACTATCAAGAAGTCAATCAAAACAACCCCTTATGCATTAGTGTAATGGGAAAGAAGCTATTCTACCCACTCATCTTGAGATACCAGCTCTAAGATTGGCCAGCCAAGATGATGAATCAGATCAGAATCCAATAGAGGCCAGATTGATGCATCTCCTACAGTTGGAAGAACAAAGGACCAAAGCATATGAAAGTTTTCAGAAGCACTCCATAAGCACCAAAGAATGGTTTGATAAGAAGGCCAGATTCAGAAAATTTAAGGTGGGAGATTCAGTCCTAAGGTGGAATGTAGAAAAATCCAAACAGGCAGTCACCAAAAATAATGCTTTCCAACTTCAAGATCAAGAGGAGAATTTACAGCCAATCCCGGTTAATGGATATCATCTGAAGTTGTACTTTGAGTAAGAAATTCTTTTTCATGTAATATATGTACATATTTGTATTATATTGTCTTTCTTTTAGCTTTTCAATACAGAGAAAAAAGAAAAATAGGGGCAGCGACTCATAACATGTTCCCAGCCAGGAGTCAAAAGAGTCAAATCTAAGGCCATGCGCTATTCCACAGTGTGTTCTGTGCCGCACCCAAAATGAATAAACAAAAGTTGGTTGTGAGCCATGACATGTCCTAGGCCATGACCAATCAACAAACGAAGAGTCACTTACAAGCTACGTCATTATTTTCACCAATTTAAATTTTGAATCGTGCGTCTGAGCGGTGGCTCATCTACCACATTAATGGCGAGGGGCATGCATGCAAAATATTTAAAGCTAGAATTCGACTGATTTTCATTTCGCAAACAGTGCTAAGTCCTCAAGAGTGGTAACAACTAGTTGAAACAAATTTGCAGAACGTCAAAAGAACAGTTTCAGAAGTTTTCTCATAAATGGCACCGAAAGCTGCAAAGCAAGCTACTCAGCGGGAAGGTGGTGAAGTTGAGAGCTACATTGATAAAGCAAAGGTAGTAGCTAATACAAAAATGACATGGAAAATGAGAACTAAGCTCAAGAGGGAAATTGATTATAATTTCTTTGAAGGGCTACCAATTTCACTCCAAGGTACTTGTGTTGTCTGCTCTCTCTTGTCATTTTATATCTGTGATTTTGTCCATCCCTGTCCAAAATTGATTTTTGCCATTGTAAAGTTCTATGACCCTAGGGCTAAAGTAGTAAAAACAACCAAGGGCAAAACCTTTTTCAATATAACTGCACAAGCTTATCGTGACCTTTTTGCTATGGGTAGAGACCCACCTGTAAATCCCAAGCCCTTCGACCCACAAGACCAAGCTAGGTATTATTCATTGAAGGGTCATCCTTAGAATGGTGAACATTTTAGAAAATGGGTTTATAGCCAGTTCAAAACTATAAGGTCTAGGGATACTTTTCCCGACACCCCAATTGCCACCGAGAATTTTGCCTACCCAGAACTCTTCTCCATGTTAGCATGCCTGGCTGGTTTGGATTCTGACCAGTATGTAAGAGATTGCGGATATAGCTATAGTTTAATGTATTTCTAATGAAAATATGTATAGAACGCCTATGGGAGACGGTAATAGATCAATTTACTTTGATTGGCCGGCCTTCCTCTCCAAGAGAATGCATGAGCAACTGGTGATGATGAAGAAATATTTTGAAGCCCCCTCTTTCAGACATTGCTCTAATTTGGTTTGGATGTTTCTCAGTGTTGTAAGGCAAGAGATGCCTTGGATCCCAATAATAGATAAAAATGATAATGGAGATCCTATACCAATCTATACATGGATAAATCTTCTGAGGAATATTGAGTCTTACTATAGATTCAATATGGAATTTTTGGGGCCTACCCTAAAAATTATGTATGGCCAATATCCCAGAATTCCTCCTCTAGCTAAAGAACTATTGCAAACAAAGCAAGTTGAGGAAGGAGACTGGTATATTTTGACTAAGGGCACAATCATTAGACTCTATGGCTTCACTAGGAAACCATTCTTGCTTCCACATTTTGTCACTAGTAGAATGTTGGCATTAGAATATTGTAGACAAGCTGACTACATCAATGTCACCTTTGGCACTAGGAAAGGAAGAAAATGGACAATGGTTTACCCTCACAATGTGGAAGATATAACAGTAATGAGGAAGGGTCGACATGAGCAGATCACTCAGTATTTGGAGAGACTTGGTCTTATGTATCTTCCACAAAGATGGAGATATGATCCAGATAATAAATTTTTGGAAAAGCTAACTGCCCTCAATGGAGAGAGGGCCCCTAAGTTTGAAAGGAATTTGAGGCCTCAAGTTGAAAAGCACAGAAATAATAAAGAGAGCTCTCCATTAGAGTGGAATGTTAGACATATGGAACAACTTGCCCCCTTGGAGAGACTTTTATGAACAATTAGTCAATTATGAACCTAAAAATAAGAAGACCCACCAACTGAAGGAACCCAAAATCAAAGAAATGGAGGAAAAGCATGGTTGGGATGAGGGCAAGGTTTTGGAATGGTGGAGAATGAGAGTAGAGATAGACACTATAAAGGCTAGGTTTGGCCACCAAGTAGATACTGATTTCTCTGAGTTATATGACAAACATATTCAGACTTGGAAGGCCAAGAATGGTAGAAGCTTAGCATTGAGCTATAAAAGGGTAGAGACAGAGAAAACAGAGAAGGGTAAGGCCAAAGGAAAAAAGTCAGGAGGAAAAGGATAGAAGAAAGACCAAACACCTCCAACTTCTCCCTCCCCACCTTCACAGCAAGATGTTGAGGATACTACAATAGCTTCACCACTAGTGACCAAAGAAGCTCAATCTACTTTTGAACCTTCATAGGAACAATTGCAACATTATACGATGGGGGCTGAAATGATGAAAAAGATGCAATATTCTAGTGGCGGTCTGGGTAAAGATGAAACAAGAAATATAGAGAATATTCAAATAGAACAAAGGCCAAAATATCTTGCCTTGGGAGGAGAATTTTCTTCACAGGACCCAATGAGAGATGAAGCAGAGGACAACTTTGTATTTACTCCTATAAAATTTACTATTGTAGTCCCTTCAAAGCCATTAAATCCCCCGATTTTAGAGGTTGCACTACAAACTACACAACATCAAGATGATACTCAGAAGGGTAAGCCTGTAGTACCTATTGTATTCAAAAGGAAGGTAAAAGATTCAATAGGGGAGGCCAAGAAAGAAGTTAGCAAGAAGAAGAAATTGGATCAAACACAAACAGTTGAACAGACTCAAGTTACAACTACAGAGCAACCAGTTCAACAAGTACAACAACAAAGTGTTGATGACATCTTTCAACAATCTACTTTGGTAGGTAGAGGTATGATTCCTATCCCTTCTTCTCCTTCTCCTTCTCCTTCCCCAAAGAATTCTCCCTCCCATTCTCAAGAGCAAAAGGAACAAAAGATAGCATCCCCACCTCATAATTCCCCACCATCTTCACCAGTTGTTCCATCATCTCACTCCATTCCATCTCCACCTCATTCATCAAAAATCCTAGTATCATCATCTCCCACTCACACCCCTTCACCTCCAAAATCATCACCATAGATATCAGTAGGGGAACAAGCACTCCCATCTTCTCCACCATCTTCCACAATTGTAACATCTATTGCCATTTCAACACTTGTTACAACCCCTACAATAAGCACAGATTCCACCATTATTACTACCACACCCTTTCCATCTATGCCAGGTCCATTTTTCCCTTCACTCATCATTGCTTCTACTCCTACAAATCACCCTACAACAACTTCTTTGCAGAAGGTCAAGAATGTCTCATAGAAGATCCAAAATTTTTGGAGCAAGAAATTAGCCCAGCCTTCTAAAAATGTTGCTCGATTGAGGAGAACTATGATTGTTGATCCTGTGGCTAGGCAAAGAACAACAATCTCCCTCACTCCTCTTGTTAGCAAACTAGAGGAAGACATGACTACAGAAGATTATCATCTAGAAGAGCATACTGAAGATATTACTCAATTGCCCATGGAGGATGAATTGGTTATAGCTAAGGCTCATCTTGAGACCATCTATGTCCAGAGTGATATTTGCAAGGAGAAATATGAGAAATTTGAGGAGAATATTGAAAGGTTGGAAAAAACAATCAACAATCAGAAAAAGGTAGAGAAGGTTGTAAGAAATGAAGCCAAGAACTAGCAAAACAAATACCAAGAGGCTATCAAATTCAAAGAGCAAGCTGAGGAGCTGAAGAAAAAGAATGAGGCTCAAGTCAAAGAGATACAAGCTTTAAAACAACAGCTTTAGGTTGAGAAGGCTAGAGTTGCAGGTTTCTCCAAGGACAAAGTAAAGCAGATCCGAAAGCAAATATGCGTTGAAATTATAGAGAAATGTTCAGAGATCCAGCCTATGATTGATTACATGGATGAGGCTAGCCATTTGTTGCAGGCAACCAAGGAAGACTTAGAGAAGTTTAATGAAGAACTACAACCAATGGTGTTGCAAGCAGAACAAATGTATAAGTTGTCTGAGAACAGATTCAATGTTGCTGCTAAGCCCATCTCAAATAAAGCATGGAATACTGCAAGGTTAGTGGCCAGAATTATCCTCAAGAAAAATAAGTTGCTCCAAAAGGGATGGCTACTAATGGATAGAATCGAAGGTAAGCTCCAAGAGATTGTAGATGCCAACAAAGAAATGATGCAATATGGTTTTGAAGGATTCTAGAATGAAGACAACATCCTTTTATCAGAAGAAGACCTTCAAACTAACTTAACATCAATCATGCAAGATGAGTCTGAAATAGATGCCTGGGAGGACCCAATCAATCAGGATCAAGTTTCTTAGCTCATAAAATATTTAACTAGGCTTAAATATTTGATGGAAGATCTGGTAGATAGGGGACATTCCATGTCTTATGAGGAAACTACCAAGCTACAGTTTGCCCATCAATAGCTCAAAGAGATGACCAATCCCACTAAATCAACCTAGGATCAAGCCTTAGAAACATTGAATCAGATGATTCAACTATTTGGAGCAAAAGCAGAACAAGAGGCAGATTAAGAAGAAGAGGCTAATGAAGAGGAATAAGAGAGCGAAAAGGAGGAGGCCAACACAGAAGATCATATGCAAGATGCTGAAGAAGTACCAGAAAAGGAAGTAGAGGAACAAACCCAACAGGAAGAAGCACAAGAAGAATGAGGATCTCCTGTCGAGAAGACACATTTTTTAGTGTTGTAGTTGTCAGAGAAGCCCTAGGAGCATGCTTTGTGAATGTTTTGATCCTGACAAGTGTTAGAGGCAGCAAGGAAAGCATGAGCAGGAAGCTTTCATGCGAAAGTCATGCCATTGAGCCTTTAAAGGAGGAGCAACCCTGATGATGGGACATATACATATATTTTGCCTCTTACATTGCTTCTATGTGAACTGTTACTCTCTGAATATCCTCATAAATGTTCAAGAGAGTGATGGTCACAAGGAAGTTATACCTTGAGATATAACTTTGCAGCTAGTTGGAGTCTATTCCATTTTCCATTTCCCTTCATCCATTTTTCATTCACACTTCCTTATTTCCCCATTATTCATTCATCCATTCATTCGTCCACTCATCCCAATCTATTTTTCATTTATTTTCACCATCTCCATCAATTTCATAACATCTATCCATCCACATTTTGACTCCAATTGCCCAAAGGATAAGGCTTTGAGTTATCAACTTTGCTAGCAAACTTCCCCGAGAGGCGCCAAAATTTAGGCCCAAAAGGCCACATACTTAGAAAACTTTTCCCATATTTTTTCTAAGTCCCAAAAGGTGCTTCAAACCGCAACAACAGGTCAGCGTAGCATGCTCTAGACCGAGGTCAACTCAGTCAAACGAGCACAAAAAGAGAAAGAGGCTTGCGACAAAGATTCTACACCGCGCGGCCTACAACATGGTTCTATACCACAGTCAGTGCAGTCAAAGATGGCAGGGCAGCATTTCAAATTGTGGCTCACAGCACGGTTCCATACCGCGCGGCCCATCACATGTATCTATACCACCCGCCTCAGTGCATGGTTCTATGCTACAGTCAAACTCCTGAGTTTGATAATTCAAATAGCAAGCCAAAACATAGTTCTCTACCGTGCGATCTATCGCATGGTTCCATGTCGCGCATTTCAGCTCGTTGTTCTGCGTCGCGGTCAACAAGATCAAAAAGGCTACTTAGGAGATCAAAAGAGCGGCTCAGAACATGGTTCCACGCCACGTGGACCAGAGCAAAGTTTCAAAAAGCACATCTCCGAGGATAAAAGCACCCTTGTCCCAGGCTGCGGTCAAAGCAGTCAAACGACTCAAATGAGAGTTTCAAGCGCTGGATTAGAACATGGTTCTATGCCGCGAAGGATGAAGATTGAAAAGGCAAGATAGGCTCTAAGCCGCAAAAAGCTCCAGGTCACGAGGTGTTTTGTTAAAAGCGCACCAAGCTTTCAAATGAGTTAATCTTAGTTGTTCGATAGTAGATCAATGGTCTACATCAAAAGTGGCTCGAATCACATATAAATGCAAGATTTGATGTGGCATAAGATAGCAGACCTCTATTCAAGTTGTTTCTAAGTTGAAGCTAGTAGCAAGAAGATGAAGCGATAGAGAATCAAGATCCATGAGCTGATTTAGTTTGCAGATCTACTATGAGGCAGCCACGACAAGAACAAGATATGACCTTGATTTTAGATTAACCAGATCTACAATTGGGAGCCATGAGAGTCGAAGTAGCTTGCAGAAGCCAAGTTGCAGAAGATCGAAGGATTGCACAATTTCCTTCTTTCTTGGATCTAATAGAAGGCTGCCACCTTAACATCTTGTTGATCTGGCACTCCAACTTCTTTGTAATGTTCCTTATTCTTTCAAATATTTCAAATTAATGCAAAACTATAAATAGAGGTCGAACCCTCACTTTCAAGGGTCGGCTCTAAAGTGTTTGCTTGCCCTACTGTATACACTTTCTATAAATCAATAGAAGGAGCATTACTTGGATGTTTGCCTCAGACTTGTGTCTTCTTTCTTTTGTGGATTATCAATCTTTGAAGCCATTTCTGCTACTATTGCTATGGTTAGTCTATTCTGTTGATATTGGATTGCTAGCTTAGAGCAAATTGAAATGCTTCATTTCTAAATGTATGCTTGTAAAGAATTCTATTTCTGTTAGTCAGAGTATCAATCTAATTCTGCTATTTGGATTATTGATGCCCTAGATGTTTGAAATAATTCTTGAAGTATGCATATATGCTTTAATGTTGAAGATTACTGAGTTTTGAATGTTGTTAATCACAAGTATTGTTTGCTGGAAATTGAGTTGTCAGAGGTCTTCTATAGATGCCTATGTTGTTAGCTTTATCCATCCACTATTGAATCATTACTTTCTAAACCCTTTCCTTTTTCTATCCCTATTCTTATACATTTAACTGAGCTTAAATGAGTCAACATCCAATTAGTTGACAAGGTATACCAACCTACTCTGGAGGTTGGATTAAAAGCAATTTTGATCCATCCAATGTTGGGGTCAGGGTTGTGATTAGCGGGTGTTCGCCTTCTTAAAACCATTGCAGATGATAGTCACAACTCGAATTCACATTGATGTCAATTCAAATGCCAACAATTATCTCTCCATTGTATATCTTGCACACATACATAGAGACACATATATAATGGAATGTGACTCTTCATATGGAGCACCCTTGGCCTTCACTCTTCTTGAGACTCTTACTTTCCTATTCTAAGGACACATGTGCACATGGACTATTATGCACATTTACATTTTTTAATACTTTGTGCATTATAATAATACTTGTGCATTTATTACATTGGTTAAAGTAAATACTCACACTCTGATCTAAGACACGCTCCTAATATAAAGATGTACCCAAGGTGGTACATTAGCATGTACCAAATAATGTAATATTCTTCAACACTTGCTTTAGGAGACACCATTTAAACCACACAACCTCCAAGTCACATTCCACAAGATTCATCACACTGACTTCAAAGAAACATCATAGTTTTGAAAATCAATTGCCCTAAGTTCCAATGTGTTTACTAAGACCTAGTCACCATTGTGAATATCAAGCCTAAGCATGCAAATGAAGAACCTCTATGCATACACAATTTCAAGAGAAAGCATAATGATTACCCATAATCAATCACCAAGTCTCATCTCAAAGTGTTAGCCAATGATCAAGATTAGGAGAGTTGATCACCCACTTAGTGATCTAGCCCACATAGCCACCCAAATATTTTACTAATTTGAGAGAAATTTTTGCACTCATGCAAAATGATTTTAATCATAATATGTAATGAGGACAAACCTCTATCTATATTTATTACTTATACACAAATGCTCATATTTAATGTTAACCCTCAAGTTGAGTCAGAGAGACCTACCCGGTTAACACATAAAATATTTATTTACTCCACTCAACCCAAGGAGACTACATTTAAGTAACTCGTTGTGTGTATACAATAGTTTTAGCCTCCCTAGAATATCATAAATCAGTAACTCATGGAGATGCAACTCAAGATTATATAATATCACTATTATGTAAAGGTTTAATGGTGTTAGTCTACATTGTAGTTTGTCTAGTAGTGTATCTAGGCGATACAGGGATGATTGAGCACAAAATAAAAGGGAATGGACCTCCTTACATCTTAAATGAAGTCTAACCTAAGCTTACCAATAATATAAAAAATAAATAGAACACAAAAAGAATGGTAATCCTATGATGTCTCAATAGGAAGTGGTGTCTACGTATAGCGTGTCCATAATAAGTTGAACTTGTTACTGTATACAAGAGCATGTCCTCATGACTTTATTGGTATCTTGAGTAATAAGGGTAGTTCAAGTGTTCTAACATATGTTCCATGGATTTTTAGGACAACAAGAAGGTGGGACGATGGGACGCATCTCCAAGACGATAGGGGTATGGTCCCAAAATCCAAGTAAGCAAGCCTAAATTAGATTTTCTAAGTAGAAATTATAAATAGGTAACAAAGTGAACATCAAACATTCGTCAAATAATGAAACACCCATCATGTAACAACTAACAAATATGAAACTAACACTAAATGAAGACCATAGGCAATGAGGATTTTGAATTCATTGATTCAACTATAAGTAAAGTTCCAATAACATAAACAAAATGAAATCAAATGGCAAAATACCAAGGCCCAAAAATAGTGCCCCTAGAGTACTAAGCAATGAAATGTCCAATCATCCTCATCTGCGGCATCATGTATATTTCCATAGGTGCCCTCATGTATATTTCCATAGGTGCAATTTGACAAATTCAGTCTTTTCCTCAAGTGACAATTGGCCACAACCTCACCGCCTCTGCTCACATGTAGGTGAGTGCAATCCCTTGTACAGATGTCATTGAATAAAAAATTGCAAGCATCGCACTTGTATTGATGTGTCCCTCCTAATTTTTTTCTTGGCGGCAATACTACTTCTCTTATCTGAGTTTAAAATAGTCATAATTGCATCAAGGGTTTGTCTTTTGAAAGGCCCCTTCGCTTATCGTTTCAACAATGCAGATGGAAAACCAATGGCGGGGGCTACTGATCCACCCACACTTGCAACAGAGCTGTCCCCTGTTCCACATCCACCCACATTACGCCTCTGTTCGCCTTCATATTCTTCCATTTCTTCAGGGAGAGGGGCAGCACCTTCATCCAAACTTATGTGTTGTTTTGTTTTCAAAAATAGCAATGCAAATATTTAAAATAATAATAATAAATACAAGTTCAATACTTCAAATTCAAAGTCCATTGTTCAAACCCTAACCCTTTCTGAATAGTAAATAGAAAGAATTCCTCATTTTTTATTCAAAAACAAATTTTAAAAACAACATAAAAAAATGTTTTAATTATGAAAGTTAAAAGATTTTTTAAAAAATGAATCGATCTACCTGTACAATGGTGAATGCAATGAAAACTTAAGAAGTTTAAAACTAAAGGATTGAAAGCCTAACCCTTCCCACATATTGCAAAAATTGGGAGAGAAAAAATAACTAGCTCTACATTGTAGAAATAGATTTATTTGTGAAAATTTAATTTAACCAAACAAAAAAAAAGACGAAAAAATCTACCTAGAACAAAATCTTGCTTGAAGACTTGAAGTAGAAATTTGGGCCTTGAAAACTAGAATCCCTTTCTCCTGGTTTAAGCTCTTTTCCTCCTCCTTGACACTGCTCTCATCTCAGGCTCTTGCTCTTGTTGCTGCACTTCTTCCATTGTTGTCTTTTTCTTGCTTTTGCTCTTCTTTTTGTGTGTTTTCCCCGGCCTGCTGGCCAAACTCTCTCTCTCTTTTTTTAACTGTTCATTTTTATTTCTAAATTTTTATCACCATGGATGCCATCCAGGATGCCCAACCATTCCAGGGATGGCTAAGATGTCTAGCTTGCATCCTGGAATGGCATCCCATGGATGCCCTGTTTCAGGGATAGCCACCTCCTCTCCAGGGAAGAACTGTTCCAAAAATGCCCATGCCAACACTAATCCAGTGGTTAGCATCAAGGATGGAATAATGTCTCAAGATTTGACCCACAAAAGGTAAAAAGGAACATTACCAAATAAGGGAAAGTAAGGGTAAATAAACCCAATCTAAGAAATTTCAAAAAATCCCTTATAAGATAGTTGCATTCAAATTACATGCTGACAAGGGGTACCATCTCGGACTACTGAAAATGAAATAATAAAGTTAGTACACTTTCCTCAATCATTAGGCAATGTGTGCTGAAGAGTAAAATCAAAAAATTGCAGAAAGTTCAACATCCAGTTGGCCCACATAAACAACATTCTCAGATGCCTAACCACAGGACTCTCCTCTTACAGCCACAGGCATCCGAAGGTGTCAATAACTGCTATTTTGTACTCAACCAGGGGAATGATGAATAATGTCAATAAAAACCAAGATTCTATCTTGGTAAGTTAGGAGCGCCTTTGGTGCAGGAAGAAGGGCCCTTGCTAGATCTAACATCCCAAACATCCCAAATGCCGATTCTGACATCCCTTCTGTTCAGGAAGTAATAGTTGCAGATATTTGACCAAGTACATTCACAAGCAGTTGGTGGCAGAGAGATTTGTGCTAGACCAACCATGACGAGAGACAAGGAAGCCAAGTATGTGTTATTGTCCATTTGTTCAGCTCCTTTCATCCTTAACAGAAGTGAGGATGTGGTAGCAAGATGTTTTTAGCTTCTTTTGATTGCTAGCACAATTTGTGTTTTGGTTAATTTATCATTCACACAGTTGGAGGAATGTAGCCATGGGATGAGATGGCAAATTCTCTGCATGGTGGAGTGCCTTCTTGGAGGCAATTTCAACATGTTTGAATGGAAAAGAGATACAAATGGCAGTAGATTAGTTGCATTCATTTCAGTAGAACAAAAGTTACCATATTGCAGGAGCTCGCTCGGAGATCTCTTGTCAAATGGGATTTTTAAAATATTATGTATGCCTGGAGAAACAAAGTTTATAATTTTAATCATACTATCTAGTTCTTATTTATTAGATATCTATCTATTAGATAGGTTTTCTGCTTCAAAAAATGCAATAAGAGAGTTTGTTTTTAAAATTAAATGAAGAGGGAATAAATTTAAATAAAAAACTGAATACCCAGAGTGCATGTAGTTGGAGTATTTCCACCAAGCAAGCACCCTGTGGTCACAAAGAGACAACCACATACTCAAGTAATTGAAATATGTCATCTTTTACAATATACAACATATTAAAGGTAAAGAATTTTATCTTTTACTGGATCATATACATGTACCCATCAGGTTCAGCAATATTTTTAGCTGAGGAATTATAAATAAATAAATATATTAATATGTGGCACTTTCCATGGATTAAATTAAAATCAAAGATGAGGCAGTGCCTAAGACATGTGATAATGCATCAGGTTAAGCATTACCCATTTGTGCATGATAGACCAGTAGTGAATGCCAACCTCGTCTACCCAAGAATAAAAAAGTGCTTTTAATTGATACATAAAGACACGTCTGAATAGAAATGCCACATAAATTCATGAAAATATAAAGGCTTTTTTTGGTAACTCTGCCCCAATACAACTATCCTTTTGAAAAGAAAATCTGCATTGATTTCATTTATATAACTAAAAAAAATTATTCAAATAGGTGTTTTCCTTGTCTCTATTAGCTTACAACATGTTCTTCCTCTTCCTCAAGAGGGATTCCTGGCCGCCAAGTCGTACCATCAGGTCCATCCATGAGAGCAATTCCCATAAGAGCTAGTTTTCTTCTGATCTTATCAGATTCTGCATAATTTTTTGAAGCCCTTGTATCCGTCCTTTCTTTAATAATTTGCTGTAATTCATCCTCAGTAAGCCGTGCCCTTTTCAATGCCAATCCTTTCAAATGTAGCAATACCTGGTATTCATTGAATTACATAAAAATTTCCACAAAGAGAAGATATGCCTTCTTACATGAAAGGTGCCCATTATGAACTTTGTTGCCAGTATAACTTTATGGGTTAACTATTTCTATTTGAACATACCTCAGAATAGTTGGGGCACATCAGCCCAAGAACACTCAAAACATCCCTGACTTCCTTTTCCAAGACATCAAGAGATTCCATTCTTAACTTCTGTTTACGTCCCTGCATAAAGCATCATGATTGCATATACTCAGTGGGAAACATGGATTGATAGATCTTCACTACAAAATGAAAAATAAAATAAAAGAATATAAGGGAAGGCAAATGCATGCTTTTAATTTGCATCTAAGGTACAAAGAAGAGATTCTTGCCACTTTTTACATGTACAATGAGAGGTGAAGATATGCAGGATATTCAAACTAGATTGTGAAAATGGAAGGGAAGTCCATAATCTGAGTATGATAAGTGATTGTCTGCATGCCTTACAAACAACTCTGAGAATGAGTGTGAACCTGGCGAGTAAACATTAGATCATTCATGATCCTGAGTGGTTCTGATAGTGCAGCCAAAGATATATGAGCATGCAAATCATCAGACATTGAAGATGCAAATGTGCCACGTATTTTGTTAATGCAGTCAGTAACATTGTTTGGGACAGGTTGATCTGCACTTTGCCTGGCATATCCAGACAGACACTCTTCACAGTCTTGCAAAGTCTGCAACCAATCTATGGGCACAATCAGTATGTACACATAAGAGAAACTTATTACCAGCAAAACTCCTCTGTCAAACACTACATTAAAACTTCAATCAAAGGGCATATTTTGCTGATTACCATACCTGATAGATATAAAAAATACGGTCTGATGCATTTTCCAACTGGGATTTCGAGTAGTTAAGAGGAGAACGGTAGTGTACACCACTCAAAAACAGTCGCAAAGATAATGGATGATAAGATTCTAGGACCTGGAAACCAAAACTAATGATTACTACATATATAAAAATACATAATTATATTGAACATAGTGATGCAAGTGATGCAATTTTGCTTGGGCAATTAATTACCAATAGCATGGAAAAAGATGTTCTAGTCATCACATCAAACATACACAATCTTGAAGCATAAGTTTATTGTGAAAAAAATTGTTTGAAGACTGCATTATTCTTCTTACCTCACGAATTGTGAAGAAGTTGCCTAAAGATTTAGACATCTTTTCAGCATCAACTGTTACAAAGCCATTATGCATCCAATAGCGTACATTACTACACTTACAAGCAGTACAGCTCTGAGCTATTTCATTTTCATGATGTGGAAATACAAGATCGATCCCTCCACCATGGATGTCAAAAGAGTGACCCAAATGTGAAGCACTCATTGCACTGCATTCAATATGCCAGCCCGGTCTACCAGGACCCCATGGACTCTCCCAAAAAGGTTCACCAGGCTTTGCACTCTGTGACAATTAAAAGCAACCCTTTAAGTATTAGCTCACAGATAAGGCAAACTTAATTGCTTCTCAGAACCTTGATCTCAAAAACATTAACCAAAAAAACTAAGATTTTAACTTCTTCATGTCAACTCACTTTCCATAAAGCAAAGTCTGCAGGATTTTGTTTTCGTGAATCCACTGCAACACGCTCCCCAGCTCGATTGTCATCCAGTTTGCGCCCAGACAAACGACCATATTCAGGGTAGTTATCCACAGAGAAGTACACATCACCATTCTCTACTACATATGCACAGCCATTTCTGAGGATCTATCATGAGAGAGAAAGCATTTCGTCATCCAAAACTGAAGCTCAAATAAGAGAGATGGTGATTATTCAGCATAATAGTAAACCTGTATCCATTTCATAAACATGCTTACTGAACTACTCATTTATGGTTCGAATTTTGATACACATCATTAATGCTTATAATATCTTGTAGCAATCATTTATTAAGTTCACAATGGTCTAATTCTGTTGAAATGCACACTTAAGAACTTCAATATTGTTTGTATGATGTTCAAAACAACCTTCACTGTTACTGATAGATCTATGCAGGCATCCAGACTCCAGAATTTTTGTAAGTAATATATCCCCATACCAAAAGCTTCCCCATTTTCCAATAGAAACAAGTTGCATGTTGTCAGGAACAAGATGAGTCGGACTGTTAAGGGATTCAAAGCAGAAAAAGGTTTCAACAAAATTGTCTTATTAAAATAACTGTCAAACTTCGGCCTAGCAAATAAGATTGCAAGAGCCATATCCTCAATCAAGTATCAGCAGGTCAGGAGATTTGGATTTACTCTTCTAGTGTTTTCACATTACAAGAAATTTGACTTTATTATGGCACAAATCACTTCCCCTTCCATCACATGCAAGTTGTAATGATGTTGTGACTGGTGACATTAACAAATATTGGAGAGAAGGTTTAGCTGCTTTCCTTAGAAAGGAACACAACCTGTTTTTGCACGTGATAGTTCAAGCCAGTAGATTGTCTGCTGGATTCGATAAGAAAGCTTCCTAAAGCTGTTATTCCAATTGATACTGTCAAGAATCATATTTGGATATTGAAAGAATCCTCTGAATTCTCATTTCATGGGAATTTGACCATTAAAGATACTATGAGAATAGGCATTAGCAAACTGGTATATTTGTGGCCAAATTGAGGTTATATTGTGCGTCAGAGGCTATAGTACCTTGTTATCTTCCAAACAGGAGCATTGTGAAAAATGTTTCCAATGCAGACAATAGTCTCTTAATCATTCTAGTATTTTTACAAACTACTGATCAACTGGCATGGATCTAACTTAAGAATTCCCATCAAAGCACCAGTACAGATCCATTTCATTGTGTTGATGTTGGAATTCCGAAACAAACTATCCTTAAAGGCGAGCTACTCCAGACTCTGTAGCTGGGATGAATGCAGCAGTAATCCAAGACATCATCAGCTGTCTCAGGTAAATAAGATCTTATTCAAATGAACACAGCATCTGATCACTCTAAGCAGGAATATGATACCTGCAAACACTCAACATTTTCTGGAGAAAAAATCAAATTTACCTTCTACTCTTGCAAGAGATCTGTATACCAATAATGAACAACAGGCTGCTCAAGCCAAGGCTAAGAAATTATGCAAGAATCTTCTGTCCAGTGACTTAGTGTCCGGTTGACACCAGGGGGGGGAGGTCTACTCATATCATTGATTTATTCAAGCATCATCTTACAGAACATGACTGCTTTCAACTAAACAAAGTCGTCTTAAGAAATAGATAACCATCATTTTATCCAGAAAAGGTTCAATAGAAAAATGTCCTTTAAATAACTATCATCATGCATCTAGTTTCCTACAATATTCCTCGCCTAAACTTCTGTGCTATGCTTCAAGCAGTGTCAGTCCACACTTTAAAATGACTGACGAAGTGTTTTCTCTCATAATAAAGAAAGATTTTTTCAGAAAGGGTCAATTAACTAGGAGAAAATGGCATCGTATGACGAAGTGTTTTCTCTCATAATAAAGAAAGATTTTTTCATAAAGGGTCAATTAACTAGGAGAAAATGGCATCGTAAACCTTTGATTTACGATAGCACAGCAGGTCATTTGGATAGCACAAATATAACAAGGTTTATGTCTAAATTTAGTTTAATATACAGTATACCCATTTACTATTATGGCATGCCTACTATGACAATGCCATGAAATGGGAAAATAACAGTAAAGACAGATCTATGAATGAACAAGAAAGTGCCTGATGAAGTTACAGATCTGAAATAGAATACACCTACAATTCCAAGGTAGAAGATGAACTTTCCCAAATGTTATAATGATTGAGTAAACAATTCATATACAAGAATAGAAAATAAAAAATACTATTGTATGTCTGTGTGTGAGAGAGAGAGAGACCCTAATAACCATAATAACTATTAAGGGCTTGCTTTCAATGTCCTTTCTAACTGACTTAATGCTTCCATATTTGTCTTGCAAATTCTGGCTTGTATCCACCTATCTCACCTTCATACTTGGGAGGTGCCCCCAAGCTTCATGTCCTAGTATCTCAAACCTATTGCCTTGGGCTCTGATGCTGTACACATGTATTCAGGCAACACGAGAAACAACAGAAGAGAAGAAGACTCAATAAGATGCATCAATCCATGAATTTATATTAAGGGGGTTAAGGGGTTAGGGAAATACCTAATCCTTCCAATTACTTTGTGTCTAGACAAGCACTACCCCTAACACTTTATTAAAAAGTAACATTGTTAGATATATATATATATATATATATTTTGGTAAAAAGGATTAAAGAATCAAATTAGTTGAAAATCAGATTACATCTCCTGCCTTTCCAGGATTGAAGGCTTTTAAGCCAAGTTTTAACAGAGGATGTAGGACTATTCTCCCTCACATCTAATCTACTACAGCTATCTATACAAAAAAAGAGTAACCATGTAAAGCAAGGATATATAAATCTATATACAACAAGCAATATTATCATCAATGGTAAGAATGGAAAAAAAGAGCTTCTCTGGTCCGCCGAGGCCATCATCTGGGAGGTTATCCCTAGAAAGTGAAGTCTCCTCGTTCAAGAGCCCATCTACCACCCTGCATCTACCACCCTGTTCTGATCTCTAAAGATGTATATGAAGTCCACTACCTCAAAGCATTGTTGGGTCAACTATATTTGCTCAAGTATTCTTTGTATTCTCCAATCTTTATTCTTTTGCTTGCCTGGTCTTTTAAGTGGTTGATCATAATTTGGGAGTCTAATTCCACCTGAACTTTCCTCCACCCCACCTTCAGAGCCTTTTGTAATCCCCTTAAGATGGCATATCCCTCTACCAGGTTGTTGGATAAGATACCAAGGTTTTTTACGAAGATAAAAGCAGGGGCGCCATTCGAAAGGAGACCTATTGCCCCCATACTCGCTCTTCTTTGATTTCCCCTTGAGGCATCCTTACAAATCTTACCTAGTCCCTTTGGAGGAGGTTTCCAATTCCCAGTTCTGATTACTTGTGCATGATTTGGGGTTACCCTTTTTGATGTGACCATCGTTGGAGACACTTGTAATCTAGATATTATCTAAATCCACTTTTGGTTAGGATTTTGGGGCTCTTTTAACAGGTATTGGATTGACTCCCTCATATTGGCTATGATCCTTTGCCAGACAAAGTGGTTGTCTCTATATTCCTGGTTGAAGATACAATTATCTCTCCTTCCACAAATTCCACAGAAGGAGAGTCGTCCCCACCCAAAAAATCTGCCAAGTGGGTTGGTCCATTTCCTCTTGTTTAGGCCACTCCCTCCAAAGTTGTTCTATAGAAGATATCTCAGACCAGCAGATGCCTAGAAAAGTTGCCATCTGTTTCCATAGTTTGATTATGATGGGGCATTCTATAAAAAGGTGAGAGATTGTTTCCTCATTCTCCCAACACATCTCACATCTGAAAGGCCCATGCATCCCTCTTTTCATCAATTTTTCTCCTTTAGCACCCTTCTATGAAGTAGGCCAAATGAAGAATCTAACTTTGGGCAAAGGCTCTATGCCTATAGCTGCACGTTAACTGGCTCGAGGTACTCTGACAGAGGGCTAAGTATCCATAGGCAACTGTATATTCACTCTGATTTTTCCTACCCCAACCAAGAGTATCCTCCTCTTGAGACCACAAGAGTGATCTCATCTGGATGGTCCTATAGATTTCTTTTCTTTGATCCTCTAGGATTTGGATTGGTCACTCCTTTATTGGGATCCATTGCCTTCCTACTTCCTAGCTACTGTTTTGAGGCTTACAATATTTGGCTACCTTAACCCAACTGTGTCTATGAAAATTCTCCATCAACAATATCCAAGTTGGGAATTGAGTTATTAGAGGAGGATGTCCATCCCACAAATTTGTCCAAAAGTTAGCCTTTTGTCCATTATGGATAATCCAAAACAATCTTTCATTGATCATATCCTCTCTTGTTCTAAGTCCCATTAAGATAGGAGATCCTCTGCTAGGAAGCGAAGACCGAATAAGCTCTATCGGGACTCTGCATATTTGGTTTTCAAAATTTGAGCCCACATTTCCCTAGGGGATTTTAGCAATCTCCAATATAACTTACCGGCTAGTATCTTGTTATTCTTGACAACTAATCTAACTCATAGTCCTCCCTCCTTTTTCTGTAAACACAAGGTATCCCATTTCACTAGTTCCCATTTTCTTTCTTCCTTGACTTCATTCCAAAGGAATCTATAACTTATTTGATCCAATTCTTTACGAACTGCCTTGGGGATAGCTAGCGTTGAGGAGACATAAATAGGTATGGCGTTGAGGACGGTTTTTATCAAGGTCATCTATCCTCCTGTAGAAAGCCATCTATTAGTCCATTTTCCCAATTTGGATTTCACTCTCTCGGACAACCGAGTCCATTCCTCCTTTTTTTTCCTCCCAACTGTAAGTGGAATTCCTGGGTAGGTGATTGGAAGAGATGTCTTCTTGTATATCATTTTATCCAACAACATTATCTCCTGCCTAGGTGAGCAATGAAAAAAGATGACCTTGGACTTTTCTTCATTTATAAGTTGTCCAATTGCTTTTGTAAACCATCCTAGAATCATTTTAAATCTAGAGGCCCCCTCGTTGTTGCTTTTCCTAATAATGTAGAGTCGTCAACAAATTGATGGTTGAATAATTGGTTTAGCTCTAGTTGCTGTTATTATTCCCTCCAAAGCATTGGTGTCCCTATCCTTAGCTAATGTTTTGCCCAAACATTCAGCCAATATGATGAACAAGCATGGGGATAAGGCGCCTCCTTGTCTGATACCTCTGAAAGCTGTAATTAGCTGAGTAGGAGCTCCATTTACTAGAACCAAATAGGATACCAAGGAAATACATCCCTTGGTCCATTCTATCCAATCATATGAGAATCCAAATTGTCTCATCACCTTTAGGAGGAAGTGCTAGTCAACTCTATCATATGCTTTGGATAGGTCTAACCTAATAAACATGGAGGGTATTTTCTGAACCTGCGTAGAGTGTATGGCCTACTGAGCTAAGACTATCTCATCCAAGATTTGTCTTCCTTCCACAAAACCACCCTATTCCAGAGAAATAATTTTGTGAAGAAGAGGTTTGACCCTTTCTGTTGGAGAATATTACATTATTTGGTACATGCAAATGTACCCCCATGGTACTTTCATGGTACAAATGTAAATATGTAATAGATTAGGGTTTGTGAGTTTAGATGAGTAATTTATCTTTCCCTTTTATGTAAGAGTGTAATGTGTAGGATATGCACAAGTGTCATGTAAGTAAGAGTGCAAGTGTGTATTGAAAGAATGTGCACGTGTCATGTAGAAGTGTGCAAGTGTCATAGAGTCAAGTATGCATGTAAGAAGAGAGTGAAGAGTCTAGTATACAAGTGGCAAGATGAGAAGCCAAAGGTCAAGAATAGGAAAGGTTGCATCTCCCGGATATGTGAGGAGTGCAATAGACAAGTATTGAAGAGTCACATTACTATGTCTATATTATGGAGACAAAGCTCCATACAATGTAAGGGAAAACGGTCTGTAGCGATCACCACATAGCAAGCATTGATAATAAAGCTTGTATACAAATTTTGAGCAATTTTATATTGTAAGTATTCTTCATGCATGTACATGAATGATTTTGGCCATTTACATTCATATTTGATATTATAAGTGAATGTTATTTCATTATTATATTGGCCTGGATATATATTTGATTGCTCATATATATAATTCTACTCTTGATTATTGATATTTCAACCTATAATATTGTGGCTTATTTATATTGGGACCTATGATATTTTGAGATAGTAAGGCTTAAAAGCCAATAGTGGTATCAAAGCTACCACTTAACTCTGTCCATTTTTGATAGAGTTATATTTCAGAGCCACCATAATATTAGAGTCTGTCCACTTTGAAAGCAATGAAGACTTGAACTCTATTTTAAAGGTTTGATTGAGTAGATATTGAGGGGACAAGGTAAAGTCACCTTGATTTGGATGCTAGGGTATTTCCACTTGGTTCAAGGAAAATCAATGAAGACTAGGACTCAACTTGAATAGATTGAGAGAACCAACTCAGAAGAAAATTGGACGTGCGGGGACATTCATAGTCACCCTGACATTGATTTTGGATTCTCTAGAAAAAAGGAGAATCATTACTGTTCTTAGGTGCAACCTAAGACCAATAATGATTAAAGTCTATCCACTTTGAAAGCAATGAAGACTTGGACTCTATTTTAAAGGTCTAATTGAGTAGATATTGAGGGGACAAGGTAAAGTCACCTTGATTTGGATGCTAGGGTCTTTCCACTTGGTTCAAGGAAAACCAATGAAGACTAGGACTCGGCTTGAATAGATTGAGAGAGCCAAATCAGAAGAAAGTTGGACGTGTGGGAACATTCATAGTCACCCTGATACTGATTTTGGATTCTCTAGAAAAGAGGAGAATCATTATTGTTCTTAGGTGCAACCTAAGCAAAATAATGATTAGATTCTATCCACTTTGAAAGCAGTGAAGACTTGGACTTTATTTTAAAGGTCTGATTGAGTAGATATTGAGGGGACAAGGATAAGTCACCCTGATTTGGATGCTAGGGTCTTTCCACTTGGTTCAAGGAAAACCAATGAAGACTAGGACTCAGCTTGAATAGATTGAGAGAGCCAACTCAGAAGAAAGTTGGACGTACGAGGACATTCATAGTCACCCTGATATTGATTTTGGATTCTTTAGAAAAGAGGAGAATCATTTTGTTCTTAGGTGCCACCTAAGACATCAAAGATAGATTTCAGAAGATTGAGAAGCATCAAAGCTTCCAGAGATTGAGAAGCATCAAAGCTTCCAAGGATAGAGAAGCATCAAAGCTTCCAAAGTACAAATAAAATAAGCAGTATAAGCTTCCATAGATCAGTAGAGTACAGAGAAGAGAAGCAGTATAAGCTTCCTGAGAAGAGATTAGTACTGAGAATTACAAAGAAGAAACTTCTAAGATAAGGAATATAGAGGCATAGAGAAAATTTGAGATTATGGTTAATCAGATAACCAAAAAGATAAGGCTGACTGGAAATATCTTCATATCATTTCAGTCTTGGCCTTGGATTAGTTTTTTGAAGAAGTATTCTTTGAGAAGCCATTTCAACGTAAAAGAAGGCAAAGGCTACCATATAGCGGCTATCTACGATACAACAGCTATCTAAGCGCCTGTTAATCTAAAAAGACTACCCTGAAGATTGCAGAGGTTTTGAAGATTCGAAAACCAATTTCCCATTTTTGTGAACTAAAGAAGCGAAAAAAGACTAAGGCATGCAACATGTCGTGATTTCGCGACATGTCTATGTTTCGCAAGTGCAGGACAAGAAAAGGACTAAGACTGGTAAAATGTCGCGATTTCGCGACATGTTAATGTTTCGCAGGTTCAAAACAAGAAAAGTCTACAATGAGAGAAATGTCGTGATTTCGTGACAAGTCAGTATTTCGCGAGGCACAAGGCAAGAAAAAGCTAAGGCAGGTGAAATGTCGTGATTTTGCGACATGTCAGCATTTCGCAGGTTTAAAGCAAGTGAAGAGGTCAAGACCAACAAGATGTCATTATTTCGTGACATGTGACTTTTCGCGAGCCCAAAGTAAGCAAAAGACCAAGGTGAATAAAATGTCGTGATTTCACGACATGTCGAAGTTTCACAGGATCAAAACAGAAGTGGATATCAGGACTTCGGAATGTCGCGATTTCGCGACACAACTGAGTTGCATGAAACAAAGTTATAAATAGAACCTGCCTTCAAAGGAAATTGTCGGCAACTGATGATAGATCGTGATTTAGCATAAAATCTTAAACTTCTGCTATTTGTGATTTGATTACCTGACTGAATCAACCAGAAGCCACGTAAAATATGTTGGTGCGCTTGGCAGCGCATTTTGTTGTAATTGATTTTGTGTCAAGATTTGATAGTTGTCAAATCATGCTTGTTTTAGAGTATATATAGTAGGGTGCATACCTTGAATAAAGGTCGACTCTTAGACGTTTACAAGACTGGATGTATGTACTCTGGATTCAAGCAATAAGATAAACTTCTATTGGCTTCTGGTTCACTATGTGCAAGTGTATTTATTAACATTTGATGCTTCTATTTACATTACTAAGTTATACGTTGTATTTGTTCTGTTATTTGGACTCGTGCACGATATAAATAGTATTGCTGGAGCTTAAGATTTAATATATGTATGTGTTAGATTAGCATCTAAATCACATCAAAGAACTATGATTTCTGCGTGAGGAAATATCGAATTCTTAGATCTTGAAGTTATATGTATTCATCTTTGTTGTTGTTTAAACTGCACCAAGAGAAAAGCTCTAGCTACGGCTATATTTCCATTTCTTTCAGTAAAATTTCCTCCCCCTTTTCTCACAAATTAACACCAAGGAACCAACCTTCTCTGGAGATTAGACGAAACCCTTCAATACCAAGTCCGTCTACTCAATGTTGGCAAGGTCGTGGACGCAAATCATAACCATAGGCCGATTTTGCACCAACAGCACCATATTGCAGCTATCTAAGAGGTATAAGCACAGCTATCCATAAACTACAAGTGCAACTATCTAAGAGTCATAAGAGTAATGCATTATTCTACAGCATGGAATGAATATAAGCGCCACCAGAGCGTAGTCTAGAATCTCACAGCAAGATTCATGCGGCCAGCATTGAACAAAGTGACCAGAAGTCTAAGAAGCCAGCGTTGAACAGAGTTACCAAGAGACCAAGCGCCCAGCGTTGAACGAAGTGACCAAGTGGACAGCACAGAGAGAATGAAGTGACCAAGCGGCCAGCATAGAGAGAATGAAGTGGCTAGGAGACTGAGCGGCCAACAATCGAGAAAACGAAGTGACCAAGTAGACCAAGCAGCCAGCAGAAAACGAAGCAGCCTGGAATCTAAGTGACCTGCATTAAGATTCATGAAAGATTAGCAAGCAGATAGAATCATAGAGTGTAATGCTGTCCAAAGTAGCATCCAATGAAGTTAGAGAACGCTAACAAAGCGTCATTCATTAGAAATCTAGAGAGCATCATTCATTAGAAATCTAGAGAGTGCCATCCAAAAGAGCCTAAGTAAGCTCTTAGCAGACGAACATGCAATTCAGAAGAGCCTAAGTAAGATCTTAGCAATATAATGCAATGACATTCCATTTCCATCTCTACGTGCATGTCTGATTAAGGACATTGTTGCAGTAGTTATTGGGTTGTTTGTTTGCCAAGTTTTGTGTGTGTGCAGGAAAGTTGCAGGAAGAAGTTACAGTCCAGAATAATTGTATGAGTCGCCATACAATTGTTGCAGTCAAAGTGCCCTATGAGGTACGTCACAAGTGTCGTATGAGGAAGGTTGTCGTACAACGAAGGTGACAGAGTTGTTGCCATAATAAGACATTATCGACAAGTGTGAAGTTGTGGGAAGATTGCCATCAGATTGTATTGTAACTGTGTTGTACAAGTGATTGTGCTATACAAGTGACGGTGTCGTACAAGTGATTGTGTTGTACAAGTGATTCTGTCATACAAGTGATTGTGCCATACAAATGGAATTGCCGTACAAGTGTTGATAATGTTAAGAGTTGGACCAACAATGACTACAGTCTCAGTTGGCTCCTAGATTCTGTTATTCCAATTGTTCCTCCAACCGTTGGTATACTACTCACCACCGTGCTACAGTTATTTCTATATTTTCAATAAGATACATGAAAGACAGTGAACACTTACTTCCCAGGCTACTCCCTTTTTCTCAGCTGCAAAGAAAACTGCTGCTGCCCCTTCAACTGCAAAAAACTGCTCTTCTCTTGATAATGGCCAACTCTCCAGCTGATAAAAAGTGAATTTTAGCTGTTGGGCATCTCTCCATGATGCACAATGATGAAGCATGGAATGGTATTACATCAGAACGTTCAAATGAGCCATTGTCATCAGGCATATTTATTTTAAAAAAATAAAAATCAGTTCTTTTGTCTTGGATGATGGATGGGACACCCAGATGTCCCACATTGAGTTGAGAGCTGTCTGGACATTCCCTACTGTCAGGTACACCAAGGACATTCCTGAGGTACAAGACATCTTGTTTGAGGTGCTAACTCATCAGTTTGTTTGTATTGTTTGGCATGTACAAGGGAGTCTCTTTGCTTAACTTCTAATTTTATTTATGCATGAACATATATATGATGCATGCTTTTCCTCTCCAGAAGATCAATCTACTCAGTAACTCTATCATGACCCAGTTGGATTCATTTTGACAAGACTATCAAGCATTAATACAGCCACTAACTGAATAACATTCCCCATTACAGAAATAACAACAAAAGAAATTGACTACAAATAAAAACAGATGATGCATATACCTTCTGAATCATTTCTATGATCTCCTTTATGTGATCAGTTACACGAGGTTCTACAGAAGGAGGAAGGCAGTACAGTTTAGACATGTCATTATGAAACTCCTTGCAAAATCGGTCGCTTAAACTTAGCGGGTTTTCTCCTGTCTCATTTGCTCTAGCAATTATCTGACAGAGGTCCACAATTCCAAAAATCAGATCACATTTATTTTATGGCCTGTCTCAAAGATAATATAAATGCAACATACATACAATCATATAAAAAAGAAAACTAGAGACACAGTTTTTCTTCAGCATTTAATTAGTTATTTTTCAAGAGATGTTCCCACTATGGTGTGCATACTTTGCCTGAAAAATGTCTACCACCAAGGGGAACAGAAATTAATTATATGTTTTAGTAACAAATCCAATACTAAGAGAATTGAAGGTATAGTGGTAAATCTCTGCAAAATCAAGATAATTTTGAAAACATGATGAACTTGGTCCTAGTTCACCTAATGATGTTACTAGTCAAGATTAAACACTGAAGTGAACTGATCCTAAAGTTTCCTTGAATCCACTACCCACACACACACAACACATCTGATTGGTTGAAAATTATGGGTTGGGAGAGAAGATGCAATGCAGTTAAGAAGAGAATGTGGAATGGACTTGAGGGTAAATGAGGGGCGTAATGAAATAGATTGCACATATTTATATCTTGACAAACAGATTCCATCTCTTAAATACAGTTTTTGTCTTCAGCATTTAATTAATTTTTTTGCAACAGATGTCCCTATATGGGGTGCATAAATTGTCTGCAATATATCAATGACCTATGAGAACAGAAATTGCACATGGGTTCCATTAACAAGTCCAATACCAACAGAATTAGAAGTGTTGTGAAAACACTGCAAAATCCAGAAAATCTTTAAAACATGATGGACTATGTTGCTAATTCTCCTAATGGCATTACCATTCAACAATAAACACTCAGGGAAATTGATCATAAAATATCCTTGAATCCACTATCCACATACACACATCTTGAGCCTTTGCAAACCATGAGCGTAGCAGAGAATATGGAATGCAGTTGAGGGTAAGTAATGACAGATTGCACAGATCTACATCTTCACAAACAGATTCTTGCTTTTACACAATACATGTAGCAACTCGTTCCATTCTTCTGTCCAACTGTGTTTCTTTGCAAGCAACTGAGAGCACCAAATGTCTTGAAAATCCTTTTATTGTCATAGGTTATAAATACTCATAATCATGTTGCAAATACAATATCATAACTGATGATGTGCTTTTGTTTGAAAAGAAAATAAGCATCACGACTTGCAGAAATGAAAGCAAACTCTAGTATTTTGGCCATAGAGTCGCCCATTGTTTCACCATCCATGCCACTTTTAGCTGTCCGATACACTTTGACAGCAGCTAAACAACATATGAGTTGATTGATGCCAAATGGCATGATAATAATGAAGACAATTAAACTAGATAAATCTTGGATAGATTGACAATAATTGAGTATGTAATAAGTTATAACTAATACTGCAAGTAAAAATACTAAAGAAGCTAGAAATATAACTTTTAAGCAAGGCGGTTAAAATTGATGTTATTGAATTCATTTAAAAGAACAATAACTTTAAGATTAACAGGAAGGAACTACGAAGCTATTGCATCCCCTAAAAGGCCTTAACATTTTATTATGATCAATAGAAATGATATTTCACAGTTGCTCCCATTGATGGAAGAATAGGAAGTCTCAAAGAAGGTTGAAACCTTCCCCTTGGAAGCTTTAGCGAGCTTAATATTAATGAGGTTTTCAAGGCCTACCCTGGCTCTGCAGAAGCAAGGGTTTAGTTAGTAATAAGAATGATGAAACTTGAAACTTAAGTTTTCTTCCTACTGACCTACACTCGTTAAAGCAATGTTGCTGACTTTGAGACCCTTATAATTAAGCCCGAATCAGATCTACATTGGGCTTTGTAATGACAAGAGATGTTAGACTAAATATTTTAAAATATGATTTGAATGGTATTATTCTCACATGGGCAATCCCTTGTGTTGGCCTCTTTCTTCATTAATATATTGTAGTGTACTACTGATTTTTGAGTCCTATCATCTCAAAGGACCCTCAAACTTGATTTTATCTAGACCATGCAAATCAACAACACAATTCCTCCTATGAGAATTAGGATGGATGTCTGCAACAATTTCTATAATTGCAAGTGTACTTTTCCATCAATGTGTCAGTGTGTCTTAGAAATAATGTTTTAAATTCTAATTTCTCTGTGTGGGAATGCTATTTCTAATAGTGATCCATGGCAGTCCTCAAATGGCTCACACACGCAACAAAATATACATTGTTCGATGCATCAAAACAAAGGAAAACATATCCGAAAACTACTCAGAAACAGGGTAGCAAAGAGGACAGCCACTGGCAACGAAAATAAGCACACCACAACAACAGGAACACAAGGATTTCTGTGGAGAAAATCCTCTAAGAAGAGAAATCAAACAGAAAATTGCTGCTGCAGTTTATATTGTTGAAATGTAATGAGAGTACAACATGCATAAACTGGAAAGAGACTCCAGGAAACGATCGCACAAATAGCTCACAAAACTCAATTATATTAAAGCTCAGGCCTTGCCAATGGCTAGGAAACACACACAAATTCCCAATTTATGCTTTTCCAATAATGGGGAAAGAAAGGGGGGCCATGGAAGGCCAAAATACATGCCTGTAACTCTTAAAAATCTTCCTCCAATGACCTTTCATTTTCAAATCTCTCTCTTACATAATAATTTGCCATTCTTTTATTTTTATTTTTATCATTTATTTTGTCTTCTTTACATGATTCATCAACCAATGTCCTCATTGATCTATGTACATGCTATAAAGCGTCATAAGCTATTATGGCTTGTCATAACGAGTAATAAAAATCATCTACTATTAGACTATATCTTCTCACCCTTTTAAATCCCACAAGATGTATCATTTCATACATGCATCTTACTAAAAAAGATTCCTTCTTAGCAGTATAAATCAACATCTCCAATCTATTCAGTGAAGAGGAGTTTTGAGAATCCCTTCACTTTCTTTCTTGTTAAAAATTGTTGTTAAATGCTTGTAATCTCAATCAACTTCTTCATTGGAACACTGGTTGCTATTTGCTACCATCTTCAACATGATCTCTTTAAATGTTGGCATAGTAACAAAGCCACATCATTCTTGCATCATTTTGTTCATTTCATGAAAAAGCACAGACACAGCACCAGAGATAGAAAGAATATCTGGTGAAAATATTTTTTTTTAATATTCTCTGTTTTTTCCTTCATTCCCAGACTTTGAGATATTGTTGAAAAAGAAAGCTAAATTTCGCATTTGTTTTAAGTCTGTTCTCATAAAAATGGTCCCAAGTTTAGGGTGTGTTGATTGGGCTCACATAGAAAGGGTCCACACTACTTTGCTTCACCAATTTATCTGATGTGAAAGAACAATTCCCCAATGTATTGTTCAGGCTGAGTTTGGCGCTCATCCTCTTTGCCTTGAGAGCATCTTCAGAATTGTTTGTCAGATTCATTGCCTTAGATCCATTGGTGACTGCACCTCAGGCCAAGAGAGATAACCATAATCGACACTTTCCTCCTCGGAATGCATTACCTCAAGGCACTCTTTTGGTCATCATCATGGATGGTAATCAGAAGTTATTTCTCTTCTTCAATCAGTTGGTATCTCCATAGATCAATTACCTCCTTTCAAATACTTTTTAAATGCTCCTCCCTGCCTTCTTCCTGATAAGAGGGTAATTAATCAAGCAGTCAAAGATGATGTTTATCGACAATATATTCAGATCACTTGGGTCGCTCCATCTCAACCTCTTAGTTGTAAGTTGGCCTTCTACACTAAGCATTTCATGAGAATTGAGAATGGCATTATCACTTGTCCTAACTATGTCAAGCGCCATTGGACACATAGCCTTAGGATTCCTCTTGAACTCAAAGTATGCTCACATCAATTGTAGGTGGAGGCGGACCACCATATCCCTCGAGAGGATATGGTATTGTAGTACCTTAGCACTACCTTTGCCAAATTTTGTTCATTTTGGAAGCAATAAGCAATGACAAGAGGCCAGACAACATGAAAATGTCCAAAAATACCAAAAATTTGCTCGTTTTTGGTAAAGTACTGATTCACCTACAAAATCTATCGATTTGCTCAACAAAGGTGTCGATTTGCTCGACAACAGTGGTCAATTTACTTGCTAAAGCAAGTGAATCGCTCGGACAAGGCACAAAAGTGAAAATCAGCAAGGATTATGAGGAAAAACTTCCAAAAAGCAACTTTTTTGGCCTTTTGTGGCTCACTAAAAATTTCTGGAGCCTTCTAAGCCTGTTAGAGGCATAATTAGAGGCATGTAACATTTGGAAGTGTAACATTTTCCTAAGGTTGCCCCCAAATTTTTACTTTTATTAGGAGTAATTGTTTCTCACCCCAAATAACTCGGGTAAACTTTTGCTATAAATAGGGGCCTAGGGCCCTCAATGTAATTATCTTTTGGCCATTAGAAGTCATAGCTACTCTCTGCGAAACCCACATTGTGCTTTATACTCATGAGGTTGTAAGAAATTGGCAAGTCCTTATGCATCCCATCAGTGGCACTACCCTGCTGGTTTGCTAAGCGCGCGATAGTTAGGTACAAACCCTTCTAGCCCATTTTATCATTCACTTATCAATTTCATAATCAAACAAATGGGTGGACATTAATGTTATTCGAATTTCATGTGTTGACTAATTGCATGCTATCCTCGCTATGGTGTAACAATTGTGTCTGCTTTCATCTCTTGCACTCTAAACTTCACAATTATGCATTCTGCACTTCACTTTACGCATTTTATTTCCGCATTTTACTTTCATGCTTTTTCTTTCACGCATTTATTTTCCATGCAAAAGGAGTCGGTGTAGATTAGAGATCCATATGAGGAAAGCAAGGAGCCGACCTTAATCCAAAATTCGGAGGAAGCCTTTGGCAAACCCTTCCAACCTTGTTGAAACTCGGATTTGGAGGCACAACACTTAAAATAAAAGTCAGGACAATTCCCCGAATCAACATAGTTTCTGGCACGCACAGTGGGACAAACCCAATTTTTATGCATTTTTGCTGCACATTTTCGATTTTCATGCCCAAAAACACATCCGTCACGGACGGAGCAATTCGATCAAAATCAGAGAAAATTTTCACTAAGTTTGATTTTGCAAGCAATTCACTCGTGAAAGTGAGCGATTCACTCAATTTTGGGCAAAATTGGGATTTTGCAAGAAGTGAGTGATACACTCGACTTAGCAAGCCAATTGCTCAGTTTGACCTGCACTTTCATAGGTCAAAATTTGAGCGGTTTGCTAATTTTTCAGATCCAAACCCAGTTTTGCTTAAAATTAAACAATTTTTTTGTTATTTGTGCTTCACCTTTGCAGGTACTTTGCAAATGGCAACTCCAATATGAACTTCAGAAAACTAAAAATTTTGCAAAGATGACTACGACAGCATTCAAGCAACACCATAAACTCAAATCTGACCTCGTATGTGCATTTGCCATAGGCAGAAGCAGTTAAGGCAGATTCTATGTCAGTTTGCACAAGTCCAATTCTCCAATTCACTAGAAAACTTCATACTGCTAGCAAATTGCCCAAAATTGTGAGCAAATCACTCGAATTGACAGTTTACTAAAAAATTGCATGCATTGCACGCTGGCAGCGAGTTGTAGAAATAAAATTTTACGTACTGAATTTCAATTCCATTCCTACTTAAATAATCTACACATCTATAGCAATTAACAATACAATACACAGAAAACATACAATAACATTAGTAGATGTTAAACGAATATGAGCAGATTTGTATTAGCAATGGTCTGTACAGTACATCTTCTTACATACAATACACAGTCTGCAACCCTGTGCAAAATCCTCTTCATGCCAATGACCACCACACACTGTGGCCCTCACATTACAACCATCACACACACATCGACCAACTCTACAACCATCCGACTGCATCCTCAACCTAACCTTACGCTCATACGCACACCCCTCCAACCTTAAGAATGAATGAGGGAAGGGTCTTATTTATACAACTAAAAATTAGTTGCACCCTCCAACTACCCGACACCTCATCATTTCCTAAATTACATTTCACTTGCATGTGTCTTACATTTACCTTTCATTTCCTAACTCACTACAAGACAAACTAACCTATGACTCACTTTATGACTTTGCCGACATACTAATACTTCACTTAAACATTACATTATCACGTACAATATTACATCACAAACATTATTAAATATATGTATGCACATTTTGTCAAACACTTTGAGTACAACTACAAAATAACACAAAATGACACAACTTGTTCACTAAACACAGACATAGCAATTTGCCTGCCTACACGAATCACCTGAAATTGCAAGTGAATTGCTCCAATTTACAAGCTAATCACTCAAAGTAGGCAAATGTTTGAAATTTTTAAGAAATTTTTCGCAAATGTGAATCTCTAAACTTTTTCCGTGCAGGAACAAAACTGTAATCATTTGAATACGCGATCTAAGGACCAGAAAGCGGGAAAAGAGCATAAATTGGTGGATATCATCGCATACCATTAAAAGAACGCTAAAGGAAAGAGAAAAGAGCAAACTACTACATGGGTGCATCAAGAAGACAAGTTCGAAGTAGTAACAATACCCAATCGCACCTCATTGAAAGAAAAAAGCCCCATGGCTGATCAAGTTAGCCAAGGCTTCACACCCCCACAAATAGGCTACCTAAGCCAGCAAATGAGTTATTCGCCAACCGTAGTAAACCCTACTTGACCTAATCAAGCTCCTATAGTGACTCATACAAATCCCTTGTACCAAGTACCGGTTGATGTAAATAACCTCATCAATAACCCACTCTTCATGCATCAACTTTATAACCAACCTACGGCTTCTAATACACAAAATGTACGTCCTGTGAATACCCCTCCAACACAAAGCCCACATGGATCCAGTCTATCCAACACTTCCAACGTTCCTCCAATTCAATCCTTAGCCCCAATAGGATCATTAGGCTTAAACCTAAACCTTGCCCAAAATACACAAGCAACGATTGGACAAATGGGGCCGCAAGTGTCCCAGGGAAACACCCAAGGTTTAACACCACCTCCAGCCAACCAAGCGTAGCAAAATGTGCAAGGACTACCTCCTCAAAACTAATAGATCCCGCAAATAGGATTGAACTATACCCCTCCACAACAGAACATTCAACCACCTCCCAATTAGTAGTGGTCTTACCAAAATATGCCACCTCAATATCCACCATACTACCCTCCATACCACCCATAACTACCTTCTGACTATGCGATATACCCTCCTCATCAACAATATGCTCAACCTCCTCGGCAAAATAATCTAGGCACACTTGCTAGAGCTCAAAATCAACTTCCTGATTGGACCTATCAAGGCCCCGTGAACCTGTTGGTCTACTACCCTATTCCCTCATCAGCTATGAAGGCTTTACCTACCTTCAATGGGAAAAAAAACAAGACGACACTAGATCACCTTAGCCAGCTATCCACACCCAAGTCAACCCATTGCATTCAAGAGGACATAATGGTACGTTTACTTATATACTCTCTTTGTGATAAAGTTGCTTTATGGTATAGGGGATTGCTCGACAATTCAATAACTAGTAGAACCTTTCATGCATGGGTTTGGTGGTATGGGAAATGGGTATTCAGATTTGTTTCAATTAAACATGATGCAAAGACACCCTCAAGAAATGTAATGTAATGAAATGTAATGCAAATGATGTATTTAGCCATCATAGTTGAGTGCCATAATATTTGATATATTGCAAAGTTGGTGTTATGTCCTAGGTATGTAGGCAAGGGAAAGTAGTTATGTGCAACATGTCCTCAAAACTGTTGCCACCAACAACCAGGAATGCACTAGAAGACACCCCCACCCTTCATTATTTGCTATCTATGAATCTATCTATCAATCAATCCATGAGTGCATAAAGGGATACGTATAGGCAAGATACAAGAGAGATTTGTATTATGTTGCTATTGATGGACCATATTGCAGGTTTGAAAGTTGAAATCTGTAAACACCATTGTGGCAGATGATCAATACAAAACCATTCTTCATTCATGTGTTGGATGTTTGTGTGTTGATATCACTTTACTAGATTATTACTATGCATTGTCAAGGTAGTTGGTTGTAGGTTGGAAGACTTAGTCAAATCTGTTAGTTGCAAGTCGCAGTCAAGGAGTGCAGACGTCGTCAGACAGCGATTGCTATGGAGAGTCATCGTCTTGTTGGAGTGCAATCGTCGTCTAGGAGAGTTGTCGTCTAAAGGTCATGTTGTCATGCAGCCACATGGGTGTCGTCATGTTGTCATGTTGATGTCAACTTGCTAGTGCCATCTTGACGTTTTCATCTAGCGAGTGTCATCATGCTAACTAAGCTACGTCCAATATGTCGTCTGACTTGATGGTGATGATGACTTTATCCCAAAGTGTTGACTGTACACGTGTTGGCTCTTAAACTCTTCATTATCTCATTGTTGGGAAACCTCACCGTTGTGCTATAGTCTATGAAGAGATAGGTCTTCCTTACACCAAGACGGCTAGACACCTAAACCAAATGGACAGGATGAGAGTCAATGTAGTAGGTGTTCTCAAAGATTTGGTCATGACCATAGCCTCATACCTAGAATTTGTAATAATTCAAGAGGTGAGAGTCGTACATCTACCCCTAAATTTTGGAATGTTGCTATCCAGAGAATGAACATAGTACTTATCAAGAGACGGCTATTTGGCAATGGACTACACGCACATGAAGGTACCCAAGGATGGAAAGATAATTAGGATAGAGAATGAACAGCCCTATAATTACCTCCTACACAAGCTAGAAGATGAAAATGCAATAAACTAGAATGAACTCAAAGAATACATCGATTTGATGAGTATCAATAAGGTGAGCAAGACCTAGAGGTAAAAATGATAATCAGAGTACTGCAAGATGACGGAGATTCGGAAGTGGAGTATGAATAAACGGAATTAGGAAACTACCTAATAACATAAACTCCTCACAACATCCCCACCTTGACAAGCCACAAAGCCGAAGACATGGACAATGTACTTTGATGGCACCATAACCAAGAATAGAGCAAGCATTGGGGTACAGTTTGTTGATCCTCAGGAGGCACAGGTTCATTACGCCTATAGATTGATGTTTAATTGCACAAACAATGTGGCCAAGTATGAAGCACTTTGTAAAAGCAAAGAAGATGGGAATCAAATACCTAAGAACTTATGGCGACTCTGAAATAATAGTAAACCGGGTCAATTCCCAATGCGCCATGAAGAATAAACACCTTAAGTGTTATAAGCATCGAGTCTAGGATTTGCTTGAAAGCTTTGACTCTTATGAAATCAAGACAATATCTAGAGAATTGAATGCAAAAGCAGATGAATTAGCAAGAATGGCAATACACTTTGATCCAACAAATGACATGTGGCATAAACCAAAGGAGCTAGAAGTTGTTTTCAAGAGAGCAGTTCTAGATAACTTTGATCACTAGCAAGCCTTTAATAACGAAGAACAGATCATAAAATTCTTGATTAGAGAGGCCCAATACGCCAAAGAAAAGAACAAATATGGTGTCGACATCAAGAATGGAGTCATACAGCTAAAGTCAAACTAGTCGCCCAAAAGGTCCGAGGTGTAGACCAATTGGTTCATCCAAACCCCATAGGGTGGCGGAGGTCCAAGGTTCAAATCTCGGGCCTCGTCGGACTGAACGCTTGTCCCTTTCCTGGTGCTTTCAGCGGCGTAAAAGGTTTAAAATGATTGTGGCATGGTGGTTATAGGGGCGGATTGCGTGAAGATCTGTGTGGCGGCTTCCGAGGCGGACAGCGCAGAATACTGTGGCGGCCATAAAAGTTGGACAGCCTGCCCGGATTCGTGGCGGCTACCGATTCCACCATGTAAATTAAAAAAAAAAAAAACTAATCGCCCAAAGTTCTAATTATGCTAGAAAGCTTGTTTAACCCAAATGATAGCTCAAGGAAAAGCAGTAATAAGGTGGAATCCTTTGCACATCATCCAATTGAGGTAGTTGAAGGAAAAAGTTTGTTGCTAGGGAAAGACTATACTTAGGAAGAATAAGATCTTTTCAAAGAACTCTAGGGTAAATACAAAGACATAATCGCCTAGTCATATGAAAATCTAAAGGATACAACAGCAATGTTATAGAGCACACCATCAAGTTGGAGCCTAATGCTAAGCCTTTTTGAAAAAAGCTGAGACCAATCAACCCTAAGATAGAGGTCGTAATGAAGAACGAGCTACTAATGCTCCTATAGGCTCAAATTATATTCCCTATCAATATAGTCCTAGTACGCAAGAAGAATGGGGATATAAGGTTATGTGTCGATTTCAGAAACTTGAATAGGGCATCATTAAAGGATCACTACCCATTGCCTGCAATTGATCAGATATTACAAAAGGTGGTAGGGTCATAGATGTTATCACTTCTCAACGGTTTCTCTGGATATAATCAGATTTGGGTTAAAAATGAAGACCTACATAAGACGGCCTTAACCACCAAATGGGGGACTTTTGCATATCAGCGAATGCCTTTCAATCTTTCAAATGTCGGAGGAACTTTCCAGAGAGCTATGGAAATAACTTTTTCAAGGCTTGTTGGGGAGATCATCCTTATATACCTTGATGATTTGGCATTCTTTTCCAAAAGCAGAAACAAGCATATTGAACATCTAGAGTCAATCTTCCAAAGGTGCAGGGAGTTCGGTATTTCTCTAAACCCTAAGAAATATTGAAATCTATCTTATTGGAAGGAGGTTGAAGGAAACTAAACTCATTCCAGGGGATAGGTGAGAAGGGAAGCACTAAGGAGGTTTAACTTGGGCCTCAAATGGACTCCAGGAGCATAAGCCAAACTTGGACGTCCGATTTAGCAATGAATCTCATGCCACAAGTATGGAATTGTCTTGAACTAATAGAAACAGTGGTCGAGAGATATGATCCAACAACAAGGAGCTTCCACCCACTGCAATGGACAAAAGACACTTTCTACATAAGGGCAGACGTCATAAGGAGTATGATGAAGGCTACCGATGACCCAACAATGTGGATCTCTTGTAGCCCCAAAACCCAAAAGGACTTCTAGTATAGGCACTCCAGTGCCTATTGGCAAAGTTTCAAAATTCCTTTCCTTAAGAAGCCTGATCTACAATTTGATTTCAGTACCCCATTGGAATTAGACCAGTTCAAGGATGATATCCAAACAATGATGTCAAGGATAGTTGTCATTGTAGGCGAAAGAAGCAATAAGACAATTTGTAAGGAGATCCCCTTGCTGCATGTAATCCTGACCTACCAAGGGCACTCCCAAATGATCAACTATGGAAAGTACATTTCAGATCAAATGGAAAGCCAACTGAAGGACTTCAAGGAAGGAAGTTCACCTACACCTGCCAAATTGTTGATTGCAACGGTACCTCCTACCTGATATGATTGATCTTGCACAAGAAGAAAAGCTAGTTCCCACTCTCCAGCTAGATCAAATAGGAACAAATGGACAACCCCTAAGCATTGTGAAGTGCACGGACATACCCTACCAAGAAGCAAGAAAGACCATAACCTTCATCCACCTATACGACTTTTCATCCATGCCCTTTGAGTTGCCTGCTAAGGTTCCAAACTATATAATCAATCTAGAATATGTCAGGCAACTTGACTATGTCGACTTGAAGTATTTCAAAGGGTAAAAGAAAACCACCTCTACCCAGTCAAACAACAGATCATGAAAATCACTCCCAAGATGCAGGGATAGAACACAGGGGTAGAGGCAAAGTTGAGGGAAACGGGTCTCAAGGAACTCAGGGACCGATGGTCCATGACCCAAAAGGAGTTTTTGAGAAGACTCTCAGAGATAAGAAATTGGATACCTTATTCGCACATGAGAAAAGGTACAACATCCACCAACAAGCCAACCTGTATGAAGAAACAGCCCTTGCCACTCCAAGTAGAAATAGGGGTTACGAAGACAAGGTCCAAAGCTAGTACGACAACCCCCCAGAGTGGCATGCCTTTTATCCAAAGGTAAAAGGTAACTTCGACTGTAATATCAAGACAAAACATCAATTGTTGAGGGCCCTCCAGAAATTGGGGTAAATATATAAGAAAATCCTAGCATGGCAAAGGATTAGGTATGAGACAGACACTATGACCAAATCCACAAAAGATGGTCCGTTTGATGCCAAATTCTCTCATTTGGGACAAACGACACCTCAAGGGTGCCAAAAGGGCTTAAACCTTCATAGAAGCAACAACAGCAGGCACTTTCGCCCCACACAAGTTAAGGCCCAAAAAGCAAGTAGCACTTAAAATCACCATCTCAGTTGTGCCAACAACTCTAACAGTAGTCAATGCAACAGTCAAAAAGGCAGTGATTACAGGGCAGAAGGGGTTCGAAGGATATAGGTCAATGTTTGGTGAGGTGGCTACAACAATAGAACAACAGAAAAAAGAGTAGGACACCTAGGTTGAAGAGAGGGAAATCCCTCGAGGAGAATCTCCTCCAGATTTGGGAACACCCAATCCAATGGACGTGGCTGTACACACGCCTCCTTCCACACATTCATCATCCTCCATTCAACCTCCTCTCTCTCTCTCTCTCTGTCTCATTCTTCTACTACGCTTTCTCCATGGTGTGGCTCACCCCACAAGTCGCCAGGAGGCACTTTGCCTACTATAATCACCGTCACAGCAAGAACTACCCCTATCACTTCCCATCTCCACTTGCTCAAGTCCTCGCCCACAGCCAATAGTCCCACAAACCATGTCACCCCTTTCAGCCACCATTGTCAAATTAGCATCACAACTTGCTACCCCCACTTCCACTCCATTTCCAGCTCTTACCACTCAATTTGCACTCCTTGCTATACCTGCATCTCCACTCACCCTCCATCTCATGCAAGGCAACTTCTCCTACATGCAACAACGCCCACTATCCCTACTCAAGAAGCTAAGTCTATAAGAGCTCCCCCATCAACAAGTGCCTCTGAAGGGCTCAAACCAAGCTATGTGTATCAGGCAGGGGAGTTTGAGGTCGAAAGGCAATAGACATCCTTCTTGCCGAAGAGACAGGATGGAAAAAAGAGTACAAACGAATCAACCGATAGACCTCCAAGGCCTTAGTACTCTTCCACTCACAAATCTCAAAGAAGGGAGATAAAGTGTACTTTGCTAAGGCAACTAAATTCGACCCATCCAAGATAGCATCAGCTCTTGCTAACTTAACTACTAAGGTATCAAAACTGGACCTAGACAAAATGGACACATACCAAATGGTCCAGTTGGTTATCCAACTCACACTTGGCACATCAATGAAATATGACTGACTAGAGGTTAAATATGAAGCAATACAACTCGAGAATAGAAGGCTAGAGGCAAAATTGGCACAAATCAAGGCAAAAAGAGACCAACTCTAGCAAGAAAATGAAGGGCTAAAGAAAGAGGTTGCTGAGAAAGATCAGTTGAAGAAACAAATAGAAGACCTCAAAGCTCTACTTGCCAATTCCAAACAACTCGTGCAAGAAATGACTAAGGACAAAGCAGACCGCTAGAGGACCTAGAAAAGAAAGACAAACAGATCAAGGAATTGGAAGGCTCGAAGCCTGCAAAAATGGAGGTAGACCTAAAGTTGGCAAAGGAAATCCAGATGGCTAAGGACATGTGGTACTGGATCAAAGAGCAAATAAAGAACGCCTTCAAATACTTCTTAATAACATCCTTCATAGGAGAAAGCTTAAAACTAGCTCAAAGTATCATCAAGCAAGTAGAAGAGCAGCTTTCTACGAGAGGTGAACATTAGGAAGTCCTTAAACTCCTTGCATCGATGACCCCAACATAGGCGCAGCAGCATGGGATACACCGCAAACATAAGGTAAGGAAAATCAAGAAGACCCCAAATGTCCAAAGAAATTTGCAAACTTGTAAAGACAATCTAGCAACTTTGAAAACCCAAGTACATTAGATGGACAAAGGAATTCAAGGGTTGATTGCTACAAGAATGCAAGACATCTTCAATGATCAAAAACATGTCCGAGATGATGATGTTGTCTATGCCATGATTGAAGAAGAAAAGGACGACACCAATCAAGGAAATGTCGTTGAAATGTGTGAAAATATAAAGTCGATTCAAGCCAAATTAAACGAGCTAGCTGCTAAGGGTGAAGAATTGTCCAAGAATCCTTTTGAGGATCTAGTGGGGGAGGCGGCAGACATAGGGACAATACAATTTCCCACAACAATTAGTAGCAAAAACTACTAGGATTACTGCCACCTAAAACCAATTTGTTGGGGGGGGAGGGTAAAGACAAGTAGGAACAACAAATTTGCCAATTTTGCAACGAGGATTCCAATTTTGTAGACTCTGCACCCAAGGATAAAGGAAAAAATTGGGATCTTATGTCAATCAAGCTTGGTGTTCCATGAAGTCACCATAAATATCATCCCTCAACACTATCTTTGCCAATTTTTGTTCATTTTGGAAGCAATAAGCAACGATAGAAGGCCAACCAACATGTAAATTTCCAAAAATCCCAAAAATTTGGTCATTTTTGGTAAAGTACCGACTTGCCTGCAAAATCTATTGATTGGCTCAAAGGAGCAATTCGTTCAACAAAGGTGTTGCTTTGCTCGAGGAGCAATTCGCTCAACAGGAGTGGTCAGTTTACTTGCAAAAGCGAGTGAATTGCTTGACAAAACCATGTGAATCGCGCGAACAAGATGCTTAAGTGAAAATCAGTGTAGATTACAAAGAAAATCTTCTAGAAAGCGATTTTTTTGATGTTTTGTGGTGCACTATGCATTTTTTGAGCCTTCCAAGCCTACCCAAGGCATGTAACATTTGGAGGTGCAACATTTTGCTAAATTTGCCCCCAAATATTTACTTTTACTAGGAGTAATTGTTTTTCACCCCAAGTAACTCAAGGGTAAACTTTTGCTATAAATAGGGGCCTAGGGCCCTCATCGTAATCATATTTTTGGCCATGAGAATTCAAAGCTACACTATGTGAAACCCACATTGTGCTTTGTACTCATGAGGTTGTAATAAATTGGCAAGTCCTTATGCATTCCATCAGTGGCACAGACCCCCTGGTTTTCTAAGTGCACAACGATTGGGTACGGCCCTTCTAGCCCATCTTTTCATTCGCTTATCGATTTCATAATCAAACAAATGGGTGGGCATTGATGTTATTCAAGTTCTCATGTGTTGATTAATCATATGCTATCCTCGCTAGGGTGTAACAATTGTATTTGCTTTCATCTCTCACACTATAAACATCACAATTTTACATTCCGCACTTCAAGTATTTTATTTCCACATTTTGCATTCATGTATTTTCTTTCACGCATTTATTTTCCATGCAAAAGTAGTTAGTGTAGATTAGAGATCCATACGAGGAAAGCAAGGAACTGGCCTTAACCCGAAGGTCGGGGAAGCCTTTGGCAAACCCGCCCAACCTTGTTGAAACTCGGATTTGAGGGCACAACACTTAAATCAAGAATCAGGACAATTCCTCAGATCAACAAGTACGTCGTCTTTGCTCTGTTAGGGAGGCGAAGACTAAAGAACATTTCATGTTCAAGTGTAAAGTTTATTAGGAGATTCAAGGGAGGTACAATTGCTTGTATAGAAACTTAGGTGGATCGCTTGCCACTTTTTTTAGCTATCCTGACCAATTATGCTCAGCTCTTTACCCTAAGGAAGCTATCACTTTTGGCATCAGTTATTACAAAGGAGACAGACTACTACTTGACTAATCACCTCATTCTTCCACTCTATCTTTGTAGTCGATAGTAATAAGCACTCGTTTCAAGCTACAACAATCCAAAATGTTAATAACAAGATTGTGTGCCCTTGTCTACATACAAGAGTGGCTACTAGGGCTTCAATTCTTTCTTCTTGCTTGCAACAGGATGTTGGTCCGGCTTTCATGCACACCCCGAGAAAGGATGAAGGCAAGGAAAGCTCCGGAGACACCCACGGGACGGATCCCACTCATCTTTAGGATCTAGCTGGTTATCCAAGGTGCGAGTTACAGAGTTGGGTCGAATGGCAATTCACTCTTTTCCACTTCTGGAATAGATTTCAATATGGACTGCTCTGTTACCTTACAGGGGGTTCCTGAACTTAGTTCAGTAGTTGCAAAAGAGTGAATTGCCATTCGACCCAACTCTGTAACTCGCACCTTGGATAACCAGCTAGATCCTAAAGATGAGTGGGATCCGTCCCGTGGGTGTCTCCGGAGCTTTCCTTGCCTTCATCCTTTCCCGGGGTGTGCATGAAAGCCGGACCAACATCTAATTGGCGCTAGAAGGAGGGCTGAACTCAGTTCAAGTGTTGTAAGGGCATAACAGCAACATTTGAAGGACCCACAGTGAACTCCGGACAGTTTTTAAATTGTCAGTACAGTTTTGTAAATTGTCAGTACAGTTTTTAAATTGTCAGTGCAGTTTTTAAATTGTCAGTGCAGTTTTTAAATTGTCAGTGCAGTGTTGTCAGTGCAGTTGTCAGTACAGTATTTCAACTTGCTAAAATACAGAACCTGTTCGAAGCTGCGAGTTTGTCAGTACCTGTGAAAACTGGATTCTACATACAGGGTAACAAGGTCCCACCCCAGAGCTGGAGAGCTCCTTGTCCCTGAATTAGAAACTCCGAGAAGAAGTAGCCACAGAAGAGCCACCTCTCTATCACAGACAGTTTTATCACCATTGATAGTCACTCCAACCAGAGCTCAGAATATCCCTGTTAATCCATTAGCTATGGCAAATTGGTTGGGCTCCATGACTTTGAATATCCCGGGTATAGCCCATGACCTGCCCAAAAATCCAGAAAGATACCTCCCTAGGTATAAACATGATGGGACAAGAAGCTGAGAGGAACACTTAATTGCATTCAAGAATGCATCGAAGTTATTAAATGTACAGCATGAGGATGTTGCCTGCAGACTCTTCCCGTTCACTCTCCGGGAGGGAGCCTATGATTGGTTTCTAAATCTTACCAATGATTCCATCACCAGTTGGAGTGACTTAGAAAAAGTCTTTGTGTCACAGTTCGGGGAAGTGATAGACCCCGAGTATTTTATATCAGCAGTTTTCTAGCATCAAAAGAGAACTGAATGAGTCTATTAGATCCTATAATGTCAGATTCCAGAAAGCTTATGGTAGACTCACTGGCTATTATGTACCGAATGCTGACCTGGCATTAGAGATTTTTAGGAACTCTCTGGACCCAATGACCTCTGTCTTCTTGAAGAGGGATGCCACTGTTACCAACTTGACAGAAGCTTATAAAGAAGCTTTAATCCTGGAAAGACAGTTGGGACCCCAGCCTTTAAATATTCAACAAACTCCTCTGATCACTCAGCCTGCTCCTATACTCAATCCTATCCCACATCAGATGATGCTGCCAGTTTGTCAGACTTTACCATCAGCGGCACCATTAGGCTGCGACACTTTGTTGAGAAGGTACAGAACCCGGTAAAAGAGGCTGACAATGCTAGGATTGAAGAAGTTTCAAAGATTGTTCAGAAGCTGGCCAATGATTTTTTGAGTTTTAAAAGGCAAACTTCTACTGGAGACAATCCCAACAGATATTCATACCAACCAAACAGATTTAATAGGCCCCCATATGAGCCTAATAAATATTACAAGGGTAAAGCTCATGATGTGAACATCTGTGATTTGGCTCTGCCCAACTGGTGCAGAATTCATGCCACTTCTCAACATGGGGAATTAGATTGTGTGGAATTTTGCAATGCATTTGAAGCTTTGTCAGGAGATTTGATCTCCCCGAAAATCAAAGAACTGTTGAGGGCCCAAGTTCATCTGGACACAGTGCAGCTATGGTCTTGGATTCTTTTTCTTTCCCGGATGAATCTGAGAATGTAGTTGAAATGCCCATGGATGAAGTACAGGCTTTCCAGCAGTACAGAAGAGATAGCTACAACCTGAGGAACAGGAATCCTGAGCCAAATACCACATCAACTCCTCCTGATAATTCTCACAATATTCCTCCTGACCCCTCTCCAAGCAATAATCCACCCCCACCAAAGGGAGGAGCTCAAAGAGTACCAGATGTTGCTATTCCTCCACTTAACAAAGGATATAACATAGTGGAGGATATGAAAAAGATTAAGGCTAACATTACTCTGCATGAGCTGGCACAGATTTCAGAGCGAGAGAGACAATCGATAAAGACATACTCCGGCCTGCTTGCTAAACCTGTGGATAAAGGGAAGAAAATAGCCAATGCCAATCTGGCCATGTACAAGGAAAAGACTGAAGTTCCCCCATTTTTATTGATTGTCAAAATTTTTGGGAAGAACTTACATAATTGTTTGGTGGATTCAGGTGCATCTGCTAATGTCATGCCATTGGCAATTTGTCAGCAGTTGGGGCTGACCCCAATGAAGTCTGAGAGGAGAGTTGTCCAATTGGACAAGTCAGAAGTTAAGGTTTTGGGAGAGCTGCAAAACATTCACATTCAATTGGAATTTGAGCCAAGGGCTCAACATAAGATCAAAATCCAAGTTGTGGATATCCCGGTGGGGTATGGAATGCTTGTTGAGTAGGGATTGGTCTAAGTCTCCGAATGGATATCCGGCAACGAGACTTTTCACACATGTGGTTGCCATGGAAGGGTGTGGCTAATCAATTGCGGGTTGACAGAGAACCCAGGTACAAGCACACCATTACAGAGTACAATGCTGCAAATGAGACTGTCAATATTGCAGAGGTAGACATTGGTGTCTACAATTTAACAACTGGGCACAATGATAAATTTAACAAAGCTCATCCTGTACATACTAATGAAGTTTGGACACTTCATGTGGATGGAGCCAGATGTAGACAGGGTTCTGGAACAGGGACAGTCCTCAAAGGGCCTCAAAGTCGGACATTTTTTATGTCTTACCGCTGCGATTCCCATGTACTAATAATTTAGAGAGTATGAAGCTCTGATTTTAGGTTTAAAATTTGCATTGGATAAAAATGTGAAGAACATTCAAGTTTTCACTGATTCAGAATTAGTGGCAAGCCAGGTCAGGGGTAAGTTTCAGTGTAAAGCCTCTTATCTGAAGGGATACAAGCACAGAGCTTGGGATCTTGTGGAAGGCTTTGATGCATTTAACTTAACACATATACCCAGGGAACAAAATTCACATGCAGATGTCTTGGCATCTTCAGCTGCAAGTTTAAGGCCATTGGAAGATTTTAAGTGGGATAAGTTTTCAATTGAGCTAGTCCCCTGTCCTTCAGTTCCAAACAATATTGACAGCTTTCAAGTTTTCTCAGATGATCAACAGATTGTGAACTTTCTGCAGAGTACCAATACCTTTGAGAATGCTATAATTGATGAGGGCCAAAGGGACACCCTGATGGAACAACTAGATGATGACAGGGGAATCATGAGATTGAAGGACAACAGAATCCCAAAGGGAATGGTAGAGCTGGAGAGGCTATTCGATGTTGACAAGATCAGGCAAAGGGTGAATTCGAGGATTATGTGGGCACCACAGACAATGATACTGAAAATTTGAATGTAGGAACTGAAGAGGATCCAAGGAACATCAAGTTGGCAAAGGACTGTGATCCAGAGATAAAGAGAAATATGATTGATTTCCTGCACAGGTCTAAGGATGTAATGGCCTGGTCATACAAGGATTTAAAGGTATTTGATCCAAAAGTTTACACCCACATCATACCTTTGAAAGAATCTTGCAAGCCTTTTAGACAAAAACAGAGGCATGTTAATGCTCTGTTAGAACCCCTTATTCAGAAAGAAGTGGAGAAGCTCTTGAGTGCAGCAATTATTTTTCCTATCAGGCATTCTACTTGGGTGGCAAATCTGGTGCCAGTAAGGAAGAAAAATGGGGAGATCCGCCTTTGTGTGGATTTTAGGAATCTGAACAAAGCATCTGAAAAGGACAACTATCCCCTGCCTTCTATGGATGAAGTACTGCAGATTGTTAATGGCTCAGAGATGATGTCTTTTCTGGATGGCTTCTCAGGCTATAATCAGATTCTAGTTGAGAAGGAGGATAGAATGAAGACTGCTTTTACAACTAAGTGGGGTACTTTTGCTTACAAGAGGATGCCATTTGGTTTAATAAATGCAGGAGCAACATTTCAGAGAGCAATGGACCATGCCTTCAAGGGGCTTATGGGCAAATGTATTGTAGTTTACATGGATGATCTAACAGTCTTTTCCAAATCCAGATTTGACCATGTCAAGCATTTAGAGTCTGTATTTAACAAGTGCGAGAGAGTTTGGCATCTCTTTGAATCCAAAGAAATGCATATTTGGTGTAACAGAAGGCAAAGTGCTTGGGCATTTGGTCACAAAGGATGGCATTTCCATGGATCCGAGGCGAGTTGAGGCCATATCCGGCATACCATTTCCCAACTCCAAGAAAGAGTTGAGATCATTCTTTGGAAAGATTAACTTTGTCGGAAAGTTTATCTCGGGCTTTGCAGAGATAGTTAAACCAATGAATGATATGTTAAAGCAAACGCCGCAGTTGCCTGGACCCACTGAAGCTAAGACTGCTTTTCAAGAAATCAAGACAGCCATTAAACAAGCACCAGTCTTAGTAAGCCCAGATTTCAGTGCAGATTTCTATCTGTACACTTTCTCTTCTGAACATACACTTGCTGCAGTGCTGACTCAACGGAGAGATACAGGAGAACATCCAATTGCTTTTAAGAGCACTAATTTGAAGGGAGCTGAACTGAAATATTCCAGATTAGACAAACAGGCTTATGCTTTGGTAAGGGCAGTGAAGCAGTTCAGACATTATATACTCAGAAGCAAAACTCATGCCATAGTGCCAGACCCAGCTGTGAAGTACCTTCTAAGTCAGAATGAGTTGGGTGAACTGAGGGGCAATTGGGTCACCAGGCTGCAAGAATATGACTTGGAGATTAGGCCTGCTAAACTGATCAGAGGACTTGGCTTGTCTAGACACATTGCTGAAGTGCCTCCACAGCAGGAAGTTAATCAATTAAACTCTGAATCTGATGATTGGTATGGGGATATCATTCATCTGCTACAGTTTGGAGTTTGCCCATCCCATTTGAACAGAACTCAAAGGAGAGCATTAAAGTTAAAAGCTGCTCACTATCTCCTCAAGGCGGGTACTACTGTACGGGGAGAATTATGTTGGCATCTTCCTAAGGTGCATTTCTCCCAGTGAAGTCAGTGAAGTCATGGCTAGTTTTCATGAAAAACTAGGGGCAGGGCATTCATCAGGATCTGCTACAGCACATAAAATATTAAGAGCAGGCTATTACTGGCCTACACTTTTTAAGGATGCACATCAACATGTCAGAACCTGCCATCAGTGCCAGACATTTGCAGCCAAAGAGGCAAACCGAGCTCTGCCATTGCAACCAGTTGTGATAAACAAACCTTTCATGCAGTGGGGACTTGATTTTGTGGGAGTCATTAACCCGAATTCCTCGGCAGGGCATAAATATGTGCTGACAGCTACTGACTATTGCACAAGGTGGGTTGAAGCAGCAGCCACTACAAGAAGTACAGCCCAGGAAGTTATTGATTTTCTTGAATCAAATGTCATAACTAGATTTGGGGTTCCCCTGAATTTGGTCTGTGATAATGGGCCCGCCTTCCAATCATTGGAGTTTGCAGATTGGGCATACCAGATGGGGATAGTTATCAGATTCTCATCCAACTATTATCCCCAAGGCAATGGACTGGCTGAGTCAACAAACAAGAACTTAATGAATGCCATCAAAAAGTCTGCAACAGACAAACCCGAGCGATGGCATACATTGTTGAAATATGCACTTGTGGGCTGACCGGATAACACACAAAGTGGCTCTTAAGACCTCTCCCTTTGTTTTGTTGTATGGTACTCGGCCAATTGTCCCCATCTCCTTGAAATTGCCTACCTATCAGTTTGCATTAGATTATTTTGAAGGTCATGATGATGCTGAAGCCCGTGTTTTAGACCTCACTAACTTGCAGGATGAAAGACTCCAAGCCCTGGAGCACTTCGACGAGACACCAAGAAAGCGTCAAGCGGTGGTTTGACAAGAGAGCCAAGGTGAAGGCTTTCAAGCTGGCAGACTTAGTGCTTATGTGGGACAAGGCTCATGAGAAGAAGGGTAAGCACACAAAGTTGCAGCCACTGTGGATAGGCCCCTACCAAATTGCTGAAATATTGGGTAACAATGCTTTCCGCTTGCAAGACCTGGATGGTAATTTTCTGGACCTCCTGTTAATGGCCGATACTTGAAGCATTATTTCTCTCGCTGTTCCATCCAATGTATCATTTGAGTAAGCTATAAAGAAGTTGTAACATGTGTACATATTGTAAATAACTCCGTAAGTTTTATTTTGTTCTAGTTTAGTTCTTTTAATAGCTCTGTACAGTTGCTTTAGTTGCTTCTTTTTAGTTTTAATTGGGTGCTGTCTGTACAGGTTTGTTTGTTAGATTAATCCTTGTTCTCAGTGCAGTTTTATTTTTTATTTTTATTTTTATTTTTTATTTTTTTTAATATGTCTGTGCAGTTGCATTTTAGTTTATTTCAGTTGCTTTAAGTTTATTTCAGTGCTGTTGCAGTTTCCCTTTGTCAGTTTTTAGTTGCTGTGTTTTTAGTTAATCCTTGCTTTTATTTAAGTCTGTACAGTCTTTTCTTCCTTGCAGTTCTTTTTCTTTGTTTGTCTGTACAGTTCGAGTTTAATTTATTTCAGTTGCTTTAAGTTATTTTCAGGTCTAGGCAGTTTTAATTGCTTTGCTTTTGTTTTAGCTTATTTTTGCTGCCTGTACAGTTGTGCTTTGCATCCTTTGTAAATAGCCTTGCGGTTTGTTTTATTCCTTTGTACAGCTGTGCAGTTTTCAGTTGCTTTAGTTTATGTCTGTGTTGTTGCAGTTTAGCTTTGCTGCAGTTTAGCAGTTTTAGTTACTTTGCTTCAGTTCTTTTAGTTTGTTTCTTTTATTGCCTGTACATTTTTTATTTTCTTCCCTGCATTTCTTTTTCTTTGCTGTCTGTACAGTCTTCAGTTTTAGTTTTAGTCTTAGTTGCTTGTGCAGTTTTATTTGCAGTCTGTGCAGTTTTTATTCTGTCTTGCTTTAGAAGCCTGTGCCTGTCTTTGGAAGTCTGTGCAAAGTCCTTTGGCTTCTGAAATATTCTGTATTTTAACCTCTGCCTGAGCAATCAATGAAAAGTCAGCCTGCTGAAAATTGTTTTATTCCTAGCTGATAAATCCTCAATCCAGTGTTCATGGTCATCATCCAATGCCCATGCTGTTCACCATTCTAATTATGCCCATGCTGTTCACCATTCTAATTGAGATAGTCTGCTTGCACTGAACTGTGGAACTATTTTGTTATCCAGGATGAAGGTAGAGAGATGATTGGATCTTGTGTCTTACTTGCCACAGTTGTTTTAATGATAGAAAAACTGTTATGTTGTTTAGTTGGAGGAACTCCCGGGGAATCCAAGAAAAGCTGGTTATAAGAGGGGACTATGGTTCATGCAATTATTTGGGTGTCACCAGAGGCTATCAATGCCTAGACTGAAACAGTTCCAGATTGATCAAGTGTTAAAAGAAAATTGTGATTTCCCTAAAAGCATCTCAGATATTGATATATTTCAGAGGGAGAGATATAAAAAAAAAAAGAGAAAAAAAAAAGAGAAAAAAAGAGTTATATATTAAAAGAGGCAGCCAATATTAGATTCTGCCCTACAGTTGTAAATTGGGTCGTGTAAATCTAAAGGGTAACTCTGTCTAGGCTGTAAAAAGCTAAACTAGTAAACAGAGCTCTACTCGGTTTCCCCTTTTACAATCTAGAAAAGTTGATTAATCCAAGTTTATCATTCAATTCAGTCATCCTTGAAGAAAGTTCTATACCTTTGTAATTGCACATCAGAAATCTTCCTTGAAGTAATCCAGCCCAGTATGTCCTTGGGAAATTTTAACACTTGGCAGTTAGTAGTCAATTTATTGTGAAGAATGCCTGTGGCAAGGCATGATGCATGGTCTTTTTGTTTTGAAACCGAGTCTTGGGTTCTAAAGTAGTGCTACTATTTTACCCACAGATATCGCCATTTGTTGATAAGCAACACACCCCCACTGAAAAATGAGATTCCATCCTTAGAAAATTATGAACTTCCATTTTTGCAGCAGGGACCCTCTTGATCTTTTCAGGTTTTAAATCCAAATTTGCTTGCCTCCTTTTTAAAGTTGTGCTTTTTCTTGCATTCTAGCTGTGTTATCCAAGAATTCACTTTTTACATGCTAGAATCATTCATGCACAAGCAAAATCTTGCACCAGTACCGAGAAAATCCAGAAAACAGTTGCATAATTCACTGAAAAAATCAAACTTTCCATTTTTGGTAGTGTCGCGATATCGCGACACTTCCATTTTCGGAAATGTCGCGATATCGCGACAGGTAAGCCAAAATGCGGCTAAGTGCCAGAAAGGTCGCGATTTCGCGACATGTCGCGAAATCGCGACAATTTTTGGAGAGAGAAGCAAGCTGTACGGAGGGCGCGATTTTGCGACATGTCGCGAAATCGCGACATGTCCCATTTTCGCGGCAGGAGAGAGAAAGTGGGCTGCAGAATGAAAAATAGGCTAAGTCGCAAACACGTTCCAAAATCGCGGTCAACGCGGTCAACGCATGCAGGTAAGGAACTGTCGCGATATCGCGACGTGTTCTAGAATCGCGGCTGAAAATCGGGATGGCTGTACGGAGGCCAGGAGGGTCGCGATTTCGCGACACGTCGCGAAATCGCGACATGTCGTGTTTTCGCGGCCGACGAGGGAGGAAGTTGCCGATGCGCTGGCAGGGTCGCGATTTCGCGACATGTCGCGAAATCGCGACATGTCGCAGAATCGCGGCAGGAGAGAGAAAGTCTTTAGAGGGCCCGAAAGTGCATTTCAGCTGAAACAGAAGGCTTCCTGGGGTAGCGACACGTGTCAAAGCGTGAATGGGACAAACAGAATCCGACATGCAAACTTATTTTGCGGTTTTTAATCTGTTTTTAATGTTTTAAGCTTCGATTTAATTAAAATGCTAATCTAATGCATCTTTTTGTCTTTCATGCGGGATTCCATGGCACTTACGGGACAACCGGGAAAGACCATAAAGGCAAAGATAAAGTGCGGATTTAGTCAAGGACCGCCATGCTAGAAGAGAAGAAGCCGGTAAAGCATTCAATAGCAAATTTATTGCAGACTTGATAGCATGAAGACAATTTCAACACGGGGATGGCTTTACGGAGATCGGATGCGAGAGAAGTGGTGACTCATCCGGCTCACCGGCAGAATTAATGGAGGCATTTATTTGCAGCTGCGGATGAATGCAAATTGCATTTGATTTTATCTTCTCCATTTATGGCAGCTAACTGCACCGATTTGCCGAAGGGTTAAGTTCTATCCGGACTTTGATTTTTAAATGGATTTTTATTGTAAAACCCGGGTCCTAGGGTTTAAGTGCGATAAGATTTAGGGTTTGAGCAAGATATTTTGGAAAAGATCAGGGTCTGTCCTGAGTCTATAAATACAAATTCTAAATGTAATCGCAGGAGGCGGAGACTTAGAAATAAAAGGCTTATAAGCAATTTCTTGCAAATTTTGTGAAATCCTTTGTTTCTGGACTTGGAGTTGATGTGCTTTAGCTTTTATGTGATAGCATGGCCGGGAGCCTAATCTTTTGCGAGTGTGATAAGTGTATTTTCTTTTGTTATCCGTTCCATTTAAAGTTTGTTAGATATATCTTGTAAATCTGCCAGTTGTCAAGATTAAATATCTCTGTTAGGCTTCAGTTGTTCTATTGTCTGCTAGGGGAAATTACAGATTTCAGGTGTAAGTTTGTTCTAATTGCTCTGTCTTCACTGTGCGAGCTAGGCTGCCGGTGAAAGATACCAATTTTAACCAGCTGCCCTTGGATTTATAATTTTTTGCTAGATCCGTTTCACTCTGCCTTGTGCTCTTAGTTGAAAGTGATCTTAGACTGACTGGACACTTTCTTCTTGGATTTGTTATGTTGTGAAGCTGATAGCATAGATAAGATTGATAGTTTAGAGTTTTACAGTTTAAAGTTTGATAAACTTCTCTTTCTGCCCTACCCTACCCTCTCTTTGCTTATCGTGAATGATCCATTTTTATTTTCTTTATTTGCCTTTTATTTAAATCTGCTGACCCATGAGAGCTAGATCAAAGAATTCAAGTCAAATCTGATTGTCAACAACTTTTGCAACTACTGAACAAGTTCAGGAACCCCCTGTAAGGTAACAGAGCAGTCCATATTGAAATCTATTCCAGAAGTGGAAAAGAGTGAATTGCCATTCGACCCAACTCTGTAACTCGCACCTTGGATAACCAGCTAGATCCTAAAGATGAGTGGGATCCGTCCCGTGGGTGTCTCCGGAGCTTTCCTTGCCTTCATCCTTTCCCGGGGTGTGCATGAAAGCCGGACCAACACAGGACAAGACCGCAATTCTTCCGCTTCAAGTTTTGGTCAACTCTCACATACCAAGGAGACGTAGACAAACACAACTTACCAATTTCTCATCCTCTTCTATTGGTTCCATAGCCATGGATGCTACAAGAGTCTTGAGGTGTCGTACTCCAAGTCCTCCCAGGATTATTCAACTAGGCCCTCTTATTCCTGATCATTCTCCTGGAAGCATCATGAGATCCTGTGTTGGCCCTTTTGGGATAGTTGGTGATGACAACAACTATGATTCTACTTTACATCCCACTATAGATTAATGTTGGCACTTGGATCCACTACAGCTCCTTTATATCTCTGTTGTACCTCGACTTCTATCTCTCGCTTAATCATTACTTCTAGCATGTTAAGGTTTATCCATTTTGAGTAACCCTTGAGGTTGTACTTTTATGCCATACAGTAGTTCCACTTTAGAGGAGTTGACAGTTTACACTAGATTCGTTACTCTAGCTTATTTTCGTAGTACCTTGTGGTTGCTACAATGCATTGTAATTTGTAACAACTCTTTTCAATGAGTTCCAGTGGCCTACTTTGGCCAACTGTGGACATTAATAGAATTATCTTATCTTATCTAAAACACCTTCTGTAAAAACAGGCATACCTTTTTTTTCTGTCCAGTATCAGTTTAAGGTGATCCATGATTGCAAAGTGCGAAGGATTAGGGTTTTCTCCTGAAAAACGTCTCATCTTTTAGGAGCCATATCTTCGCAAAGAGTTATCCGATTCAGCTGATTCTTAGAACAACTTGTGCAGAATTTGAATAGCTTTAAAATGAGTGGTCATATGCAAAAATCCGAGCAATATTGAGGGAGATATGACCCTGTGAAGTCAACCATTCGGAACAAGGGCAATGACGATTTTTCAAGTTGCGAAAATCAAAATTGCAAAGTGCAAAGGATTAGGGTTTTTCCTGAAAAATGTCTCATCTTTTAGGAGCCATATCTTCATGAAGAGTTATCCGATTCAACTGATTCTTGGACCAACTTATGCAGAATTTGAATAGCTTTAATATGAGCAATATTGAGGGAGATGCGACCCTGTGAAGTCAACCATTCGGAACAAGGGCAGTGACGATTTTTCAAGTCGCAAAAAACAAAATTGCAAATATTTGCCAACTAGGGTTTGAACGATGGGAAGAGCAATGAAGGGCTAGGACTTCAGCGAGGCAAGACTATTGGTCAGAGATCTGTCTTAGGTAAGGATTTGTTTATTTATGCGCCCTAGACCCGACCAACATTGAAAGGCCGAGAGAAAGAAATGCCTCTCGTGCCAATCTCTATAGATGGGTTGGTTCCCTTGCTATTCTAACTAGGGGTTTTAAGGTTAAGGAACTGGAAAGGAATGGGAAATGACTGAAAGGGATGGGAAATATGGCCACAAGCCAAATAGAACAGGGGTGATGGACTAATAGCACGATAACTCTACTGCAAGCCGAATCAAATAGCCCTCAAATAAAAACAATTAACAGAAATTAAAACTAAACATCTAACATGCGTAATCTCCAGGGCTAATCCAGATGTTCACGTTTTATCAGAAGCTAAATCCAGATATAAGAATTCAAGCCTACAGATAAACCAGAGAACTTAATAGAAGATAAGCAATAGAAGACATACACATAAAATAGAAGTTCAAAGTTAGAGCCAGACATCAGTTGTATTGATAGCAAAATTCGGGATACATCAAGCTTCTAGCAAACATCCATCGTTTTACAATAAAAGAGCAGGCTTATATAGCAAATTCTGTAGCTTGAAATATTAAATGCACACCTACAAAACATGGCGATGGCAGCCAAGATAAGAGTTACAAGAGAGTACAGTCATGAAATAGTTATTAGGCATGGCCGGGACTGATGACTCCTTGAAAATGCAGTTGAGCTCCTTCAATGCCCTGACAGGCTTGGCTTGTTGGTGCTGCCTCCTCACTCGCGGGGACTGCTTCCGTGGAAGATAGACTTGAAATCCCGGAACGTCCAATCTGGAAGCTTCTCATAATGGCTGCGCTCAAATGGATAAGGATGCACTTTAACTTTGCTAATGTGGAGCGCAGCTGAGAAAGACCAACCCTAGAGTTGACAGGTCCGGAGGTGAAGCGCAGCTGACTGATTGTGCAGCTGCATGGAGGAACAAAAAGGAGCGCAAGAATGGGGCCTCGAGACGCGCGCAACGTTTTGAAAAGTCAGCAGGTACGGCGCACTGAAGTGAAGCGCAAATGCGTTGCGCAATAGAAAGGGTGCGCAACAAGCTAGGCGTTGGGAGATGTGCCTCCGTTGAAAAGTCAACCCAACACTGCGCACTTGGAATGGTACGCCACAATCTCGTGCACTTGGAACGGTGCGTCGGAGTCTTGCGCACTTCGGATGGTGCACAACACTTTGCGCACTTAGGACATTGCGCAACACCTTGCGCACTTAGGATGGTGCGCAAAACCTTGCACACTTCGGACAGTGCACAACACTTTGCGCACTTCGGACGGTGCGCAACACTTTGCGCACTTCGGACGGTGTGCAACACCTTGCGCACTTCGTTGTTTTCTCGCATTGAAGTCGGGTGTTGCACTCTTCCTTAGTCCTTGAGGCCAAATTGCATTACACGAACTACCATAGCCATCCGAAAGACGATCTTCCTGATGAGCAAGGTGCAACCAAAGTATTGTCATTGTTGTCAACACAGTCAGGTTGATCGGTTGATGCAATGGACAGGAATGCAGAGGTCATTAGATGGATCGGTTGATGAAGTGAACAAGAGTTCAGAGCAATCAGAGCATGTACAGTGAATTTCCAAGAAGACAGAAGTGGCCCAGATTCAAAGGATCAAAGAAAAAGACAAGTAAGAAAATTGTCACGATATCGCGACATGTTTTCTGTCGCGATTTCGCGACATATCAGAGGAGAGAGAAAAAGCTGGAAAAGCTGTCGCGATATCACGACATAGCGGAGGAGAGAGAAAGCGCAAGGAAAACTGTCGCGATTTCGCGACATGTTGGAAGAGAGAGAAAGCGCAAGAAAAACTGTCACGATTTCGCGACAAGTTGGAAGCAAAGAAGGCAAGAAGAAAAACTGTCGCGATTTCGCGACATGTTGGAAGAGAAAAAGCCAAGTGGAAAAACTGTCGCGATTTCGCGACATGTTGCAGAAGAAAAAGCCAAGTGGAAAAACTGTCGCGATTTCGCGACATGTTGGCAGAGAAAAAGCCAAGTGGAAAAACTGTCGCGATTTCGCGACATGTTGGCAGAGAAAAAGCCAAGTGGAAAAACTGTCGCGATTTCGCGACATGTTCGATGAGAAGGCACATGCAAGAAAATTGTCGCGATTTCACGACATGTTCGGAGAGAAACTTTCGCGATTTCGCGACATGTTTGGAGAGAAGGCACAAGCAAAGAAAATTGTCGCGATTTCGCGACAATTTCGGAGAGAAGCGCAAGCAAAGAAAACTGTCACGATTTCGCGACATGTTCGGAGAGAAGGCGCAAGCAAAGAAAACTGTCACGATTTCGCGACATGTTCGGAGAGAAGGCGCAAGCAAAGAAAAGTGTCACGATTTCGCGACAATCTGCAAGAGAGTCAGTACGAACGAAAATGTGTCACGATTTCGCGACATATTTGAGAGAAAGAGCTTGCAAGGAAAAGTGTCGCGATTTCGCGACAATTTGCAAGAGGAAGAGCTCGAGAGAAAAAGTGTCGCGATATCGCGACATGTCGTGTTTTCGTGACCCGAAGAGAAGAGAAGAGCTAAGGAGAAAATATGTCGCGATATCGCGACATGTCGCATTTTCGCGACTAAGAGAGGAGAGAGAATGTACGGAGATAGAAATGTCGCGATATCACGACAACAACAGAGAGGAAGACTCCGAAGGATGAAGTGTCGCGATTTCGCGACAGAAGCAAAACGAAAGAGCATGGAAGCAGAAGCGTCGCGATTTCATGACAAATTCAAGGAGGAAGAGCTCAAAGGCGAAAGCGTCGCGATTTCGCGACATGTTCCGTTTTCGCGGGCGTAAGGCAGAGAAAAGCACAAGGCAGCGAAAGTGTCACGATTTCGCGACATGTTCCGTTTTCGCTGGTGCATGCAAAGAAGAGTGTACGGCAGCGAAAAGTGTCACGATTTCGCGACATGTTCCGTTTTCGCTGGTGCATGCAAAGAAGAGTGTACGGAAGCGAAAAGTGTCACGATTTCGCGACATGTCATGTTTTCGCTGGTGCATGCAGAGAAGAGTGCAAGGAAGCGAAAAGTGTCGCGATTTCGCGACATGTCATGTTTTCGCGGGTGCATGCCGAGAAGAGGACTAGGAGGCAAAAAATGTCGCGATATCGCGACATGTCTTGTTTTCACGGTCAAACGCCAAGGAAGAGTTAAAGGGGCAGAAATGTCGCGATATCGCGACATGTTGTTTCTGCGTGATAAAAAGCAAAACCCAGGCGAAGTAAAGTTAACTGAAGAAGAACTGCAATTACAAGGGAAGTTGCACAGGAAAATCATGCAGTTAAATAAGAATAGTGAACTGAAGTAATTACGGCAGTTACAGGGGCAGTTATAGTGACAATAAACAGAAGTCATTACTGCAGTTACAAGAGCCGTTACAAAGAAATATCATGCAGCAGTGGTTACTGAAAGTCATCAGACGAAGACCACGAGTTGGACAGAGAAACGTCTCGAAGCCCAAACAAAGAACCGTTCTATTAATAAGATTGCATGTGAGAATAAAGGAGTCGTTACTATTAATAGGCTGCATGCGCGAATATGGAAGTTAAGAATAGAAATAGAACACAGTTATAAAAGGAGATTTGCATGAAGTAGTAAGGTTGAGCTCCGTGCGAGAAGAGAGAGCAGCGTGTTGCTAGAATAGAGAGAAAGTGCTGCAAAAAAGAGTGTGAAAGTGCTTAGCTTGAAAGAGAGTGCGCAGAGAGGCGAGTGAGCGAGAGTGTGTCTTTGTGTAAAGAGTGGGCAATGTTGAGTAAGCAATAGACCAGTGAGGGTCTTGTAAAAGTGAAGGCATTTTTATGTCAATCTAGATTCAAAATAGAAGTCCAAGTTGGTGCTTGGAATCAGGGGTTGGTGCTCCTTCCAGTTGGTGCTGGTAAATTAGGGGTTGGTGCTCCTTTCTATTGGTGCAGATAAATTAGGGGTTGGTGCTCCTTCCAGTGGGTGCTGGTAAATTGATTGTAAAGTTGGTGCTTTGCAAAGGCTGGATTTGGATGGGAGTCCAAGCAGTCTATTTTTGAGGAGTAGCCAAAACTGGTGAACCTCGTTACATCTTGTGTTGTGGAATGCTCTCTTGTTATATTTGCTTTATCTATTTTAAGTTCTCCTTGCTTCAGCTTTAAGAGTTGTAGATTTAAGTTTTTAAATAGCTACACTGATTCACCCCCCCTCTTAGTGCCATTGTAAGACTAACAATTGGTATCAGAGCCAAGTTCCTGAATAGGCTAAATCAGCTAAGGTTGATCTTGGATTAGTACACAATGGGTAAGAAGAATAGATCCTCCTCCAAAAAGGCATCTCAGCCAGTTTTAGTTCTTGTGGAAGAGAAAACTGAACTAGAGAAGGTAGAAGAAGTGGATTCTGAAGTATGCAATGAAAACCTGGAGATTGAAGTAGATCTAGAAGGTGAGTTGATTGCCGCACTTGAAGAGTTGAGTATAGAAAAGAAAAAGAACAAAAGAATGTCCAAGAAGTTAGAAGAATATGGGGATGAGATTGAAGATCTCTTCCTACAAGTTCAAAAGGCCAAGAAATCAGAAGAAGCCTTGAAGACACACCTGGATGATGAGGATGATGTATGCAGCACAAGTAAAGAGGAATCTAACAAAGTTATTGTTGATCTAAAGCTGCAAGTAGAACAAGTACAAAAGGATTGAAGATATTCTCAGGTCTCAAATCAATGAGAAAGAGACTGTTTGCTGCCAACAAGAAGGAGAGATTGTTTCATTGAAGAAACAACTAGAAGAGGCCAATATAAGTCTCAAATTTGAGAAGAGCACAGAGTTGCTAGATACAATGATAAAGCAACAAAGAAGCTCCACGGCTAAGTTTGGTCTTGGATATGAAGTTGAACAACCTTCATCCTCCAAATGTGCCGAGAAGAAGAAGCTCACGGCTGAAGGATCGAGGCAAGGAAAGTATGAAGCTGAACAACCGTCATCTTCCAAATATGCAGAGAAGAAGAAGTTCAAGGTTGAAGCTGAATCTTCAAAAGGAAGAAAGCATCAAAGAAGATCTACAGCAAAGCAATCACATCAAAAGAGGTTCTCTCACTCTCACTCTTTTAATAATAATGCTTTTAATGGCTATTGTTCTAAATGCAACTGCTATGGTCACAAGGCAATTTATTGTGGACTGAACAATAGATCAAAAAGTTATGCTGATAAAAACACATCTGGCTTTCTCGAGTGAACACCCTGTGCAATGTTTTAAATGTAATGGCCATGGGCACATAGCAAGGTTTTGTCCAAGCACTTTTGTATCCAATCTAAGGCAAGACCATAGATTTCATCATACACACAGAATGCAATACAGACAGGGAATAAACCATGTGCAATGTTTTAAATGTAATGGTCATGGGCACATAGCAAGGTTTTGTCCAAGCACCTCTCGTATCTAATCTAAGGCAAGACCGTAGATTTCATCGGACACAAAGAGTGCAAAAACATATCATGTGCATAAAAGAAAGGAAAATAATCATCCATCAAGGATGCACAAGAGACAACCACCCAAGAGAAATGTTCAGGTTCACGAAAAGGTTCAAAATAGGGATGTAGTTGAAAACCTCAAGCCCAAGTTCAAGAAAGTCTGGAGAAAGAAAGAAGAGAGGAAATCGTGTCTCCTTGGACTGAAGGAGACTACTCCTCTATTGCACTAAGCCACTCCAGGTGGCACATCCTCAGGGGGAGCAATATTAAAGTTTTATTTTAATGCTCCTATGTATTTGTCTGGGTATCTGAGGATGAAAGGCAAGTAGTCGGGATATTGTTGTTTCAGTTGTTAAAGTGTGTTTTCAGTTTTAGTAGTGGTTTGAGGAAGTGTTGTGAATGTGTGCGAAGTGAGTGCAAAGAGAGAGCGGAGTGCACAGAGAACGCAAAAGGCGAAGACAATCGCTAAGTTCGGATGGAACGGCGCAGAGCATACTGCAGACGTATTTTTGGCTGGGTGGATTGAGGTAGCCTACTGGATTCTCACTGCAGAGAGAGACAAACAACTGTCATTAGGTTCAAGCTTGTTGAGAATATCCAAGATGCATGGTGGAGATGTATGCAGATGCTGCTGGCATTGCAGAACAAAAAGTTGGCCGTGAAGTGTGTGACAAAATGTTGTCTCCTGAGTCGAACAGTTGAAAGTAAGGTGTGACCAGCCGTGACTGTAGAAAACACAGACCAAGTTGAAAATGTAAAAAGTGATTGGTTGAGTTGTGTTGAGATTGGGAGTTAAGTATAGAACATATTGAGTCTCTAACAATTCTCTTTATGCTTCTATGAGGTTGATGAATCACATTGGGTCTCTAACAATTCTCTTTGTGGGTTCATGCTAAGCAAGTTTTTCTTGATGAACTTGTGAGCTGATTTGGACAAGTTCTAGTGAAGACTTGTGAGCTGAATTGGACAAGTTCTAGTGAGGACTTGTGAGCTGATTTGGACAAGTTCTATGTGAGCTTGTTAAGCAGGTTCTGTGTGAGCCTATTGATAGAGTACAGAGAACAGAGTCTCAATGGATAGAGATCCAGTAGCCAACATAGTTGAAGATAGATCTGAGTAATGCCTATTATGCTTATCATGATGTTGTCAAACAGTGAAATGAAGTGGTCACATATTCCCAAGAATAGTCTAAGAATTGACTAGCTATCGGGATCAAATTCTCAGGGGGAGCATTTATATATTTGTTTATCTTATTGCTCATGTTTATGCTTTTTGCTAACTGTAATAACTTTTGCTCCTGAGAATGTTGTGCATGGACTCAGGGGGAGTCTGCAACAGCCCTTTGGTATTATTGTCAAAGGGGGAGAAGAATTACAGGAGATTGCATGTGTTGCCAACAATTCCAAAAGGGGAGATTGATGAGCAAGGTGCAACCAAAGTATTGTCATTGTTGTCAACACAGTCAGGTTGATCGGTTGATGCAATGGACATGAGTGCAGAGGTCATTAGATGGATCGGTTGATGAAGTGAACAAGAGTTCAGAGCAGTCAGAGCATGTACAATAAATTTCCAAGAAGAAAGAAGTGGCCCAGATTCAAAAGATCAAAGAAAAAGACAAGTAAGAAAATTGTCGCGATATCGCGACATGTTTTCTATCGTGATATCGCGACATATCAGAGGAGAGAGAAAAAGCTGGAAAAGCTGTCGCGATATCGTGACATGGCTGAGGAGAGAGAAAGCGCAAGGAAAACTGTCATGATTTCATGACATGTTGGAAGAGAGAGAAAGCGCAAGAAAAACTGTCACGATTTCGCGACAAGTTGGAAGCAAAGAAGGCAAGTAGAAAAACTGTCATGATTTCGTGACATGTTGGAAGCAAAGAAGGAAGAAAAAGAAAAGCCAAGTGGAAAAACTGTCGCGATTTCGCGACATGTTGGCAGAGAAAAAGCCAAGTGGAAAAACTATCGCGATTTCGTGACATGTTCAATGAGAAGGCACATGCAAGAAAACTATCATGATTTCGCGACATGTTTGGAGAGAAGGCGCAAGCAAAGAAAACTGTCACGATTTCACGACATGTTTGGAGAGAAGGCGCAAGCAAAGAAAACTATCACGATTTCACGACATGTTTGGAGAGAAGGCAAGAAAGAAAACTGTCACGATTTCACGACATGTTAAGAAGAAAGCAAAGAAAACTGTCACGATTTCGCGACATGTTCGAGAGAAGCAAGAAAAAAATCACGATTTCGCGACATGTTCGAGAGAACGCAAGAAAGAAAACTGTCACGATTTCACGACATGTTCGGAGAGAAGCGCTAAGAAAGAAAACTGTCACGATTTCATGACATGTTCGGAGAGAACAAGAAAGAAAATGTCACGATTTCGCGACAACTGAAGAGAGCAAGAAGAGAAAATGTGTCACGATTTCGCGACATATTTGAGAGAAAGAGCTGGCAAGGAAAAGTGTCGCGATTTCGCGACAAATTGCAAGAGGAAGAGCTCGAGAGAAAAATGTCACGATATCGCGACATGTCGGGTTTTCGTGACCTGAAGAGAAGAGAAGAGCTAAGGAGAAAAGATGTCGCGATATCGCGACATGTCGCATTTTCGCGACTAAGAGAGGAGAGAGAATGTACGGAGATAGAAATGTCGCGATATCGCGACAACAGCAGAGAGGAAGACTCCGAAGGATGAAGTGTCGCGATTTCGCGACAGAAGCAAAACGAAAGAGCATGGAAGCAGAAGCGTCGCGATTTCGCGACAAATTCAAGGAGGAAGAGCTCAAAGGCGAAAGCGTCGCGATTTCGCGACATGTTCCGTTTTCGCGGGCGTAAGGCAGAGAAAAGCACAAGGCAACGTAAGTGTCGCGATTTCGCGACATGTTCCGTTTTCGCTGGTGCATGCAAAGAAGAGTGTACGGCAGCGTAAAGTGTCGCGATTTCGTGACATGTTCCATTTTTGCTGGTGCATGCAAAGAAGAGTGTACGGCAGCGAAAGTGTCACGATTTCGTGACATGTCATGTTTTCGCTGGTGCATGCAAAGAAGAGTGTACGGCAGCGAAAAGTGTCGCGATTTCGTGACATGTCATGTTTTCACTGGTGCATGCAGAGAAGAGTGCAAGGAAGCGAAAAGTGTCACGATTTCGCGACATGTCATGTTTTCGCGGGTGCATGCCGAGAAGAGGACTAGGAGGCGAAAAATGTCGCGATATCGCGACATGTCTTGTTTTCGCGGTCAAACGCCAAGGAAGAGTTAAAGGGGCAGAAATGTCACGATATCGCGACATGTTGTTTCTGCGTGATAAAAAGCAGAACCCAGCCGAAGTAAAGTTAACTAAAGAAGAACTGCAATTACAAGGGAAGTTGCACAGGAAAATCATGCAGTTAAATAAGAATAGTGAACTGAAGTAATTACGGCAGTTACAGGGGCAGTTATAGTGACAGTAAACAGAAGTCATTACTGCAGTTACAGGAGCCGTTACAAAGAAATATCATGCAGCAGTGGTTACTGAAAGTCATCAGACGAAGACCACGAGTTGGACAGAGAAACGTCTCGAAGCCCAAACAAAGAACCGTTCTATTAATAAGATTGCATGTGAGAATAAAGGAGTCGTTACTATTAATAGGCTGCATGCGCGAATATGGAAGTTAAGAATAGAAACAGAACACTGTTATAAAAGGAGATTTGCGTGAAGTAGTAAGGTTGAGCTCCGTGCGAGAAGAGAGAGCAGCGTGTTGCAGAATAGTGAGGAAAGTGCTACGAAAAGAGTATAGAAAGTGCTCGCTGAAAGAGAGTGCGTAGAGAGGCAGAGTGAGCAAAAGGAAATGTGTGTCTGGGTAAAGAGTGGGCAATGTTGAGATGAGCAATAGACCAATGAGGGTCTTATAAAAGCGAAGGCATTTTTATGTCAATCTAGATTCAAAATAGAAGTCCAAGTTGGTGCTTGGAATCAGGGGTTGGTGCTCCTTCCAGTTGGTGCTGGTAAATTAGGGGTTGGTGCTCCTTTCTGTTGGTGCAGATAAATTAGGGGTTGGTGCTCCTTCCAGTGGGTGCTGGTAAATTGATTGTAAAGTTGGTGCTTTGCAAAGGCTGGATTTGGATGGGAGTCCAAGCAGTCTATTTTTGAGGAGTAGCCAAAACTGGTGAACCTCGTTACATCTTGTGTTGTGGAATGCTCTCTTGTTATATTTGCTTTATCTGTTTTAAGTTCTCCTTGCTTAAGCTTTAAGAGTTGTAGATTTAAGTTTTTAAATAGCTACACTAATTCACCCCCCCCTCTCAGTGCCATTGTAAGACTAACAATTGGTATCAGAGCCAAGTTCCTGAATAGGCTAAATCAACTAAGGTTGATCTTGGATTAGTACACAATGGGTAAGAAGAATAGATCCTCCTCCAAAAAGGCATCTCAACCAATTTTAGTTCTTGTGGAAGAGAAAACTGATCTAGAGAAGGTAGAAGAAGTGGATTCTGAAGTATGCAATGAAAACCTGGAGATTGAAGTAGATCTAGAAGGTGAGTTGATTGCCGCACTTGAAGAGTTGAGTATAGAAAAGAAAAAGAACAAAAGAATGTCCAAGAAGTTAGAAGAATATGGGGATGAGATTGAAGATCTCTTCCTACAAGTTCAAAAGGCCAAGAAATCGGAAGAAGCCTTGAAGACACATCTGGATGATGAGGATGATGTATGCAAGCACAAGTAAAGAGGAATCTAACAAAGTTATTGTTGATCTAAAGTTGCAAGTAGAACAATACAAAAGGATTGAAGATATTCTCAAGTCTCAAATCAATGAGAAAGAGACTGTTTGCTGCCAACAAGAAGGAGAGATTATTTCATTGAAGAAACAACTAGAAGAGGCCAATATAAGTCTCAAATTTGAGAAGAGCACAGAGTTGCTAGATACAATGATAAAGCAACAAAGAAGCTCCACGGCTAAGTTTGGTCTTGGATATGAAGCTGAACAACCTTCATCCTCCAAATGTGCCGAGAAGAAGAAGCTCACGACTGAAGGATCGAGGCAAGGAAAGTATGAAGCTGAACAACCGTCATCTTCCAAATATGCAGAGAAGAAGAAGTTCAAGGTTGAAGCTGAATCTTCAAAAGGAAGAAAGCATCAAAGAAGATCTACAAAGCAACCACAGCAAAAGAGGTCTCTCACCTCCCTTTTAAAAATGTTTTTAATGGCTATTGTTCTAAATACAACTGCTATGGTCACAAGGCAATTTATTGTGTCTACAGCAAAGCAATCACATCAAAAGAGGTTCTCTCACTCTCACCCTTTTAATAATAATGCTTTTAATGGCTATTGTTCTAAATGGAACTGCTATGGTCACAAGGCAATTTATTGTAGACTGAACAATAGATCAAAAAGTTATGCTGATAAAAACACATCTGCTTTCCTGAGTGAACACCCTGTGCAATGTTTTAAATGTAATGGCCATGGGCACATAGCAAGGTTTTGTCCAAGCACTTTTGTATCCAATCTAAGGCAAGACCATAGATTTCATCATACACACAGAATGCAACATAGAAAGGGGACATATCATGTGCAATGTTTTAAATGTAATGGTCATGGGCACATAGCAAGGTTTTGTCCAAGCACCTTTGCATCTAATCTAAGGCAAGACTGCAGATTCCATCAAACACAAAGAGTGCAACATAGAAAGGAAAATAATCATCCATCAAGAATGCACAAGAGACAACCGCCCAAGAGAAATGTTCAGGTTCACGAAAAGGTTCAAAATGGGGATGCAGTTGAAAACCTCAAGCCCAAGTTCAAGAAAAACTGGAGAAAGAAAGAAGAGAGGAAATCGTGTCTCCTTGGACAGAAGGAGATTACTCCTCTATTGTACTAAGCCACTCCAGGTGGCACATCCTCAGGGGGAGCAATATTAAAGTTTTATTTTAATGCTCCTATGTATTTGTGTGGTTATCTGAGGATGAAAGGCAAGTAGTCGGGATATTGTTGTTTCAGTTGTTAAAGTGTGTTTTCAGTTTTAGTAGTGGTTTGAGGAAGTGTTGTGAATGTGTGCGAAGTGAGTGCAAAGAGAGAGCGGAGTGCGCAGAGAACGCAAAAGGCGAAGACAATCACTAAGTTCGGATGGAATGGCGCAGAGCATACTGTAGACGTATTTTTGGCAGGGTGGATTGAGGTAGCCTACTGGATTCTCACTGCAGAGAGAGACAAACAACTGTCATTAGGTTCAAGCTTGTTGAGAATATCCAAGATGCATGGTGGAGATGTATGCAGATGCTGCTGGCATTGCAGAACAAAAAGTTGGCCGTGAAGTGTGTGACAAAATGTTGTCTCCTGAGTCGAACAGTTGAAAGTAAGGTGTGACCAGCCGTGACTGTAGAAAACACAGACCAAGTTGAAAATGTAAAAAGTGATTGGTTGAGTTGTGTTGAGATTGGGAGTTAAGTATAGAACATATTGAGTCTCTAAAAATTCTCTTTATGCTTCTATGAGGTTGATGAATCACATTGGGTCTCTAACAATTCTCTTTGTGGGTTCATGCTAAGCAAGTTTTTCTTGATGAACTTGTGAGCTGATTTGGACAAGTTCTAGTGAAGACTTGTGAGCTGAATTGGACAGGTTCTAGTGAGGACTTGTGAGCTGATTTGGACAAGTTCTATGTGAGCTTGTTAAGCAGGTTCTGTGTGAGCCTATTGACAGAGTACAGAGAACAGAGTCTCAATGGATAGAGATCCAGCAGACCAACACAGTTGAAGATAGATCTGAGTAATGCCTATTATGCTTATCATGATGTTGTCAAACAGTGAAATGAAGTGGTCACATATTCCCAAGAATAGTCTAAGAATTGACTAGCTATCGGGATCAAATACTCAGGGGGAGCATTTATATATTTAATTATCTTTGTGCTCATATTTGTAATTTTTGCTAATTGTCATAACGTGTGCCTGAGAATGTTGTGCATGGACTCAGGGGGAGTCTGCAATAGCCCTTTGGTATTATTGTCAAAGGGGGAGAAGAATTACAGGAGATTTCATGTGTTGCCAACAATTCCAAAGGGGGAGATTGATGAGCAAGGTGCAACCAAAGTATTGTCATTGTTGTCAACACAGTCAGGTTGATCGGTTGATGCAATGGACAGGAGTGCAGAGGTCATTAGATGGATCGGTTGATGAAGTGAACAAGAGTTCAGAGCGATCAGAGCATGTACAATAAATTTCCAAGAAGACAGAAGTGGCCTAGATTCAAAGGATCAAAGAAAAAGACACGAAAACTGTCGCGATATCGCGACATGTTTTCTGTCGTGATTTCGCGACATATCGAAGGAGAGAGAAAACGCTGGAAAAGCTGTCACGATATCGCGACATGGCTGAGGAGAGAGAAAAAGCTGGAAAAGCTGTCGCGATATCGCGACATGGCTGAGGAGAGAGAAAGCGCAAGGAAAACTGTCGCGATTTCGCGACATGTTGGAAGAGAGAGAAAGCGCAAGAAAAACTATCGCGATTTCGCGACAAGTTGGAAGCAAAGAAGGCCAGTAGAAAAACTGTCGCGATTTCGCGACATGTTGGAAGCAAAGAAGGCAAGAAGAAAAACTGTCGCAATGTTGGCAGAGAAAAAGCCAAGTGGAAAAACTGTCGCGATTTCGCGACATGTTGGCAGAGAAAAAGCCAAGTGGAAAAACTGTCGCGATTTCGCAACATGTTCGATGAGAAGGCACATGCAAGAAAACTGTCACGATTTCGCGACATGTTCGATGAGAAGGCACATGCAAGAAAACTGTCGCGATTTCGCGACATGTTCGATGAGAAGGCGCAAGCAAAGAAAACTGTCACGATTTCGCGACATGTTCGGGGAGAAGGCGCAAACAAAGAAAACTGTCTCGATTTCGCGACATGTTCGAGGAGAAGGCGCAAACAAAGAAAACTGTCGCGATTTCGCGACATGTTCGGGGAGAAGGCGCAAACAAAGAAAACTGTCATGATTTCGCGACATGTTCGAGGAGAAGGCGCAAGCAAAGAAAACTGTCGCGATTTCACGACATGTTCGGGGAGAAGGCGCAAGCAAAGAAAACTGTCGCAATTTCGCGACATTTTCGGAGAGAAGGCGCAAGCAAAGAAAAGTGTCACAATTTCGCGACAATCTGCAAGAGAGGCAGTACGGACGAAAAAGTGTCACAATTTCGCGACACATTTGAGAGAAAGAGCTTGCAAGGAAAAGTGCCGCGATTTCGCGGCAATTTACAAGAGGAAGAGCTCGAGAGAAACTATGTCGCGATATCACGACATGTCGAGTTTTCGTGACCCGATGAGAAGAAAAGTGCTAAGGAGAAAATATGTCGCGATATCGCGACATGTCGCATTTTCGCGACTAAGAGAGGAGAGAAAATGTACGGAGATAGAAATGTCGCGATATCGCGACAACAACGAAGAGGAAGACTCCGAAGGATGAAGTGTCGCGATTTCGCGACAGAAGCAAAACGAAAGAGCATGGAAGCAGAAGCGTCATGATTTCGCGACAAATTCAAGGAGGAAGAACTCAAAGGCGAAAGCATCGCGATTTCGCGACATGTTCCGTTTTCGCGGGCATAAGGCAGAGAAAAGCACAAGGCAACGAAAGTGTCGCGATTTCGCGACATGTTCCGTTTTCGCTGGTGCATGCAAAGAAGAGTGTACGACAGCGTAAAGTGTCATGATTTCGCGACATGTTCCGTTTTCGTTGGTGCATGCAAAGAAGAGTGTACGACAGCGTAAAGTGTCGCGATTTCGTGACATGTCATGTTTTCGCTGGTGCATGCAGAGAAGAGTGCAAGGAAGCGAAAAGTGTCGGGATTTTGCGACATGTCATGTTTTCACGGGTGCATGCCGAGAAGAGGACTAGGAGGCGGAAAATGTCACGATATCGCGACATGTCTTGTTTTCACGGTCAAACGCCAAGGAAAAGTCAAAGGGGCAGAAATGTCGCGATATCGCGACATGTTGTTTCTGCGTGATAAAAAGCAGAACCCAACCTAAGTAAAGTTAACTGGAGAAGAACTGCAATTACAAGGGAAGTTGCATAGGAAAATCATGCAGTTAAATAAGAATAGTGAACTGAAGTAATTACGGCGATTACGGAGGCATTTACAGATGACGATGAACGAAGTCATTACTGCAGATTACAGGAGCCGTTACAAAGAAATATCATGCAGCAGTGGTTACTGAAAGTCATCAGACGAAGACCACGAGTTGGACAGAGAAACGTCTTGAAGCCCAAACAAAGAACCGTTCTATTAATAAGATTGCATGTGAGAATAAAGGAGTCGTTACTATTAATAGGCTGCATGCGCGAATATGGAAGTTAAGAATAGAAACAGAACACAGTTATAAAAGGAGATTTGCGTGAAGTAGTAAGGTTGAGCTCCGTGCGAGAAGAGAGAGCAGCGTGTTGCAGTATAGTGAAAAAGTGCTGCAAAAAGATTGTGAAAGTGTTGCTGAAAGAGAGTACGCAGGAGGCGAGTTAGCAGGGTGTGTGCTAGGTAAAGAGTGGGCAATGTTGAGAAAGCAATAGACCAGTCAGGGTCTTATAAAAGTGAAGGCATCTTTATGTCAATCATCTAGATTCAGAACAGAAGTCCAAGTTGGTGCTTGGCATCGGGGGTTGGTGCTCCTTCCGAGTTGGTGCTCGGTAAATTAGGGGTTGGTGCTCCTTTCTGTTGGTGCGGATAAATTAAGGGTTGGTGCTCCTTCCAGTGGGTGCTGGTAAATTGATTGTAAAGTTGGTGCTTTGCAAAGGCTGGATTTGGATAGGAGTCCAAGCAGTCTATTTTTGAGGAGTAGCCAAAACTGGTGAACCTTGTTACATCTTGTGTTGTGGAATGCTCTCTTGCTATATTTGCTTTATCTGTTTTAAGTTCTCCTTGCTTAAGCTTTAAGAGTTGTAGATTTAAGTTTTTAAATAGCTACACTAATTCACCCCCCCTCTCAGTGCCATTGTAAGACTAACACTTCCTGCATGTTTAGTGGACAAAAACAACTACACACTGCTTCAGGCATTGTAGAAAGATTTTGACAGTAAAACTCAGGAGATAGAAAAATTATTCGAAAAGAGCTTCTGAGGAGCAGAAATTACTAGAAAGCTAAATATACACCATGTTGTAGAAATGACATCTCTGGCGGCTCGCGGGGAAATTGAGCTCACCTCAATGTCAAAATCCCAAGCCTCATTCGTTGGGCTCAGAGTCATCATCACTCTCACTTTCTGAATGCTCACTAGTAGCAGCAGACTCTTCGCCCGATTCTTCTCCTTCTGTTTCCTCCTCTTCTTCTTGCTGCTCACTATGCTGCTCTTGATCGCGCCCTGGCACTTCGTCTTGGCGCTCATCCTCCTCACCCTGAGGCTCTTAGCCTGCGTCTTGTTGGGGCTCATGGCTTTCGCCTTGGCCTTCTTCCTGAGCATGAACTTCCTCCTGCGCTTGAATTTCTTCCTGCGTCTTAACTTCTTCTTGCGCTTGGATTTCTCCTTGCGCTTGGATCTATTCCTGTTGCTGAGGGGGCTCTGGTGGCGCGAGCTCATTCTGAATACGGTCATAAGTTGCTTTGACCAGGCCCCAGTCATCTTCGTTGATTGCGTCGCGCTTTTGGAGTTCCCTGATTAGGTATCCTTAGGTTTCTAGCTAGCGAATGTAATTATAGTTAAACCTCTCAGCGAGGTCTATCAGACAGGCCTCCATTCACGCGAACCTGGCCGCATACTGCGCCACCTGAAGTTCAGTGAGGGGTTCCTACCAGCTGTCGATTTCAGAAGTATCCTTTTCAAAGGCATCCCAGACCAATTCCAGCTCTTCTTTTTTCCAAACTTGGTCTCACTCGCCTTCAAAAGCGAGGAAGCCGAGCTGCGACAGAGTTGCAAAGTACATTAGAGAGATTATGTGACTGCAAACACTGATCGCTTTGACACACACAGCTCCCAGGGCAGCCCTCAGAGGTTAAACAATGGTCCTAACCACTTTTGTAGCAATTTTGTAAGGTCAAAAGGCAATTTGGCACATTCAGGCACTTTGCTCAGTATCCATCCCACCCAGGGACGAATTCAAATTGGGATCCGTCTCACCCAGGGACGAATTCTGAATTCGTCCTTGGGACGAATTCCAGGTTCAACGGGCAAAAAGAAGAATGGCGCCAAGTGGCAGCCGAAGACAGTCAATTATTGCCTCCTGCCTTGCATGCGCGTGTAGGTGGGCAGAGTGGGCGTTAGAGGAGCTGTCACAAGGGCAGTCATGGAAGCCCAAGTCAGGGAGGAGTCTCCTCCCTCTTGGGAAGGCATGGCCGCCACATGGCGCCCCTGCATGCCCCTCCAAAGAGACCCCCTGGGTCTATAAAATGGTGGACTTTCCCACCCAAAGGAGAGAAGTTGGAGGCATTTTCAAGCAACGAAGTGCTGCCAAATTGAACACCACATTGCATCCTTTTTGATTCACCTCTTCCACATCCTTGATCTCTTTCGCAAGAGAGGTTATTGGGTGGCTTTTGGAAGTGTGGATTCAGACCCAAAACCCGACATTTGACCACATTGATCTACCAATTCGCCGACAACCCATTACAAAAGATTTTGGGCCCATCCCAAGTGGATTGGTGCCGAAATCAAGTTCTAACGGTGGGCGGCCCGCTTGGGCGCCCCGCACTTTCTAAGTTTTATTTTAACTTGTTCTTTTATCATTTGTTTAGATTCCATTCCATTCTATGTTGTTTAGATAGTTTATAATTTCAATTTTATAAGATTTTGATCAAATATTATCACGTTTGTTGCTTTTGTGGTCTTCTCTAACTTGCAGGTAGCGACGTCAAATTCCCGTTGATGGAGGTCAAATTGGGAAAATCCGACCATCTGGGTCGTCCCAAAATGCCCCCAATTAGCTAACCCCTATGTTTGCAGGTATTTTGGAGATCCCGAGACGTGACATTTGAGCAGCATCACCGCGGCGCTTTGTCGCAGGCGAATTCGTCCTACCCGGGGACGAATTACAGTAGAATTCGTCCTGACCAGGGACAAATTACAATCGAACTCAAATCGACAAAGTTTCACCGACTGTTTTGATGGCATTGGCCCTCTGGTAATGTTTTTGGTCTCTGTCAAAATTGCAGGTTACTTAGAGTCATTTTATTCATTGATTTAGTTAATCTTATGCATGCATCCTCCATTGGTTTTTAAGGTCAAACGCTTCATCTTTTGTCACAGGTGCTACTAACAATTTTGTTGTTTCTTTGAATGCAGGAGAAGCAGCAAGGATCAAGGATTCATCAACACCAGCGGCGGCAACACTCTGGCCCACCCATTTCAAATGTGGGCATGCGGAAGGAGGAGTACTAAATCTTGATTGTAACCCAAATTCATTTAATGCTCCTAGCCCCTGAAAAGGGAGGAGGCGTCTTTGTAACCGAGATTAAGAGAGTTAAATAAAAAGGGCTATGCTTTCTACACTTTCTTTTATCTCATTTCAATTCGTCTCTTTCATTTCATGCATTTCACATTTTAGGACTTAAGCGTTTATTTGATTTTGAATGCATTGCAATAGTTTTCCTTTCAAATCTTCCGGAATCTCGTGCTTTCACCTTTTCAAACATGTTTATCAGGCCCCGCACCTTTCAGGCTGCTTTAGTCTTCATAAAGAAAGACTTCAAAGTTGTAATTGCAATGGCCCATGATCGAGCAAGATCACACATTGGAGCAAGCTCGAGGCCCATCCTATCTAGGTTGTGCACCTTCATGGCCAGTTCAAGACACTGGTCAATTTCTCCCTCAACCTCTTCTACAATGGAAGTGGTGAAGGAGAGTGACTCCTTGACCTTTGATAAAAATATGAGTGCAGCTGCCTTCCGTGCCTTGGGTCTGAAGTTGGTCAGGAAACCTCTGCTTGCTCATCTTTTCCGGTCAATTTGGCCTATAGCTCCTGAATCTGAGGATCCAAAACTTGCAGCGGGCTTTGCGCCTCTTTCTGAACTTTGAGGTGCTCTTCAGAATCCTTCTTGTAGTTTTCCACCTCTTGCTCTAATTCGATTACCCGCTGCTACAACTGGTCCACTTTGGACTGTTGCTCTTCAAGCTGCCCCCTTGTAAGCGCTAAGGTTTCTTCAAACTGTATATTTTTGGCCTCAGCATCGTAGCAGCGATTTTTAAAATGCTCCACCTGGAGGTAGAGGGATGTTGCCTCAACATGAATATTCCTAGCTTTCTCCGCGGGATCAGCAGTCTTCAAATCCTCCACCGTATGACGATAAGAATAGTCTGTTGGCATCATCTCTCCCAATGGCTTCTGGACCTTGGGTGCCTTCTCCATTCTGTGGAGCTACATACTTTGGGGGTCAAATACTACCCTTTTTTTTGGTCTTCTCCATTCTGTGGAGCTACATACTTTGGGGGTCAAATACTAACCTTTTTTCTGGTCGGGCCAGCGCTTGCGCACTCTTTCTTTTCTGGCCTTTGAGCCAGGTCGAGGAATTTTGCTACGCCTTGCGGATACTTTCTGCCATTGGGCCCTCCTCGCAAAAATCCAGCTCCGTAGGCTCCTGTACTCCAAAGAACGGGGTAAAGGGGAATAGAGCCCGCTGAGGGCTCGATTCAACAGACGTGTCTGGAATAGCTGGAGTGGCGACTGCAGTGACCTTGGGAGGCGTTGGGGTTTGCACGGCTATGGCCGGAATGCTAGGTTCAGGGGGAGGAGTCCCCATGGAGGCTACTGCTGGAATGACCGAGGAGGCGGGGATAGGAGAAGGTTGGCCAAGACTCACTGTGGCCACAGAAGCTGTAACTGAAAATACTGAACTCTGGGGAGTAGGGACGGAAGTCACCGGGAAGGTGAAGGCGTTGGAGACTTTTGCAAAAGTTTCGAACGACTTAGAAACTGCGGGCAGGGAAGGATGAAACTGCGCCTGAAACAGGGGGTTCGGAAAGACTTCAGCAGGGGCACCGAACGGAATGTGGGCAGACACTAGGGTTTCGGCGCCAAGAAGTGGGGTTTCTAGAGGGGCGGATGAGAGAAAGAGAGGAACAGAAGACGCACCTGCGGGCTCGGACGTCTCCAGAGCCGACGTGGCGAACTGCTGCGTTATCGGGCTGGCTTCTCTCTCTCCGTCCGATGCCTCATCCTCCAGATTGATATATGGCACTTCGAGCTGCGCTTGCTGCTGCACTTCCTGGGTATGCTGCACCTGCTGCGCTAGAATGGAAACTCCTGAAGTGCTCCCTTCTATGGCTGCTGATGCTGTCGGAGGGCCTGCGCCAGGGAGTTTGATTTTAATAGTACGAGGCCTCTTCGCGGCGCTTTGGGGCGCAGGTGCAGCGGGTGCACTCCTCTTCTTCGGAGCGGCCTTTTCTTCTAGAAGGGGCTGCTTACCCTTGCCCTCGACAGGTGGCGCCTGACTAGCCCGTTGCTCTTGTACTGCCGACGCGTCTTCAACTCTGCTGGGACTCTCCGTACTCCTGGGCACAATGTTGCCGAAGAAGACGGGCTGGTAGGAGTCATAATATTTGTCAAATAGGTCAGAGAATTTCTGATCTATCTGCAGCGTTGGGTCAGATACTCCTTTTCTGTGGTGGCACCTCATGATCCACCAGTTCGTGATCTTCTCATCCGACCAATGGGGCACTTTCTCTTTTATCGACTTGAACACTCGGTCGTCGGGGTCCTGCGCCGGATACCGCCTAGGGTTGTATTCAGCCTCCATGATGTAGAAGTCATGCCACGGGGGGAAGGAGACCATCCTTTCAATGTGCCATTCGAGATCCAGCCCAGAAGGGTTATTACGTTGCTTCTCAATGTCTGGGCAAGGACAGCGGTGGAATTTGTTTGCTGCGATTTTGTCCTTAAAGACATCTTTTGGGTCATATTTCCACCGTTGGGGCAAGTCAATAAGACCAAACTCGTACAGAGTAACTGCCAAATGGGTGTTCTGCTTGTTTTTTGTCACTTTGATGGCGCCAAGCTCGATAGGCCAGGGGCAGGTGTGCTGCCTTTTTTGTCCCTTGTCGTACATATCATCTGCGAAGTCACACTGGCGGGCAACTTCGAGGGCAAACAGGTACTCGGTAGTGTAGTACGGCAATAGGAAGGGTTTGCCAGAAAACCCGAAGATTCGTACCACAAGCCCCTGTGTCAGCTGGAAAACATCACCAAGTTGTTGCTGCACCACATAGTCCCTCATAGCCCTGGGCACTCGCTCACAGACACCATAAATGATCTCCAGCGCCGGACCGAGAAAAACTCGGTTAAAGTTGTAGTAGGACTCGCACCTTGACAAGCTCGAAGTCCACTAGTACACAGGGAGCGTCTTGCCCTTCTCATCCGTGCAGCTCTTGGCAATCAAAGCGAAGCAGCGGTGCGAATGCAGATGATAGATGAAGTACCACACCAGGAATGAGCAGCTTCGGAACGCTATGTTTCCATCTTGCATCCCGCATAGCTGGAGATGCAGCTGCCACGACACCCAATCTGCCCAGTCGAAAAAGATGGGCTTTATTCCCCGTGACGCAGCATCGGAAGCGTAGAATTCTCCGTGGGACACGCACTCGGCAATGGCCGCCTGCCAGGCATTCACTTGGGCATCAGAGGCAAGACCAGTAATCCACGCCAGCATGGAAAAGAGCTCGGCATTTTTGAATCTCCTCAAGGGCATGGGGAGTTGTGGCAAGGTCCCGGGTGCAACCGTCTCTGTCAGATGGGCCTCCATAAATCGCCTCATTGGCACCGTGTTGGTGTATCTCTCACTCTGCTCCTTGGTGTTAATTTTTATGATGATAACTTGACCAATAGGTTCCCACCCACAGACAAAGGCTTCACGGATTTTGTCAGCAAATATGGAGAACAACCTTTTTCCCTCTGTGTCCTTCACCGACCTAGTATTAGGGTCGTAAAATTGGGCAATTGCGCAGACCAACTCCGGGCAGGGGTGCACAGGCGTGCACAGGTACCAGTACAGGAAAGAGTGGTAGGCGACTGCCCGATTACTCACTTCAGATACCTTAGTTATCATCTGATCAATATCTTCGCGCAGCTTCTCTATACTCGTCCTAGTGAGGACACAGTCCCAAACTTTAATCAGCTTGTCTTCAGGCGGAGGCGGCAGGGGCTTTTCCCTCTTTTCTTTCTTCTGCTTCTGCTCACCCTCCGCAAACTGGGGGACCTTCTCCTTTTTCTGCTTTGGCTCTCCTTTCTTCCCCATCTCCACCGGTTAAGCATGTTGGGGATGATAGCGTTTAAGCACAGCTCGCCCGGATTGCGTCTTATTGCGTTAGAACAGTACAGCGCTCCACTGATGCTCTTCGCTCTTACCCGCAACAATCGTTCTCTAAAACTCAGCAACGGTGGATGGCACAACAGCTTAAGGTTTTTACTAGGCATATCTGGTGCGCAATGCGTCTTCTTATAGCTCTGGTATACACCCACCTGCATTAATGTCGCTTGAGCGGAGTAAATGCCAGGAGCGATTTGGGGGCGCTGTGGAAGATCTCCTGCGCGGCAAACGATGGTGGAGCGCACATCCCAATGCTAACTAACAAAGTGGGGTGCAATCTTTCTTGGAGAATGTGACGCGCCGCACCCATTGCATTTATTTCTTGATATGTCTCGCCTTGGATAGCGCGCCGGAGTTGTTTAGGGAAAATTGCTTAGCGCACGAAAATCCGAAAACTAGGTTGCGCCCTCAAACCGGAGCGCAAAGGCCTCCTCGGGATGCGCCTTTACCGGTCCTATCCTCGTCTTATTGCCCACCGAGACCCAAGCGCAACAATTTGGCACTCAAAATTGGAAGAAACTGCTCAGGCGCACCTGCAACGGTGCCCAAGATCCTAGCGCACCTGAGATCGTGCGCAAGACCCTGGCGCACTTGAATTGGGCGCAACATCATGGCGCACAAGGGACGGTGCGCAAGCCCTACGCGTTCTTGGGACAGTGCGCAAGCTTTTGGCGCACTTAAACTGTGCGCAACACCTTTGCGCACTTAAACTGTGCACCATACTTCAGCGCACTTGAAAACGTGCGCCACACTTGGGTGCACCAAGACCGTGCGCCACACTTAGGTGCTTAAACTATATTGAAAACAACACTTGGGGTTGAAAAATCAAACACCCAAGCACTCACTTCTGCTGCGCACTAGCCTGGCGCATGCCACTCGGAGCGCAAAACTTTTCTGGCCCTGGGAAAAGCACCAGAGCTGACTGGTCAAAGTGCAAGGCACACTTGCTAGCTGCGCCTTGGCCTTGCGCAACTCATTTGGAGCGCGGAACCTTTACGGCCTTGGATATAGTGCCAGAATTGACAAGTTCAAGCGCAGGGCGCAGCATGCTTGGGGCACAAGACCTCATCTTATACTTAGGCATTTTTCGACTTGCACCTGGCATTGTGCTCTTGTTTAGTCAACATACGTTGCGTGCCTGAAGAGGGGCGCAAAAGTGGGGTGCACCATTTTAATGTGCTTTAACCGGTCAAAGGGCCTTTGCGCTCAGTCTTGTATGGGGTTGGCCTTGCGCCTTCCGGATGGGTGAAAACGCATTGCACGCTCCAGACCGGGCGCAAAGGCGTTGTGCTCATCACTACTACGCTGCACCCTGTAGTTGCTTGGCCTCATTGGAGCGCAATCTTGCCCTAGCGTCAGAGTTGACTTTCATTCCCTGATAGCGGAGCGCTTCGCTGCTCGCGGAATTCTCTTTTACCTGAAACTTCAAGATGTCTGAAACAGCTACTAGCTTTTCTGTACACAGACCAACAGAGGAAAATGAAAGAACTGCATTCCTTGGCATCTTCCTACCAGTTAGGATTCTGGCCCAAAAACTGCGCTATTGCTAGCGCGGGAGGAGGCGAAGAAATACTCCGAAAAGCAAACTGAAATGCATAAGGAAAACACAAAAATATATACAGTTGTACAAGAAACTCTTGTACTACCCCTCACTGGTAGTACGCCTTTAGATGAATGCCATTAACCGATAATGGCAAAGTAAACCCATTCAGATCTTGCAGTGTGAAAGAGTTTACCGGATGGACCTGAGAAACCTGAAACGGGCCCTCCCAGAATGCGTCAAATTTGTCGTGGTATCCGGGCTTGGACTTCTTCTCATTCCATTTAAGCACCAAGTCTCCAACCTGGAAAGTGCGATTAGAGGTCTTCTTGCCGAACCAGTTTTTCGTGGTAACGACATGCTTCATGAAAGCCTCATAGGCTTTCTCCCTTTCCTCTTCCAACTGCAGCAGTTGGGCAATTTTGACGCTAACAGGGTCAAACCCTTCATCCTCGCCATCCAATGACCGGAGAGACTGTAGTGTCGGCAACTCAATATGCGCAGGAAGCACTGCTTCCTTCCCGTACACCAGGGAATATGGGGACGTCTTAATGGATTTCTTGATGGAAATTCGGTCCGCCCATAACGCGAAATCTAAAAGCAAATGCCAGGTCCGTTTGTTGTTTTTATTGGTAGACTCCGCCAAACCGTTGCCCTACGGGTAATAGTTTGACGAAGTTTTCAGGTAAATACCGTACTTACTGGCGAATGCGCACATCTTGGCCCCAATGAAATGGGAACCATTATCCGTCACTATGGCATCCGGTATTCCGAAACGGGTTATTAGCCCTTCCAGAAAAGCGATGACGCTTGGTGGGCATTGCTTCTGTCCACCGGGTGAAATAGTTTGTAGCTGTCAAAATATACTTGTGCCCTGCGAAAGAATTAGGCTCAATTATTCCGATGAAGTCCAAACCCCATTGCTGAAATGGAGCCTCAACCTGAATCGGGTGCAGAGGCAGAGAAGCATTCTTGATGCGGCCAACATATCTTTGACACTTATCGCATTTTTGGCTCACACTGAAGGAATCAGCAAAAACGGTGGGCCAATAATAGCCCGCCCTTATTATTTTTAAAGCCATCGGCCTTCCGGCGAGATGGCCCCCGGACATTCCAAAATGGAACTCATCCAAGATTTTCTATTTTTCTGTCCCCCTGACACACCTCAGGACACCGTCGATATTTTGATGAAACAACCCCTCGGGTAGCAACACATATCTGCAGGCCTGAAGCCTGAAACGCCTCCTCTGCGAAGAGTTGAGGCCGACAGGGCATTGTCCAGTGCTGAAGTACTCCACCAAGTCTTCAGTCCAATCCCTATCATCTGTTGACTGATTCGCCAGATTGCTCTGCGGTAGTGAATCTTCCCATTGGCAAGTTGTTACCTCAGCCGCGGCACTCTTGGCAAGCTCCAGGCATAGAGCCCGACCACGAACCAGTTTAGTGGGTCGGACCTCTATATCAAATTCTTGGATCTTGGTGATCCAACCTGCCCTCTTGTTACCAAGCTCACCCTGACTGATGAAGTTTTGGACGTCCGGGTGTACCACGTACACTATCGTCTTGCTCTGCGAGACGAAATGACGAAACTTCTTCAGCGCCCTCATTACCGCATGCACTTGACTCTCAATGAAATTGTGCTTTTCTTCATGCGGGAGGATGACTTGACTGAGGAATGCTATGGGTCGTTCATCCCCGTCTTCATTTTTCTGGGTTAGTACAGCCGCATAGCTTTCTAGCTCCCCGACCGCATATAGAATAAAGTCTTTGGAATAATCGGGGTTTACCAGAATGGGAGCCTGGGCGATTCTGTGTTTGATCTCCTTGAACACCTACCTTCTCTCGTCAATCCATAGGAACTCCGCATCCTTTTTGAGGAGCTCAGTCATAGGCTTCACTACCTGGGCAAAGTCAGAAATAAACTTCCTGACAAAATTTATCTGTCCAAAGAAGGATTGGAGGCCCTTCTTGTTTGCCGACAGAGGTAGCCTGAGCAAGGCTTCGACCCTAGCGGGATCAATAGCAAGACCCTTCTCTGATATGAGGTGACCTAGGAGTTTGCCTTCCTTAACCGCAAAAATTGATTTTTTCGGGTTTATTGATATTTCGAACTCCCGACACTTCTCAAAAACCTGCCGCAAATGTAAACCGTGCTCCTCCCTCCTGTGGGAGAAAACAGTCATATCATCTAGATATATTACAATGACACGGTTGAGCAACTCACCAAAGGCTAAGTCCATTGCTCTCTGGAAGGTCACTCCGGCATTTGAGAGGTCGAACGACATGCGTTGATAAGCGAAGGTGCCCCACTTGGTGGTGAAGGCAGTCTTATACTGATCCTCATCTTTGACCCAAATTTGGTTATACCCCGAGAAGCCGTCCAGGAGGGAAAACCTCTGGGCTCCTGCCACCACGTGAAGTATCTGATCAATTTGGGGCAACGGGTAGTGATCTTTCAAGGATGCCTAATTGAGATTTTGGAAGTCCAAGCAAAGGTGAATATCTCCGTTCTTTTTCCGAAACGGGACTAGGTTCGCTACCCAGGATGAATGCTTGATGGGGTAGATTATCTTTGCTTCCAACATTTTCAGAAGCTCGGCCTTCATCAATATTTCGATCTTTGGATTCACAGGCCTTTGCTTCTGTCGGACAGGCTTAACTCCCTCCTGGAGCTCAATTGTATGTTGGAAGACGTCTTTGTCGTACCCCTTCAAGTCGTGGTAGCTCCAGGCGACGATGTCCGGATATTCCCTACAGAGGCTCCTAATCTACTCGATTTCCTGTGGTGTGCAATCAGTGCCCACCTTGATCGTTTTCCCAAACTCCAGCTCTAGCTCCTGGTACTCTCTTGCATCCACTTTGATCGTGTGGGGAAGAGACATGTCGTCTTGGTCAAACAGACTTTCAAGGGTGATCAAACCCTTGGGAAGGTGGTTGTTCTTCAGCTGGATTAGGCCCTCATATTCTTCATCATTGAGAGCTCTATCTTCGATGCTTCCAGCTTCATCAATCAAAAAATTGACGATCTGCTCGTCATTGTCAAAGACCTGCCAATGAATATTTTTATCTGGCACCGAGGGCCTATAGATAACTCTTACTGTTTTCGGCCTTTGCATCAGATTCTCGGCCGGGGAGCATCTTGCTCCGATGGACGCCAAAACGTCAGCATGTTTATTCTGCTCTCGCGAAATAAACTGAATGTTAAGAGCCAAGAAGGACTCAAGCAGATCCCATACCTTATTACGTATGCCTTGAGATTGTTAGGAGTAAAACTGATGGGATTATTTTATTGATACAAGATGAGTTACATATATAGGCAGAAGGCCTATATGATAAACTGACAAGTGTCAATATAAACTGACAAGTGTCAAAACAGAGGCATAGTGCACTTTAATTCTAACATTCCCCCTTAAAGTGCACTATCCTAACTAAAGAAGAAACAAAACAAGTCAACATTAGGTAACGTTCCCCCTTAATGTTGACTTCTCTAAAACAACCTATCATCCTCTCTTATTGCTGATTTGGTCTAGGCTCGTGCTCTTTGCGCTTGGCTCTCCAACTGTGAATAATGCTAGATTCATTGTGTATACATCTCGGTCTGTTGCCTCAGGGTCAGCCACTTCCACGGGTTTGTTGCCATTGGGTCAGCCGTCTAAGTGCCTCAAGGTCATCATGGGTGCCTCAGGGTCAGCCACTTCTGGGTCTGTTGCCTCTGCAGGTCATCCTCAGAGGATGTTGCCTCTCGTAGGTCACTGACTAGCCCCACCATAAATATCAAATCCCTCCTTATGGTGAATTCAATCTAGAAGGTGTCGGTCTCTGCCGAAAATGCACCTTAATACAAAGGAAAAACGAGCCATATAAGAGTGTCGGTCTCTGCCGAAAATGCACTCAATACAATAAAATGAGCCATAGATCCAAATATGGAGGAGAAGAAGAATAGAAGAGAATCTTCTGAAGTGTCTTCGTCTGTAGTCTTCAGAAGTAGATCCGGAAAAACATCGGATAGAGTCTAGGGTGTCTATGTCTGTAGTCCTAGAATAAGTGTCCTTATTGTAGGTACCTCATCTTACCGGAATGCATGGGTAACCAGCCGCTGCATCCGCCAAGTAGAAAGAGGGTACTACTAAATACTAGGTTCACTTACAATTACCTTGGGAGTGTCGGGTACAACCGAAAGTGCACTCCAAGGTAGAAAAATTTTGAGGCTAAAAAACTCAATTGAAACAGCCTCAAAATTACAATATGACACCACCATTGTGTCCATCGCGGAAAAACGTTTCCAACGACTATAAATACCCCTATAGGCATATACAAATTGATGCTTCAACAAATCAAACACAATGACCCTCAAAAATATGTGCAGCTCCGGGACATTCCCAAGTAGTCACCCATCCGAGTGCTACTCTAGTACTCAATGCTTAAGATGGGAGTTTTTATAAAAAATACTGCCAGAAAGTCAGCCTATACAATTTGAATAGTAAACTCCCTTCCACTTTTAAAATATAAAATCATGAACTTTGAAGAAAAAATAAAAATTTAATAGACCACCACCATGAAAAAATCAAACGCATCTTCGCTTTGAAGTGATCCGGCAATTGGCAGAGACACGTGTGGAGCCAAGTCCGGACCTCGGCGAAGCAGCTGGCCATACCATTACAGTAATGCACCTGGTCGAGTTACTCGACTAACAGAACGGGGCCTACGACCACCATCGCCACTACGCTTTTGAAAACTTGGACGAAGCTCATCGAGCTTGTCTTCTGCCGCCTCTTATCCACGCGACACGGCAGAAAAAAATTTGTGACGGTTCCCGCTTTAGTTCACTACTGTAGATTTCCAACGGCGCACAACAAATATGATCGAGGGCATCATGCAGCAACGGGCGGTAACAACAAATCTCGGACTCCATGTAAATGCGGGGTTCAGGCTCACCACACCATCTTTGTGACACACGGCAGGCAGAGCTCCTTCACCGTGGCCATCTCACTCCTCGAAAACGATGGGCCAAACATAGGTCACGCCGGTTAAAAAAAAATCACGCAGCAACTGAACTTCGAGCGCGAATTCGCCGGAGCCTTCCTAGGGGGCAGCCTGCCAACAGCAATGCGGGTCGCCGGAGCTCCATCTACAGAGGGGTCACCAGACACAAGGGGAACACCCGTCAATCAAGGGCCTCGAAACTCCTAGTTTTTGCACATCATGCAGTAGACACGCACAGCAGCACTGGTTGGCAATGCTTCAGAGGATGTGCGAGAGGCTGGCAAGTCTGTTGGTTAATAATATTTCTACAAGAGAACTGGGAGTAATTCCTTCAGCATGATAAAGCTGGCGCAGCGGATGATGAGCAGCTTCTGCGCCAATGTTAGCGCCTCCACCAGCCACAGGTGGACTATGCGCTCCGGATCTAGTGAGGACGGTGTTCATGTTGCCACCAGGAAGAGCACCGATCCCGGCCAACCCAATGGACAGGGGAGCACTGCTCGTGCCAGGCAATCAACAACCGATGCTGACCCAAACGCTTTTTTTCCGCCGCTCCTCCTCCAACTCCCTCACCATTTCGTCTGCATCCCATTACATACGCTATCGTCAGGCGGTTGTGCAAGCGATCGCAGCGCTGGGGATTCGAAGTAGAAGGGGCAATTTACTTTACTCTGTCTTTCTCTGTGCCGAATTTGGAGGCCAAATGTTCCGCCATGGATGCCACAGCGCTGGGGATTCAAAGAAATTTTTACCCAAATTCCTTTCTTTAGTTTGCGCAGACAAAGCCCACTCTGTAAGTGCTACCGAAGGTGCCCTTCCCCAATATTTTGACGGAGGCGCGTAGGAGATTTTCCAGCTCGAAGTGCTTTGACTCTTCCAAGAACCGGCCGTAGAAGTGGGAAGCCAGAGGGAGCGCGACGGGGACCTGTCGATGCGAAATATTTCTGTTTCGGCATTGGACACTATGTGGAGCCACGGCGCCAAGAGTCAAACCGCACAGGTTTTCCTGCCTTGAATGTCGAAAAACTCTTTTCTCTTCACCACGATCCATCTCGTAATCGCCTTACAAACTTCTTCAGCCACTGCTTCGGTACCGCTGCGTGCTCGCAGCTGAGCTCCATCGAACATATCCAGCGTTGATCAAACTCGGTCAGCACCAATAGAATGAGCTCTGAAATAAGCAACTCATGTGTCCCTCTAATTGGTACGCCATCTGACTGGTACGAAGAGCTCTTTGCGGGAATCGACGAAGAACTTCTCGACTGCGAGTTTTTGACAGACGACTTCACCTTCACCGGTCTAAACCTGCGATTACATTGAGGGAGGGTCGGAGGACCAAAATGCGGATCTAAACCCCGTGACACAATGCATTTGAAACATTCACCGCAATCGCTCAAGAATGCCAAAAATTGACGGATTTACCAAAAAAAACTTAAAATAAATTCCCCAGCTGCAAAAACAAAGAAGTACCCAGCACAGATCTGATTTGGCAGCCATGATTTTTCAAAAATTTGGTTTCTGATTCATCCATCAAGAATGAAGAGCATACTCCCTCTTTTGAAAAAAAATGGGAAAAATGGGGGAAAGGATGAGGGGGGAGGGAGGATTTCCATGAGGGAAATCCCCCCTCAAGGTTTCACAGGCAGAAGAGGGAACCTGCTCTGATACCAAATGTTAGGAGTAAAACTGATGGGATTATTTTATTGATACAAGATGAGTTACATTTATAGGCAGAAGGCCTATATGATAAACTGACAAGTGTCAATATAAACTGACAAGTGTCAAAACAGAGGCATAGTGCACTTTAATTCTAACAGAGATAGTGTTGTTTAGCAACACATTTATTTGTCACTTGGTTATAGATTAATTCAGAGTCCCCGAATATTTGTAACTATTTTATTCCTAGCCTATCCGCCTTTCGTAACCCCAAACACAAGGCTTCATACTCAGCGCCATTATTAGTACAGCTCCAAGCAAGCCTGTACGAGTATGTTTTTTGAATTCCGGATGGAGAGATGAGGACAACTCCAGCTCCAGCGCCATTTTTGCATCGGGCGCCGTCGAATAAGAGCTTCCATAATTGGTCTTCCATAGGGTCAGCGTCACTCGGTACTTTAGCCTTTTCAGGCTTGGTTATCGAGTAACACCCAATGTCCGATTCTATCATAGCGTTGAAATCACGCATAGAGAACTCATCCTCTATGCGCAGCTCGTCAAGAGCTTCCTCCATCAACTCCACCTTTTCTTCCACTTCTTCTACTCCGTCAATGATGTTGATCGAGTCCATGGGTTTCTCCGCATCCTGAATTTTTTCAATGAGAAAGGTGGAGGGCTTCTCATTAAAAATCTTGACACTCTTCCCCTTGAAGGGGACCTCCAGATGCGAATAATCGAGAGACAGATAGCTTTCAAGCTTGGCAGTGAATTCCCTTGACAAACACATGCTGAAATAGGGCTCCAAGTCAACTACCACAACTTCTTAGATTCCTGTGACCTGCGGCATCTTGTGCAGCACGATCGGGATGTCCTTGATGACCCCCACTGTCCTGACCGGAGTCTTGTCCAGTTGGAGCACTCCAGGACTGCTCCGGATGTACTCCATGCCCATGAATTCGCATACAGCTTTGGGCATTACAATGGTGGCAGCGCCAGAATCAACCATGCAATTATGCACGACCCATCCTTCCATCCTGAGGGATAAGTAAAACGGCGACGGCCTGTTCTTACCGGTAGCGAAGGTGGTCAGCGGCTGTGCCAAGACGGTCTGGGTTGGTCTCCCCTTGCCCTTACGGACTTGAGGGATTCTTGCAACAGGTCGACTTGACCAGGCAATTGGAGCGCGTCGAAGAGGCTTACCTTAGCCGGAGTCTTCCTTAATTCTTCGACGACATTGTATGCTCCAGCACCAGACTCGCCTTCGTATTTAGCGATTTCCTAGCGGGATCGGTATTGCTGAGTTGCTTCCACTCTCTGAAGCTTGGTAATTGGGGGGTACCGTAACTTCTCTCTTGCCTGATCTCTCGCTTCCGCTAGGGGTTGAGAGGTCGAAGCTTGCGGCTGAGGCGTCCTCGCTCTTGCCCTTGGTGGCAGATAGTCTCTCAACCGAGCATTGTCCGCAGACTCTGGTACTTGAGTTGGCTCTCTTTCTAGTGGCGAAGCTGCCTTCTCACTTGGCAGTTTGGGATTAGCAGGCACCTTGAGTGGTTTCATCTGAACCAGATCAACCTCGATTGGCTTCTTGTCTGTCCGCATCAAAACGGAGACCTGTTCGACAGGGGGAATCATGCAATTACGGTCAGTTTCCCTTATCATGTTTACCTGTCCACCAAGTGCGTCGTCTGCAAGCGTTTGCACATAGTTCAGGTGAACCAAGCAACTTTCTTCACCATGAGGATCGTTGCAGGTGGAGCACCAGTAGGTCCTATCAGATGAACTAGCTTCATCGTATTCTAGCATCGCGAGTTTCTGTCCTGATGTCTTCCGGTGGAGGCAGCTTGCTCCCTTGTGATCGGGGGCAGCAATCTCCTTGGCGAATAGCTCTGATCCCTGAACTGGATTTTCTTCCTGATAGCCATGTCGTTCGCCATCGTTTTCATAAATGCATGCACGTCCCGCCATTCTTTGGCTTGATCTCTATTTGGAGCTGCCTAAGCTGCAGGCGCAGGTAACGGCAATGGTGCCAACGGTGCAAGTAATGTCGGGTATTGAGGAGGAGCTGGAAATTGAGGGAAGGCAGGCGCTTGGTACTAATGAGTTGGTGCCTGTAGAAAGGGATTTTACATATTCACAACAGTTCCATTTCCACGTAAATAGGCTACAGATCTGCAAGCATTGTAGTATAGCAATAATAGTGCATAGAAATCTGCAACAGTAATAATAACAGCAGTAATGACAGAATTACAATAATAACAGTTTATATTAATAATGGCATGAGTGATACAGCATTACAGTTTCAACAATACAATCTACAACTAGCATATCCTTCATGACTGTACACAGGACTGGACTGCACTAATCCATCAATCTGTGTGACTGCCCTGCAATACCTCTTCTACGTATCAACCATTCAACCCTAGGCTGAACATCCTTCTTGGCTGCATATAATACTGGACTGTATTCTGCACCTAGGCATCAATCCTCACCCGTACCAATCTGGAGCACCTTAATGAATGAGGGGGGGTTTATTTATACACCCACCAAGTAGTTATGTTCTCCAACTACCTTGCAACTACCCTCAAATTACATTTCATGTGCATTTGATTTGCATTACATTTCCTTTCCACTACATGACAAAATATCTTCTAATTCTAATTTAGCCGACATACATGATTTTATTATGACGTGCAATATTAAATTGCACTTTACAACATTAAAACATATGCACGTGTGTTTCATCAAACACTTTGTGTGCATTTACAATATAACCCATAATATCAAAACTGGTTCAGCAATTAAGGATATCTCAATATGCTTGTCTACAACGCCTGAAATTGTGGAGTGGGCACCACTTGATTTTGCGGATTGGGAGCCCACGGCTGGTTGGGGTACATCTGAGATACAGATGAAGCGGATGCACTTGGATACATACTTTGCGGGAAATCTGGGTAAATTGGTGTAGTTGCCTTTGGAGGCAACTTCCCGATGGCTACCAGGTCGGCCTCCGCCTTCTACGTCTGTTGGTATAGTTCCGGAAACGTGTTGACATTAGCATACCGAATACTCATGCTAATATCGGAGTGAAACGCCCTTAGGTAATAGAACGTTGCTTGCTCATCTGTCAGTCGAAGACCGTCGGTGACTCTCCGCCATGTTCGGGCAAACCTGACATTGAAGTCAGCTATCTCCTCCTGAGGGTGCCTCTGGATAGAGGTGAACTGGTGCAATAAGGAAAAGGGGTCGACTTGTTCGTTGAAGCCCCTTATAAGTTGTCCCGCCAGTTTGTCCCACGAGGTGATGGTGTTGGCCGAGAGCGACGGGTACCAGTAAAGAAGCTTACCTCTCAAGGAAAGAACCAGCGACTTCACCATGACATCTTCATTGGTGATTTGATGAATGGTCGCTAGCCCGACGACGTCCTGAATGTGCTCATGCGCCATTTTTCCCATACCATCGTAAGTAGGTAAAGATTTCAAGGCCGCAGGCCGTACTGTGTGTTGAGCCTGCAGGGTGAGGGACCCTGTATGATTCCAGGCCAAGAACTGCCTGGGCGGATTCGACTGCGCCATATGGGGTGGCGGATTTGTATGGATCGGCGGAGTCGGTAGAACTTGCTGAGCCGGAACAAGGGGAACACCCGGAGCGCTTAGTGGAACCGGAGTACTCTGATGATCCGGGTAATTCGGTGGAACTGGGGGCAAGCTAGTTGCTGTGCTATTAGGAGTCGGATTCCGTGTAGCAATAGTAGCTTCCTGCGAAGATGTCCTGTCCAACGGGATATTTGGCCTGACCACTCTAGGATGCTCTCCCAGAGCGTCAATGTCAAGCTCGTAGAACTCGACTTCTTATTCTGTATTTCTAATCTGCTACCTCGTACGCATGAAGGCGTGATCTTTTAAGTTGGTCTACGACGTTCAGAGTTGTCTGAGTTCGGATGAGTCGCTAGATGTTCAAATTTGTCAACAGTAAGATGAACATCAACTTCTTAGTACTGCTCATGTAGTGGAACGTTAGCGTCCCACCGGGCATAGAAACTGTTGGTCAGAGATCTATCTTAGGTAAGGATTTGTTTATTTATGCGCCCTAGACCCGGCCAACATTGAAAGGCCGAGAGGAAGAAATGCCTCCCATGCCAATCTCCAAAGATGGGCTGGTTCCCTTGCTATTCTAACTAGGGGTTTTAAGGTTAAGGAACTGGAAAGGAATGGGAAATGACTGAAAGGGATGGGAAATATAGCCACAGGCCAGATAGAACAGGGGTGATGGACTAACAGCACGATAACTCTACTGCAAGCCGAATCACATAGCCCTCAAATACAAACAACTAACAGGAATTAAAACTAAACATCTACCATGCGTAATCTCCAAGGCTACTCCAGAGGTTCACGTTTTATCAGAAGCTAAATCCAGATATTAGAATTCAAGCCTACAGATAAACCAGAGAACTTAATAGAAGATAAGCAATAGAAGACATACACATAAAATAGAAGTCTAGAGTTAGAGCCAGACATCAATTGTATTGATAGCAGAATTCGGGTTACATCAAGCTTCTAGCAAACATCCATCGTTTTACAATAAAAGAGCAGGCTTATATAGCAAATTTTGTCACTTGAAATATTAAATGCACACCTACAAAACATGGCGGTGGCAGTGACGATTTTTCAAGTCGCGAAAAGCAAAATTGCAAAGTGCAAAGGATTAGGGTTTTTTCCTGAAAAATGTCTCATCTTTTAGGAGCCATATCTTCGTGAAGAGTTATCCGATTCAGCTGATTCTTGGACCAACTTATGCAGAATTTGAATAGCTTTAATATGAGCAATATTGAGGGAGATGCGACCCTGTGAAGTCAACCATTCGGAACAAGGGCAGTGACGATTTTTCAAGTCGCAAAAAACAAAATTTCAAATATTTGCCAACTAGGGTTTGAACGATGGGAAGAGCAATGAAGGGCTAGGACTTCAGCGAGGCAAGACTGTTGGTCAGAGATCTGTCTTAGGTAAGGATTTGTTTATTTATGCGCCCTAGACCCGACCAACATTGAAATGCCGAGAGGAAGAAATGTCTCTCGTGCCAATCTCCAGAGATGGGTTGGTTCCCTTGCTATTCTAACTAGGGGTTTTAAGGTTAAGGAACTTGAAAGGAATGGGAAATGACTGAAAGGGATGGGAAATATGGCCACAGGCCAAATAGAACAGGGATGATGGACTAACAGCACGATAACTCTACTGCAAGCTGAATCAAATAGCCCTCAAATAAAAACAACTAACAGAAATTAAAACTAAACATCTAACATGCGTAATCTTCAGGGCTACTCCAGATGTTCACGTTTTATCAGAAGCTAAATCTAGATATAAGAATTCAAGCCTACAGATAAACCAGAGAACTTAATAGAAGATAAGCAATAGAAGACATACACATAAAATAGAAGTCCAGAGTTAGAGCCAGACATCAGTTGTATTGATAGCAAAATTCGGGATACATCAAGCTTCTAGCAAACATCCATTGTTTTACAATAAAATAGCAGGCTTATATAGCAAATTCTGCAGCTTGAAATATTAAATGCACACCTACAAAACATGGCGGTGGTAGCCAGGATAAGAGTTACAAGAGAGTACAGTCATGAAATAGTTATTAGGCATGGCCGGGACTGATGACTCCTTGAAAATGCAGTTGAGCTCCTTCAATGCCCTGACAGGCTTGGCTTGTTGGCGCTGCCTCCTCACTCGCGGGGACCGCTTCTGTGGAAGATAGACTTGAAATCCCGGAACGTCCAGTCTGGAAGCTTCTCAAAATGGCTGCGCTCGGACGGATAAGGATGCACTTTAACTTTGCTGATGTGAAGTGCAGCTGAGAAAGACCAGCGCCAAAGCTGACAGGTCCGGAGGTGAAGCGCAGCTGACCGATTGCGCAACTGCCTGGAGCAACAAAAAGGAGCACAAGAATGGGGCCTCGGGACGTGCGCAGCGTTTTGAAAAGTCAGCAGGTAAGGCGCACTGAAGTGAAGTGTAAATGCCTTGCGCAACAGGCTAGGCGTTGGGAGACGCACCTCTGTTGAAAAGTCAACTGGCACTGCGCACTTGGGATGGTGCGCCACAGTCTCGCGCACTTGGAACGGTGCGTCGGAGTCCTACGCACTTCGGACGATGCGCAACACTTTGTGCACTTCGGACGATGCGCAACACTTTGTGCACTTAGGATAGTGCGCAACACCTTACGCAGTTTGGACAGTGCGCAACACCTTGCGTACTTCGTCGTTTTCTCGCGCTGAAGTCGGGTGTTGTGCTCTTCCTTGGTCCTCGAGGCCAAATTGCATTACACGAACTACCATCGCCATCCGAAAGACGATTTCCTGCATGGTCAGTGGACAAAAACAAATACACACTGCTTCAGGCGTTGTAGAAATATTTTGACAGTAAAACTCAGGAGATAGAAAAATGTATTCGAGAAGAGCTTCTGAGGAGCAGAAATTATTGGAAAGCTAAATATACACCATGTTGCAGAAATGACAACAAAGACATTCTATCAGGACAAAGAATGTTTCAACTAAGTTTTTTTCCCTTTCTTTATCTTAGAAATTGTGCATAAAAAGTTTATAAAGTTTTTATCAAATCTTATATTTGCTATAGGATTTTCAGATAAATTTCAATAGATTTGAGTTTTAGTTTCCTTTCCATGCATCGATTTATAGTTAAATCCTTAGAATCATCTCTAGTGGTAGAGGTTAGTGAGCGCACCTCAAAGAGATCCTCATTGCTCCAAGATAGGGCAATTAAATGGGTTAGATGGATTAAAGCTTGCGTCTCTACAGTTTCTTATTCAGTGTTGGTCAATGGGTTAGTGACAGAATCTTTTAAAGCCAACAGAGGCCTTAAACAAGGATATCCTCTATCTCCTTATTTGTTCATTATTATGGGAGAAGTTTTGAGTAGGAACTTAAAGAAGGCTTACAAAGATGGGCTTATAAGTGGACTTAAGGTTAGTAATAACATCGATAACATCACCCATCAACAGTTTGTAGATGATACAGCCCTTTTTGGAAAGGCAAGGATAAATGAGGCCAAAGCTTTGAATAACTTTTTAAAAGAGTACGAAAGAGCTTCAGGGCAAAAAGTTTATAGGACAAAATCCAAAATTTACTTCCTAACACTCCTGCTAATATCAATGCAAGAATTTGTGGCTTCAAATGGAGGAGGCAAATTTGCCAATTTATCTAGGGATGTCTTTATTTGAGGGGAGAATGAGGATAGAATTATGGAATCCAGTTATTAGTAAAGTTCAAAATAAACTTCCATCTTCGAAAGGTAGATGGTTATCGTTAGCAGGAAGAGTGCAGATAATTAAGTCAGTCTTACAAGCCATTCCAACATATTATATGATATATTATGTCATTGTATTCTATGCCAAAATCAGTTGAAAAAAATTTAATCTATATTATGCGATCCTTTTTATGGTCAGGTTTACATGATAAAAGGAAATTTCCTTTGGTGAAATGGAGCAAGTTGTGTGATGACAAAACTAGGGGAGGTCTTGGTTTAAGAGTTCTTACAAATGCAAACTTAGCTCTTAGGGGAAAAGTTATTTGGAGATTGTACAAAGAGAGTCAAAGACAATGGGAAAGAATTCTTCTAAGTATGTTGATCCCAATGACCCAAGTTTAATATTTACAACATTCTCTCTTCCAAATGGTTCTACTCTTTGGAATGGTTTAAAAAAATCTATTGATCTTATAATTAAAGGTTTAATATGGGTGGTGGGAACTGGAGAAAAAATTTCTATTTGGATGGATACTTGGTGTGATAAAAAACCACTCAACTTAGATCCATTTTTAAAACCTTGGATGAGATTGCTTCAAGACAAATACGGTGATAGGGTTTCAAACATTTTGTACAAGGATCGAGAAGGAAGATACGATTTGAAAGAAGATTTGTTTACAAGTATAAAAGACATTGATGCTAGGAGGCAATAACAACTGTGATTATTCTGAGGGGTGCTAAGGATAAATTGATTTGAGAGTTGAATAGCTTAGGAGAATACACAACTAGAAGTGGTTATAATGTTCAACACCAACATAATAATAATGTCACTAGAATATGGAGAGATATTTGGGATAGCCCAAGCATTCCTAAAGTCAAAATGTTTGTTTGGCTAGTAGGTCATAGAAGAATTTTATCCTGTGATAACCTTATGAAAAGGGGTTTTCATGGCCCCTCTCAATGTGTTTTCTGTAATAAGGAGGAGGAGAGTATAGACCATCTCTTGGGACATTGCTCAATAGTTTGGAATCTATGGCAATGGATTCTTAATATGTTTGGTAAATGCATGGTGATGAATAGTAGAATTGAAGATTGGTTAAAGCAATGGCAGAGCACTTATAAAAGTGAGGCTTTACAGACAATATGGGATATATCAAAAGATACAATACTTTGGACTATATGGCTAGAAAGGAATAGAAGAATTTTTTAAGGAAAGGAAAGCAGTTTAGAGGTAATGAAAAAGAAGATATGTTTATCCATAGAGGAGTCTAAACCAACCCTATCAACTCACCAAGTCCCTAATTTGGAAGCAGAGAGTCTTGATAGATGGAGTCAAGTCATTAAATGGAATTATGATGTTGGGTACAAGAGAAGCAAAAAGAAGGCAAAAAATATAAAGTGGAAACCACCAGATGTGGAGTGGGTTAAATTGAATTTTGATGGAGCATCTAAAGGAAATCCAGGACCAGCAGGAGGAGGAGGAATTATTAGAAATAATAGAGGAGAGATTTTGTCTCATTATGCTTTCAATAGTTGATTTAAGACAAATAATAAAGCTGAAGCTTGGGCAGCTTTAGAAGGGTTAAAAATATGTAAACAAATGAAATGGAATAGGGTATGGATGGAAGGTGATTCTCTCATAGTAATAAATGCAATTTTGAGGAAAGCAAAGGTTCCATGGAACATACAAGGGAAAGTTGTGGAAATTCAAGATCTTGCTAAAGAGTTTGAAGAAATCAAATTTACACATATATTAAGGGAAGGAAACAAATGTGCAGATAAGCTAGCCAATAGAGGGATTTTGATTGAGGATCGTGAAGTTAAATTCTCCTTTCCATGGTTAGAGGAAGTAGAAAGTTTAGTTGAAGCTGACAAAAAATGTTGATTGCCTAAATCAATTAATGATTAAGATTTACTTTAAATATTTTCCATTGGTAATATCTGCTTTATTTTGTAACATTAATGTGTTTTCATTTAGACTATTTATTATAATTTTTGTGGTTGCACTTGTGTTTCAGGAAGGAAACTAGCAATCCAGATTTGGTAAAGCGGACTATGATAGTGCGATGTTTTGGAAATATTACTCTACTAAGATGTAAGCATAGATAGTAGAGATGAAGTTTTGGCATTGTGAAGGCTATAGGAAAATGTCAAGAAATATGCTAAATTCTAGAGTAATTGTGTTCATACAAAAATTTGAAAAGATCCAAAAAATGAAAATCAAGAATTCAGACATTTTATGTAAATTGATGTAGGTTTCTAGCTATAGCATCTCAATTGAGATGAGAAGTGTATCTATTTGTAAACTCTCAAGCTCTAAAGAAAAGAGATGTAATTTGTCAAGGGTGGGGGACCCGAGTACAACCCCTTATTATCCAACAAAAAAAAAAAAAGGTGATCCATGATTTCCTATATACATTAAAAAGAGATTTATAACTTTTTATGTACGTTTTTAAATTCAGCCTTTAAGTATGTCCAAAACTGCAATGTTACTCAAGCAAGACTTTAGCAAATTTGTTGCTTGAATTTGTTTGGGTGATATTCTCATTTCTCTCTCTTCAATCAAATATAAGTTTCAAAGGATCTTTTATTTATGAAAAAATTTAAAAATTCATCATGTTATTCAGCTATAACCCCCGATATTTTCCTTCAAAATATCAAGTGTAAATAATGTTTGCTGCAGTTTGTCAAATGCTGACAATTATGTCATAGGGAACTTTAAAATTTGCAGCATCTTGACTATGAAGAAGCTTAAGAATACTGTTAAAGGAAAAGACAACCTATGATAAAACAACAACAAAACGTAAAATCAATGCTAAATGGAAAGAAAGAGACCAAAGGAATTTTGCAATTATTGGTGTATTCATTAGGGATGATTTAATTCTGCACTTGTAAGGCAGAGGGACTTATCATGAAGCTTGAACAACTTTGCAAGAGTTGTATGCAATAGTGAATAGGACAAAAGTCTTGATTCTATTTTGTGAGAAATCAATTGTTTGCTTTAAATATACATGTTGATGACTCTATTTCTTCACACTTTCAAAGTTGAAAGAGATAAGGGATCAATTAATTGCAATTTGTGGGCCGCTGGAAGATAATGACCTTGTAAGCATCACTCTATATAGTCTCCATGAAGTTATCACGTATTTGCAACCAGTATATGCCTCATGGAGAGGAAAGATCCTCTCCCTTCCAAGGATTTGGCAAGTTTTCTTTCACATGAAAAGAGATGAATGGGGTAGCTATATGAACAATTCACACAAGAACATGGGTAAAACTTCACAGCAAAAGAATCGATCACATGTAATTGTTGCAGTAAGACAGGTCAGCCTAAAGGGAATGGCTACAAGAAAAATTTGGACAAGAAGAAAAGCTAAAGCTAAAACTACTCAAGAGTATAATGATATCACTATGATTTTCATGAAACAAGATTCATTGCTTGTGGGGAATGATGTTTGGGTCTCTTTATTCAAGAACCGCTGCACAACACTAGGAATGGTTTAATGAAGTGACGATGGTTATGATAGATTTGTGGTACTTGATGATGATAGGTCTCATGAAATTGTTGGTGAAGGCAATATACCATGAACCTTCTTAGGTGAGGCAAACAAGATTACAAATGCACTTTCTATACTTACATATAAAAATCAACTTGTTCTTAGTGAGATCGATAAACAAGGGCTAGAGTTTGTGTTTAACAAGGACCATGTGTCATAGAGCAAGGTGGGAATTTAATTAGATAGGGTACTCAGGAAATGGATTGCACAAACTCTCTCACAAGCTTGAATGTGACCTTGTAACTGACGGTTCTCAAACTATTATATGGCACAACAGTCATGGTTGTTTGAACTAAAATAACCTTCAACTCCTGGGGAAATTGAAAATGTTGCATGACCTACTTTTGGTAAGTAAACATGATAGAATTTGTAAACTATGTGCTTTTGGCAAGCAAAACACCAAAAGAATAAAAAAGTTAATTCAAAACAGCAATCTAATATCAAAAAGAAACTAGTGCAAAGTGATGTCCATGGACTGTTTCAAACAACTTCACTTTGAGGGCCAAGTACTTCATTTCATTAATTTTTGACTTGCACTTCAAAGAAATGGACTCATCTTCTCAACTATTAGCCAAAGACACCAAATTCGTAGAATTCATAGATGTGGTTAAAACATCTCAAATAACAAAATCAAATTCTTGAGAAGTAGTAACTCTGGTAAGTACATATAAAATGAGTATGAAAGACACCATGGCATCAAATGATTCAGCACATTGTCCAGTGATGGTACAAGGTTGCACAAGTAGAATATATTAAGTATACATAGGTAAACAAAAATCAAGTGATTAGCTATTTTAGGAAGGATACCCTATGTGTATATAATTAAGATGATTCATGTAGAGGAGCATAACCCTTGGATAAGGTGTGTGAGAAAAGACATCTTTTGGAAAAAGGTAACTAAGATTGCCTTTCAAAAAAGTTAGAATTGAAAGGATCTAACAATCCTATATTTCCCAAGATCTAGTTGTTTGAAAAACAATATCACCACAATATCTAAAGCTATCATCAAGAATCAAATGACACAATGAAAGCTCTATCGATTAATGGAAAGCATAAGAAAATGCTACAATAATCTAACAAGAATCTGATAGAATCATAAATACTAGCTATCTGACTCACTCTCAAAGAGTGGGAAGCCCTTGCTGATACTGACATATGGAAATCCCTGAAGAAGACTGTGTAATCTGAAGACCAAGGAAAAAGTGTAGAAGTCCCAAATCTGCCATATCAAAATGCTCAATCAAGGAGTGTTGTGTAGTTTGAATCATGCTAGAGGAGCTGCTAGTGAGGATGATATCATCAACATAAAGAACAAGTATGAGAATATCCTCTCCAATCCTCTATATGTAGACTGTGTGGTCGGAATGGCAGCGTGTAAATCCGAAAGCAAGCAAGAAGGCATCCATCTTCTCATACCAAGCTCGAGGAGCTTGCTTGAGACCATAGAGTGACCTTCAAAGCCGACAAACAAGAAAAGGGTCTTGTGAAAATCCTAGTGGCTGCTCCATTTAAATCTCCTCATGCAAGTCACCATGGAGAAAGGCACTCTTCACATCCATCTGATAAACTGACCATCCCTGTAAAGCAGCAAGAGCAAGTACAAGGCGAATGGAATCCATCTTGGCAACGGGAGCAAATTTCTTGGCGTAATCAATCCCCCCAACCTATGAGAATCCCTTTGCCACAAGATGAGCCTTGTACTTGGCTATAGAACCATCGGCTGCATACTTGGTTTGATAGACCCATCTACATCAAACCAACTTTGTTCTCTTAGGAAGAGGAATAAGATCCCACGTGTGATTCTTCATCAAGGAAGAATACTCCTCGGACATAGCTATATCCCACTCGGAAATTCCATGTGCATATGAAAAATGTTGAAGGTCATTTGAAACTGCATGACTCAAAATTCCACAACCTGTGGAGTGAGATGTGGAATGCCGAGAAGTTGGAAGGTCACCAATTAAAGAAGTTGCCTCGTCAAGAATAGTACGGGCCCACCGAGGCATGGTGACAATAGGAAGATCATCAACAACATCCTCATGATGAAGAAAAGACTCCTCAAGTGAAGAAGAGGAAGATGGAGAAGGAGTAGAAGTGAAAGGTAGGAAGGCTTTCGGAATGGTCCGCTCATCAAAATTTAAATCTCTTCGAAAAAGAACAATGTGTCTGAATCGAGCAACCGATAAGCGTTCATATCCTCACAATAACCAACAAAGATAAGTGGTTTACTCTTTCTATCCAAGGCTTTCCTCTTCTTGTTTGGTACATGCACCCAAGCAAGGCTACCAAAAACTTTGAATGCTAAAACATCAGGCTTGACATGGGTCCAAGCCTCCTCAGGAGTCATATGCTCAAGTGCGGAGTGTGGTTTTGAATGTAGTTGGCACAATTCACTCCTTCGGCCCAAAAAACTGGTGGAATATCCCAAGACTGAAGCATGAAGTTCGCCATTTCCCTCAAAGTCCTGTTCTTCCTTTCAGCTACACCATTTTGTTGAGGGGTATAAGGAACGGAATGCTGATGTAGTATACCATGCTTCTCAAGAAAATCTGAAAACTCTCTGCTCATAAACTCCCCCCCATTATCGGTGCGTAGCTTCTTGATAGAACAAGAAGATGGCTTCTCAACAAAGGCCTTAAAGACCTTAAAATGGGCAAACACTTCACTTTTGTACTTAAGAAAGTACACCCAAGTGTGCCTAGAGAAGTCATCAATGAAAGTAAGCACATATTTGTCCCCTAGAAATGATGGAGTTGGAAAATACATCAAGTCACTATGAACCAACTCTAAGGGTGCCAAAGCTCTCAAAGCCTTTCCTTTTGGGAAAGGGTGCACATCCTGGACAAACTCCGTCTGATCAAGAGACCCTAGGAAGACCTATCACCATGTCTTGTGTGCTTAACTGCTGTAGAAATATGTAGTTGAGGTGACCTATAACTGCTGAATGAAACTGGTTAACAGTAGAGACATCTGATACCAATTTACTATAACAATCATACACATTCTTAAAAGAACTTGGAGATGTTAGCAGAGATTTAAAGAATGTAAAATCAAATATACTCAAAATTAATATAATGGAGGATGTTAGATACAATATTTATTTGATCATATAAAACTCTTTACATTTTAACAGGGAAAGTTTTGTAATTAATAGTTAGTATACTAGCCACTTACGCCAGTATACCACAGATATAAATGATCAGGTTCATGTATTGGAAGCATTGCAGAAAATAAGTTCAATCTTCTCCTATAATCTGGCATGACTTTTGTTTTGGAGAGAATTTATCAAGATGCCTAGTAATGGAATTTCCGACTTGTTTTAATTCATTTATTTACTATTTCTTTCTTCTAGAAGAAATCCAAGCAGAATTTCAGAATAAATGTCTTACATTTTGTACCACACTACGAACGGTATAAATACATTCACTTGTGGGCGATAAGACTGGCAAGGAAAGGACTAATATGCTTTTTGCTACAAATTATCATTGAAGAGGAGATCCCTAGTTCATATTTTTAATTTTTCTATACATTCCAATTTTATCTCTGCCGTAGCTTTTTTCTCTTCCGGTAGCTCTTGCTATAAATATTTTTTGGCAGTTTCTAAACTGCGGCCATACTGTCACATATGATCTGTAACCATTCACTATATTATTTTTATTTTGTCATTTTTAGCATGTCATTTCCCCTGCACTAAAAGTGAATGTTGTCCGTTGAAATTCCTCATGGGATGAATTCAGATGGGTTTTCCTTTAAGATCTGATTATATTGACACAGATATGGAGATTTTCAAAGACATCAGCCACAGCAAACTATAAGCCAAAGACAAAGATCCTGTTTGATTGAAAAAACAGGAAATAAAGAATTTATAAAAAACCAGTTCTGAGAGTCTGACCTTGTCATCAACATCTGTAAAATTCCGTACGTACTTCACCTCATATCCTAAATGCATTAGGTATCTGCCAGATGTTTAAAACCAGTTCAGAGAAAATCTTTAAACATGTCAACCATTTAGTTAAAGCTAGATTTGCTTCCTACAATCCATTTAGTTTGAGCTAGGTTTGCTTCCCACAATCCATTTAGATTAAGTTAGGTTTGCTTCCCACAATCCATTTAGATTAAGTTAGGTTTGCTTCCCACAAGCCATTTAGTTAAAGCAATTATTTGACCGTGTTCAAATTTAGTTCTATTGTGTGTCAACCATATGGTTATAATCCAGAGTAGATTGAGTTCAACAGGAGTAATTGCACAGTATGTAGATAGCTATGATGACATGGGAGACATTTTAGAAAAAAAATTCACACCAGGATTTTCTAGACTCTTCTTTTCAAGCAGCCTCCTATGGTGTATATGTCAAAAGCACTTTGGCAGTGCTCACCAACTTGCCACTGAAAAGACAGAAAAATATTAGAACCCTTAATGCAGACTCAAGAGCAACAATGATAATCTCCATGACCTGATATATAGAGTTAGAACCAAATATTGGACACAAAAAAGTGCTAAACCACAAAAGTCGAAAACTTAGCAAGAATAAGTGTCAATAATACTAAGAGGAAGAGTTCTACTTCAGTCCTTACTCCTAAAAAATGAAATGAAACACTAACTCAAAACATTAATGCATTTACTAAATGAAGGTTTGAAAAGGCAAAATAATCTTATAAGGAGTTTGAGTTCACTGTGAGTTTAAATAGAATTTCAAAAGCTTTAGTCATAGCCTTGAACGTTTGATAAGATAGTCATTGTAGAAGACAAAGAATATTTAAATGATTATAGTTGTGAATTCATCAATGCATCTTGAAATTTACACAGTGTGTGCACAAGCACACACCCCTGCACGCGGACATGCGTGCACACACACTTTAGAGTCTCCCCATCGCATGTCTTCAATTTTTAGAAAATTGTCATGCACATCTCCATACAGTCTCACCATGCTTCTATCCATGCCCGTCTCCTTGTTTCTATGGCATCAAGAGAGACCCCCAACACACTCACTCACTTTAATCATGATATATATCAGTATACTCAACAAAGTCCACAATAACAGCAGCCACAACCCCATCATGGACCAACAACACTTGACAATATAGTCACTGTCAACAAGCATGCAGTGGTTGCTAACCACCTAGTTGACCATTAGGCTACAGCTGTAAAGAACACAAGTATAATTGGAGATGTCTCTATTTCAATTTCAATAGATGCAAGAGCTAAAAATCATTATTTACTTCACATAATGCATTAGATAGGTGTAGGTTGGCAACAAATAGGCACATTGGCATTTGGAGAGTGGAGATGACTTTGAGTGAGACCACATGTCAGGTCAATTGTGAGAGATTGCTTGTTGGATTAAAGGGATGGTGTCCCTAAAGTTCACCTCTGTTCCACAATTTTAGGGTCATATGACATCAAGAATAGGCTGAAGGCCCATAGGCTTGGACACACAATACAATCGGCCCAAGGGATAGTAGAGTACCACTGGTGTAAGTTGAATCACAAATCCAATGGGCTTTGTCAGTGTGGACCAAATCACCATTAGCTTGGGGCATAATCAACACTTTTCAGACACTTGGGTGCATCTCTCTTCCCTATAATCCTTTTTAAATTTATAATTAAAATTGTTTATATTTAAGGTATTTTCATGAGACTGGGTATTGGGAGGGAGTTAATTTGGTTGGTATTACATGAAGAAGAATTGAGATATTTTCACCTTGCAGACTTGATTGTATTTCCCCTTTTTTTTTAAGGGATAAATGTTGTGCACAACAAATTTGGAAAAGACAGATTTAGGAAGTATTTAAAACCTCTATGCTCATTGTATATATGTACTTGATTGTATTAAGAATTTTATATTGTTCATAGACTGTTAATATTCATCGAACAAGTGTTCATATTGAAGAAAGATCCCATGATCCATAAATCATGCATTTACTGCATGAAATGTTTGAAAGATATGATTGACACCAAGAAATGATTCCAATGCTCATTTAGACTCTTTTAAATTGTTTTTGCACAATCATAATAATCATCCGCTGAGAAAATGTTTGCAGTTGCCAGCACAATTCATCCTCATTCGCCCATTAAATTGAATGAATTTCCACTAAACCATCATTCAACACCTGTGCGCAACAGCACAAATCCCACCTTTACATCTTACTCTATCTTAATTGTTTTTTTTATTTTTAAGTCTTCATTGTGGGTGTTCCAGTTACCTGAGCAGTCATTTGTAAACATTTTTTATTTACTGCCTCATCCTATGCATGATTTTCCTTGTCAGAAGCCAGCTTCTGTGCTTTAAACTCGCAAGATTCCCCTGGAACATAACTCCATGATTTGGCAGTAATTTAGTAAGTTTACAACACAAAGATCATGCCCATGAAGTTTCAGAGTCTAATTCCCCCTGTAGTATGAGTTATTGTTATTTTTCAAATAAACATGTGCAAGGAAAAAACTAGGCCTATCCAAAGTCAAGAGTCATAACATTCACCATAGGAATGGGCAAGTGAGACACCTAAAACTGATCAATGGCTGGCATAATTGATAACCTTTATATCACACCTTAATTAGTTTATAAATAACAAGAAAAGCTCAAAGCAAAGAACATATGATTTCAAGAGAAAAATGATTAGCATTGCAACATATGGTCGTAGCCTTGTCACTTAAGCATGATAAAAATAAAGGCCCTAGGAGCAATGTCTCTTTATAAATCCTTGTTAATGTTAGTTAGGAGACCCTAACATGATGAAAAACATGTATTTTTCAATAAAAAGTACTAAGCGCTGCAATATATAGCATAAATCATGTTGTCTAAACCACTCTGATACTAAAGGCCTTGGTGCAAAAAATCTCTATACATAGTTGTCTTTCTTGATTAAATTTCAAGAAAAAATACTTGTTAAGGTCAAATAGATAGAAAGCAAAAATGATCACGGCTGTCCAAAGATACCATCTCTATTATCTATCATTAATCTATCCTTGAAATAGTCGAATCTTGACATGTTTGTTAAATTGATCTATAGTTTTAGTTACTACCATCCGAATAGAGTACAGGAAAATGCCTGTGGTCCTTGATGTTAGCAATGGCATGTGAATTTATTTGTCTCAAAAAGGTTTCTATATATTTTTGCTGGAAGAGGGTGACACATGCCCAAAGCAGCATTAAAATATTTCCATGAGGATAATATATTTGCTAACAATTCTGAATAGATGAATATCCACAGCTATATATAAATATGAATGAAAAGACAATTTGAAAGGGTAGGTGTGTTTGAAATACCCTATACAATAATTAGTTATTTAAGATATATGATAGAGGGTAGATGATGCCTCTCAGGGCGCAAATTGCCAATGCAAGTCATGCCAAACATCACAGTTTATACTCTTAAGGTTCATGTTGCATACTATCTTCTTCATGGACTTCCAATTGGCAGTAGCCTACCGACATTAGATGTGCATTGTATTTTCTCTTTTTGAGGGATTATGTCCAAGACAAGCAGCTCCATGTTAATTGGTCCACCTGAAGTTGGAACGTCCAAGATTTCCTGTTAAGGTGATCAAATCTAGCAAACGGCATTGCCATTGTTGAGATGCTTGAGGTCTTTTTTTTCATGGTTTTTATTTGTGTAAGAGATGTTATAGTACAACATTACCTTATAATCAGCATATCCACGGAAAAATCTCTATTTCTGGAGGATCTTTCTAGAGATCTTAGGCCTTAGATGGCAGGAAGGTTCCAAAGATTCATCTTAGCTCATTCTATCCCAACCATTCTCCTTAAAACATCATTAAATCTTACACTGACTCGTCCACAGTGGTTGATGATGACCCAACAGAAATGGACATAGACCAGTGATATTTGCTTTCAGTTTATGATCTCCACTCACAATCCACGTCTTCCTAACAATGGATCTTCTATTGCAGTTTGAGGGCCCACCGCACAATGCTTGTATTATGTTTCTTTTTCATTTGTACCATATATGTATATGTTCCACCCAATACCATTTCACACAGAGACATGTTCCATCTATTCTGGACCAGAGGTTGTATGTTTTTTTTTATACAGTGTAATTTTACATTCTCTGCAGTACTATTTCAGACTTCCCCTAAGTCATTGTAATCATATGTAATATTTGAGTTCCCTTGACCTACATTGGTCACTAGTGAATATTGATAAAATTTCATTCTTTCTTTCTTCTTAAACTTCCCTGTATGTATGTGTGTATAGAAGTTTCCTTGTACATCCTTGTATTTGTGTGTGTGTACTATATACATAATATAAGTGTACAACATGTAAAGTTAGCGCAATCTCTTGTCTCTCTCTCTCTTGTTGTGCAATTGCGTTTCCTAGTCAATATCAGTTTGATTTGATCAGGATGTGTGGAGAGTAGTTCATTGATAACCAGTACAATGTACAACATTATCTCTACAATTTGGAAATATGCTAATCTCCTACCCTGCAGGTGGTACTATTGAAGTCTTTTTCCGTTTTGATATCGATAGGATTATTTTAAATGTAATTGTGTTCTTTTATCATTTTGTAGCCTATAATGATATATGAATGCTCTCAAAATTGATATTCATGTTTCCCCTCCTCTCTAAGTTTGCTTCTTGTGATGAGCATTAACAAGAATAAAGGGGAAAAGAAGGAAAAAGTGAAATATGGGAATGTGATAGGTTGATGTGTTTCCAACATAAGTCTAGCATTACAAAATCAAAAATTGAAAAAGTAAATAAGCTCAAGTTAGATAAAATTTCATTGACAAATTAATTAGAGCATTAAAGAGTAGAACCAGAATCAATTATTGCACTATTCTTGTCAGAACAATGTTTACTCTGGTTAGTCAACTTCGTGTTGACTAAGGTTGGTGCAAAACAAAGTAGCTGTTGATGATAAGTTGGCTACTCTACATAACAGCCTCTTATACACTATAAATAGACCTTGTATCATACGCAAAGAAATTGAGGTGTAGTGGACAAATCTATCCCCTAAACTATGTTGCTTTGAACTCTGAGCAAAGCAAAAGAACAACAGCTAAAACAACTTCTCCTGAATGAAATTATGATAATTCTGAGGCTTCTCCTATTGTTTCAAAGATGGGACATTTTATACAAGAGATACAAGAAGACAGATATATACAAGACACACAAGAATATTATTCTGGGTTTTCAAAATCCTTGTTTCAGAACAGGTATTAAAGTGGAAAGAAATTATAAGAATATGACACTGGAAACAACACGTTGTAGAAGAAAAGTAGCATCACAATGAACCCGTTATAGAGCAAGAGGACCAACTACCCCCCACACATGTGCCACAACTCTAAGCTTCTTTCAGATCTTTCCAACCTTTGAAGAAGTGTACCCTCCAAAGACAATTCTTGGAACTTTTGGTTTTGCAAGACAAAAACCACAGATGATTTGTCCTTTTAAGCTTTTCTTGCCTTCAATACATTTTGAAAAAAAGCTAGTTTGTTCCATTCCTATAGATGGCAAGCATTCCCAGGAGGAAGTATAGGCGACAGCAACTAGAAAAGAAAACCCTAGCTAGAAATTATAAGAGACAGCATAGCAAATGTCATGAACAACCAAGTGGCAGAAATAATGCATATTGTTTTTAGACCACCTTCTATGGCAAGTTTTGTTCTCTTAAGTCGCATCACCCATAAGGCCTTTCTCTCTAGTTAGGGTTGTTTGGCCTTGCACATGTTCACCCATATGCTATTTGTTAATGCAGCCATGAATTGCAAGGAATTTTTAAATTTGTTCTGTTTGATGGCAAACATGAATTGCAAGAATTTGTTGGATTCAGATTTTTATATTGTTTAGTTACTCTCTTTTATGACGACCATCTCAAGGGTATTGTTCATATAACCTGTGTCCTATATCAAGGACCTGGTAACTAGATTTTTGATATCGAATTGAACTCATAATGTTGTGCTCATTGATATGGGTCCTTAACCAAAAGCCCAACCCAAGGACTAGGGAAGGTAGCCACTTTCCATGTTATTCACGGCCTCATTGATTCCAGTTACACTCAGTTAGATCTTTCTATTTTAATGAAGTTACTCCATTATTTAAAAAGGAATAAATAGAAGACAGTAAAACTTTGCCAGTGTAATACACAGATCTTAAAGTTCTACTGTGATCAATAATTGTTAATGAGATTTTGTTTTGAAAAATGAGTAATTTAATTGACACGTAATATCTAAGAAACTATACCTGGATTTAGACAATTGTGCAAAAACTAGTGTCCAACGCATTGTGGAGTAATGGTAAATAGGGTGCATTCATCAAAGAACAAGCCAAGTTCAAATCCCTACATTATGATGTGGCAACCCACACCTATGGAACTCCCATAATAATGTGGTTATGTTGTAATATGGGAGAAATATCAATTCAACTCTCAACTTACCCATCAAAATGATATATGTGTATGTGTGTACACATACATAGGAAACTCCTTGAAACACATCATCTTTACTTCCCATGTCTCCTGACTTTTCCAAGAGATGTTTCCAACATTTCGATGGTCCCTTCCAACATTTACCGTCCCTTTGAACCAAATAAAAAGTCCAAAGGTGAGGTTTTCAGAGGTTTCATGAGTATTGCATGAGGCCCACATGGGAGAGACATGACCCACTTTAATAAAAATCAAGTTACTATAAAAAGAAGGCTCTAAGAACAGAAAAAAGGGAACAAAATTAATCATAGCTTTGAATATAATTGTAGAATGGGATCTATGGAGCTAGAGAATATAGAGCAAGTGGCAAGCTCTTCAAAAGAAAGGAACTGTAGCAGATATGGGTTCATTGACTAGGTGAAGCAAAACCAAAGTAGCAGATCTAGTTGTTTCATTCTAATCTATGTCCTTTATCTTGCAAAATAGATGTAACTTCCCCAATGTAGCCATGTCAGTTGTCTTATTTGATTGGCTCAAGCCCTTAGGTTAGGATTAGTTGTCCTTTAAGCATTATGGTTAGGGTTTATTACTTGGGTAGACTCTAAATAGGAAGAGAGGTGTTATAGTTAAATCATTAGTTCATTCTTTTAACTTCTATTGCCTCTAGTTCACATGAGACTTTGCCCTCTCCAAGTGGCTAAGAGACTTTCCCTCTCTAAGTGGCTTAGACTGTTTCTAAGATTTGGATCTGGATTTATGATATTTACTGGATTTGTTGCTTTGAATTATATGAATTTGTTTCTGTTGTGAATATTTTGGTAAATGTTGTGGAAATAGTTTTCTTGAAGTTGTTTCATTACAAGCGGTATCAGAGCCACGATTTTGGCTCCCTATGATGGCAAAAAGTGACACTAGAACTACCAACACGCCAGCAACAGAGCTTGTTCAACCAAATTCACATCAACTACTTGGGTAATTTCTATCTAAAACTTTTTTGTTCTCATTCTTCTGGTGCAAATATCATCCATAATATTGTAATTTAGGCAGAATGATTCACAGCACCCTAACTAAAAAAGAGTATCAGGTGTGTCGCCCTTGCAGCAAACCAATCTCATTTTGATTGTCTCGCCAAGTTGATCAAAACAAGATACATCTTAGGTAACCCTTTTTGGGCAGTTTTGAGCCAACTTTTGGGTATATTCATTTGGCCAAGATGCATGTTTGATCCTTCAGCTTCCAAACACTAGGAATGAATCAACAAGTGCCTAAGATGTACGAACCTGACCAATGATGAGTGTATGATCCACAAGAAGCATCATCCAAGGAATCAAGGCAAACATCACAACCTCCCAACAAACATCAGTAGTTTAAATTTAAACACTTGTTTTACCCTTGCCACCATGAGTTCCTCCTCTACCCCTCCTACAAGCAATAACAACCCTCCAAACATGGATTTGAATATTCTCTAGGACATTGGTCAAATGGAATCTAGATTGGATTACAAGATTACAACGGTGAATGGTAGCATACAATTGGTGAATGCGAATCTTGATCAAGTACAAAGTGAGCCGAGTAGGATCATTATTATACTTAATGGAGGGCAGACAGAATCCAAGATCCCCAAAATTAAGCAAGTTCTTGACAAGGACTTCCAGTGGATTGCTTTTAAGCAAGATCAAGGACAACAAAAGGGGGCCAAGCTCCCTAAAATCGAGCATGCAATTTAAGGCGACCTTCAACAAGTTGCTTTTGAGTGAGAATCAAGAAAATCCAACTTTGCTAAGGTACATAGACATCCCTTGCCAGGTGATCATACAAGGAGTGTTACAAATGAATGGGCTTTTGCTTCTAATTTGGATACTTGAACCAATGGTGTAGCTTATCTCCTAGAATGGCCTCATGATGTTTTGGTCCCTAGGATTAATATGTAACCTTTTTGTGAAGAGTCAAGGGTGGATTTCTAAAATGGAATACCTCCTACGTTTACATAGAGTGTTTGAACAAGAGAGGGTCCCACTCGCTGCCTCACAGCTTGGTACCTATGCTTATCAATGGCTTTTATGGTAATTGAGGCATCGAGGCTACTCACTTGGCCAAAAAATTTGAAGATGTTCTTGATGAAATTTGATAAGGGATCCTCTTCCTCTTATGTGATCAAGTTACTACAAACTAAGCAATTAGTAATTGTTGAGTATTATTGTGCCAAATTCATGAGCTTTCTCACCTACACATCACTCGGATCCCTTGATGGTCGTTTCCACATTTAGACATGGGCTTAAGGAAGAAATCCAGCAGGAAGTTGATATGCATGATCCAGACACCCTCATTTGCTATGCATGATCCGCACACCCTCCATGATGTGGAATAGTTGGACAAGGGAGCAAAGAATATGCTTAGGGTGTCTCGGTTCCAAAAACAACAGGACTTCAATCCTCATAAGACTTCAACAATCACCATGATGATCACCCTCAAGGATTTTTCTGTTTCTGGTATCCATCTTGGCACCCTTGGGACAAGGCATGTGAAGAGAAGAACTTCCACATGGAAGCTGAGGAAACTAAAAGATGAGGAGATACCACCATCCCAACATCAAGAAGAACCAATTGTACCTGAGGAGGTTGAACAAGGTGCAGATCAGGTGGGCCTCTCAGTCTTTTCCCTAATGGGTATGCAAGCCCATCACACCATCAAGATACACATAGTTTCATCATTTATTAAAAATCAGCAAGTCATTGTTTTCATTGATTCTGGCAGCACTCATAGTTTCATCATTTGTTAGAATGGTTGTATGTCACCCATTCTAACAAATTCAATGTTTTGATTGCCAATGGTGGTAACGTTGCATGTGTGGACTGAGTTCCTAACAGCAACTCATGATGGGTAACATTTCTTGGATTGGGAGCCTCTATGTGATGGATTTGGGCAATGCATATGTCATCCTCAAGGCCCAATGTTTGTCCCAATTGGAGGATGTAGATGCTAGTTCTGACTTGCCACCTCAATACAAGAAATAAAAAATAAAATATGCATGGAAGTCAAGTACGCATATACGAAAGTTTTGCAAATTGAATAAAAGTCTAACATTGTAACATTGCATGAAATAATGTAATGATGAGTTAAGTGATAGTCATGTGCAAATAAGTTAGTTGTCACCTAGTTTGTCTTGTAGTTAGGAGGGAAATGAAATGAAATGCAAGACAAATGTAATGAGAAAGAGGTGAGGTGTCAAGTTGGTAGTTGTCAATAACTACCTTCCCCCTAGTTTAAATAGACCCCCTCATTCAATTGAGCAGTTACATACAAATATATTGCAGAGTGTGTGCATGCCAAGGAAAGAGTTCATTGAAGATATTGTACACATGATAGCTTTGCACAGGATCAAGTATTATATATGCTGAAGGCAGTATATTGGGAGAATTTGTCCACTATGTGACCGTACAGGCTCATATGTAATGCAATATCTTGTTAATATCTATTCATCATTTAGCAATTGTTCTATGTGTGAAATTTGTATGTGTTTACATTAATTGAGTGTTGCAGTAGATATAAAATCAAACCCTGTTATCTTCTATTCTATTTGTCGTATAATGTTCATACAGGGCCGTCTAGGTTGTTGCTAGGCTGTCCCATGCAAGTGCTAAGTCGTTTGACTTGAAGGCAAGCCATCTAGGCAAGTGCCAAGCCGTTTGGGCTAGTGCCAACTGTTTGAGGAATATTGCCAGCCCGTCTGATCTTCAGACTGGGTCGTCTAAGCTGTATTGTGTAGGGCCATTTCAGGAAGGTTGATGCAGGCCATCTAGCTGCATCCTGAGAGTTGTTGAGCAGTTAAACTGTCATTCATAATTGTTCCTCCAAGTGTGGAATACTGTCGTGCTACACATGTTACACTGAATCTACAGCAGTTATATGTACAATGGATAGATAACAGAAGGGTCCTCTTCCTCCAGGGGTTGCAACCCCCACCATCCAAGGTGGTCAATTCTCACTAGATGGAAAAGATGTTGAAGAAGGACAGCAAAGGCATATTCGCATAGATTTGTTACATGGAAGTCCAAACCATTGAGTAGACATCTCATGTTTTTCCTTTTGAGATGCAGTCACTCATCAACAAATATGCGAAGGCCTTTGAGGAACACAAAAGCCTTCCCCCCAAGCATGCACATGATCATGCTATCCATCTGGTTTTGGGAAGTCAACCACCAAATGTTTGCCCTTATTGCCATCCTCAATCTCAAAAAATAGAAACTAAGAAATCGGTTCAGAATATGCTGCAACAAGGAATTATTCAACCTAGTACCAGTTCCTATTCTTCCCTATTAATCATGTAGAAGCGAAAGGTTGACTCTTGGCAAATGTGTCCAAATTTTCAACCACTCTGTAAGACTACGATTGATGATTTGTTGGATGAATTGCATGGTGCTCAGTTTTTTACTAAGCTAGACTTGCGCTCTAGGTTTCATCAAATTAGGATTAGAGAAGAAGATATTCCTTAAACTACTTTTCATACTCCTGAGGGTCATTGTGAGTTTTTCGTCATTCCTTATGGTCTTACAAATGCCTCATCGACATTTCAAAGTTTAATAAATTTTGCCTTCTGACCTCTCCTGCGAAAATTTGTGTTGGTCTTTCTTAATGACATTTTGGTCTATAGTAAGTCTTGAAGCCCATTTCTACCATGTCGAATAGGTGCTCCAACTTTTGGAGCAAGAATAGTTATATGTCAATAGGTCAAAGTGTTCTTTTGGGGTTTCTTAAGTTGAGTATCTAGGTCATATCATGTCCCATGAGGGTGTCAAAGTGGATCCTAACAAGATCAAGCCAATGCAAGATTAGCCAATACTTAAACCCAAGAGTCTTAGCGCTTTTTTAGGTCTCACTAGGCATTATAGGAAATTTGTTAGAAATTACGGAAAAGTTGCAACTCCTTTGACAACTCTCAGCAAGAAGGGTGCATTTGTTGGACCAAAGAGGCTACAACATCTTTCACTGCCCTAAAAGAGGCTATATATCCCTCTCTTGGTCTGGCTACTCCTGACTTTAGCTAGCCTTTCATCATTGAATGTGATGCTTTTGGAACTAGAATAGATGTAGTGTTGATGCAAGAAGGTCAACCCCCCAGCTTATGAAAGCAAACAAATCTCCGAGATGAACATATGTGGATCTACTTATGAGAATGAGATATTAGCCATCCTACACACCATGGACAAATGGAAGCCTTGTTGGGCTGACATTTCATTTTCATAACTTATCATTGCAGTCTCAAGTATTTTTTGGAGTAGCGCTTATCTTGCCCAAAGCAAAACAAATGTTGACCTAACTACTAGGTTATGATTTTGAGATTTGGCATAAAAAAGAAAAGGAAAATGTTATAGCAGATGCTCTTTCTCTCAAGTATGAAGAGTCAGTAGTTGTTCATGCTACATCCAGCCCTCTTCCGCTTTGAATAACCCAACTTGTGAGGAATGGCATTCTGATCCTCAGGCATCTCACCTAATTCATGATCTTGAGGCAGGTACCTCACACAATCTAGTATTATCTTGGTCCAATGGAATTCTACATAAGAAGGATCAAATTTATCTAATTCAGTCCTCCAAGGTCAAGAACAAGATCCTTCAGGAATTGCATGCCTATCCTTTAGCAAGACATTCTGGGATTCTCAAAACTTATTGAATGGTTAGGTAATCCTTTTCTTGGAAAGGTATGAAAGACGATATCAAACAATTTATTGCAGAATGTGAAGTGTGCCAATGGAATAAAGGTGAAACCGTTAAATCTCCAGGATTGTTGCAACCCCTCCCTATTCCTAATCATCAATGGATGCACGTCTCTATGGACTTCATTAAGGCCTTCCTAAATCAGAAGGCAAAGCAGTGATTGGTGATGGATTGCCTCTCCAAATATGCCCACTTCTGCAACTTATAGCACCCCTTTACTACCAGTAAAGTGGCCAAGGTATTCCTTGACTCTTTTTTCAAACTACATGGTATGCCCTATTCTCACAAGCAACTTTTGGAAAGAGTTGTTCACTCTCAGCAATACCCAACTTAACAAGAGCTCTTCCTACCATCCTCAAATTAATGGAAAAACAGAAATTGTAAACAAGAGCATGGGCACATAATTTAGATGCTTTGCCCAAGATAAGTATTATTAATGACTTGAATGGCTTCTATTAGTAGAGTTGCTTCCATTAGCAGAGTTGTGGTACGATACTTCTTATCATCATTCCACTAGGATGTACCCATTTGAGGCTTTATATGGCCAAAAGCCGCCATCCTTGACAGACAATCTTCCAATGTCCTCTCATGTTGTTTAATTGGATAATTTCCTCCAAAAGCGGCAATCTATTCTCAAGCTTCTCAAGGACAATCTTTGTCAGGCTTGGCATTGTATGAAGCAACAACAAGATTTGCACCACTCAAAAAGGCACTTTGAAGCTGATGATACGGTCTTTTTGAGGCTCCATCCATATAAGTAGCTTTTTTTCAAGACTATGTAGCTTAAAGCTTGCACCCATATTCTATGGTCCTTACGAGGTGGTTCACATGATTGGAGATGTTGCATATTAGTTGAAGCTCCCACCTACATCTAGAAACCACCCTATTTTTCATGTTTCTTGCCTTATGCAGGTATTTGGATAGATGGTGCAGTCCCAGACGAAGCTTTCAAAGTTGGATGAAGAAGGTCTTGTTGAACTGAAGTCGGAAGTCGTGTTGCAGGCATGGGTATGTAATCTATGGTCTCGTCAGGTGTAGGAGCTCCTCATCAAGTGGTAAGATGTTCCAAAAAAAGATGTGACATGGAAACCAACGATCATCCTCCAGAAGTTTTAAGCTTTGAGGATAAAGGTTTTTGAGGGAGGAGGCCATGTAACAGCCCCAATGTAGCAACATTGGCAATCTTTATTTGATTGGATCGGGCCCTTAGGTTAGGATTAGTTGGCCCTTGAGCATTAAGGTTAGGGTGAGGATTAAGAACCAAGTTTATAGTGTATCCTATGTACTTTATTTTTGCATGACAATATATCCTGCTCCATAAAGGCTGAGCTTTGTCACTAACAATTGTACTCTATATGAGATTTAATAATTAAATATGTTTTTCATATATTTCTGATCTCTTTAATTCAATTTTGTCTACACATTTTGAATATATTATATATTTCATATTTTTTTAACTAGTGTTTCTTCTGTCATTTCCACATTTCTAGAGGGTTTTAGGACACGCATTTCCTAAGGTGTTTCCATTTCAGAAACTTTACCCATTTCCATGTCTCATGCAACTTAGATATATATATATATAAAAACCTAGCATAGTTAATGAAGTAGTATTAGCTCTAAAGTCCTTTTAAAGATTTTTCATAAACCATACTAATGCTGACCAATAAACAAACAGAATAGTTATCTCTTGTTAAAGCATTGTTTCCTATTATCAATCAAAAGGACTTTTGTATGTTTCTTAAAAGGCCTTAAATTACCCTAAAACCTGCATATTGCCAAACGTAAATTTACTGGCAACTTAAGAAAAACAGATAAACACAATGCGATTTGCCAAAGATAGCTTAAACACCAAGCTCTTCTGTTATTAGAAGTTCAGTCATATTTTCTTAATTTTAGCCCTAAATTATATATTTTAAGAATTAACAAATTATATAGAAATGTCACAAAATTATTATGCACTGAAGCTCTAAAATACTTTAAACTACCAGAAAACTAAAATTCATGTATCCAACAGAAAAGTTGAAAGATTATTATGTATTGCAACTTTCAAAAAAATTGTTTATATATCCCAAAAATAGAGTCTATATGGGGAATATGCATTTAAAACATGGGATCCAGAATTGATATTGCATACAAAAAGCTTCTAAAACCCTCACAATATGAGAGTTGATGTAATGACAAAATCATACATCATGGATCTTCGGAAATCCAACGCGAGTCATGGGTTGGGATACCCTACATGATCAACAATATTTCAACTACTCTTATAGAGGTTTCAAAATCCTGTGTTCATAGAATCTAAGTTTGCATTTCCCAATGGAAAAAGAATTATTATATTCCAAGAGGTCTTTTGATCACAAATTCCCATAACTGCAAAGAGAAATTTGAAATTTCAAAATGTATAGATGAAGAAAAGATCATAGTATGCCACAAAGATCATAATGTTCCCTATGACATGCTGCACAATATAGTTTCTAGAGCATAGCATCAGTGAGATAAAAATGATTGTACTCATTGAACTCTATGCTGATCTTGTGTGGCATGCTCCACAAAAGATTGTATCCCGGCAGCGGTTAGTAAATTCAAGACCAAAATTAAAGCTGTAGATAAAGGCATGATTGAATTGCGAAAATGAGGTTTTAGTGAAAAGCATTTCAAGATGATAAAAGAGCGCCTGGAAAGGAAGACCTGAAATGAATTCCATGTCTTCAAAACAATAGTTAGAGTCACAAGAAGAAAGCGGACTGCATACAAATAACAAGCTTATGTTCCTTTCCTATTTGTCTCTTTCAAATATGACAACTTTGATCTCAACCCTGTTTGAAGTGAAAATTATTGGAACTGTTTCAAGCTTAAGTTCTGTTTTACCTTCTTAGTCTTCTTTTTTCCATTTTAATATGGCACCCCCAAAATACAGTACAGATATGGAGAAACCTGGAAAATCGGTCATGTTTTGTTACCATGCCAGAAATGACTACACCTGTGTGTCTTGATGCTACAAAGCCGTCATAATTTGGAGCTGTCACTGCAGCAAACAACAATAGGAAAGACCAACCCACTTCCTTTCCACCCACATTAAACAAATTAAAGTCAAAACATCAATAACAGTAGTAATCAGATTTACAGTTATTCTGGACACTCAAAGCTTTTGATGTTTTCACCCCCCTCCGTGTGAATTAAGATGATCAGCCTTTGTCTGTCTTTAAAACTTTATGGACTCATTGTGTACTAATATTGGTATAGTCTCCATCATATATTATGTGTGTGTACTTTACTAGCTCAGACCCATATAAACTGGGTCTGATATTTTTCCTGATAATTGGTACTTTGTGCCCTTCAAAATCCACCCGACTGTCCTTAAGATTTCTTCGTATTTTTAATACGTTAAGAGATGAGCTCCCTGTCCATTGAATGTAGATTCCCAAAATAAATAAATAAAAACCAGAAAATGCAAGTTCCAGTAAGGAATTAGCAGTCATAAGGTACAAATTGCATAGAATGGCTTTCCACTACTTAAAGACAATCATTCATATTAAAGGTGTCTTTAGTTTCACTTGGAAGAGGAGTTCTACTTGTTAATATAGACATAAAGGCGATTCTTGTATCCCAGCCCAGTCAGCATGCCAATTTGATGCACGTTACCCCCTTTAGAAAAAAAGAAACTTTTAACTTGTATATATGTTGTTCAAATTTTCTACCTCGCTCCAACTGTGCTCACACCAGTTTCCCTCACCAACCCTCATCATTTATCTTCCATCCATGATTACCTCCATTTATTCCACACTTGTTTATGTTGAATCTATTTTTTCTGGATTCTTCTATATAGTAGTTCTTGTTTTGACATTCTATGTGATTTCCACCACTCATCATAGAGAGAAGGTCAGGTGCACACGCATGAATTTCCATATCTTTGCACACATATCAATAATTGAGAGTATAGGAATAAATTTTACAAAATATTCCTAAATTCTGTGTTACCGTACATTCTTCACGCATCTGGTAGGTTGATTTTCAAGAAGCTAGTTAATATATCATTAAATAATTGTTCGCAGGGCTATGGTAATTAACTGCATATCAAGAAAGTGATCTAAGTATAAATCCCCGCGCAGTCATTAATAAGGCCTCTAAACGCCACTCAAGACACATCACCGAGATTATGGTGTAATTAAAATTCATTGCATCCTCTACAAAATCCGCTGAAATTGAGCTGAATAATGGAAGAGCTTCAAGAATAAAAAAATAAAACTCTTAACTAAATTAGCAGTGGGAAGCATCCCTTAATCTAGATATATGAGGGTGAATTGTTAAAACCATTGAAGGTTAGCTTGGCATACCGATATAGAATGTCGAAGGTGACATAAACACGAGCATGACCAATGTGACTGTAGTCATACGCAGTCACTCCACAAACGTACATTCCAACCTTTCCAGGCTCCCTCGGTTGGAATAATTCCTTCCGTCTGCTCATTGTGTTGTATATGTAAAAGTCCCTCTGTACATTTTTCTCTTTGTTCTTTTCCTCAAAACCCCCACCACTACTAACGGAATTTAAACTTAAATCCGAACAAAATGCTCTATATTTTAAGACTGCGCGAGATTCCATCCTGGAATAGCTCTCGGTCCTTACTGGAAATAAAAAAGGATGCTTACGATAAAGGAAGCCCATGTTTCTGGAAGCAAAGCATGTGGAGAAAAGAGTAGCCCTGCTACTTGCAAAGGAAGACGAAGATAAATGGAAATATTCATTGATTATAGGCATTGCTGTAGATTTGGCTGCGCCTGTGGCTCTCAACATTAAGTATGATGAATACAAATTCATTACCTCATAGAGAGCCAGAAAACTGCCCCTTGCTGTGTAGACGATGTGCTATCTTATGTGTTTTTTTAAGCAGTGGCTCTCTAATTTCAAAGTTGCTTTGTGACATGAGACTACTCACTGGTTGTGTGACTTACAGTCTGAAGGATAAACATGTAGGTCTTTTTTGGTTTCTATCTTCTTCACTTTGCCGCGGTACGCTGTAAAAACATACGTGTAATCTAAGTTATCAAGTTCTAATTAGTATTTTAATTTAATACTTTTATGTTGAAAAGAAATTAGACATGTTTAAAAATTCGTAATAAAATTCGATATATAATAAATGTATATATTTTCATATAATTTTTATATAAAATTTAAAAATCAAATATACAATATATATATAATAAATATAAACATTTTTATAATTTTATAATAATTTTCTAACATGAAAAGTTTTTTAAAAGTTAAATCAATAATTTTTTTGAAATATAAATTATAAGTTTTTTATCTATTATAATAAAAAATAAAAATTGTTAGATCATGTATTAAAAAGAAACATCTAAAATATGTTAAGTTATTCAAGTTTAAAAAGTAGAGAAGTTTGATTACGACGCCGTAAACAATATTAAGCCGACATTAAGAAAATTATCCGCTGACATTAAGGGTTACGATGGATTTAAACTAGCTTAGATATATAAAATATATATCTATAAACGTCGTAAATGCCTAGAGTTATCAATCTCGAGGCACCTAGAGTTATCAATCTCGAGGCGCCTAGAGTTATCTATCACACCCCTAAGAAATGAGATAAGTGCCTCGAGATTGATAACTCTCGGCGTTTATAGATATATATTTTATATTTCTAAGTTAGTTTTAGGTTTCATTAGAAATTAGGGTTAATAGCAATGGTTTTTTTTCAGCGTTATTTATTTTAGGGTTAAAAAGCAATGTTTTTTCTTTCTTTTATTTCGAAGAACTTACAGATTTGAGACAAGAAGTCTCGGAAGATTTGTTTGTTAACTGCACTTTCAGAGCTATCCATTCTCTCAAACGATGATAAAAAAATAAAGAAAACATCATCCCAATAGATTGAAAATGGTTGTTTCGTATTTTATCTGCACAAAATTTCAAGCTTTCAAATTGCACGTTGAAGGAGGGAGAGGGAGATTGCAGTAGGGTTTATTCATAGTTGTTTGTGTTTATAGTGCTTCCTCTATATTTATTTAAGCTAAAATTTAATTTTAGAATTTTTAATGCTTGTTTTTCATCCAATTTTTTTTGACCAAATTTAAGGTTTTTTCGCCAAATTTATTCGACACGATTTTAAATTTGACGATTTTCAAATTTCATATAGAAAATTCGACGAATTAAGTAATTAATATTTATTTGTTATCCAAAAATGGCATAGAATCCTACCCTCTACAAAATTAAACTTTTATTGAGAGTTTGTTGTTACATTATTTATATAATTTTTATAAATTTATTTATTTAATAAAAATATTATTTAAAATTATATTTAATAAAAAAGTTATTTAAAATTATATTTAATATATAAATATTTAAAATTAGAACTATTATCTTGTAGAAACACTTAAGTATATTGTTGGTATTTTATCTTGGTGAATTTAGCTTCAAATCATGGGAAGGAAGGCCTTATTGCTATGCCTTTTGGGCATGTGGCCCCCCAATTATACCACCTAATAAAACAAAAATAACCTTGAATGAAAATAAACAAAACAAAAATAACCTTGTTACTATGCCTTTTGGGCATGTGGCCCCCAATTATGTCACCCATTCTACTTAGCATTACTTTAAAAAAATAATAATAATAAAACTATTAAAAATACTACTTGGGGTGCAGCGCAACGGTTCGGGCTTTGGTTCTTCTTCGGGAGGTCCAACGTTCAGAGGTGGGCGAGTGTGTGAGGGGTGGGTGTGTGGTGGCTTTGTGTTAAATTCCCTGTTGATAAGTATAGCTCTCAACTTTAAGAGGGGTCATAGTTGGGAGGAGACTACTCAACCCTGTATGTCGGTCATAGGGGTTTCTCACAATAACCAAATAAATAAGTAAATAACTATTAAAAATAAATTCAATGAAAAATAAACAAAACAAAAATAATATAAAAAAAATTTAGTGTCTGGCTTATCTTTTATTTAAAAAATATAGGGTTTTAGGGAGGGAACTTGACCAACTAATTTATATTTAAAAAATATAGGGTTTTAGAAAGGAAACTTGACCAACTAATTTATATTCCAAATCTTAAAAAATTCATTTGTGTTTTTATCAATATTGTCAAAATTTTAACATCATTTCTAAAATTCAACATTTGTTATGATAGAGCATATAATTCATCTAAAAATAAATGAGTTATATGTGATAAAAAATAAAACCTAGGACTAGTTGCAAGCTTATTGCAATGGTAAGGGCTTTGGCCTCTCTTTGAGAGGTCCAAAGTTCAAACCCCAGTTAATATGAGGGGAAATATATTCAATCATGTGGTATTAGTTCAACGGTTAGATTCCTCATGGTTCAAATGTCAAAATGATATATGGATAATATTCAAGCTTTGTTGTAATACCATTATATGGTGATAATGTAATACGAGTGGGACTCGTTTCAATCCCTATATAACTAATTGAAAAAAAAAATAGAACCTAGGGTAGTGTAAACTCATTGAAAAAAGTTAAAAGCTAGGATAGAATGAAAACTTGCTTGGCAGGTTGGAAAGGTAAGTTATTAACCTTCGCAAGAAGGCTACAACTCATAAAGACTACATTGCAAACCATCCTTATTTTTATGATGTCACTTTTAGGACTGCCAACAGGGTTAGCATCAAAAATTGATCAAATTCAAAGAGACTTTCTATGGAAAGGTTGTTAGGAAAAATTTAGGTTTCCTCTTTGTAAGTGGGATAGGGTTTGCAAAGGAAAGAATATTGGAGAAGCAGGCTTCCGAAATTATAGACTTATGAATTTGGCCTTATGAGCAAAGTTAGGGTGGAGATTTTTAGAGATCAAGAAAATAATTAGGTAAAAATATATAGGTTCTCTTGATGCAAGGAAATTATTTAGGAAAATAACTCTACCTAAAGGATTGTCAACATGGAGCTTCATATCAGAGAGTTTGCAATTGATAAAAAAACATATTATATGGTCAGTCAATGAGAGGAATTATACAAAGTTTTGGTTTGATGCTTGGTTGAAGCCTTATCCTCTTATATCTAACTCAAAGTGGCAAACCATTGGCTCAAACATGCCTAGCATGTAAAGGTCCAAAGGTCAAAGATCATATTATTATGAGCAACAATTCCATATCATGGATTTATTTTAGTAACTTGGTTGAAGGAGAGGAACTCAAACAAACTCCAAATGAACTTCAAAAGATGCTTTAAGAGTTTTATTTATCGATTTTTACATGAAAGGATAAGTTGGTTTGGAATTTATCAAAGGATGGTGGATACTCAATCAAGTTGGAATATGAGGATTTAAAACAATCAAAATTTCCTTCTCCCAAATATTTTCCTTGGAAGAATGTTTGGTCATTAGAGGCTCTCCCTAAGGCCTCAACATTCCTTTGGTTAGTAGTTCAAAGTAAGATTCTTACATGAGAGAGTCTACAAATAAAAGGATATTATGGACCCTTTAGATGTGTCTTGTGTGAGAAGGATTTAGAAACATCAAACCATTTACTTCTTCATTGTCTATTTGCTCACACCATTTAGAGTTATTTTTTAAGAAATATGAAATTATAATGGGTAGCTCCATCAATAGAGAAAGAGTTGATGAAATAGTGAAAGGGATGCAAACCTTAGGTGGAGTTATGGATGCAATGGATCAGAGGAATAGTCTTTGCAAAAGGGATGCAAACCCTAGGTGCAGTCAAGCATTGTAGGAAGAGGGTTGTTCACAGCCTGCTCACTACACTCAGGAGGACATTAGTCGCTCTCCAATTTGTGAGAAAACCTCTTCAGTCAGAAGAAATGTCTCTTATGGATCTTTGAGTTCATGGGTGGAACTTTCGAATGAACCTCTGCCCTCTATAAAGATTTTAGATGATGAATTTGGGTTAGATTGAGTGATTATGAAGCTCAAACAGTTATATGCAAACTTAGGGGCAAAAGACCAGGCCTAGAGAAGCTCAAAAGATACATTAAACATTGGTGACCAATTAAGAATTCCAAGTAACTTTGCTACCCAAAAATTTATTTTTTGTTTCCTTTTTTATTTAGTGCATAGAGATAGGGTTATGGTTTATAGATACGATTGGTTTTTTGGACAAAGGGTGTTTATATAAGATCTTGGACTCCTGATTTCAATCCCTTTACAAAGGAAGATGATGACTACCCAGTTTGTGTGAATCTAAATGCTCTCCCTATCGAGTTTTGGGGAGAGAAGATATTCATCAAAATCGGTAATGCCATTGGTGCATTCCGGTATGTGGATGCCCAAACAAGGGAAAATTTGTCCAATAAAATTAATGAGTAAAGCAAGATTGGTTGTTTGTATGGTTGTTTTAGTTTCTTAGACTCAATCCATTACTATCTCCTCAAGCAAAGGAGAATGGGTTCAAAACATTCAATATGAAAACTTCTCCCTGAGATGTTATGGTTGTCAGCAATATGGCCATCTAAATAAGAGATGCTCGATAATTTGATCATGCTCTGATTACTTCTTAGTGGAGGAGAAGGCCCTACACATGAATGTGCCAATTGTCTAGCAAGAATCAAGCGAGCAACAAAAGACTCAACCTTGAAAGGAGAATTCAAATCAGAACATTGATAAAATCCAAATGGTTGTTGAAGACCATCCAGTCATTTCCATGGAAAATATTAGCACCTCAGATGGTATTCTTGAATCTAATTATGAAACGATCGATGATAGTCATTTTTCTAAAAATAAAGATCCTACAAAATGTGTTACAACTAAATATTACCTCAAGAGCTTGAAATGCAAAAATGTATTCTCAAATCTTGCCACTCTGACGGAAGAAGAACCTCTACTACAGAAGAAAAACAATTGAAAGACCCAATGGCTACGAACTTCGTAACAGTTCCAATTTGTAGCTACAATTGTTTTAAGTTTTTGTTTTGGTAGTGATCTAGTAATCTATCATGTTTTGGAAGTTATTTTTTGATGTATTGTATTCTAATATTTAGCCGCAGTAGTAGATGGATGATAGTATTTTGTTCAGTTGCTACAACATATTGTATTATCTTACATAGCTTGATGTATGGGTTGGGGATCCTAAAACTCCTTCTTACCCTAATAAAAAAAAACAAAGAGAATGAAATGTTAGATTAATTATTTCAAAGCTAAAGCATTACGTATTCTTTGGAGGATTGACTCTATCATTATTTGTTGGAATTTATGGCTTAAAAGGAATAACCAAATTTTTAAAAATAAATCTCAAAATCATGCCCAAGTGTCTTTCTTGCATAGTGTTTGCAAATATGATGCTCATCATGGGAAGTCTCAATTGCAGAAAAATAGGTGCTAATAATTTGGCTACAGGATTTGAAAATACATGGAAGAGTCATTTGCGATAATGGAATTAAAACAAAGGATCTACTTTGATCTACGGTAAATGGAAATCTCTAGAAATTGGGTTTATCAAAATGAATTTTGATGGTGCTTCTAAAGGAAATCTAGGAAAAGTTGGTGGAGGTGGTGTTTTTATAAGTAGTGAAGGCAAAATTAACCTCACTTATTCAAAAACATATGGAACTTCAACTAACAACTATGTACATGCAATGGCACTCCTTACAAGGATTAAAATTGTAGTAGAAATGGGATGAAAATATAGTTCAATTGAGGGGGACTCACAAATTATCATCAATGATATTAACAAAAATGGATGTGGATACAGGATAAAAAATAATATTATTGTTGATGTTCATCATCTATCACTAGAGGCAATCTCTTGGAAGTGTGAGCATATTTATAAAGGAAATCGGGTAGTAGAAAAATTAGTGAATTGCAGTGTTGATCTTCAACTTGGAGAAATTCAAAGTTTAGGACACTAACCAAGTGAGATTTTATCTCTTAATCAAAATGATGTCAAGAAACATAGCACTTCAAGGAAGTTGAAGAATATATTTAAGATAAAATAAAATGAAGTGATATGCAACAAATGTAATATTTTGGTATTTTGATGGGAGTGGCCTCCAATAGAAGCCACATATAACTTATTAAAAAATAAATAAATTAAAATCTAGGAACACAAAACATGAAATATTCCTTGTAAATCCTTTGTATGACGAAGAATGCAAAGTAGTAATGAGAACCTTGAAAGAACTAGGTAAAGAAAAAACAAATATCAAGATATATAAACAACTAGCAAAAATAAAAAGAAAAAATACATAAGAGCAAGGCAAAACAAGTTGGAGACCCATGAGGGATACCGTAGTGGTAAGTCCTTGGGTTTTCATCTAGGAGATCCAAGTTCAAACCTCGAGTATGAATGAGTTGGGACCCCTCATAAAAACCCACGTAAACATAAATTTTTCCCATGAGGGATATCATAGTTGTATGTCTTTTGATTTTCATCTAGGAGACCTAAGTTCAAACCCCGATACAAGGGGACCAAGGCCCCTTTCAAAAACTAATGCTTTACCCTAAAATTTTAGTCTTGGGAGGGATACCATAATGGTAGGTTTTTGGTTTTTATTTGAGAGACCCAAGTTCAAACCCTGGTACGAGGGGACCGAGATCCCTCATAAAAACTTGCACTTTACCCTAGCATTTTTAAGAATTTTGAAAAAGATCCAAAAATTGAAAATCAAGAATTTATACATTTTATGCAAAATGATGTAGGTTTCTAGCTATAGCAACTCAATTGAGATGAGAATTGAATTTATTTGTAAACTCTCAAGCCATAAATAAGAGAGTTGTGAATTATCAAGGGTGGGGGTCCCGAGTACAACCCCTTATTCTCTAGCAAAAAAAAGGTAAAAAACATTGATATATCTATTGGAAATTTGAGTTAATTTGAGGCATTTTATGTTGTCATTGATGTCACATGGATCACATTTGGTTTTGGTGGCCAAAATATTTCATAAATAAGCATTTATGATATTTTGGAAAGCATGGCTATTTACAGGGGTTTTTATGAAAACCAAGGCGAGGCAAAATAAAAGGTTTTATTTAAAACCATGGTGGGCTTATGTGGAAAGGGCTTTTCTTAAAAGCCAAGGTGGAATTTTGTTTCATCGAAAAAGGACCTCCGGTGATGAAGATATTAAAGTTTAAAGTTTAAGTTTTAATTAATGGAGGGCCGACCTATGTGCAATTAATGGAGGGTGGCATATATATATATATAAAGGTTTCAATTTATTTCGGAAAGGTGGCATATTATATATCGTCGGAAAGCTTATTTCGAGGGCTATTTGACTAACTTATTTAGAAGGAGAAATAAGGTGTGTGTAAAGAGATATTTCTGATTTTGCAAAGGGGTTCCAAAAGTGAAGTTTGCCTTGTTCTTTTTCAAGAGGATTAATTCTTTCATGAGGTGACAAGGTATGCAATATTGTGATTTATTTTATTTTATGGTATAAGTGGTTTTGGGAGTGAAAAGGTTATGCAATGTTTTGATTTATTTTATTTTATGGTACAAGTGGTTTTAGGAGAGATAAGGAAGTTGTGCAATTAAAGGCCTTGGTGATGATTATTGGAAAGTGGAGTAATGTTGATTATTTTGTGATCTACTAACCCTTGTGAAGATTGGCAAAAGAATTTTGTGATTGTGGCAGATTTACAAAGAGGTTTTTTCATCTTCATAAAAGGTATGGGCACATTCTCCTATTGATTGTTTATGGTGGTTGATTTCTGAAATATCATTGGAGGGAAAAGGATTGTTTGTGGTTTCCTTTTTGAAAGTGGTTGATTGAATGCATCAAGGTTTTCTGAATTGAGAGTTGTGTTTAAACCTTGTGTTATAAGCATAGTTGTTGAAGCCCATTGATTGTGAAAGAACTTGAGTTAGAAAAGAACATGAGTATCATTGTTATGTGAGATTTGTGGTTGAGCATTGTTGGAAACATTTGAGTTGGTTGATACATACTTGGACTAGGGTTGTGTGAGAGAGAGTTGTCCCTTGTGGTGATTGGTTGAGTTGAGTTGATTGAGCCTAGTCAAGTGATGTGTGAAGTGATTGTTCAAATCCTATGAAACAAACTATTCCATTATTCTGATTTGAGTTGAGAGTAAGATTAGAACATATTGAGTCTCTAACAATTCTCTTTATGCTTCTATAAGATTGAATTGAGTTGAGTGTTGATTTGAGTTGAGAGTGAGATTAGAACATATTGAGTCTCTAACAATTCTCTTTATGCTTCTATGAGTTGACTTGAGTTGAGTTGAGATTGATTTGAGTTGAGTTGAGTTGAGATCATTGTGGATCATTGTTGTCATCCATTGAAGAGTACATTGCCATTCATTGTTGAGTTCATATTTGAGCTTTGCCTTGATAGATTTGTGGATGAGATTTGAGTGCTACTTGAGCATGATTGATTGAGCCTTTGAGAAGGCATTTGTGGATAATTTTGAGAAAGCTTTGTGGACAATTTTGGGACAGATTTGTGGATAGATTTGTGGACAGAGTTTAGAGTAGATTTGGGCAAGTTCTTGGTGAGCTTGCTAGAGCATATTTGGGCAAGTTCTTGGTGAGCTTGCTAGAGCAGAATTGGGCAAGTTCTTGGTGAGCTTGCTAGAGCAGATTTGGGCAAGTTCTTGGTGAGCTTGCTTGAGCATATTTGGACAAGTTCTATGTGAGCTTGTTAAGCAGATTTGACAAGTTCTGTGTGAGCTTGTTAAGCAGGTTCTGTGTGAGCCTATTGAGCAGGTTCTTAGTGAGCCTATTGATAGAGCTTTGGAGGTGATAGAGTATAGAGGACAGAGTCTCAGTGGATAGAGATCCAATAGCCAACATAGTTGAAGACAGATCTAAGTGAGGAGTCTTCAAGTGGAGAGAGGTCCACCAATCAATGCAACAGAGAGACAGAGTCTTCTAGAAGATCACATAGCCAGAGTAGAAGGGGAAAGAGTTCTCCTATGGAAGAGATCCATGAACTTGAGATTAGGGGATCAACATCTCCTTTGGATAGAGATCCATAAACATTGTAATTGGGAGTGATTCCCAAAGAGATTGATTGAGAAAGTTTTAGTAAAATATTTTCTCCATGGAGTAGCCCACATTGGGTGAACCACGTAAATTGTGGTGTCTCTATTGTGTATGGTATTTTGTGCATTGATTTGATTACTACTATTGATATTGCTATCTTTACACAACATAATATTGAATTGGAAGAAAAAGTAAAAAGTGGTCTTATATTGTTCACCCCCCTCTCAGTATAAGCTTGTGTTCTTCAATTGGTATCAGAGCGGGTTCCTTCGAAAAGGCTAACAGCTTGAGGGCAGATTCTACTAGGTTACAAGATGGAAAAATGGTATATTGATAGTGGGTGCTCTAGTCATATGACTGGGTATAAGAATAAGTTCATTTCCTTAAAAGGGAACAACAACGGATCTATGAGATTTGGTGATAATGCTTCAACTAAAATCAAAGGGAGAGGAACTTTAAGTTTGGATGATGGAAAGACAACTACACAAGGTGTACTCTATGTTGAGGGTCTGAAACACAACCTACTAAGTGTAAGTCAGCTTTGTGATCGAGGGTACATAGTTACTTTTTCCTCTACAGGATGCAAAATCAGGGAAACAAAAATAGGAAAGCTTGTTGCAACTGCAGAAAGAACCAATAACAATCTCTACATGTTTAGTGAAATAAAAAAGGAAAAGTGTATTTTATCTCAAGAAGAAGAGAGTTGGCTATGGCATAAAAGGTTGTGTCACTTGAATTTTGATAACATAGTGAGGATAAGCAACAAACAAATTGTCAGAGATCTACCAAAGATAAAAAGACCTTCAAATACAATTTGTGCACGATGTCAGTATGGAAAGCAGACAAGATCAAGTTTCAAGGCAAAAGAATATTCCTCTTCCAAGGTATTAGAATTGATTCATACTGATTTATGTGGGCCTATGAGAACTAAAAGTCTACAAGGTGAAAGTTATTTCATGTTGTTCATAGATGATTATTCTAGAATGACTTGGGTTGTTTTTCTGAAAGAAAAATCAGAGGCATTTGAACATTTCAAAGTATTCAAAGAAATGGTAGAAAATGAAATAGGAAAGAAGATCAAGTGTTTGCGATCAGATAGAGGAGGGGAATTCATCTCTACATAATTCATTGAGTTTTGTGCAAAACATGGAATCAGAAAAGAATATTCAGCAGCCAGGACTCCTCAACAAAATGGAGTAGTAGAAAGAAAGAATAGAACTCTTGAGAATATGGCCAGAGCAATGCTAAATGAATCAAAAATTTTAGATGGATTTTGGAAGGAAGCAATCAGTACAATCGATCTATGTTATGAATAGAGCTCAAGTTAGAACAAAGCAACATAAGACTCCATATGAGTTTTGGAAAGGAAGACCTCCCACGGTAAACTACTTCAGAATTTTTGGAAGTAAGTGTTACATCAAAAGAGAGGATAAGGACTTGGGCAAGTTTGATCCTAGATGTGATGAAGGTATTTTTCTTGGATACTCTACAAAAAGTAAGGCCTACAGATGCTACAATAAAAGAACACATACCATGGTGGAAAGTATAAATGTCAGGGTTGATGAAAGAACAGGAATAAATGAGCCACCTCAGGAAGATATTCCTGAAGAAGAAGAAAGTTGTCAAGAAGAAATGGGTGAAGATTCAGATGAAGAAGACTTGCAGAATATACCTTCCAAAACTACATCAAGATATATTCAAAAAAATCATCCAGAGGACTTGATCATTGGCAATCCTGAGGTAAGACGGACAAGAAGAGGAATCATAGGCTCAACAGAACAAGCAGATGTTTCACTATTATCCAAGATAGAACCAAAGGATTTCAGAGAGGCAAAAAATGATGAATGTTGGATTAAGGCAATGAAGGAAGAACTAGATCAGATTAAAAAAAGTAAGACTTGGGAATTAGTTCCAAGACCAAAAGGAAAAAATGTGATTGGTACTAAATGGGTCTACAGGAACAAACTAAATGAAGATGGTCAAGTCATTAGAAACAAGGCAATATTGGTGTGTAAAGGATATGCACAAGTAGAAGGAATTGATTTTGATGAGACCTTTGCACCAGTTGCAATATTGGAAGCTATACGGATGTTTTTGGCACTTTCAAGCTACAGGAATTTTAAAGTATATCATATGGATGTCAAATCAACTTTTCTGAATGGTCATTTAGAAGAAGAGGTTTACATTGAACAACCTGATGGGTTTAATCAAGCAGATAAGCCAGACTATGTGTGTAAATTGAAAAAGGCTCTCTATGGCTTAAAGCAAGCCCCTAGAGCATGGTATTCAAGACTGGATAAATATCTTCGAGAGCAAGGTTTTAGAAAGGGAACAATTGATAGCAATATGTATATTAAAAATAAGGGAAATGATTTGATGATTGTGGAAGTGTATGTGGATGATATTATTTTTGGGGGTAGCAATGATAAAATGTGTCAAGAGTTTGCAAGAAACATGACTAATGAGTTTGAAATGTCTATGCTTGGTGAATTAACCTTTTTCCTCGGATTACAGATTTCACAATTAGAAAAAGGGATATTTCTTTCACAAACAAAGTATATAAAGGAGATGTTGAAGAAATTCAAAATGGAAGATAGTAAGCCAGTTAGTACTCCAATGGTCACAGGGTGTAAATTAAGCAAATATGATGAATCTCCTGATGCAAATCAAACTCTATACAGATCTATGATTGGTAGCCTGTTATATGTTACAACCACAAGACCAGATATAATACAGGCAGTTGGTTTAGTGGGAAGATTTCAAGCAGCTCCAAAAGAATCACATGTGACAATAGTGAAAAGAATACTCAGATATCTCAAAGGAACAATGGAGTATGGACTATGGTATCCTAGAAGCAGTAAGTTTACTCTCACAACCTACACAGATGCAGATTGGGCAGGAAATATTGATGATAGAAAAAGTACAAGCGGAGGAGCATTCTTTCTTGGTGATTGCCTAGTTTCTTGGCTAAGTAAGAAACAACCATCAGTATCACTTTCCACAACAGAGGCAGAATATATTGCAGCAGCAACATGTTGTTCACAGGTATTATGGATGAAACAGACTCTTAAATATTTTAGCATAGAACATGATCATCCCATTCCTATTCTGTGTGATAATACTAGTGCTATAAGTATCTCGAAGAATCCAATAATGCATGCCAGAACAAAGCACATTCCAATCAAGTATCACTTTTTAAGAGAACAAGTTACAGAGCAACAAGTAAGATTGGAATATGTTCCTACAAAATATCAGATTGCAGACATCTTTACAAAACCATTACCAAGAGAAGCGTTTGAGCGGTTGAGAGAACAACTGGGAGTAAAGGTACTCCCACCCCAAAATTAATCACCTCAAGAGAAAAGGGGGTGAGGGGGGCTAAGCTTAAGAGTCATATATTTTAGCCCCATAGGTGTCCCTTTTGCCATTGATGTCAAAGGGGGAGAGATTTGAGTTAGGGGGAGCAGCCTCCAAAGAGAGTATTGAGTTAGGGGGAGAAGCCTCCAAAGAGAGTATTGAGTTAGGGGGAGCAGCCTCCATAGAGAGTATTGAGTCAGGGGGAGCAACTTTGATTCTCAGAGATGGTTTTTTCAGTGATTGTGGTGTTTGCATTAGAGGTGTTGCCATCAATGACAAAGGGGGAGATTGTTGGAAATTTGAGTTAATTTGAGGTATTTTATGTTGTCATTGATGTCACATGGATCATTGATGTCACATGGATCACATTTGGTTTTGGTGGCCAAAATATTTCATAAATAAGCATTTATGATATTTTGGAAAGCATGGCTATTTAGAGGGTTTTTATGAAAACCAAGGCAGGCAAAATAAAAGGTTTTATTTAAAACCATGGTGGGCTTATGTGGAAAGGGCTTTTCTTAAAAGCCAAGGTGGAATTTTGTTTCATCGAAAAAGGACCTCCGGTGATGAAGATATTAAAGTTTAAAGTTTAAGTTTTAATTAATGGAGGGCCGACCTATGTGCAATTAATGGAGGGTGGCAATATATATATATATAAAGGTTTCAATTTATTTCGAAAAGGTGGCATATTATATATCATCGGAAAGATTATTTCGAGGGCTATTTGACTAACTTATTTAGAAGGAGAAATAAGGTGTGTGTAAAGAGATATTTATGATTTTACAAAGGGGTTCCAAAAGTGAAGTTTGCCTTGTTCTTTTTCAAGAGGATTAATTCTTTCATGAGGTGACAAGGTATGCAATATTGTTGATTTATTTTATTTTATGGTATAAGTGGTTTTGGGTGTTAAAAGGTTATGCAATTTTTTTGATTTATTTTATTTTATGGTACAAGTGGTTTTAGGAGAGATAAGGAAGTTGTGCAATTAAAGGCCTTGGTGATGATTATTGGAAAGTGGAGTAATGTTGATTATTTTGTGATCTACTAACCCTTGTGAAGATTGGAAAAAGAATTTTGTGATTGTGGCAGATTTACAAAGAGGTTTTTTCATCTTCATAAAAGGTATGGGCACATTCTCCTATTGATTGTTTATGGTGGTTGATTTCTGAAATATCATTGGAGGGAAAAGGATTGTTTGTGGTTTCCTTTTCGAAAGTGGTTGATTGAATGCATCAAGGTTTTCTGAATTGAGAGTTGTGTTTAAACCTTGTGTTATAAGCATAGTTGTTGAAGCCCATTGATTGTGAAAGAACTTGAGTTAGAAAAGAACATGAGTATCATTGTTATGTGAGATTTGTGGTTGAGCATTGTTGGAAACATTTGAGTTGGTTGATACATACTTGGACTAGGGTTGTGTGAGAGAGAGTTGTCCCTTGTGGTGATTGGTTGAGTTGAGTTGATTGAGCCTAGTCAAGTGATGTGTGAAGTGATTGTTCAAATCCTATGAAACAAACTATTCCATTATTCTAATTTGAGTTGAGAGTAAGATTAGAACATATTGAGTCTCTAACAATTCTCTTTATGCTTCTATAAGACTTGGTTGAGTTGAGGTTGATTTGAGTTGAGAGTGAGATTAGAACATATTGAGTCTCTAACAATTCTCTTTATGCTTCTATGAGTTGATTTGAGTTGAGTTGAGATTGATTTGAGTTGAGTTGAGTTGGATCATTGTGGATCATTGTTGTCATCCATTGAAGAGTACATTGCCATTCATTGTTGAGTTCATATTTGAGCTTTGCCTTGATAGATTTGTGGATGATATTTGAGTGCTACTTGAGCATGATTGATTGAGCCTTTGAGAAGGCATTTGTGGATAGTTTTGAGAAAGCTTTGTGGATAGTTTTGGGACAGATTTGTGGATAGTTTTGGGATAGTTTTGTGGACAGATTTTAGAGTAGATTTGGGCAAGTTCTTGGTGAGCTTGCTAGAGCAGATTTGGGCAAGTTCTTGGTGATCTTGCTAGAGCATATTTGGGCAAGTTCTTGGTGAGCTTGCTAGAGCATATTTGGGCAAGTTCTTGGTGAGCTTGCTAGAGCAGATTTGGGCAAGTTCTTGGTGAGCTTGCTTGAGCAGATTTGGACAAGTTCTGTGTGAGCTTGTTAAGCAGATTTGACAAGTTCTGTGTGAGCTTGTTAAGCAGGTTATGTGTGAGCCTATTGAGCAGGTTCTTAGTGAGCCTATTGATAGAGCTTTGGAGGTGATAGAGTACAGAGGATAGAGTCTCAGTGGATAGAGATCCAAGCAGCCAACACTAGTTGAAGATAGATCCGAGTGAGGAGTCTTCAAGTGGAGAGAGGTCCACCGGTCGGTGCAGCAGAGAGACAGAGTCTTCTAGAAGATCACATAGCCAGAGTAGAAGGGGAAAGAGTTCTCCTATGGAAGAGATCCACGAACTTGAGATTAGGGGATCAACATCTCCTTTGGACAGAGATCCATAAACATTGTAATTGGGAGTGATTCCCAAAGAGATTGATTGAGAAAGTTTTAGTAAAATATTTTCTCCGTGGAGTAGCCCACATTGGGTGAACCACGTAAATTGTGGTGTCTCTATTGTGTATGGTATTTTGTGCATTGCTTTGATTACTGCTATCTTTACACAACATAATATTGAATTGGAAGAAAAAGTAAAAAGTGGTCTTATACTGTTCACCCCCCTCTCAGTATAAGCTTGTGTTCTTCAATATCTTGCAAACCATAGCTCAAGATAATTTTGGAAACAGTTACAACAACACAAAAGGCACACAAAAACAATATCACAAGCAAACAATGGTTGCACTATGCTAAGCATATATGAGAGAAACCAAGAAAAATATATCGCTCCTATAATTGACACAATTGAGGAAATTTTTCTTTGAAATATGTGGAGGACATTAAGAAAATAGCAATAGGTAAAGCTCATGATATAGATGGTTTGCAAGCTAAAAATCTCAAGTGTGGGGCTGACATTTTAGCACCAGACATCCAAAATATTTCTAAATACATCACTAAAGGAGGCTTTCCACTAGAATGGATAGCCAATCTAGTCATACCATTGCATAAAAATGGAGACACCAACAATCTTTCAAATTATTGCACCATCATGATTAATATTTTTTTTGCAAAAACAATTGGCAACATAGTAGAAATCAAAATCAGTTAGTGTGTAGAAAATCAAAGAAAGAGAGCAATAGGGCAATCAAGGTTTAGACCAAAGTACTCAATAATAGATCATTGAATTACATTAAGGCACCTAATAGATAGGTTATAGAATAAAAAATGAGAATATTATTATTGTTTTGTGGACTTTAGAAAGGTTTTCGACATGGTACTTAGAGGTAAATTATGAAAAAAATAGAAGATATTGACATACCCACCAACTACAGAGTAGTTGTATATAGACTTTATAAGTAAGTATTGGGAAAAATTAGAACTCCAAAAGGACTATCAGAGTGTTCTAGGAGTGATATCAAGGTGAAATAGGTTTGGCCATTATCACCTACTTTATTTGACCTTTACATTGATAAATTAGAGGAATGGATAGAAATGTTGAGAGGAGAGGGAAAACAATTAGCTAATTATGTAGTGAAACTTCACCATGTCAATGACCTCATCTTGATTGGCAAGACACTTGAAGTTTAAAAGAACGTCTAAAAACTTCAAAGCATGTTTGTAAATAAATTGGGATGTAGGTAAACACTAGCAAGACTAAAACTATGGTCTTCTCTACTTGGAGAGAGCAAAAACAACCATATATTTTATTTGAAGGAAATCCTTTAGAGGTAATAATAGAATACAAATACCTTAGCTTAGATTTTCAAAACAAATTCAATTAGGGAATATGTAGGATGAAACAAATACAAACACGATGGAGGGCACTCTAGCCATTGCTAAATAAAGGCAAAAAAATAGAGTTATATTAGAAAACCATTAGGGTCCTTTTTGGGTTATTAGTTATTCCAGTGGTGCTATATGGGTGTGAGGTGTGGACTAGTAATACATCAAATTTTAAATGGAGACAAATAGAAAGAATTCAAAAGTGACTAATTACAAATAATTTTAGAACTAAAGCATTAGTCCCATATGAGTTTTTACTTGCTAAAACAAGGAATTTTCCACTAGAAGTAGAAGTTATGATAAGACTATTAGGGTACCTAAATAAAATACAAAGAATTAAAGACAAGTTGTTGAAATAAGAAATCAAAGAAATATTGAATAGAAGAAAAGACACATGGATGAAACAATACAAAAGGATGGACAAATGGAGCATTGAATTTCATGAGGTACCAAACTCCAACAAAAAAATTAAATATTTTGTGAGAGAAAAATTAGACTTGTCTTGTGGACTAAAATTTAGGATGGAAAAACATTTATACATCAATTATTTCAACCCAAACTGTGAATACAACCAAAAGAAGTACATAGATTCAAAGGTCAAATGGAAGGAAACAATGTTTATATGCCAACTATGATCTAGTTCATACCACCTTAGATGAAAAACTAGGAGATGAACAATTCCTTAGGAGGTATGGTTAAAACGATTGTGTCTTTTGCAACAACAAGAGTAGGGGATTCTAAAAAACATTTTGTTATGGAATGTGAAGCTTATAATGACATCAAAATTGCACGTGAAGACACTCTAAAAGTAATCTCACTAATGATTTTTTTGAAGAATTGATAATAGAAAAAACAGGGAAACTTCTCATCAAAATCAAAAATAGAAGAAACACACTCCAAAAGATGATAAGAGGATGTTGAGCTTTTTGACTTTGTTGAACAATTTTTTTCTTGGATGTTGTTAAACTTTGGAACTCTAAATAGAAGGTCCAAGATTTGAATTCAAAAGGGAGTAGGGTTGAACACCATATCCAATCTTGTAATAAAGCTTTTGGTCCCATAGATTGTTTTGGTCTCGTGGATATAATTCAAATCGTTTCATTTTATTACCATCCTTTTATGGAAACAACCAAATATTATATTTGTTATTATTTCTTATATTTATTTATTAAAATATAGAATTTTCTTGGTCATGTACCTTCTAAAATTTTAATTTTGTTAATACAAATATCAACTTCATAATTGGTTAAATTATTTATTGTTATTTCCTTATTTGTAAATTTATTGATGTTTTCAAGATATTGCCTCCATCAATAATTATGATCATCTAGAATAATGTTATTATTGATCCAATCCTGATATTCTTTTTGGTTAGGAACATTAATAATAATATGTGAATCCCCATCAATTGAAATTTATTTTCAACATTTCCCATAGCCATCTTAATCACTTTAAGAATTGTCCTACCCTCTACACAGTTGTATGTTGGAGTTTCATATGATATTGAGCAAGTGAGGAGATTTGGTCTTGTTTACACAAAAAATATCACCTTTGTGAACTTATTTGGAAAATATTTTGGAAGCACCATCAAAATTGGTGAAACTAACTTTTGGACATTTTCATTTTACCATAAATTTATGTGGATCCTTTGTATTAACTCCATTATTATAGATACAAATACAAAGATGGGCTACTAAGTAGACTTAAGACTAGCAATAATATCGACATCACCCATCAATAGTTTTTAGATGATACAACCCTTTTTGGGAGGGGAGGAAAAAACAAGTCTAGAGCTTTGAATAACTTATTAAAGGATTATGAAAGAGCATCAGGGCAAAAATTTAATAGGGCAAAATCTAAAATTTACTTCCTAAAAACTTCAACTAGAATAAAAGCAAGGATATGCAAGTTACATCAAATGGAGGAGGCAAATACCATCAACATATCTAGGGATGCCTTTATTTGAGAAGAGAATGAGGATAGAATTGTGGAATCCATTTATAAGTAAAGTTCGTAATAAACTATCAACATATAAAGGTAGATGGTTATCATTAGAAGGAAGAGTGCAGCTATTTAAATCAGTCTTACAGGCCATTCCAACATATTATATATCCTTGTATATAATGTCAAAATCTTTAGAAAATGTTTAATCTATATTATGAGATCATTTTTGTGGTCAAGATTATGTGATTAAAGGAATTTTCCTTTGGTGAAATGGAGTAAGGCATGTGATAATAAAACTAGGGAAGGTCTCGGTTTAAGTGTTTGTATGGATGCAAAATTAGATTTAAGGGAAAAAGTAATTTGGAGATTGTACAAAGAGAGTCAAAGACAATGGGAAATAATTCTTCTAAGTACATTGAGCCTAATGAACCAAGCTTAATCTTTACTACCTTCTCACTTCCAAATCATTCTACACTATGGAAAAATTTAAAAAAATCAAATGATCTAGTGATTAAAGGTCTAAGATGGGTAGATACAAGCTTATTGTAGTGGTAAGGGTTTTGGCCTCTCTTTGAGAGGTCCAAGGTTCAATCCCCACTTAGTATTAGGGGACTGGGATCCCTCATAAAAATTTGTGTAAACTCATTGACAAAAAAGTCTAAGATGGGTGGTGAGAATTAGAGAAAATGTTTCTATTTAGATGGATACTTGGTGTGATAAAAAACCACTCAATCTAGATCTGATTTTGAAACCAAGGATGAGATTACTTTAAGAAAAATATGGTGAGGGTTTCAAACATTATGTACAAGGATCAAGAAGGAATATACAAATGGAAAGAAGGTTTTTTAACAAGTATATTGAACATTGTTTCTAGGAGGCAATTGAGAAGAACTATAACAATAGTGTTTATTCTGAGGAAAGTCGAGGATAAGCTACTTTGGAAGTTGAATAACTCAAGAGAATACACAACAAGAAGTGGATGTAATATAAAGCACCAACAAAATAGGAATATTGTAAGAATATTGAGAGATATTTGGGATAGCTTGAGCATTCCAAAAGTCAAAATGTTCGTATGGCTAGTATGTCATAGGAAAATTTTATCCTACGATAATCTAATAAAAATAGATTTGCATGGCCCTTGACAATGTGTTTTATGTAAAAAGGAGGAGGAGAGTATAGACCATATCTTGGGACACTATTTAATAGTATGGGAACTATGGCAATGAATTCTTAATATGTTTGGTAAATGCATGGTTATGAATGCTAGGATTTAAGAATGGCTAAAGCAATGGAAGAGCACATACTTTTAAAAGCGAGGCATTTTAGACAATATGGGATATATTAAAAATACAATACTTTGGACTATATGGCTAGAAAGGAATACAATAATAGTTTAGAGGAAATAAAAGTAGTTTAGAGGTAATGAAAAGGAATATTTATTTAGCCATATAGGAGTCTAAATATACCCTATCAACTCAACCCATCCTTAATCTTGAAGCAGAGAGCCTTGATAGATGGAGTCAAGTCATTAAATGGAATTATGATGTTGTGTATAGAATAAAAAAAAGAAAGCAAAATAATATAAAGTGGAAACCATAAAAAGTGGAGTTGGTCAAACTAAATTTTGATGGAGCATCTAAAAAAAATCCAAGACTAACAATAGGAGTAATAATTATAAATAATAGGGGTGAGAATGATCACATTATGCTTTCAATAGTGGATTTAAGACAAATAACGAAGCTAAAGCTGGGGTTGCTTTGGAAGGGTTAAATATACGTAGAAAAATTAAATGGAACAAAGTATGGATGGAAGATGATTCGCTAATAGTAATAAATACAATTTTGAGGAAAGTAAAGGCTCCATGGAACATACAAGAGATCATTGTGGAAATACAAGACCTTGCTACAAAGTTTGAAGAAATTATGTTTATACATACGTTAAGGGAAGAGAACAAATGTGCAGATAGGCTAGCCAATAGAGGGGTTTTAATAGAGGATCATGAAGTTAAATTTTATTTTCCATGGTTAGAGGAAGTAGTAAGTTTAGTTGAAGTTGACAAGAAAATGTTGATTGCCTGAATAAAATAATGATTAAGATTTACTTTAATGTTTTCCATTGGTAATATTTGTTGCATTTTACAACAATAATGTGTTTTCATATAAATAATTTGTTACAATTATTATGGTTGCACTTATGCTTTAGGAAGGAAACTAGCAGTCCAAATCTAGTAAAGTAAACTATGATAGTGTGAAGTTTTGTACATTACTCTATTAAGATGCAATGCGTAGACAATAGAAGTGGAGTTTTGGTATTGTAAAGGTTGCTGCAAGAAAATATCAAGAAGAAGGATGCTAAATTTTGGAATATTTGTATTTACAAAGAAAATTGAAGAAGATCTAGAAAATAAAAATCAAGAATTCAGACTCTTTATAAAAGAAGATGTATATATATCTAGCTATAGCAACTCAATTGAGATGATAATTGAATTTGTTTGTAAACTCTCAAGCTCTAAAAGAGAGAATTTTTATTTGTCAAGGGTGCGTGACATAAGTACGACCCATTTTTCTCCAACAAAAAAAACTCCATTAATGTAGATCATCTTTACATGTATTTTCAAATCCTATAACCAACTGGCTAGCATATTTTTTTCACACTAAGGCTTTTCATGATGATCACCATGTTTATAAACATTTTACAATAGTATGGAACAATAATATGCATCTATACTTGGGTGTGATTTTAAGATTTATTTTTTAAAATTTGTTATTTATTTCAAGCCACAAATCCCAACAAATAATGGTAGGAAAAATCCTCCCTATAATGCTTACTGATTTAGCTTTGAAATGATTTATCCAATATTTAATCAATACTTTTAATATTAATTGAAAAACCCAATATATTATCATGTTTTTAAAAAGTGACTCCAAAGGAAGCAAAGGAACAATGAAGAAGTAGATGACCTAATGAACCCCCCTTACATAAGGCACACTTAAAAGGTCTATAATATTTTATTCTTTATAATTTGTCATCTATAAGAATTTTGTTTTATACCACTAACCAAAGAAATATCGAGAACTTAAGGAGGGGCTCAAGTGACAAGATATTCTTCCAAGGAAAGACCTTTGGAGTAGGAAATTTTAATGGCTCTAAATCCTTATATCCCAACTTGACAGGGTATCTACCATCCTTTGATAGATTCCAAACCCTCTCATCTCTTTATAGAAAATGGGAAAATAGTACTCTTAAAGCATACTTTGAGGTTTATCCACTACTTGTTTGAGGTCCTATCCCTTAGCCAAATTGATAATAGAAATCTAAGATCTAGAATTGTTGCTCATATCAATCTAATTATTTATCTTTGAACCTTTACAAATCAAACAAACGTGAGCCGATAGTAAATGATTTTAATAAAAAAGAAGAGGATAAGGCTTCAACCAACATCAAACAAAAAGAAGATCCTTCTTTGTAGGAAGTTTTTATATTATTATTAGGGTGGAATAAGGGGTTTTGAAAGGGACCCCAAACCTTTTACAAGAAAACACCTACAAATCTACTAACAATCACAAAAATGAGACATCACAAACAAGACAAGATCAAAACACCTATAAGCAACTAGATTAAAATCCTATAACACCACAGAGGATAGGTAGATCTCTATTCTCATAATCAACATGGCCTGCATTATCATCTTTTTCCTCTTGCCTCGAGAGCCTTTTTACTTCCCCCATCCAAGGTTATTACTGTTTAAATTCTATTGGAAATATCTGTCTTTGTCTTGTTTTCTCTGATTTTCCTATTGGAAGGTCTCCCTTGAGATTTAATAGTACCCACATCAATTCCTAACTTCTTTTGATGTTTGGTTTTTGGAGTTTGGGCAACTTTTTTTGGATCAACTAAATTTCCTAGGTTATTTTTTATTTGATCTACCCACTTTTTCAAAACTATTTGGTTTTGCTCATCTTCTTCTTCCTCATTTTCTAACTAAAGATTTCCATCATTTGCCTTTTCCAAGAGGCCATTACCTTTATCTCCAAGATTAATCTCTTGAAGCATATAAAAGGAATTTGAAGAAGGAACAATATTTATTTGTAAGGAGGGTAAAATATCACATACCTTCATCTTATCAACCATAACTTGATTCTCAAAGGAAGAATCCTTCTACATATCAGCTTTACTTCATTTTTAGGGATCTCAGCCTCCAAGATATCTTCCTTTCCGGAACCCTTTTAGGATGAGAACTTTTGCTTTTCACTCTCAAGGTTTTTAGCTTCCAAGATATCTTTCTTCATAGAACCCTCTATTGGATGTGTCTCATCCTTTGTAGAGGAAGTATTGTACGGTAGGTCCCTGCTTCGACGAGCCCCTTTTTTCGAAGATATTATCGAAGCTATTTTCGGAGGCATTGGTGGGATTCTCGTGATTAGTGGGTATGGGTGGTTTTAGACCATGGTATTGTGCCCATGGTATTCTAATACCACATTGTGGTTTAGGGTTGTAATAGTTTCATTTATATTGATTGTAATGTCCCATTACGGGTAAGGTGAATAATAATAGAAAAGGAGGTATGGCTCTTGTTTGCTGGACATAGCTCATATCGGGTGAACCAGGACAAATATCTTATGTTCTACATGCATGTATTGTGTGATTTGTTATTTTCTTCTGAGTTATTTATTTCTGTATTATTATTCTCGAATAAGTCTAGGCATAAACTCTTCACCCTCTTCTTCAATTTGCTTTTGTTATCAAAACATTTGACCTTGGGAAGGAGGCTTCTAGTTTGGGCATGCCCAAGTCAAGTACCCTAATTTATTACAAATCCTACATTTAATAAGGGGATTCTCATATTATAAAGTTTGATTCCAAACACCCAATCTCAAAATAAATTTAATCAAATCTGGAAAATTTTCCTCCAACTCCACATTAACACATATCTTGGCATAAACGAGGTGAGATTTGGACTTGGTGGGTAGATCCATAGCAATAAAATGACCCATTTCCCTAACAATACCAGCAAAAGCATCCTCATTCTAGTAGTGAAAGGGGAGATTTAGTAATCTCACCCAAACTGGAGCCTGTAAAAAAATTTGGGTCTCTAGATTAAAATTATGTCCCCATCTCCTTTGAAAAAGTCCCCCCCATAAAATTCTCTTTGAATCCAAAAAATAGTTTAACTTCACCATAAAAAAAACCCTAGAGAGGGCAACAATATCCATATGACCATTCAACCTCCACTTAGTAGAAGCCCATTTTTTGACCGCATCTAGGTCAGGTCTAACCCCCATAAATCTACCTACCAAGTGATGAGAACCTTGTTCAATGGCCATATTAACCAAGTCATCCAAAATAAAAAGTTGGCCTTTTTTTGAAAGTAGATCAAACTTGGTCTTTGGGGACTTAGGCTTTCCCAACACCACTTGAGACCAAGACCATTTCCCATTATCTTTTAGACCCAAAATATTACCATCTTGAATAAGTTTATGCACTAACTTTGCCTTGCCATTCCTGACGCCATTGAGACCGCAACTGCTATCGATTTTGATGTCACTACCAGACCTATTCTTGCTGGCTTGTTCTTTGAAAGAAATAAATTTGTCATGAGTTTGATCCATCACATATTGTAATATCTCCTTGTGCACTTCAGGCTTTAGATTGCTCTAGTCCTCCATAAGTAACTACAATAATTTCCTTGATACCAATAGTGCCATGTTATCCGACACTATGTGATAAATGAAAGCCTTAGCATTCTAAACATAAATGTTGAATAGAATGGATGTGAGTATGAGTTTGTAATTCTCAAATTTTTTCCTCTGATTAGTAACAGCTACTGCAAATCGTAGAGCATTAATGATTTCACCCGCCATTTCCTCAGTCCACTATTTTCATCCTTCATGAAAACCCTTTCACTTTGTAGGAAGTTTAAATTGTCTATGTTGATGATATTTTTCAAATTTAACCCTAAAATGTTTGTAATCAACTATTGTAAATAAAGGACAATGAGGATAAAAAAGATCTTAGCTTTTGTTGTATTAACCATCTAGCATCCTTCCACAGAGTGATAGAATTAATTCATACTTTATGGTCTGACTAACTAAAGTATTACCTAAAAAAATAGTATCATCAATAAATTGGAGACGTTATTCGAAAGGACCAATCCTTGAAATGAGAATACCTTTGATTTTATCTTCCATTTTTTCCTTTGAGAAAGATCTTACCAAAACCTCAACAAGAATAGTCTAAAATATGAGATAATGGGTCACCCTATAAGAGATGGTTCAAAGTATCTAATGGGGATTCTTTCATCAAAATAGAATACTATGGAATGCCATAACATCTAATCCGTTCACACCAAACTTGATCAAAACCAAATTTTCTAAGAATATTATAAAGAAAATTCTAGTAAATCCTATTAAATACTTTATTCATAACCAGTTTTACAAGTATACCTAGTTTTCTTATTAACTAAAGAGAATATATGACCTCTTATGCAATTATTATACCACAAAAGATTTGCTTTCTATGAAAGGACTATCTTATTCCTTTGAGATAACAAAATCTAATATTTTCTTCAATCTATTTGCCATAGTTTTTTAAATTATTTTATAAATCATGTTACAAAGGCTTATGGGACAAATATTATCCAAATATTTTCTTATCTCTCTTTCGAACCAATATAATAAATGTGTCATTGATTTCACTTATTATAGTTTTTCCCCTACCCTCTTCAACTATAACCAACATCTCTTTTTTTGATGTTAAAACCAACTTTTTTTTTAATTGTAGGAAATCCATGAAGACTAGGTTGTTTGTCAAGGTGGGATTTGTTTTTTACCTCCTACAATTCCTCTATGTAAAATTTTCTCATTAATTTTTATTATATATTTATGTGATAATTGACGGAATATTTTACAAACCTCGTCTTGGGCCTTTTTATTTTTCCCAACTTATGGTAAATTAACTTTAAAATAATTGATTTCTACCTTGTTGATATCTTCTTGTTCAATAATTCTTCCATCTAGAGTTGTATATTTATAATCCAACAAAAGGAAAATACATTTTGGTAGTAGGTTGTCATTTCTATCACATTTCTTAAGCTATATACAACTAGATATTTGAGCCTAATACAATTCTTTCTTTTGTATGATGTTATGATAATAAAAGAGTATTTAACTTTTTTACACAAGCAACTTTGTCCATTCCATTGATTTCCACTATCTTTGATAAATCATTGATCTTGGATTTAAGTTCCTACTTTCTTTTAAATATATCACCAAAGGCTTTGATATTCTAGATCTTCATTTGCCCCTTTAGATATTTTATGAACAAATTTATACATGCATTGATCATTTATTCTTTACTTAATACCACCAAAATATAATAATTTGGAAGAAGTTAGGGTCTTGGAGCCATACAGATAGAGAATAAAATGAGTTTAGATAACCGTTGTTGAGTGATCATCTCAAAATAATTTGTTTGCAATCTAATACTACTCACAATAAAATGTCTAAAGAGATTGTATGCTATTTTCGTAGTCAATTATTGGATATAAAAAATCTATTCAATCTTTCCTCCACATGAGTTTCTCTAATAGACTTATTATCCCATGTGCATGGAAGCTTAAAACAACATCTCAAAGGTCATTTAAATTGACAAAGGATACAAAATTCTCCATTAATTTAGACCTTCTAGGAGTACCATCCTACTTATTTGAAGGAGATAGAACTCTAAAGTCCTCTCTATAAGTCCAAATATTAGAATTTATCATTGAATTGACATGAATAGATTGAGGTCCTTCTAAGATTTATCTCAAAGAATGAGTGTATTTGGAGTATATACAATTGACACTAATTTTCATATTATATTCTTTCCTAAAAAAAGACCAACAACCTAATTGTTTATTACTTTTAGCAATTGTCTATCCCATTTGCAATTTTCTCATATTGTTGCAATACCTCATGAAGATACCATAAAAAATTGTTGGATAATCCCCCATCTTCTAAAGTCTTTTAAATTCTTTCTTACATTCATTGCTACCTATTGTTTCTTCATGGATTAAAATGAATTAAAGACTATAAAAACTTGTTAATTCCTTAATAAATATTTTTTGAGACCATGTTTATACCCTACATATCCCAGAATGACATCTTTATTATTATTTTTTATTCTTATTTGTGGTCTTAACCCCACTTATTAAAACTTACATGATATTTATTTTTAGTTTCCCAAATTAATATTACTTTGAATTTTCTTCTCTTTGTTTTCAGGGTCTTCCTCTATTTTTCCACTTTCATCTATGTTTTTATCATCATCAATATCTTCTAGTTTTCCATATTCTTTGTAATTATCTTATTATATTTAGAATTATAATGACTTGGAGAACCTAAATTGCAAGGTATAACCTATTTGAAATAGTTTATTTTTTATGATGCCCTAAAAAAAAGTGTAAGGAGCAACCTCCAAAGTACTAATCTACCTTAAAAACCTCAAAGTGCAATGCATATTTTCCAAACTACCTTCTCTATCATGATTTCCTAAAAATTCTAAAGTCTAAGGGATAACCTTTATATTAAGTTCACTTTCATTACAAGAAGCTATGATTTTTTATTATTTGAGAAGGTTGAATATGACTTACCTATATCATACCTAACCTCTTTTGCCTTCTCTACTTTGAAATTTGAATTTACATATTCCTTTATATCTTTAATCCCTTCTATATTTGAACTTGAACATTGCACTTCCTCATCCTATACACAATTTCTTTAAATGTTTTATCTAAATAGATCATGATGGCCTTCACCATACGATGAGGTTATGCAGATTTTTCATATTTTTTTTAAGATTGGAATTTTTTTTATCTATCCCATCTTCTACTACAATATGACCCCCTTACTTTACACATGCATATAAATATTCATCTCTTTATGGATAATTTTCACTTTGCAATCCTTTACCATATGTTTATTTTCATAATATTTGCAACATTAAAATGTAATATTTTCATAATCCATTTTGATCCTATTCTATTGATTCAAATTTAATCTCAAAAGATTTTGGAAAGGGTTTTGAAATATCCATGGTAACACATATTTGAGTATACATAACCTACTTTTGCTCTTCATAGTTGACCCCTCCTATATGACTTCCCCTAGAATATATATTTTTAAATAAAATAAACTATATATTGATATTCAAATGTGCATAGAACAATTATCCAACAAGCAACTTTGAGGTCACAAGATTGTTGCTCAAAAGAAGGAACAAGCTACAAAGAAAATCTAAAAACTCTAAAAAGTGAAATGGTATACCAAGGGTGCCAAAGATGCAAAGGGTACCATAATCATAGAAAAAAATTGAAACACCAAAAGCTCCAGAATCATGCAATGTTCGAGGGTTGTAAAGAGGTATCAAAATATCCAAAGGCACCAAAATATTCAAAGGATCCAAAATTATCATATGCTTCCTATCATCCATGCCACTCATGTTATCTGCTTTTTTTTTTCTTGTTACTCTAAGATTCAAATAGGCTATGTTTATGGCCTCATTTACAAGATGATCAACCACCATATTATGCCTCCTTCCAATGTGGGAGTGTTGTATATATTTAAATTTCTACTCCAATTGTCTTTGTCTTATCTGATCTATTTGTAGTTGGACTGATGAGAAATCCTTCCCCTTAGATAGGGTAGAGATCACAAGTCTCGAGTCACCATACACATGGAGTTTTTTAATGTCTTGTTATTGAACCAAATTTTGTCTCATTTCACAACCTATCAATTCTGCAACATTATTGGTTGTTTTTTCCAAATTGATTTTAAACTGAAGCATTTCATAGTGTGGTGCCACTAATATCACACCACGAGTTGTTGTGCAACCTAGGTTTGATTTATAGCCTCCATTAAAAAAAAGTGCAATGAACTTTATCTTTGGAGGTTTGATTGTTCTAACCTTGGCCTAGAATTCAAGAGATTTTGGAGATCCATTTGGTGTAACAATTGTGTATTATTTTTTTAAATATCCTAATATCTTGTTGTTTATGATATGCAGTTTTTATGTTTAGGAATATCTCCCTTAACACTTTATTGGTGAACACTCAAAAATTGGTTCTTTTGTCAAAAAAATAATCATAATTTTATCCTCTCATATGTACCAAATGATGAATATTAGTGCTAAATACCATATCTTCATGATAAGGTGTTTGTCCTTTAGTCCCCAATTGTACATTTGGACCCAATTGGTTAGGCAATTTTATGAGTTGAAGGTTCCTGATAGTGCTGATCCTAGTTGTTGGGTTATTCCAATCTAGATTTGAATTGCTTTTGTGCACTAAAAGAATATATGTGATATTGTTTAATTATTCATAAGGCACCTATGGAAAACATGAGGTCCCATGATATTTCTCTTGATGAGGTTATCTCCAATAAAAGTATTGTTTTGGAGCACCAACCAAAGAAAGGATTAAAGTTTGGGGGGAACCTTGCAGTTTCATACTTTAGTTATGGTTGAGCTCTTCTGACCCAGTTGTTGTGATAACACCCCTTGGTTGATTGTGTAAATACTTGAACCACTAATAGAGCCCCGTATAAATTATAATGCCAAATATTTGGGCTAAATTGATGACTGGAGTTGAACCTGAGACCTTGTTCTCAAAATGTAAGATCCCAACCACTATGTCACCAATGTGAACATCCCTTGGAATATTACCAATATTTTTAGAACTTCCTTAATGATTAGTTGACATGGTAGTATGAAATACCTAATTCATACTAAATTTCTTCCTAGAGTTTCCATGTTCACATGAAAATCCTCACTCCATATCCTTAAATACAAGCTACGTCTCCCTTCAAACCATGGACCATAACCATTATATACCCGATTTTTGAACTAGATGATGACTATTGGACATTTTGAGCTTATTTAGTTGTCATTGATGTCAAGGTGAAAATTCGTCATTAATACTATGGAGCACACCATCAATAGCACCAGGAACAATGCAAAGAGTTGAAGAGAAAGTTGTCAAGGTGAAAATTCATCATTAATACTATGGAGCACACCATCAATAGCACCAGGAATAATGCAAAGAGTTGAAGAGAAAGTTGGCAAATAATATTTTATGAAGGTTTATGGTAAACCCATGGTGGAAGATTAAATGGTTTCATTAAAACCATTATAGTTGGTAAAATAATATTTTAGGAGGGTTTATGGTAAACCCATGGTGGAAGATTAAAAGGTTTCATTAAAACCATTATAGTTGGCAAAATAATATTTTATGAGGGTTCATGGTAAACCCACAATGGCAGAATATATTACATTTAAAGGTTTAAGTTTAAATCCAAAGTTAAAGTTTATAAAAATAATTTATAAAATTTAAATTCCTTAGAATTTAAATAATTTATAAATTATAAATGTGGGAGCGTCGACGTCGTCCAAAGTGGGAGTGCTAACGTATAAGAAGCAAAGGGAGTTTTGTGTATAAATAAATGTAAAATAGGTATTCAAAACTTACCCCTCGACATTATTTTTCATGCGAAAAAAGGAGAAACATTTTTGTGCATTTGCTATTCATTGAGGAAGAAGACAAGAATTTTACTTGTCTTTAGCGCCAGGTGAAAGAGATAATCATGAGAGCATATTGGTTGATTTGCATAGGACACTGTGGTCCATTGGCAGCACACGTTTTACGAAGGCGTTGGGAGTTGAGAGGCACGCGATCGATTCACGTGGAGTGGTGTGTCTTGAGTGCCAAGGGAAGTTTGTTTTGCACATGGTTTTTGTGTGCCAGTCGAGGATAAAGAAGATAAAGAGTGTTTAGGATCTTAACCGTGCATCTAGCCAACACGACGGTCAAAGCCAACCCATTAAGAGGTAAAGGTAATTTTTGATAATTAATTTTTTACCTAAGGTTTTTCTAGAGGAGAATATGGAGTAATAAGGGTTTGTGAAAAGTTGTGTGTTTGATTTATATTATTGTTGGAGTTATAAGGGTTTGAGAAAGGTTGTTGATTTGATAATTGATTTATATTATTGTTGGAGTTATAAGAGTTTGAGAAAGGTTATTGATTTGATAATTGATTTTTATTATTGTGGAGTAATAAGGATTAATGAGAGGTTGTTTTATTGATGAGTGATTTATATCATTGGAATTATAAATAAATTTGATTTGATTTTTATCAAAGTTTCTCTTGCCATTAAAATAAATTAAAGAGGTTTGAGTTAATTTTTGGTGGATGTTAATTTTATTTTAGTTGGGAGTTTATAAGGTGTTATTGGATAAATATTTTATGTATGTTGATGGTTGTTTTAAAAGGTGGAGTGATAAGGTGTAATTGAGTATTTACATTATATTGTGAGAAAGATTTATCTTCTAACCTCTTTGAGATTGACATAGAAGTTGTTATGGTTGTGGCAGATTTATGAGATCCCTTCATCATCAAGAAAAAGATATGGGCACATTCTTCCATAGTTGAGTTGATTGATTGGTTTTCTGGAAAATAAGTTTAGTGAAAAGGACTTGATTAGGGTTTCCTTTTTTAGAGTGTTTGAGTTAATGCTTCAAGGTTTTTTGGAAAAAGAGTTGTTAAAATCTTGTTTTATAAGAATTATTGTTGAAGCCATTGGTTGGTTGAAGAACTTGAGTTAGGATTTGAAAAGGACATGAGTATCATTGTTATGTGAAGATAGTTTTATAAGCATTGTTGTTGAAGTAAGTTGGTTGTGCAAAGAACTTGAACTAGGGTTTGAAAAGAACATGAGTATCATTGTTATGTAAGATTTGTTATTGAGTATTGTTGGAAACATTTTGAGTTGGTTGATATATACTTGGAATAGAGTTTGTGAGAAAAGGTTGTTTCATTGAGTGATTGGTTGAGTAAAGTTGATTGAGCCTAGTCAAGTGGATGTGTGAAGTGATTGTTCAAGTTCCATAAAACAAACTATTCTATATTCTAATCTAAGTTGAAAAGTGATTGAGCATTGAGTATAGAATATATTGGGTCTCTAAAAATTCTCTTTATATTTCTATGAGATTTGGACAAGTTCTGAGTGAGCTTGTTGAGAAAATTTGGATAAGTTATGAGTGAGCTTGTTGAGCAGATTTGGACAAGTTCTGAGTGATCTTGTTGAGCAAATTTGGATAAGTTATGAGTGAGCTTGTTGAGCAGATTTTGAGCAAGTTATGAATGAACTTGTTGAGCATATTTTGAGCAAGTTTTGAGTGAGCTTGTTGAGTAGAATTGAGCAAGTTCTGAGTGGACTTGTTGAGAAAATTTGAGCAAGTTTTGAGTGGACTTGTTTAGAAGATTTGAGCAAGTTCTGAGTGGACTTTTTGAGAAGATTGAGCAAGTTCTGAGTGGACTTGCTGAGCATATTTGAGCAAGTTCTAAGTGGACTTGTGGAGCAAAGTTTGGTATAGATTTAAGGATAGGTTTATACCAGATCAGAGATAGAGATAGAGCAAAATTATGCTAGACCGAAGGACTGTGTTTAGTACAGATTTGAGATAGAGCTTTGGAGGTGATAGAGCAGAGAGGACAATAGTCTCCAATGGATAGATATCCATTAGCTAGGGCAGTGAGGATAAGTCTTTTGAGTGGATACAAGAGTCTTCAGTGGAGAGAGATTCACAAGCCAATGCAGTGGAGGCAGTAGTATTCTAGAGGATCACCAGCCAGACCAAAGGAGAAGGAGTTATCTTGTGGATAGAGATCCATAAAATTGATTTAGAATATCAGCATCTCCTTTGAACAGAGATCCATAAACATTGTAATAGGGAAAGGATTCCCAAGAGATTGATCGAGAAAAAATTAGTGAAATATTTTCTTCGTGGAGTAGCCCACATTGGGTGAACCACGTAAATTATGGTGTCTCTATTGTGTATGGTGTTTTATGCATTACTTGATTACTACTATTGATATTGCTATCTGTTCATTGCATAATATTGATTGGGAAAGAAAAGTAAAAAGTGGTCTTATACTGTTCACCCCCCTTCTCAGTATAAGCTTGTGTTCTTCAATGACAAGAAACCCTTTTGGAAGGAATGCCATTCAATAATTTAAATTCAATCCCTACTTCCATTTAATAAAATTTTGAATCTTTAAAAAACCTAACCAACATCTATTGAACTTGCATACTAACCCTCTACTTTTAAGAACCATTTTAGCATGTTTGATTGTATTTTCGTATCATTTGTTGCTTGGAAAGGGATCACTATAGAAGCATTATTTTTTTGTTCTAGATCAAAAAAATACTACTTAATTCAAATAAGGCATCCTTAATTATAGATAGGGCCTTTTTAAGTGATATTTCTTTCTTTTCATTCATCATTACCTCAAGAGAAACCTTTATTTATTTATTTATTTTAGAGACCTAGAGTAAGAACTTTAAAGGTGAGGCTCATTCCTTACTTATACATACTCCTTACTCACACTCACTACCTTATCATGATAAATTGATTTTTTTGATAAGTAACACATGGCTTCTATTAGGGCTCACTTCCATCAAAATATCAAAATATTATATTTTCTATTAGGTCAATTAGAACATATCTAGCTTAAATTTCTATCAAATATATACTTCATATTTCTCAAACTGCTATATTTCCTTTATCAACTCCTTTATGTCATCTTCATAAAGCTATAATATCTTCCTTGGTCCGTATAATTTTGCATAAGCATTGTGTTAAATTTTCAAAACTCATAGAGCTTCTTGAAGGATTAGTTTTTTTTTGAAAAATGTCTCATATTTTAGGAGGCATATCTTCATGAAGGGTTATCTGATTTAGCTGATTCTTAGACCAAATTGTGTGGAATTTGATTAGCTTTAACATGAGTGGTCATATAAAAGAATTCAAGCAATATTGAGAAAGATACCTATGAATTCAACCATTTGGAATAAGGGAAATGATGATTTTTCAAGTCGCAAAAAAAGAAATTGCAAATATTTTTCAGCTAGGGTTCGAATGATGGAAAAAGCAATGAAGGGTTAGGACTTTAGTGAGGCAAGACATTCTATCCAAACAAAGAAAATTTTAGCTAAGTTTTTGTTACATTTCTTTATCTTAGAAATTGTGCATGCAAATTATTTTAAAGTTCTTTGCTTCCTGCTGGGCGGGATCTTCTCGATGGTGGTTTTTGGCTACTCCCCGCTGGGCGGGATCTCCAAAACTACTTTCTTTCTTATTTGTTTGTTTCCAGCTGAGAGGGATTGTTTCATGCTTACTGTTATCACTAGGCGGGATTTCTGTTTTGGTGTTCAGTTTCAAGGGATTGATGCCCTAGGCCCATTGCTTATGTAATCAGGTTTTGGGATCCTTGTTAAAACCCACTGTAAATACAAACACTACTTACCAAAAAAAAAAAAATTATATTTGCTATAGGAAATTTAGATAAATTTAATTAGATTTTGAGTTTTTGTTTCCTTTATATGGATCAATTTATAGTTAAATACTTAGAATCATCTCTAGTGATAGAGGTTAGTGAGTGCACCTCAGAGAGATCCTTGTTGCTTCAAGATAGGATGATTTTTGATAAATTTAATGTGTATCGGCCAAGGGCTTTAGCCTTGAGAAAATGGATTGATAGGATTTGGAAGTCTCCAAGAGTGATTTTATACTTTCTTCCCAAAGGTTTATTCCTAGCCATTTTTTATTCTAGGGAAGAACGAGAAAAAATCCTAAAAGGGGGTCCTTGGTTTATGGGAAGAGCAAGACTCTTCCTTACCCATTGGTATGAAGGTTTTTCACCTAAAAATATAAATCTATCCCTAGTACCAATATGGGTTAGGATCTTTGGGTTACCCATTAACTTTTGGGAAATATATACCTTCAAGGTAATAGGAAACACTCTCTAGGATAATTCCTTGAGAATTTAAATACGACGAAAGATGGATTCTTGGCTATTTATGCTTGGATATTAGTCATGATTGATATAAGTAAAGCTTTACCAAAATAAATCATTCTTAAGTATGGGGATAAGATGTGGATCCAAATCATAGATTATGAAAACATATCTTTTAAATGTAGAAGATGTCATGAGGTGGGGCATATTGAGATATCATGCCCTAAGAAGGGCCCAACATAATCATATGTAGAAAACTGTAAGAGAAACTTACAAATGGTTATGGACAAAGATGGTTTTCAACTTCCAAAAAATAGATCTAGAAAAATGAAAGAAAATAAATAGTGGAGACAAGTAAGGAAGGATATTGGAAGAAATACTAACTCTTTTAATGCTTTAGCCTATGAAGAAAAATTAGATCAAAGCTTAGAGGACACAATACAACAATTTCAACATATTAACAAGGAATCTGTTAGGATCCCATTCTAACCTTATTTTGTAATTCTCATTATTATGTAATGACCCACTTCCAATGTGGGGGATCCCATCTATAATGTTAATTTTTTTGGAGTAATAATTCTTATACACTTTCATCGTGGAGATTGAACCTGGGTCACATCACTGATAATGCAAGTGGTGTCACCAGTAGACCACACTCACGGGGATAATGTTATTTTGTAATATTTTGTAATGTATATGGCAAGTAAGGCACCTAGCCAAATAGTGCCATCTCATGTAACAGTTATCAATATTGTAATTGATGTTTGGTAGAATATTCTAGCTCGAGTAGCATTTTGCATCTAAGCCAACTCTTGAGACTTTACGTAGGGTTGCATGTAACTTTCTCTTTAAAAGACATGAAACCATTTATGAATGTATCTTTTTACAAGTTAATGAAATATTAAAGGAGGTTGCCTCCTCGAAGAGGCCCGTGATTTTGAGTTATTTGTGAGATTGTTTCAATTTTACAATTACTTTCTGCATAGTGTTATTTTGTTATTTGATGTATTTCAATTATTTTTTAGTATTTTGTGTGAGTGAGATTTATTTTAATAGTAGGTTCCTAACAAGTGGTATCAGAGTACTTTTTAGGGTCGAGTTCTACTATGATTGCAATAATTATTGCTTAGCCATTTTCGTCTATGAGGTATAATTTCCTGTGTTTTCATTCTGATTTTTCTTTATTTAAAATCTAAAAAAATCAACAAAAAACTAGAAAATCTAAAAAAATACAGTTCTTTTTTAGTTGAGTAGGCTAGAAACCCTATGCGAGGGGTTTTAAAATATCGTGAAGGAGATGTTGTTATTAGCTAAGCTAGATAGCCCATAAATAATCTAGTGAAGTGAGGGGTGATCAGGATCCAATACCAAGGCCTCAAACAACACTTGCGCACGGAATTGAGCTCCCACACATCTTTGGGTGTATTGCGAGACCATTTTAGGCTTAAACAAAATTTTATCCAGTAGAAATATTTTTGGCATTGTATCATCTATAATCCACGAGACATAACATCCCATATGATTACCCTCATGTACTATCATAAAGGTAGATAGTGTGCTCAAGAATTATGTGTGGAATCCTCCTTGGATAGTGGCCTAAAATATTGGTCCGAGCATTATTGTTCATCACTACGGTATAATAAAGGGCGTATAGGTGTTACATAATCCTCCTAGCATACCCTAGTTTTGTCAAACAATTCAACCTGCAAAAACAACATCTTTCTATTATGCTAAACCTGCATTCACAGACCCCAAAAGTGAGCATACAAATAAGGACTTCCCTATCATATAAGAACAAACTTGCATATACCAGATAGTCAGGATAAAGTCTGCAATTATATCTCACAGTATAAAATATTTTAGTAATAGTTGGGTCAATGATAGTAACAGTCGGTACAATTATAGTAATAGTCAGATCTATGATAGTAATAGTCGGGTTAGTGATAGTCAGGTTGACAGTGACAATAACAGTCACTTGTAACAATCAATAATTACATGTGGTCAAGGTTAGAAATAAAACCATCCATGTTAGTAACTGCACAGTACAGAGGATCCTAGATCAATGACATGCACAATGTCAATAACTACAGTACAAGCGACAAAAACAAAGATACAATGGTCAATCGACATATCACATAGGTCAAAAATAGTTGATCCAGTATCCAACTTTTGAACCGTATCTCTGAATCAAACCTGATCACACTAGTAGATTCTTTAAAATAAAGGATAAAAAAAGAATCCATGCCCAAAATCCATGTTGAGGGATATAGCTAATTGTGATCATCTTTTTGAGTTGATCATTTTGATATATAACACCCAAGCACTTTTTTGGACCCCTTACTAAAAATATAAATTGTTAAAACCACATTTCTATTTCTAGTAATTTAGTAAAAGAGGTTTAAGACTATCCAAAATGGCTGGTGGTACTCGTGGATGTCAAAAATAGATAGATCAAGTCACCCAATTGTTGGAAACCCTACAAAGCACCGTTGATAACATGTAATTTTCAAATCAGGTCATGATGATAGAGCTTCAAAATTTTAGAATTGATTATGCTACCTCCAAAAATTGTATAGAAGAACAACTTACAAAAGTTGAGTCCAAATTGCAAGGTGGTAAAAGCAAGATTGAGTATCGTACTGAACACTCACATTTTGACAAAGGTAAAGGAAGGACAACAAATGACTCTCATCCTCACTATGATCATGATCCTACCTTTAAGATGCCCAAATTAGACTTTCCTAAGTTTAATGGGAAGGATGTGGATGGGTGGTTATGTTGTGTTGCTCAATTCTTTAGACTCCATGATTACTAAGTTCAAATGGCTTCCTTAAACTTGAAATCTAAAGCTTTACATTGGTACCAATGGTTTTAGAAAAGTATCCCTAATCATTCTTGGGAAGACTTTGAGTCTCAATTACTCACTCGCTTTGACCCTAGTGAGTATGATGATTTTACAGGATAATTGATAAAGTTGAGATAAACTTTAACGGTTCGACATTACCAAACACAATTTGATAAATTGACCACAAAACTACGGGAATGAATGAAGGGTTCTTTATGATTTGTTTTGTTAGCAGTTTGAGGGAATATCTCCAAGTTAAGGTCACAATGTTTAAACCACAATTCATGATGCAGGCTATCAAGTTGGCTCATTTGGCCAAATCCAAATTTTTAGCTTAGAGGTAGATTTTGAAATTTCCACAAGTTAGACCCTCTTTTCCTCCTATATTCTAAAATTAGAATGAAAAAAAAATTGTTGCATCCACTACTGCACCCAAACGACTAACCACTATCGAAATGGGTGTGTGACGTGCCCAAGGGTTATGCTACAATTGTGATGAAAAGTTTTCTTGAAGAACACAAGCTTATACTGAGAGGGGGGTGAACATTATAAGACCACTTTTTATTTTCTTTCCAAATCAATATTAATTAATGTCCTTAATTGCAATAAACAAATATAGCAGTATGAATTAATAACTCAGATAGCAGTAGTAAGCAAGAGCACAAGTCACCCCATACAATTGAGACACAAGATTTAATGTGGTTCCTCCAATGTGGGGTAATCCACAAGATGATCTCCTTATAATATTTCACATAGAAATATCCAATACAATGATTTCTTTGATCTACTCAAAACTAGGCAATAACAAGTTCAAACAGAACTTGTCCAAATCTGAATAACAAGCTCACACAGAACTTGTCCAAAGATGAATAACAAGATCACACATAACTTGTCCAAATATGAATAACAAGCTCACACAGAACTTTTCCAAAACTGAATAACAAGCTCACATAGAACTTGTCCAAATATGCTCTAGCAAGCTCACCAAGAACTTGCCCAAAACTACTCCAACAAGCTCACTAAGAACTTGTCCAAATATGCTCTAGAAACTCACCAAGAACTTGCCCAAAACTACTCCAACAAGCTCACTAGGAACTTGTCCAAATCTTCTCTAGCAAGCTCACCAAGAACTTGCCCAAAACTGTCCCAAATTTATCCACAAATTTGTCCCAATACTGTCCCATGACTATCCATAAATCTACCCATAAATCTACCCCAAAATTGTCCACAAATCTTTCTCAAAACTATCCACAAATGCCTTCTCAAAGGCTCAATTAATCATGCTAAATAGCACTCAAATCTCATCCACAAATCTATCAAGGCAAAGCTCAAAGATAAACTCAACAATGAATGGCAATGCACTCTTCAATGGATGACAACAATGATCCACAATGATCTCAACTCAACTCAACTCAAATCAACTCATAGAAGCATAAAGAAAATTGTTAGAGACACAATATATTCTAGGCTTAATCTCAACTCAACTCAACTCATAGAAGCATAAAGAGAATTGTTAGAGACTCAATATGTTCTATGCTCAATCTCAACTCAACTCAAATTAGAATAATGAAATAGTTTGTTTCATAGGACTTGAACAATCACTTCACACATCACTTGACTAGGCTTATTTAACTCAACTCAACCCAAGTCTTATAGAACCATAAAGAGAACTATTAGAGACTCAATATGTTCTAAACTCAATCTCAACTAATCACCACAAGGGATAATTCTTCCTCACACAACCCTAGTCCAAGTATGTATCAACCAACTCAAATATTTCCAACAATGCTCAATTACAAATATCACATAACAATGATACTCATGTTCTTTTCTAACTCAAGTTCTTTCACAACCAATGGGCTTCAAAAACTATGCTTATAAAACAAGGTTTAAACACAACTCTCAATTCAGAAAACCTTGAGGTATTCAATCAACCACTTTCGAAAAGGAAACCACAAACAATCCTTTTCCCTCCAATGATATTTCAGAAATCAACCACCATAAAAAATCAATAGGAGAATGTGCCCATACCTTTTATGAAGATGAAGAAACCCCTTTGGAAAATCTTCCACACTCAACACACTTTGAAAAGAACAAAACAACCTTCACTTGAACCCTTTTACAAAAATAGAAATATCTCTTTATGTACACCTTATTTCTCCTTCTAAACAAAATAATCAAATAGACCTTGAAATAAGATTTTCAACGATATATAATATGATATACTTCTAAAAAAAAAATCACCAGAAATATTTCTTTTTCACAACATGCACCACAAACCTTATCTCTCCTAGGGCAACCTTAGAAAAATAAAATATTTGGAAAAATTAATAACTTACCTTTAACCTTAGTGGGATTCGATCCCCTGTCACTGCCCCTACACCACTCAAACTCTAGTGCCAACAACCATGTGATCCAACCTCTCACATAAAAACTAAGAGCACAAGACCTTCTTCTTGCTTCCTTCAAACTTGCCCTCAAAAACCACGTGCGAAAAAGGTTTTCCCTTTTTACCTTGCAAAAACCAGTGCCAACGGGATTCAAACTTCGGATCTGCTGGCGCTTAAAAACCTTACGCACCTTCCTATTGCCACTAGGCCACAAGTGCCTATAGTGATAGGTAAGGAACCTCCCTTACCTTTGTTCCCTCTTCTCTTCGCTGGTTTTCGAATGAATACGACATTTCTGCTCCCTTAGCGCTTCGAACGGATTATCTTCATCGAGGACTTAGGGAAAATAAAAAGTTTAGTGGCATATTTATATATGCCCACCTTTTTCTTTTGACGTCGGCTATGACTTAATATTATTTGCCTCCTCCTTCTTGACGTCGGCAATAATAAATTTTAATTTTAATTTTAATTTTAAATGATTAAAATTTAAACTTAAATATTTAAAATTAATTATCTCCTTCACCGAGGCACCTTTTTGGATGAAACGAAAAGCCATCCTGGGTTTTAAGAAAAACTTATTTCAAATCTGCCATCCATGGTTTTAAATAAAACCTTCTATTTTGCGTGCCTTGGTTTTCACAAAAACCCTATAAATAGCCATGCTTTCCAAAATATCATAAATGCTTATTTATGAAATATTTTGGCCACCAAAACTCAATGTGATCCATGTGACATCAATGACAACATCAACTGCCTCAAATTACCTCAAATTTTCAATTCCTCAAATCTTTTTCTGTAAGTTTGTAGTTTTGCCAACTTTACCTTGGAATCTCATTCATAAGTATTCCACAACTTGGTCCACATCTCATTAGCTGAAGTACATACCATGACTTTTGTAAATTCATCTCACGAAGCCCACTCAAAATACAATTCATTGCTCTTGCATTGATCTCAACCAATTTCCTGATAGTCTTATCTACCTCGGGATCACCTTCAACCCTATACTCTTTTTCAACCATTTACCATACCTCATATCCTTGTGATATCAAGTAGTTGTTCATCCTCATGCTCCAGAAAGGATAATTGTTACCATCAAACAATGGAGCCTTATTTGTAGATGATCCATTCTGTGAAGCCATCTATGTTTTTATAGAATCTGCTCTTAAGCTGTTAGCCTTTTCGAAGGAACCTGCTCTAATACCAATTGAAGAACACAAGCTTATACTGAGAGGGGGGTGAACAGTATAAGACCACTTTTTACTTTCTTTCCAAATCAATATCAATTAATGTCCTTAATTGCAATAACCAAATATAGCAGTGTGCATTAATAACTCGGATAGCAGTAGTAAGCAAGAGCACAAGTCACCACACACAATTGAGACACAAGATTTAACGTGGTTCCCCCAATGTGGGGTACTCCACAAGCTGATCTCCTTATAATATTTCACACAGAAATATCCAATACAATGATTTCTTTGATCTGCTCAAAGCTAGGCAATAACAAGTTCACACAGAACTTGTCCAAATCTGAATAACAAGCTCACATAGAACTTGTCCAAAGCTGAATAACAAGCTCACACAGAACTTGTCCAAATCTGAATAACAAGCTCACACAGAACTTGTCCAAAACTGAATAACAAGCTCACACAAGAACTTGTCCAAATCTCTAGCAAGCTCACCAAAACTTGCCCAAACTCAACAAGCTCACTAAGAACTTGTCCAAATCTGCTCTAGCAAGCTCACCAAGAACTTGCCCAAAACTACTCCAACAAGCTCACTAAGAACTTGTCCAAATATCTCTAGCAAGCTCACCAAGAACTTGCCCAAAACTATCCCAAATATATCCACAAATCTATCCCAAAACTATCCACAAATCTGCCCCAAAACTATCCACAAAGCTTTCTCAAAACTATCCACAAATGCCTTCTCAAAGGCTCAATCAATCATGCTCAAGTAGCACTCAAATCTCATCCACAAATCTATCAAGGCAAAGCTCAAAGATGAACTCAACAATGAATGGCAATGTACTCTTCAATGGATGACAACAATGATCCACAATGATCTCAACTCAACTCAACTCAAATCAACTCATAGAAGCATAAAGAGAATTGTTAGAGACTCAATATGTTCTAGGCTCAATCTCAACTCAACTCAACTCAACTCATAGAAGCATAAAGAGAATTGTTAGAGACTCAATATGTTCTAAGATCAATCTCAACTCAACTCAAATCAGAATAATGGAATAGTTTATTTCATAGGACTTGAACAATCACTTCACACATCACTTGACTAGGCTTATTCAACTCAACTCAACCCAAGTCTTATAGAACCATAAAGAGAATTGTTAGAGACTCAATATGTTCTAAACTCAATCTCAACTAATCACCACAAGGGACAATTCTTCCTCACACAACCCTAGTCCAAGTATGTATCAACCAACTCAAATGTTTCCAACAATGCTCAATTACAAATCTCACATAACAATGATACTCATGTTCTTTTCTAACTCAAGTTCTTTCACAACCAATGGGCTTCAACAACTATGCTTATAAAACAAGGTTTAAACACAACTCTCAATTCAGAAAACCTTGAAGCATTCAATCAACCACTTTCGAAAAGGAAACCACAAACAATCCTTTTCCCTCCAATGATATTTCAGAAATCAACCACCATAGACAATCAATAGGAGAATGTGCCCATACCTTTTATGAAGATGAAGAAACCCCTTTGGAAAATCTGCCACACTCAACACACTTTGAAAAGAACAAAACAACCTTCACTTGAACCCTTTTACAAAAATAGAAATATCTCTTTATGTACACCTTATTTCTCCTTCTAAACAAAATAATCAAATAGCCCTCGAAATAAGCTTTCCAACGATATATAATATGATATACTTCTAAAAGGAAAATCACCAAAAATATTTCCTTTTCACAACATGCACCACAAACCTTATCTCTCCTAGGGCAACCTTAGAAAAATAAAATATTTGGAAAAATTAATAACTTGCCTTTAACCTCAGCGGGATTCGATCCCCTATCACTGCCCCTGCACCACTCAAACCATGGTGCCAACAACCACGTGAGCCAACCGCTCACATAGAAACCAAGAGCGCAAGACCTCCTTCTTGCTTCCTCCGAACTTGCCCTCAAAAACCACGTGCGCAAAAGGTTCTCCCTTTTTACCTTGCAAAAACCAACGCCGATGGGATTCGAACTTTGGATCTACTGGCGCTTAAACACCTTACGCGCCTTCCTCTTGCCGCTAGGCCACAAGCACCTACGATGATAGGTAAGGAACCTCCCTTACCTTTGTTCCCTCTTCTCTTCGTTGGTTTTCGAATGAATACGACACTTCTGCTCCCTTAGCGCTTCGAACGGATTATCTTCATCGAGGACTTAGAGAAAATAAAAGTTTAGTGGCATATTTATATATGCCCACCTTTTTCTTTTGACGTCGGCTATGACTTAATATTATTTGCCTCCTCCTTTTTGACGTCGACAATAATAAAATATTAATTTTAATTTTAATTTTAAATTTAAATTTTAAATGATTAAAATTTAAACTTAAATATTTAAAATTAATTATCTCCTTCACCGGGGCACCTTTTTCGATGAAACGAAAAGCCAACCTAGGTTTTAAGAAAAACCCATTTCAAATATGCCATCCATGGTTTTAAATAAAACCTTTTATTTTGCCTACCTTGGTTTTCACAAAAACCCTGTAAATAGCCATGCTTTCCAAAATATCATAAATGCTTATTTATGAAATATTTTGGCCACCAAAACTCAATGTGATCCATGTGACATCAATGACAACATAAAATACCTCAAATTACCTCAAATTTCCAACAATCTCCCCCTTTGTCATTGATGGCAACACCTCTAATGCAAATCACCATAGTCACTACAAAAACCAACTCTGAGAATCAAAGCTGCTCCCCTGACTCAATACTCTCTATGGAGGCTGCTCCCCCTAACTCAATACTCTCTTTGGAGGCTGCTCCCCCTAACTCAATGCTCTCCCCCTTACTCAAATCTCTCCCCCTTTGACATCAATGGCAAAAGGGACACCTATGGGGCTAAAAGATATGACTCTTAAGCTTAGCCCCCTCACCCCCTTCTCTCTTGAGGTGATTAATTTTGGGGTGGGAGTACTTTTACTCCCATATCACTTTGTTTCTTTCCTCTATCAACTTCCTTCCATGTTTTTCTGATATCCTTCTCTTGATGAATTACTTGATCTTCTTGTCTAGAACCTGTTTGACCTTCTTGCTTTTGACCTTCTTGCCTTGAACCTATTTGGAATTGAGTCCTACACCATTTTGCAATATGCCCAAAGTTATTGCAATTGAAACACTTGATATTGTAGCCTTTGGATGGTGCCCATGTCTTGAATTCATTCTTAAAATAATTTCCATATCCATTCCTTTCTTGAACCCTGTATTGTGAAGCTCTATTTTCATGACCATTATGACTTCTGAATTGTGTAGCTCTAAAACCAAAACCATGTTGCTCATTTCCTTTGCACTGAAAAGCTTTATGACCAATCCTGTTACATGAGAAGCAATGTCCCTGAAAACCATACCTTCTTCCTTTGAAGTTTCTTCTAGCAAAATCAAACTTCTTTGATCCATAGACCCTGTAGTGTATAGCCCTGTGTCCAAATCCATTACAAGAAAAACAATGTCCTTGAAAAGCCCTTTGTTCATGCCTTGGTTCTTCATATCTTTCTTGACCATTATCCTTATGATCATTTTCAACTTGTGCATTGCATCCTTGAACCTTCTTTGTAGTATCTAAAACTTCTTCCTTAGTTTCTTCCTTGCTTTTCTTTTCAAGAATTTCTTTTCCTTTTGAACTTGATTCACCTATCTCAAAACAAGAACCAAACTGAATATTTGGAGCCATAGGAACTTTGGAACTTTCCTCACAAATCTTAGGTGCTTCCTTGCTTTCATATTTTAAAACTTCCTTTCCTTTTGAGTGTGACTTTTCTTGGAAGTAAGATACAACCTTAAAATAAGTTTCCACTCCTTTTTGAACCTTTTCATCTAATGTATCATGTCTTGTCGTGGTTACCCTTAGTTCTTCATTCATCCTTTCTTCTATCCTTTTTGCATTTTGAAGCTCTTCTCTGAGATTACTGATTGTTTGAAGTAGTTCTTCTCTGATTTTGACATCTGTTCGAATCTTGTTTTCAAGATTCCTGTATTCTTCTTTTAGCCTTTTGATTTCTGATTTTTGTTTACTTGGCTCATCCTCTTCCTTTTCTATTACCAAAAGTGAGACTTCTTTGTTTTCACTATCATTGAGACCATTATAATCTTCTATAGCAAACAAACTCTCAAGATTTCTTTGACCATGCTTGTTTCCTTGATGTGTCATCTCATCTTCACTATCACTGAAACCATTGCAATATCCTGATCTGTGATCTCTTTGACCACACACAAAGCATTGTTCTCTTTCACCTTCTATTCCTAGAAATAAATGTTCTTCCTTTTCATCATCTGATTTGTCTCTATCACTATGATCTGAGCTATCACTTGCTTCTACAATGTAGTAAGATTTCTTTGCCTTACGAAAAATTTTCTTCTTCTCATACCTATTTTGCTTGAATCTGTCATCTTTGTCATGCTTATGCTTTCCATCTTCTTTTCTTCTATGATCCTATTTTTCATCATCATTATTTTCTTCATGTGGACACTTGTATGCATAGTGACCAAGATCACCACACTTGTAGCATCTGACTTTCCTTATATCCCTGAAATTCCTTGAGTCCTTATTCCTTTTGATGAAGTTAGCTTCCTCATCATTATCTAAAACTCTATCCATCTCTGAAACTTTCCCTTTCTCTTTTTCTGAAGCCTTGAATGCAATCTCTTTTATTGGAACCTGATGCTTACTTACCCTCATCTCATAAGTTGTGAGAGTACCTTGCAATTCTTCCATTGTTAACTTGTTGATATCCATTGTCTCTTCTATTGCTGAAACCTTAGAATCATATTTCATGGGAAGTGATCTCAAAACATTTTGAGTAACTTCTGATTCTTTCATCTCAAAACCTAGGCCTCTCATGGTGTTAGTGATCTCATCAACTCGAAGTAAGAACTTTGCAATATCTTCAGAATCTTCCATTTTCAATTCCTCAAATATTTTTCTATGAGTTTGTAGTTTTGCCAACTTTACCTTGGAATCTCCTTCATAAGTATTCCGCAACTTGGTCCACATCTCATTAGCTGAAGTACATACCATGACTTTTGCAAAATCTATCTCACGAAGCCCACTCAAAATACAATTCATTGCTCTTGCATTGATCTCAACCAATTTCATGATAGTCTTATCTGCCTCGGGATCACCTTCAACCCTATACTCTTTTTCAACCATTTTCCATACCTCATATCCTTGTGATATCAAGTAGTTCTTCATCCTCATGCTCCAGAAAGCATAATTGTTACCATCAAACAATGGAGCCTTATTTGTAGATGATCCATTCTGTGAAGCCATCTGTGTTCTTATAGAATCTGCCCTCAAGTTGTTAGCCTTTCCGAAGGAACCCGCTCTGATACCAATTGAAGAACACAAGCTTATACTGAGAGGGGGGTGAACAGTATAAGACCACTTTTTACTTTCTTTCCAAATCAATATCAATTAATGTCCTTAATTGCAATAACCAAATATAGCAGTGTGCATTAATAACTCAGATAGCAGTAGTAAGCAAGAGCACAAGTCACCACACACAATTGAGACACAAGATTTAACATGGTTCCCCCAATGTGGGGTACTCCACAAGCTGATCTCCTTATAATATTTCACACAAAAATATCCAATACAATGATTTCTTTGATCTTCTCAAAGCTAGGCAATAACAAGTTCACACAGAACTTGTCCAAATCTGAATAACAAGCTCACATAGAACTTGTCCAAAGCTGAATAACAAGCTCACATAGAACTTGTCCAAATATGAATAACAAGCTCACACAGAACTTGTCCAAAACTGAATAACAAGCTCACACAGAACTTGTCCAAATCTCTATAGCAAGCTCACCAAGAACTTTCCCAAAACTGCCCCAACAAGCTCACTAAGAACTTGTCCAAATCTGCTCTAGCAAGCTCACCAAGAACTTGCCCAAAATCTCCAACAAGCTCACTAAGAACTTGTCCAAATCTCACAACTCCCAACTCCCAATAAATCTCCACAAATCTACCCCAAAACTATCCACAAAGCTTTCTCAAAACTATCCACAAATGCCTTCTCAAAGGCTCAATCAATCATGCTCAAGTAGCACTCAAATCTCATCCACAAATCTATCAAGGCAAAGCTCAAATATGAACTCAACAATGAATGGCAATGTACTCTTCAATGGATGACAACAATGATCCACAATGATCTCAACTCAACTCAACTCAAATCAACTCATAGAAGCATAAAGAGAATTGTTAGAGACTCAATATGTTCTAGGCTCAATCTCAACTCAACTCAAATCAACTCATAGAAGCATAAAGAGAATTGTTAGAGACTCAATATGTTCTAGGCTCAATCTCAACTCAACTCAAATCAAATAATGGAATAGTTTATTTCATAGGACTTGAACAATCACTTCACACATCACTTGACTAGGCTTATTCAACTCAACTCAACCCAAGTCTTATAGAACCATAAAGAGAATTGTTAGAGACTCAATATGTTCTAAACTCAATCTCAACTAATCACCACAAGGGACAATTCTTCCTCACACAACCCTAGTCCAAGTATGTATCAACCAACTCAAATGTTTCCAACAATGCTCAATTACAAATCTCACATAACAATGATACTCATGTTCTTTTCTAACTCAAGTTCTTTCACAACCAATGGGCTTCAACAACTATGCTTATAAAACAAGGTTTAAACACAACTCTCAATTCAGAAAACCTTGAAGCATTCAATCAACCACTTTCGAAAAGGAAACCACAAACAATCCTTTTCCCTCCAATGATATTTCAGAAATCAACCACCATAGACAATCAATAGGAGAATGTGCCCATACCTTTTATGAAGATGAAGAAACCCCTTTGGAAAATCTGCCACACTCAACACACTTTGAAAAGAACAAAACAACCTTCACTTGAACCCTTTTACAAAAATAGAAATATCTCTTTATGTACACCTTATTTCTCCTTCTAAACAAAATAATCAAATAGCCCTCGAAATAAGCTTTCCAACGATATATAATATGATATACTTCTAAAAGGAAAATCACCAAAAATATTTCCTTTTCACAACATGCACCACAAACCTTATCTCTCCTAGGGCAACCTTAGAAAAATAAAATATTTGGAAAAATTAATAACTTGCCTTTAACCTCAGCGGGATTCGATCCCCTGTCGCTGCCCCTGCACCACTCAAACCATGGTGCCAACAACCACGTGAGCCAACCGCTCACATAGAAACCAAGAGCGCAAGACCTCCTTCTTGCTTCCTCCGAACTTGCCCTCAAAAACCACGTGCGCAAAAGGTTCTCCCTTTTTACCTTGCAAAAACCAGCGTCGGTGGGATTCGAACTTCGGATCTGCTGGCGCTTAAACACCTTACGTGCCTTCCTCTTGCCGCTAGGCCACAAGCGCCTATGGTGATAGGTAAGGAACCTCCCTTACCTTTGTTCCCTCTTCTCTTCGCTGGTTTTCGAACGAATACGACACTTCGCTCCCTTAGCGCTTCGAACGGATTATCTTCATCGAGGACTTAGGGAAAATAAAAAGTTTAGTGGCATATTTATATATGCCCACCTTTTTCTTTTGACGTCGGCTATGACTTAATATTATTTGCCTCCTCCTTTTTGACGTCGGCAATAATAAAATATTAATTTTAATTTTAATTTTAATTTTAAATGATTAAAATTTAAACTTAAATATTTAAAATTAATTATCTCCTTCACCGGGGCACCTTTTTCGATGAAACGAAAAGCCAACCTGGGTTTTAAGAAAAACCCATTTCAAATCTGCCATCCATGGTTTTAAATAAAACCTTTTATTTTGCCTGCCTTGGTTTTCACAAAAACCCTGTAAATAGCCATGCTTTCCAAAATATCATAAATGCTTATTTATGAAATATTTTGGCCACCAAAACTCAATGTGATCCATGTGACATCAATGACAACATAAAATGCCTCAAATTACCTCAAATTTCCAACAATCTCCCCCTTTGTCATTGATGGCAACACCTCTAATGCAAATCACCACAGTCACTGCAAAAACCAACTCTGAGAATCAAAGTTGCTCCCCCTGACTCAATACTCTCTATGGAGGCTGCTCCCCCTAACTCAATACTCTCTTTGGAGGCTGCTCCCCCTAACTCAATGCTCTCCCCCTTACTCAAATCTCTCCCCTTTGACATCAATGGAAAAAGGGACACCTATGGGGCTAAAATATATGACTCTTAAGCTTAGCCCCCTCACCCCCTTCTCTCTTGAGGTGATTAATTTTGGGGTGGGAGTACTTTTACTCCCATATCACTTTGTTTCTTTCCTCTATCAACTTCCTTCCATGTTTTTCTCATATCCTTCTCTTGATGAATTACTTGATCTTCTTGTCTAGAACCTGTTTGACCTTCTTGCCTTGAACTCTGTTTGGAATTGAGTCCTACACCATTTTGCAATATGCCCAAAGTTATTGCAATTGAAACACTTGATATTGTAGCCTTTGGATGGTGCCCATGTCTTGAATTCATTCTTAAAATAATTTCCATATCCATTCCTTTCCTGAACCCTGTATTGTGAAGCTCTATTTTCATGACCATTATGACTTCTGAATTATGTAGCTCTAAAACCAAAACCATGTTGCTCATTTCCTTTGCACTAAAAAGCTTTATGACCAATCTTGTTACATGAGAAGCAATGTCCCTGAAAACCATACCTTCTTCCTTTGAAGTTTCTTCTAGAAAAATCAAACTTCTTTGATCCATAGACCCTGTAGTGTATAGCCCTGTGTCCAAATCCATTACAAGAAAAACAATGTCCTTGAAAATCCCTTTGTTCATGCCTTGGTTCTTCATATCTTTCTTGACCATTATCCTTATGATCATTTTCAACTTGTGCATTGCATCCTTGAACCTTCTTTGTAGTATCTAAAACTTCTTCCTTAGTTTCTTCCTTGATTTTCTTTTCAAGAATTTATTTTCCTTTTGAACTTGATTCACCTATCTCAAAACAAGAACCAAACTGAATATTTGGAGCCATAGGAACTTTGGAACTTTCCTCACAAATCTTAGGTGCTTCCTTGCTTTCATATTTTAAAACTTCCTTTCCTTTTGAGTGCGACTTTTCTTGGAAGTAAGATACAACCTTAAAATAAGTTTCCACTCCTTTTTGAACCTTTTCATCTAATGTATCATGTCTTTTCGTGGTTACCCTTAGTTATTCATTCATCCTTTCTTCTATCCTTTTTGCATTTTGAAGCTCTTCTCTGAGATTAATGATTGTTTGAAGTAGTTCTTCTCTGATTTTGACATCTGTTTGAATCTTGTTTTCAAGATTCCTATATTTTTCTTTTAGGCTTTTGATTTCTAATTTTTATTTACTTTGCTCATCCTCTTCCTTTTATATTATCAAAAGTGAGACTTCTTTATTTTCACTATCATTGAGACCATTATAATCTTCTATAGCAAACAAAATCTCAAGATTTCTTTGACCATGCTTGTTTCCTTGATGTGTCATCTCATATTCACTATCACTGAAACCATTGCAATATCCTGATCTGTGATCTCTTTGACCACACACAAAGCACTGTTCTCTTTCACCTTCTATTCCTAGAAATAAATGTTATTCCTTTTCATCATCTGATTTTTCTCTATCACTATGATATGAGCTATCACTTGCTTCTACAATGTAGTAATATTTCTTTGCCATATGAAAATTTTTCTTCTTCTCATACCTGTTTTGCTTGAATCTGTCATATTTCTCATGCTTATGCTTTCCATATTATTTTCTTTTGTGATCCTATTTTTCATCATAACCATTTTATTCACGTGGAAACTTGTATGCATAGTGACCAAGATCACCATACTTATAGCATATGACTTTCGTCATATCCCTGAAATTCCTTGAGTCCTTATTCCTTTTGATGAAGTTAGATTCCTCATCATTATCTAAAACTCTACCCATCTCTGAAACTTTCCATTTCTATTTTTCTGAAGCCTTGAATGCAATCTCTTTTATTGGAACCTGATGCTTACTTACCCTCATATCATAAGCTGTGAGAGTACCTTGCAATTCTTCCATTGTTAACTTGTTGATATCCATTGTCTCTTCTATTGCTGAAACCTTAGAATCATATTTCATGGGAAGTGATATCAAAACATTTTGAGTAACTTATGATTCTTTCATATCAAAACCTAGGCCTCTCATGGTGTTAGTAATCTCATCAAATCGAAGTAAGAACTTTGCAATATCTTCAGAATCTTCCATTTTCAATTCCTCGAATCTTTTTCTATGAGTTTGTAGTTTTGCCAATTTTACCTTGGAATATCTTCATAAATATTCCACAACTTGGTCCACATATCATTAGCTGAAGTACATACCATGAATTTTGTAAAATATGTCTCACGAAGCCCACTCAAAATACAATTCATTGCTCTTGCATTGATCTCAACCAATTTCTTGATAGTATTATCTGCCTCGTGATCACCTTCAACCCTATACTCTTTTTTAACAATTTTCCATACCTCATTTCCTTGTGATATCAAGTAGTTCTTCATCCTCATGCTCCAGAAAGCATAATTGTTACCATCAAACAATGGAGCCTTATTTGTAGATGATCCATTCTATGAAGCCATTTGTGTTCTTATAGAATCTGCCCTCAAGCTGTTAGCCTTTCCGAAGGAACCCGCTATGATACCAATTGAAGAACACAAGCTTATACTGAGAGGGGGGGTGAACAATATAAGACCAATTTTTACTTTCTTTCCAAATAAATATTAATTAATGTCCTTAATTGCAATAACCAAATATAGTAGTGTGCATTAATAACTCAGATAGTACTAGTAAGAAAGAGCACAAGTCACCACACACAATTGAGATAAAAAATTTAATGTGGTTCCCACAATGTGGGGTACTCCACAAGCTAATATCCTATTGAGTGGTGTTTTCACCCAATTGTGAAAGCACACTCTCCGGTAGGATCTGAGTCCCAAAATCCTCTGCTTGCAAAGAAAGTAATTTCTCCAAGGTTCCTCTTATGTTGATTCTAAAACACCAATGATGTTGCTCACTGTAAATGCAGGGAATACCTTAGGGTTGCAAGTGGATGTTAACAAGGGGCACTGTAGTTCACTTTAATTTGGATTTGCAATGGACTTTGAGCTTTGATGGGTTTTCAATTATTTATTTAAATGACTGTAATTAAAATACAAAAAATAAATACGGGTTTAAAAATAAAAATAAATGCAAATGAATATGCAACTAAGCTACGTCCGGAGTATTGCCATCTTGATTGATAAAACCAAAGACAATGAGGTTTCTGCATGCAACCCAACCTACTGAACCTGCAAATTCGCACAATTCGGATAAGCCAGGTGCGGGTTTCTAGGGTTTCTACTGTAGTTTCAGATTTAGGCATTCGCATGAAGCAACCAAGAACACTTGCATTCAACTTCACCTATAAGCCTAGAAATCGGAAAGGGAAAGATAACACATTGAATCATGCATGCAAAAATGACTCCTTCTTTCTCATCAATGAAATGCCAACTCTCTCGTATTTCTGCATTAAAATGATGTATCAATTACAATTACAGAATGTTCCAGGTTTTACAAATCCAGAACAAATGAAGGAAATTGCCCAAGTGCAGGCCCAGAATGGCATGAAGCCCTTGTCTCTGCAACCCTGCAAGCAGCAATTTCCAACCCTCGTATCAATCCGTGCTTCAGATTTTATACTAACTGAAACGTCTCTTCGGTTCTCCCTGTGTCGCTTCGTTTCACCTTCCAGCATGTGACCTTTCAAATTCTTGCCTTTTCGATGCTTTTGTTCCATGTTCGATTCTGAAACGTTCAAAATCGGTCGTTGCATGTAATGCCTCTGCAGCTCTGACACTTGTATGCCACGTGTCTCATGTTTTTTGTGCCTTTTGTAACGTCTTCCCGTGCAAAACGTGACAAAACAGCATGCAGCCCGTTCACCTTCCTGGCCGCGAAAATGAGACATGTCGCGATATCGCGACATTTTTGACCGACAGCATCGTTTCTCCTCCTGCACAGTGAAAATGAGACATGTCGCGATATCACGACGTTTTTTTGCTTTGGGCCATCTCCTCACCACCTGTCGCGAAATCGTGACACTTTTTCGTTCCGTACCCTCTCGCTGTTACTTGTCACTGAAATCGTGACGCCTTTTCGTTTCGAGCTGTAATGCTGCCTTCTGTCACGAAATCATGACGTTTCTCTTCTCCGTACACCTTCGCTGCATGCTGTCACGAAATCGTGACATTTTCATGCTTCATGTCCTCCTGTCGATTCTGTCACGATTTCGCTACCATTTTACTCTTTCGTACATTTGCCAATTTTTTATCGCGAAATCGCTACGCTACCTCTGTCCGTACTACTTCGCTGCTTCGGAGCCGCGAAACCGCAACCTATCGCGATTTCGCTACGTCTTTCTTGCTCGCACTACCTTCTTGCTTTTTTGTCGTGAAATCGCTACCATTTTTGTTCCGTACACCTTTGGCTACTTGGAGTCGCGAAAATGCGACATGTCGCGATATCGCGACGATTTCTCGTTTCATGCCTTCCACCCAACTGTCATGATTTCATGACGTTTTTCACTCGGCACCTCTTTGCTCAATGTTGTCACGATTTCACGACGTTTCTCTTCTCCGTACGCCATGCTATTTTCCTATCGTGAAATCATGACCATTTTCTATTTCGTACACCTTCGACTGCACCCTGTCGCGAAATCGTGACGTTTCTCTCGCTTCGATGTGCTTTGTAGCTTTCTGTCGCGATATCGCGACAATTTTCTCGCTTGGCACCTTCTTCCTGCTTCCTGTCATGAAATCGCTACCATTTTCATTTCGTACACCTTTCGCAACAACACGTCACGAAATCGTGACACTTTTCATTTCCAAGCAGTGGCAGCTCCATACGTCGCGAAATCACGACGATTTTCATTCTTGCCTTTCTCTCTCCTGCCTGGGCCGCGACGGAGCAACATGTCACGATTTCGTGACACCTTTTCATTTTTTCCAGCGACATGTCGCGATATCGCGACAACTTTTCATTTTTGCCAGCGACATGTCGCGATATCGCGACGTTTTTCTATTTTTCGACAGCGATGGCGCGACAGGTCGCGATTTCGCGACACTTCCAACACTTAGGCATTTTTTTCTCTTTTCTTCATTTTTAGCATCTGGGTCACCGAGATTTCATCCGCAAGCCTACAAAAAAGGTGGGTCCCCAATTTTGGGGTGTGTTGTGGATTAGCCACAACAAATGGCGACTCTGCTGTAAAATGCTCTTGAGCATTTTTAGTAAGAACCCAACCTGAAACATATCACAAACTCGAAAACATGTGTTAGCACATAAGCAATACAAACAAATGCCCAAAGATCAGAAGTACATGAATCATTAGAATCATCAAGTATTAGCTCAATGTGTGCAATGGATTTCTTTTCCTATCGTTTGAAATTGATCCACACTCCATTGTCAATTTTGCATGAATGCATATGTGAGATGGTGAATGATTTGTGTACCCTAATGAATATGCTAAGAGATTTTGCTTTCGTAAAAGGCATAGTCATTCTTCTATTATTATGTACAAGCATTCAAGATTGCCAAACCCTCTTAGGATCCACTAATTCATTACCTTATTGTATCCCAAAGTTGGTTATGAGTCCCTACTATCCGGAACCCATGTGCAAGTGAATGTGAAATCAGAACTTTGGGGAATCAGACTCCCAACCAACCGAGATGAGAGTTTAACCCTATCCTTACTATTCTGATTTAGAGTTCATTACCTCACTTTAAGCAAAATAATTAAACCAATTATGGAAGAAATGGTCATGCTAGTCTAACCCTCTAGACAATCAGTGGTCTTGTTTTTGAGGCAAGACATGATGCCATGCATGGGCATATCTAACCCCACAATCCAAAACTTATCCTCATTTCTTTGGACCTTGGGGATGACTACCCATCCTTTGCAGAGGACAAGTAGTACAATCCTTACAATCCAATATAAAGATGAGATGGGAAAATTTTATTTTTTTACTTCTTGGACCTTGGGGATGACTACCCATCCTGGCTAGGGACATGTAGTACGATCCTTACAATCCAAACTTTAGATGAAAAATATTAATTTTGTTGCTTAGACCTTGGGGATGACTACCCATCCTTTGCAGAGGACAAGTAGTACGATCCTTACAATCCAAGATTTAGATGTAGATGGAAAATATTAATTTTGTTGCTTAGACCTTGGGGATGACTACCCATCCTTTGCAGAGGACAAATAGTACGATCCTTACAATCCAAGATTTATTGTGAAATGAGACATAAGAGCTTTGGGGAATTGGATCCTCAACCTAAGCGAGATGAGAATTTATGCCCTATCCTTACTACTCCATGTAGGTCAAATCAAAGCTTTGGGGAATTGGATCCTCAACCTAAGTTCGATGAGGATTTAACCCTATCCTTACTACTCCGATTTTAGGCTTTAAGCTCTATGGAAGTGGTCAAAACCACTTGTTTTAAGGATCATGTTGCATAATAGGATAGACATGAAAAACCTCTTTCGCCCAACCTTTTCTTCCAAGTTAGGTCATGATCATTTTGCTCAAGATCCTTTTTAATGTATGAGACGTGCTTGGTTCTAGATATCTCAAGACTCAGTTCCCAACCTTAGGATGCCTCTTACATTTATGTTATAACACAACCCTAAGAGGGATTGACATACTTAAATGATATGTACCTAAGATGCATATGCAACTAAGATGAAATGTATGTAAAGTGAGATGGAACATGAATGCATTATCTCTTGAATTGCAAATGAAAATGATTTGTCATGCAAAACTGACTCTTTCATGCATCACAAAATCAAACAATATAACTTAAGATGCTTGTGGTACTTGTGGAGCTTTTACAGGATAATTCCAATATTTCATATTCTCCTAACCTTAAGCATAAGTTGACATCTCATTTTTTTATTATTTTTTATTATTATTATTATTATTATTTTTTATCAGAATAAACAAAACATGTCAATTGAAATCAAATCCACAACCAAAATCCTAGCTAAACTAACAATCCTAAACAATAAAAACAAAAACTGAAAACTCCCACCAAAACCGAAAGAATAATATCAAAAATCTCACAACCTAAGGGCTAAAATAATGCTTTAAAATCTGCCCATTAACCGGTAGCATAAAATCTCTCCCTTCTAAAGTTTTTAGCCTCGAAGGTATTCTTCCCAAGAATCTCCGAAATCTGATATGGGCCTAACCAAAGACAATCAAACTTTTGATGATTCCCTTTTTCCTCATGTCTTTTGTCCCATAGTAATACCAAATCTGAAATTCTGAATGATTTAACTTTGGCCCTTCTGTCAAACCATCTTTTGATAACTTCCTGGTGTTTATTCATGTGATTCATGGCCTCTTCTCTCTTTTCATCAAGGTGCAGAAAATGACTTGACCTGGCTTCAACTTGATCATCTCTCCCCAAGTACTCTTGTATGAAATGTAAGGTCTCGCAACTTCAAATTTGTAGGAAATATTGGGTCTTGCCCATAGACCAAATGATAGGGAGTATTCCCTATGGACTCTTTCACTCTGGTCCTATCTTCCCAAAGGGAAAACTTCAATTGGCTGTGCTAGTCCCGAGGGTTCTTTTCCAACAACTTCTTAATGGTATTCAACAAATTCTTATTTGAAGATTCGGCCAACCCATTTCCTTGAGGATAATAATTGGATGCAAACTTTAAGCTCACTTTGTTATCATATGCCCAATCTGCAAATTGCGTAGAAATAAACGCTTTACCATTGTCATTGACAATAGAATTGGGCATTCCAAATCTTGTTATAATATGGTCCTCAAGGAATTTAATTACAACGTCTGTGGTGGCATGTTTAGTAGGAATCGCTTCTGTCCACCTTGTACAATAGTCTGTAGCTGTCAATATGAATTTATGAGAATCAGAAGAATTTGGGTTAATAACCCCAATGAAATCTAGTCCCCACTGTGCAAATGGTCTCATTTCAACTACAGGTTGTAACGGCATGGCTGCATTTCTTTCTCTACTGGCAGCCACTTGACAGATATGACAAGATCGTACATGGGCATGTGCATCTTTGAAAATATGGGGCCAGTAGTATCCTGCTCTCAGGATTTGATGTGTTGTAGCGTTGGCCGCACCGTGACCAGTTCCATGTTTCCCGTGAAATTCCTGCAACACCCTGGCGGCTTCTTCTTTGTTCAAGCACCTCAGGTAGATACCTTCATGATTCTTCCTGTAAAGCACACCAGATTTCATCAGATAATTGACGGACTTAAGCCTTAAAGCTCTTCTCTCGTGTTGAATTCAGATTAGAAGGACACTTACCGATCAATAAAAATTGCACAATATCAACATACCAGTCATCCTTAGCAATGTATTCTGTATTCGAGCATTGGCCACGTTATTTGCGGATTATTTTTTGCGATCGCCTTCGCCAGTCCTCGTCCTCGAACTAGTTTCATAGGTTGGATTTCGAGATCAAATTCTTGGATGGTGGAAATCCATTTCCCTCTTTTCTCACCTAGTTCATTTTGTAAAAACATGGTCTTGACAATAGAGTCGGGCACGATAGCAATAACTCTGCTTGTGTACAATGTAGTGCCTAAATTTTTTCACCGTTTTAAAAAGTGCGTACATTTGCTTATCAAGGATCGAATACCTTAATTGAGCATCTTTCAGGGGGGCACTTAAAAATGCTATGGGTTTTTCGGCACTATCCTCGCCTTTTTGGGTTAAGACACTCGCGAAGGAGTGTTTTGATGCAAAAGCATAAATATAGAAAGGCTTGGAGTAGTCTGGGCTTATAAGGACAGGGGCTCTGGAAATGGCATCTTTGATGTTCCGAAAGGCCACTCTACTTTCCTCGTTCCATTTTACATCCACATCTTTCTTGAGCATCTTGTTCGGAGGCTTGGCTATCTCAAGCAAAGCTAGAGATAAACTTCCTCACAAAATTAACCTGCCCAAAGAAAGATCTCAATTCTTTTTTACTACTCGGGAGAGGTAGGTTTTGGATAGCTTGTATCCTTTCTGGGTCGATGGATATGCCCTCTTTTGAAATAATGTGACCCAATAATTTTCCTTCTGTTACTCCGAAAATGCACTTTTTGGGATTTAAGGAAATTCCATGTTCTCTACATCTTTGAAGCACTTTCTTTAAATCTTTGACATGTTCCTCTCTCTTCTTCGAGAAAACTGGGATATCATCCACATACACGATGATGCATTTGCCTATGAGCCCCTTGAATGCATAATCCATGGCGCGTTGAAAAGTTGCACCAACATTTAACAGTCCGAACGACATTCTCTTATATGCAAATGTCCCCCACTTGGTAGTGAAGGCTGTTTTCATCCTGTCATCTGGATGTATAAGAATCTGGTTGTACCCAGAATACCCATCGAGAAAGGACATCATCTCAGATCCATTTACCATTTGTAGAATTTCATCGATTGATGGCAGTGGATAATTATCTTTTTGAGAGGCTTTATTAAGATTTCGAAAATCTATGCACAGCCTAATCTCTCCACTCTTTTTTCTCACTGGAACGAGGTTAGCCACCCAGGTTGAGTGCCTAACAAGAAAAATGATTTTCGCTTCCAATAATATTTTAACCTCCTTTTCGATCAAAGGCTCCAATAGCGGGTTAACAACTCGCTGTCTTTGCCTAAAAGGCTTGGAGTCTGGCTTCAAAGGGATGGTATGTGTGATAATGTTTTGGTTGTATGTCTTCAGCTCATTGTAGTTCCAAGCAATACAATCTATGTAATGTTTCAATGCCTGCATTATATTGCTCCTTTCTTCCTCTGTACATGCCTTTGCTATGTACACCTCCTTTGGATTGTCTGCACTCCCTAGATTAATTGAATCACATGCATCTTTAGGGAGTGGGACTCTTTTTCCTTTCTTGGTCTTGCATCCCATGTCGAACATCTTTTCCAATGAAACCACGTCTTTAGGAATTTTGTTGGATTGATACGCAGTTTCAATTTCATTTTCTGTTTCATCCCGCCACCTTTGCTCCTCATCAATCACCCGATTTTCAAAAATACCCGAGTTCGTGACAAATTTGAAAATATGTCTGTCACTTTCAAAAACCTGGAAATTCTTTACATTATCGGGTATTGATGGACAAGGAACCAATTCAATAGAAAACTTTTTACATCTTTTTATATCAACCGGGTTTAACATGCCCACGGCGACTGCAAGAGAGTCTGCTATTCGATTTCCTTTCCTAGAAATAAGGGCTATATTGAATGCGTCGAATTCCTCAATGAGGTCCATAACCCTAGTTCTATAAAGGCTCAGTCTTCTGTCGTGGCATGTATACTGTCCTTTGATTTGCTTGACTACCAACTCAGAATCTCCCAAAACCTTCAAGCATTTAACATGTTTGCTCAATGCTAGACGTAAACCAAAGATCAATGCTTCGTATTCTCGCCACATTGTTCGTGCAAGGAAATTGCGATACTGTAAGCAGCTAATAATGGTTTACCTCCGGGGCCGATGAGCTCGACTCCAGCTCCTGCTCCCTGTCTAGATTTTGATCCATCGAACCTGAGCAACCACGTGTAATCATTTTCATCAGAAGAGCTACCATGACATGCCTCCTCTTTAGGTTCTTCAGTAGCTTCCTCAACATCAAGTGCATAAACTCCTAGTTCTGGCTCAGAAAACTGAACTTCATTCGGCTTGTTAAAATCTGTTATAATCTCCTTAAGCCTCGGTTCATTTTCCACTCTGATTTGGTTTGCAATTCCCTTCCATGGTAGCCACATATGTGAGCAGTCTGTTGAAAAATAGCCATTTAGAGTTTTCATCCAATCCCTCGCAAGTAACATTCCATACCTACTTGGGATATTAACCACCGGAATGTCCACAACCTGCTGAACCCTGGGTTCAGAATTCAATTGAATCTTGACATCATATAGAGTCCCCACTACATTTACCTCTGATCTGTCCAGTTGCAGGACTGTACATTTGGATGAAACAGGTTGCAGGCCTAGCATCTTACATATTTCTGTAGGCATGAGGTTGCTCGTGGCACCTGTGTCCACCAAACAGTTATGCAAATTCTTACCCGCAATTCTCAGAGTCAGTAAGAATGGCGGGACATCCCTTCTCTCCTTTCGCAAAATGAGATGGGATTCAACTCCTTTTCCTTTCCACGTTTGATCAGGTGAGTTCAACGCTTTTATCAATGCCTCCTTTTGGCCTGGCAATCTAGCTGCGTCCAAGAACGAAAGGCTAGATTTGGACTTCTTTAGATCCTCCACTATGTCATAGTTTGGCTTTTCGAATTTGACTGTCTTCCCGCACATCATTAGACATTTCTCTTCCGAGTGGAGGGGGAGGATTATTATTTGCCTTAGTATCGGGAGGAAGAATAGAGTTGTTTGGAGGTGTTGATGAAGTTTTAGGGGTTTTAGATTTACTTCTCAAATGGTATCCATGATTCCCCTTCCTAAAATCTCGAAAAGCTTGCACCTCCTGTTCCAAAATTTCGTCTTCTTCTTCCTCACTCTCACCTTCTTGATGATATACAGTTTCCATCACCATAATATTATCATCTTGATGTTGTGATGGACCCTCATTTGATACCGGTTCCAAATCATCAACTTGTGCCTCGAAGACAATGAGTGTATCTCGCAATTTCAGGACAATTCCTCTCATTGTGTTCTTTCGTGTTGTGCAACTTGCACCCCCTTTCCCACGCCAAATCTGAAAGATTCAAAAGAGAATTGGATTGGCTAGGTCCTACAGAAGTATCTAATTGATTAGCAATGGGAGCGGGTACTCCCCCATTGTTTGGCTTGGTGTTCCAGTGTCTCCCTCTATTGTTAAAATTTTGATTTGGGTGAGGGGCATGGGACTCATACTTCTGTTGTTGAACCCTGTCATTGCTCGGTTTATGAACTAATTTCTTGAGCTCTTCGACTTCTGAATAAATCTCCTTCGGTGGAATCACATTGTTGTTAACCCCCGTTGGATTCGCATAATTGATGGGGTCTTGATTCAACATTTGGGTCGGGTTCGAGGAATTTGATTCCCGTATGGATTGACACTTTGAATCGGGGTTGGATTTGGAAAAGGAACTATGGCTTGAGGATTGACTTGGCTAGTTCCTTGTATAGTTGATTGACTGTTCTGCAAAAATGCGAGGACAGGTGGAATGGATGTGATTGGTTGGATTGGAATGGGTGCATACGCGGGTGTTGGTGGATACGATTTCTGATATGGGAAGGCGTTCATGCTTGGCATTTGTGGTGCCATGAGTTGATTTGCCTGGGGAGCTTGACCATATGGAGCATACTGTCCCATCACAGGCATCTGGGTAAACCCGTAGCCCTGTGGTGTCATTTGTTGCTCGATAGTCATGGCTTCGTTATAGGCTAAAGCCAGCGTGGTGACTTGAGGATTACGTCTCGCAAACATGGCTGTCATGGGGTCCAATGCCCCAAAATATATCTGCAAAGCCACTACGGGATCGATGGCAAAGTGCCTAATTGCTCTATTATAGCACTTTTGGAATCTCTGATTAAACATTTCGATCGGTTCCCCTTGGCCCCTTTTGCATGTAATAAACCGATTGTAAATAGTTGCGGGATCCAAGGGTGACCTAAATTGATTAACAAAGGCATTTTCCATTTGTGTCCAAGAAGTGATTGAACCAGTAGGCAAGCATATATACCATTCATATGCTATTGGATCTAAGCTCATGGGGAAAAGTCTGCAGGCCACATCTTCATATTGAACTTGCAGCCTAATTAAAACATCCCTATAGGCTTGGATATGTTCTTCTGCTGTTCTTAGGCCATCTGGTTTGTATTTAGGCAGAAATATTTCAATGTTCTTGGGGATTTCATGGATATCCCCAACAATGTTCAAAGGAGTATTATTAGCTCCATACCAAGGAGCTGCTTGAGCTTGAGCCATTTGACTCAAAATCGATGAAGACAAACCTACAATAGCAGTAGAGATATTACTGACAATAGGAACACTAGTGGCAACTGATATTACGGGCGTAGATCCACTCGATGTTCCTGGAGAAAACAGGTCTTTTGTGACTGGTGAGCTTACGACTTGCTTGGTTTTATTCTTGGGAGTACCAGTAAGGTCATGAAAAATGGTTTCCCCGGTTGTTTGGGACCTGGTTGCAATACGACGTGGTGGGTCCAACCTGCCTGATGAAACCCTCGATTATTTCAACGAAAACCTGCAACAAAAGAAAGCAAAAGCTGCAGTTTAGCTGTTTGTGAGCTTTAAGAAAATATTTCAAAATTAAATTAAACGATATTATTCATGTATGAAAACCAAAATAAAGTAAACCGATTCGGGCCCTCCTTCTAGCGCCAATCTGTTGAGTGGTGTTTTCACCCAATTGTGAAAGCACACTCTCCGGTAGGATCTGAGTCCCAAAATCCTCTCGCTTGCAAAGAAAGTAATTTCTCCAAGGTTCCTCTTATGTTGATTCTAAAACACCAATGATGCTGCTCACTGTAAATGCAGGGAATACCTTAGGGTTGCAAGTGGATGTTAACAAGGGGCACTGTAGTTCACTTTAATTTGGATTTGCAATGGACTCTGAGCTTTGATGGGTTTTCAATTATTTATTTAAATGACTGTAATTAAAATACAGAAAATAAATACGGGTTTAAAAATAAAAATAAATGCAAATGAATATGCAACTAAGCTACGTCCAGAGTACTGCCATCTTGATTGATAAAACCGAAGACAATGAGGTTTTTGCATGCAACCCAACCTACTGAACCTGCAAATTCGCACAATTCAGATAAGCTAGGTGCGGGTTTCTAGGGTTTCTACTGTAGTTTCAGATTTAGGCATTCGCATGAAGCAACCAAGAACACTTGCATTCAACTTCACCTATAAGCCTAGAAATCGGAAAGGGAAAGATAACACATTGAATCATGCATGCAAAAATGACTCCTTCTTTCTCATCAATGAAATGCCAACTCTCTGTATTTCTGCATTAAAATGATGTATCAATTACAATTACAGAATGTTCCAGGTTTTACAAATCCAGAACAAATGAAGGAAATTGCCCAAGTGCAGGCCCAGAATGGCATGAAGCCCTTGTCTCTGCAACTCTGCAAGCAACAATTTCCAACCCTCGTATCAATCCGTGCTTCAGATTTTATACTAACTGAAACGTCTCTTCGGTTCTCCCTGTGTCGCTTCGTTTCACCTTCCAACATGTGACCTTTCAAATTCCTGCCTTTTCGATGCTTTTGTTCCATGTTCGATTCTGAAACGTTCGAAATCCATCGCTGCATGTAACGCCTCTGTAGCTCTGACACCTGTATGCCATGTGTCTCATGTTTTCTGTGCCTTCTGTAACGTCTTCCCGTGCAAAACGCGACAAAACAGCATGCAGCCCGTTCACCTTCCTGGCCGCAAAAATGAGACATGTCGCGATATCACGACGTTTTCGACCAACAACATCGTTTCTCCTCCTGCACAATGAAAATGAGACATGTCGCGATATCGCGACGTTTTTCTGCTTCGGGCCATCTCCTCACCACCTGTCGCGAAATCGTGACACTTTTCCGTTTCGTACCCTCTCGCTGTTACTTGTCGCGAAATCATGACGCCTTTTCGTTTCGAGCTGTAATGCTGCCTTCTGTCGTGAAATCATGACGTTTCTCTTCTCCGTACACCTTCGCTGCATGTTGTCATGAAATCGTGACATTTTCGCGCTTCATGTCCTCCTGTCGATTCTGTCGTGATTTCGCTACCATTTTACTCTTCCGTACATTTGCCAATTTTTCATCGTGAAATCGCTACGCTACCTCTGTCCGTACTACTTCGCTGCTTCGGAGCCGCGAAACCGCAACCTGTCATGATTTCGCTACGTCTTTCTTGCTCGCACTACCTTCTTGCTTTTTGTCGTGAAATCGCTACCATTTTTGTTCCGTACACCTTTGGCTACTTGGAGTCGCGAAAATGCGACATGTCGCGATATCGCGACGATTTCTCGTTTCATGCCTTCCACCTGCAATCTGTCATGATTTCATGACGTTTTTCACTCGGCACCTCTTTGCTCAATGTTGTCACGATTTCATGACGTTTCTCTTCTCCGTACGCCATGCTATTTTCCTGTCGCAAAATCATGACCATTTTCTATTCCGTACACCTTCGGCTGCACCCTGTCGTGAAATCGTGACGTTTCTCTCGCTTCGGCATGCTTTGTAGCTTTCTGTCACGATATCACGACACTTTTCTCGCTTGGCACCTTCTTCCTGCTTCCTGTTGCAAAATCGCTACCATTTTCATTCCGTACACCTTTCGTAGTGACACATCGTGAAATCGTGACACTTCTCATTTCCAAGCAGTGGCAGCTCCATACGTCGCGAAATCGTGACGATTTTCATTCTTGCCTTTCTCTCTCTCGCCTGGGCCGCGACAGAGCAACATGTCATGATTTCACGACACCTTTTCATTTTTTCCAGCGACATGTCGCGATATCGCGACAACTTTTCATTTTTGCCAGCGACATGTCGCGATTTCGTGACATGTCGCGATTTCGTGACACTTCCAACACTTAGGCATTTTTTTCTCTTTTCTTCATTTTTAGCATCTGGGTCACCGGGATTTCATCCGCAAGCCTGCAAAAAAGGTGGGTCCCCAATTTTGGGGTGTGTTGTGGATTAGCCACAACATATCCTTATAATATTTCACATAGAAATATCCAATACAATGATTTCTTTGATCTTCTCAAAGCTAGACAATAACAAGTTCACATAGAACTTGTCCAAATTTGAATAACAAGCTCACATAGAACTTGTACAAAGCTGAATAACAAGCTCACACATAACTTGTCCAAATTTGAATAACAAGCTCATACAAAACTTGTCCAAAACTGAATAACAAGCTCATAGAGAACTTGTCCAAATCTACTCTAGCAAGCTCACCAAGAACTTTCCCAAAACTACTCCAACAAGCTCACTAAGAACTTGTCCAAATATGCTCTAGAAAGCTCACCAAGAACTTGCCCAAAACTACTCCAACAAGCTCACTAGGAACTTGTCCAAATATGCTCTAGCAAGCTCTCTAGGAACTTGCCCAAAATTGTCCCAAATTTGTTCATAAATTTGTCCCAATACTGCCCCATAACTGTCCATAAATATGCCTACAAATTTTCCCCAAAACTATCCACAAAGCTTTCTCAAAACTATCCATAAATTCCTTCTCAAGGCTCAATCAATCATGCTCAAGTAGCACTCAAATCTCATCCACAAATCTTTCAAGGCAAAGCTCAAAGATGAACTCAACAATGAATGGCAATGTACTCTTCAATGGATGACAATAAGGATCCACAATGATCTCAACTCAACTCAACTAAAATCAACTCATAGAAGCATAAAGAGAATTGTTAGAGACTCAATATGTTCTAGGCTCAATCTCAACTCAACTCAACTCATAGAAGCATAAAAAGAATTGTTAGATACTCAATATGTTCTGGGCTCAATCTCAACTCAACTCAAATCAGAATAACATAATAGTTTTTTTCATAGGACTTGAACAATCACTTCACACATCACTTGACTAGGCTTATTCAATTCAACTCAATCCAAGTATTATAGAACCATAAAGATAATTTTTAGAGACTCAATATGTTCTAAACTCAATATCAACTAATCACCACAAGGGACAATTCTTCCTCACACAACCCTAGTCTAAGTATGAATCAACCAACTCAAATATTTCCAACAATGCTCAATTACAAATCTCACATAACAATGATACTCATGTTCTTTTCTAACTCAAGTTATTTCACAACCAATGGTCTTCAACAACTATGCTTATAAAACAAGGTTTAAACACAATTCTCAATTTAGAAAACCTTGAAGCATTCAATCAATCACTTTCGAAAAGGAAACCACAAACAATCCTTTTTCCTCCAATGGTATTTCAGAAATCAACCACCATAAATAATCAATAGGAGAATGTACCCATACCTTTTATGAATATGAAGAAACCCCTTTGGAAAATCTGCCACACTCAACACACTTTGAAAAGAACAAAACAACCTTCACTTGAACCCTTTTACAAAAACAAAAATATCTCTTTATGTACATCTTATTTCTCTTTCTAAACAAAATAATCAAATAGCCCTCGAAATAAGATTTCCAACGATATATAATATGATATACTTCTAAAAAGAAAAACACTAGAAATATTTATTTTTCACAACATGCACCACAAACCTTATCTCTCCTAGGGCAACCTTAGAAAAATAAAATATTTGGAAAAATTAATAACTTACCTTTAACCTTAGTGGGATTCGATCCCCTGTCCTGCACCACTCAAACCATGGTGCCAACAACCATGTGAGCCAAACGCTCACATAGAAACCAAGAGCGCAAGACCTCCTTCTTGCTTCCTTTGAACTTGCCCTCAAAAACCACGTGCGCAAAAGGTTCTATCTTTTTACCTTGCAAAAACCAGAGCCGACGGGATTCGAACTTCGGATCTGTTGGCACTTAAACACCTTACACGCCTTCCTCTTGCCACTAGGCCACAAGTGCCTACGATGATAGGTAAGGAAGCTCACTTACCTTTGTTCCCTCTTATATTCGCTGGTTTTCGAACGAATACGACACTTCTGCTCCCTTAGCGCTTCGAACGGATTATATTCATCGAGGACTTAGGGAAAATAAAAAGTTTAGTGACATATTTATATATGCCCACATTTTTCTTTTGACATCGGATATGACTTAATATTATTTGCCTCCTCCTTCTTGACGTTAGCAATACTAAAATATTAATTTTAATTTTAATTTTAAATGATTAAAAGTTAAACTTAAATATTTAAAATTAATTATCTCCTTCACCGGGGCACCTTTTTCAACAAAACGAAAAGCCAACCTAGGTTTTAAGAAAAACCCATTTCAAATCTACCATCCATGGTTTTAAATAAAACCTTTTATTTTGCCTACCTTGGTTTTCACAAAAACCCTATAAAAAACTATGCTTTCCAAAATATCATAAATGCTTATTTATGAAATATTTTGGCCATCAAAACTCAATGTGATCCATGTGACATCAATGATCCATGTGACATCAATGACAACATAAATTGCCTCAAATTACCTCAAATTTCCAACATTTCTCACAGGCATAAGTGCACCCAAAAGAAGTTGTTCCTCATAGATGTTGATGAGACTAACACCAATGACCACAATGATGATGACACAAAATCAGTAGAGGAACTACCCAAATCGGAGGAATAAAACCAAGATAAACCATAGGCTAAAATTTTTGTTCATTCTCTTGTTGGTATTACTACTCCCCAAACCATGAAAGTTGTGGGTTATTGCAAAGGCCTACACCTTACCATCCTGATTGATTCTGGCAGTACACAACTTTATTGATCCCCGCATTACCAAGCAGGAAAATAGTTACGTACACACATATAATTCCTTTGAGGTTATGATAGACAATGGTGGAACCTTACATTGCAAAGGTAAATGTAGTAATTTTAAGGTCAATATTGGGTACTATGAGCTCAAACATGATATGTTTACGCTTCAACTAGGGGGATGTGATATCGTGTTAGGAGATCAATGGTTGGGCACATTGGGAATCATCTCATGGAACTTTATCGAGCTTTGGATGCAATTTTCACAGAATGGATGCTCCCATACTCTTCATGGCTCAAAAGCAGGGCCTTCATAGATTATCTGTTTAAGTCATATGGAGAAGTTAAAAAATCACCATAAGATGTCATAGCTCAGATATTTGCTATCCAACCTCTCCCGTTTGAGGAGGATTTTATTCCTATAGATTTATGACTTATTTTGGCTAAGCATTATTCTATTTTTGTTGAACCATCAAAATTACCACCTTATCACTCTCATGACCATGCTATTCCTTTGTTACCTGGTTATGCACCGTCCAATATTAGACTGTATCGGTATCCTCATACTCTTAAGTCTGAAATCGAGATGTTAGTACAAGAAATATTAAGAGTCGATGTCATTCGACCAAGCAACAGTACTTACTCTTCTCCATTTTTACTGGTGTGCAAGAAAGATGGGTCTTGGCGGTTGTGTATTGATTTCCATGAGCTTAATACACTCACCATTAAGGATATGTTTCCTATTTCGATGGTGTATGAATTACTGGATGAACTACATGGGACTATGTATTTTTCCAAACTCGACCTTCACTTTGGGTACCATCAAATCAGGCTTAAGGATGAGGATATTCCCAAGACTGCTTTTCATACGCATGAAGGTCACTATGAGTTTTTGGTGATGTCATTTGACTTGACTAATGCTCCTTCCAATTTTCAAAGCCTCATAAACAAATTTTTTCATCTATTCATTCAAAAATTCATCTTAGTTTTCTTTGATGACATTCTGGTGTATAGCCGCTCATGAGAAGAGCATCTTGTTCATGTGAATTAGACTCTACAACTTTTGGCACAACATCAACTCTATGCTAAGCGATCCAAGTGTTCTTTTGGGTTAATATAAGTGGAGTATTTGGGACACATTGTCGCCAAGGATGGTATCAAAGTTAACTCTAAGAAGATCTAGGTGGTTCAAGATTGGCTGAAACCTCAAACTCTCAAAGGTCTTCGAGGATTTCTAGGACTTACAGGTTATTACCATAAATTTGTTCATAACTATGGTAAAATTGCATATCTCCTCACTTCCATGTTAAAGAAGAAATCTTTTACTTGGACGAGAATCATGGAAAAGGCTTTCCTCGAATTGAAGCATGCTATGACCACTATGCCAGTTTTAGCCATATCGAATTTCTCCAAACCCTTTGTCATTGAAAGTAATGCTTCTGGTCGCGGTATTGGTGCAGTGTTGATGCAATAAGGGAGACCCTTGGCTTTCACTAGTAAAGCACTCTCTAGTTAAAATATAGGAAAATACACTTATGCCAAGGAGACGATGGTAATTCTACATGCAGTAACCCATTGGCGACCGTATCTCATTGGGCATCATTCTCCACTAAAACTAACCATCAAAGTCTCAAATAATTTATGGAGCTATGGGTTGCCAGCCCCAAACAACAAAAATGGGTCTCTATACTCATGGGCTATGATTATGATATCACCTATAATAAGGGAAAGGAGAATATTGTGGTCGATGCTCTCTCTCACCAATTTGAGTCTCTCAATATGCTATGTGCCATTTCATTGCCAATTCCCCAATGGATTGATTTCTTACGATAGGAGGTCCTTCAGGATTCTAATTTGTAGACTTTGATCATATCTCTACACACTGAATCTACTTCATGTCTTGGCTACACTTGGGATGACCATGATTTGAGTTACTACCAATGCCTTATTGTTTCTCACACATCATCCCTCTGAGAACTCTTCATGCGTGAACTGCATGTCACTCCATATACCGACCATTTAGGATTTCTCAAAATATATGAGCGGATTAAGCACTCTTTTTTTGGAAGGGCATGAAAAAGGATATTTAAAATTTTATGGTAGCTTGTGATACCTATCAATGGATGAAAGGTAAAACGGTACATTCTCCAAGCACTCTCCAACCATTGCCCATTCCTGACCAGGTTTGGACTATCTCCATAAATTTTATTTAAGGATTACAAAAGTCTAGCAGTAAATCTATTATTTTTGTGGTAGTGGATCATATTTTAAAGTATGATCACTTTTGTTCCCTCTGCCATCCTTACACAACTTCCACCATTGCCCAAATTTTCCTCGATTTTATCTTTTGCCTTCATGGTTTGCCCTCCTCCATCATTTTTGATTATGATCAAACCTTTACTAGTCACTTCTAGCAAGAATTATTTAAGTTATAGGGAACTTAACTTGAAATGAGCTCAACATACCATCCACAAATAGATGGCCAAACAAATATTATCAACAAATGTTTGGAGATCTACCTTCGTTGCTTTACCTTTGATCATCCTACACATTGAATGAAGTGACTTCCTTTAGCCGAGTGGTGGTACAAAACTTCTTATCACATAACAACCAAGGTTACCCCATTCGAGGTAGTTTATGGGTGTCCTCAATCCACGTCTTACTCCTACATTCTAGGTAGCTCCAAGGTCCATACAGTTGACACTACTCTCATTCAACATGTTGATGTCCTCCATCAAATAAATATGAATTTAGATGCAACCTAGAATTGGATGTGCCAACATGTTGATAAAAACTATTTTGAGCATAATTTAATGTGGGTGATATGGTTTTCCTTTGCTTATAGTCGTACAAATAGTTATCCCTACAACTTTGCAGTGCCAAAAACTTGTTGTGAAATACTATGGGCCCTACCAAGTTTTACAGTGGATTGGTGCCACAACTTACAAATTGGCCCTTCCACCTACATCCAAGATCCATCTTATTTTTCATGTATCCTCTATTAAAAATGTAGTGGGAAATTAGTTGCGGGTTCAGTCTGCACTCCTATAGTTAGATGAAGAAGGTTCTATCTTGCTTGAGCCTGAAAAACTGTTGGATCGACAGACTCACACTCTTCACAACTGCACCATTACAGAGGTCCTTGTTCAATGGTGTGGAATCCAACCAGAAGATGCTACATGGGAATCTCTCAATCAACTCGAGCACCAGGTTCCTCACCTTCAACTTTGAGGACAAAAATTTTTGAAGGGGAAGGACATGTTAGGATCACATCCTAACGTTATTTTGTAATTCTCATTATTATGTAATGACCCACTTCCAACGTGGGAGATCCCATATATAATATTATTTTATAATATTTCATAATGTATGTGATAAGTAAGGCACCTAGCCAAATGGTGCCATCTCATGTAACCATTATCAATATTGTAATCGATGTTTGGTATAAGATTCTAGCTTGAGTGGCATTTTGCATGTAAGCCAACTCTTAAGACTTTAGGTAGGGTTGCATACAAATTTCTCTTTAAAAGACATGAAACCATGTACGAATGTATCTTTTTGTAAGTTAATGAAATATTGAAGGAAGTTACCCCATCGAAGAGGCCTGCAATTCTAGTTATTTGTGAGATTATTTCAATTATGCAATTACTTTCTGCATAGTGTTAGTGAGCTTTATTATAATAGTAGGTTCCTAATAGAATCATCTATTAAGTATGATCTTGAATTAAGTAAGAACATTCTCGATGAACCTAAGGAATGTGTCACATCAAATTTTGAAGACTCTCTTGAAGTACCATGCACCATTTAGGAGAATATTGGTAAATAAAATGCAGTTTTAGAAGTTAATACCTCTGTCATTAATAAGGAAATACCATAAAATGAGCAAGACAAGTTAAAAGCTTCTGTAATAGATCCAGGAGAGGATAAATATGATGCAAAAAAAAATTATGAAAGAATATTGAATAATAGAATAATAAGACCTACTCTTGATATAGGTAAGGCAAAAAGAAGAAAACCCTCAAATTATCAAGCAACATCCAAGGAAGCAAGAACAAACATAGAGAAAGGAACACAAACTAAGTTGGTTAAACTTATCTTTACGAAACAACAAAATGATATTGGTAATACGCAGGTAGGACCAAAATCCCCTAATAAGACATGATTATCATCTCATGGAATATAAGGGGTGCTAATACCACCTCAAAGCAGAAGTGTATTAGGATTCTATGTTTAAGTAATAAGCTTGATATTTTTTGTATCCAAGAAACTAAAATGACAAAAGAAGTTTTTAAAAATATGAAAGCATAATGGATAAAATGTGAATGAGATGCTATGGATTCTGAAGGAGAGGTAGGGGGAATTCTAACTTATTGGAATCCTTCTAGAACCTCTTGTGTAACCATTCATAAAACTAGGTATTTGTTAGCCTCTTTAGTCACTTGCTACTTTGTAGATATTTGTTTCATCCTTATCAATGTCTATGGACCTACAACTCAGTCAAGTAAATTAGAAGTATGGAGTGGGATTGAAGCCTTTATGAGAAGTAAGGACCAAGAAACCTGATTCATGATCATAGGAAATTTTAATTCCATAACCAAGTTGGATGAAAATTTTGGGGGAATTAGGAAATCAACCCAAAGTATGAAATATTTCTCAACTTTTATTCAAAACAATAATCTATGGGAGGTTGAGTTTGAATAAGATAACTATACTTTGACAAACAATGGGAGAGGCCACAACCTAATAGAAAAAATGGATAGACGCATACTCTCTAATCATTGGTTAGATGAAGGAACTTTTGGTAAAATTAATACCTTAACAAGGATTGGTTCAATTCATTGGTCAATAAGAATTAAAATGGTGGTTACTGAATTAAAAAAAGATCATATTTTAAATATGAGCTGATGTGGGAAGACCATCCTCAAATTGTTGATATGATAGCTCAAACGTGGAATTATTTAGGTAATTATGGGTTGTATGCTATTCCAAATCAAATTAAATCTATGACATCTAGATTAAAAAATGGAACAAGAACACTTTTGGAAATATTTTTGAGAAGAAAGAACTAAAGTTAAGTATAAACTTTCAAAATTATAAAAGGTGATCATAATAATCCAAGTTCAAAGGAAAGGGAGTTGCTTAGTGAATATCATAATATTTTGAGTAAGGAAGAGAAGTTATGGAGATTAAAATCAATATAGACTTGGTTAAAAGGATATAAAAATACAAAGTTTTTTCATAGGATGGCTATAGTACAGAGATCAACATCCATAATTAGTAGAATTAAATCAATAAAAAGGGTTTGGATTGAAGACTTGAGTTAAATTAGAAAAGAGGCAAAGTATTTTTATTATAATATTCTAGAATCAAAGGAGACTGAAGTTCTTAATGATAAGCTTCTTCAAGATGTTCCTTCAATTATAATAAATGAAGATAATAGGAAATTGATGGAGCCTATTGCTCTAGAAGAAGTGTATTTGGCTCTTTTCTCTTTTAATAAGAATAAATCCCTAGGTCGAGATGGGCTCTCTGTAGCTTTTTACCAACATAATTAGGATATAGTGAAGGATTCTTTATTGGTGGCAGTGGAATATTCTAGGGTAAAACAATATATACCTTAATTCCAATATATACCCTAATTCCAAAAAAGAAGGATGCTAATTATTGCTCCAAAGGTGACCTTAAAATAAATCCTATTAGGAAAATTGTTTCTTTTGATAGAGCAAATAATGAAAAAAATTGATGGGGAGATAGGACGTTTTTCGTAGGACTACTTAAACTTCTAAACTTGTTTCGGCCATATTTCACTCATCCAAATTCAACTTGAGCTAAAATTTTGAGGGTAGATTCATGACAAACCCTAGAATGTCTCCACCAATGTTTACATAATTTGGAGCAATACATATCCTAGTGCATCCCTATGTGTGAATGAGAATTTTGGCAGGCGACTAGGCGAGGGTTTCATTTGGGTTGAGTGCAAGCAGCTCCAAATGTTGGTTTTAGGGGCCTTTGAGCCCTAGGGACCAATAGTTTTATGGTTTTTTCTCAAAATTTTAGCAAAAAATGTTGTAGGGGATCCAATATGGGTTAGATATTTATATTTCAACAGATCTTCATGCTGCAAACTTTATTGACAATGACTTCCAATTTTTTGCACAAAAGAAAAGTCAAAATCATACCTTTCCATGATGTCTAGGGCATGGATTAAAGAGATCACGAAACAATTTTCATGCAGCTAATCAAAAAATGGCTCAGATATCAAGTGAATTTGGTGCTAAGGTGCATCCAAAAAATAAATCTACTATGGAAATTCCTGTCAAGGGTAAGAATTTTGAAGACTCAACCCCAAAAATGAATTTTAGGGATGTCCTCCATGGTGGACAGCCTCAGCCTAATGCTAATATTAATCTTAGGGCTTCCTGTAAACCTCTAAGAATACCTAAGATTGATCCCAGGAGAACAAAGTCATGATGTCTTAAAACAACTGATGGAACTCCTATTTTTAAGCTTGATATGGGTAACATTCAATCTGGCATTGAAGATCTCAAAAAAAGAGGACTAATTTATCGTTTCATGGGTTTTCGTCCGAGCCTATTTGCTTTCAAAGTCTAGGGTGCAAAACTGGAAAAATACAGGTGAGTTACAAATATCTATTTATCTAAATGGGTATTTTCTTATTTTATTTTCTAATAATGAAGATAGAGAGAAAATTTTTCAAGGGGGTCCTTGGTTCTTTGGAAGGGTAGGGCTTTTCATGAAGCCCTGGCATACTAAATTTAAATCTGAAGAAGAGATGCCTTCTACAGGTCCCGTGCGGGTTAGACTCTTTGGCCTCCCAATTGAATTCTGGAATCCAATTGTTTTTTTTTTTCAATTGGAAACTCTTTAGGAACTTTTATAATGACTGCTAATTGTACTAAAAAATTTGAACAAATTATTTATGCTCGGATTTGTGTTTTAATGGATTTTGAAAAACCCCTACCTAAAAAGATCATATTAAAATTTAGGGAGGACACTTGGGAGCAAGTAGTAGACTATGAGAACATTCATTTTCATTGTACAATTTGCCATGAATATGGTCATTTAACTAGTGTTTTCCCAAATAAAATTCCAGATCAAAATAAAGAATATATAAACTCAGCAGGTTTCCAAATGCCTAAGAAGAAGAACACTCAGAAAAACTAGTTATGAAGGATCAATCAAAGTTATCTGCTAATGTTTTTGAAATTCTTTCCACAAATGATGTCCCAAGTGAGGAAGAGAAAATAATAGAAACTGAAAACTTAGAAACACAATTTAAAGATGAAAGGAAGAACTCAAAGACAAACCAGCAATTCAAAGGTTTTCAATAGAAAAAAGGGAGAAAATAAAGAAAAGCAATCTTTTAAATGTTAAAACTTCAAATAATACAGGTCCCAATATAGACTCTGTTGAACCTTATGGTAATATTTTGGCTATGTACAAGCATTCTTCAAGGTTAGAAGCCATCTCATATTCAATTAGAGTAAGTCAAGAAACAGGGAAAAAAATTGAAGATGGATTCTAATCAAAAGGCAGGTCGCAAGACCAATCAATATCATATGGTAAAAGAAGGTGAAAAGCTTGTAGAGGAAGGTAAGATTAATGCCCTTCCCAAATTTTTTAGCTCTGGTATTAATAAATATCATCACTTGGAATATTAGAGGACTCAAAGGGAGTCTTTCAAAATAAAATGAAATTAGAAGAATGATTCAGATAAATCATCCACATCTTGTTTTCCTTCAATAAATGAAGATGTCAATAGAGGATATGGAATCAATTGCTAGTAAAATTTGGCCTACTGGAAAAGTGATTTCTCTCAGTTCCTAGGGGACTTCTGGTGGCATTGCTTACCTTTGGGGCCCAAAAGAGGTAGTTATTCACCATATGGTTTGCAGTTGGGATATTTTGGCTATAGCTATTCAAAGTAGACATTCCAATAAAATTATGCTTTGCATTACTGTTTATGCTCCGACTACTTTGGAGGAAAAATGAATATAGTGGAAGGATATAACTTATATTATCTCTCATTTTCTTTAAGCTTGGATCTTGATCAGAGGATATTTCATTACCATCCTTTCTCTGGATGAGAAAATGAAGGGAAATAGAAATTTGGATAGGAGCACTGACCTCATGAGTGAATATATTATAAACCTCCATCTTGTGGACATCCAAACAGATAATGGCCTTATGAATTGGCCTAACAGAAGGTAAGTCTTAGCTTGTATAATGGAGAGATTGGATAGGTTCTTGATCTTTGATAATTTTGTAATCCATGGTCACATTCCTAAAGTGAAGACTCTTAACAATGTTGGTTCGGATCACTGGCCAGTCATGGTGGAAATGTGGAAAACCAATGTGAGTTTCTCTCCTTATCGATTTTAGTTGATGTGGCTTAGAGATAGTTCCTTTAGAACTCGAGTGCAACAATGGTGGAAGGAAGGTAAACCTAGGTATGGGACTAGGGTGTTCGATTTTTTCAAAAGATTGTAATACATAAAATACATAATCAAGACTTGGAATTGGAAGGAGTTTGGGTATGTTCATAAAAAAAACATGAAATTATTGCTCAGCTTGAAAAGTTAAATAAGAAAATCTGTTTAGAAGGCCTCACAGAGAGTAGAAGTGCAGATGAAATTAAAATCACAACTCAGTTAGAGGAATGGGAAAAAAGAGAACTCTTATGGAAGAAAAAATCTAGAATTTATTGGCTAAAAGGAGATTGAAACAAAAATTTCTTCCACAAATCTCTTCTAGCTCGAAGATCTCACAACTTTATTTCTTCCTTGAAATTAGATTCTAGATATGTCTACACTTGGGATTACATGAACTCTATTGTTGTCAATTACTTTTCCAATATTTTTACTACTACTCCTCTTGACTTGGATTCTCAACAAAATTTTCTTCAAGCAATCCCTTCTCTTATCACTTTTGAGGAGAACTCTATTTTGATTGCTCTTGTTACTATCAATGAGGTTCATCAGGTAGTTTTTAAAATGCAAAAAGGGAAAACCCCAGGTCCTGATGGTTTTCCCATTGAATTTTACCAAGAGTTTTGGGATATCCTTCATGCCGATTTATTAGAGGTGGTGAAAGAAGATAGTAAAGTCAAAGAAATTTCAAAGGTTATCAATAAACTTATATTACTCTTGTTACAAAAGCTCAAGAGGTTGAACTTATCTCAGCTTTTAGACCTATTGCTTTATGTAATGTTCTTCTCAAAATCATTACTAAGGTCATGGAAAAAAGGTTGAAGCCTCTTTTGCATAATATTATTTCCCCTAAACAAGGGAAATATGTGGAATGACATCAAATAGTGGATGAGATAGTTCTTGCTCAGGAAGCCATCCATTCCATGGATATGCAAAAATATCCTTCCATGTTCATTCGGTTAGACTTATCCAAAGCTTATGATAGAGTGGATTGGCACTTCCTTATCAAAGTTTTGAGGCAATTTGGTTTCTCTCGGGATTGGATGGATTGGATTATGGGATGTATATCTTAAATTTCCTACTTAGTTCTTATCAATGGTAGGCTTTCTCAGTTGTTCCTAGCTTCCAGAGGTATTAGGCAAGGCGACCCCCTATCCCCTTATTTATTCATCATTCTTATTGAATGCTTGGGTAGGACTATAACCAAAAATAGAGAAAACAAAAACCTTGAGGGAGTTACCATTGCTCTTGGAGCTAGACCTATCTCTCATATTCAATTTATTTATGACTCCTCTTTTAGGTAAAGCTACAGTTAAGGAAGCTTCTAAAATTAAACAAATCATTAGTTATTTTCTTTCACTGCTCTTCCAAACAAGAATCCATGGTCTTGGATAAATTAATATATAAGAAGACCTCCCTTCTGATCATTTATTTAGGTATTCCCATCAATAGTCAAAGACAAAAAAAAAATATTAGAATTAGTTGTTGGAAAAAGTCAAGAAGAAAATTGGAAAGTGGACCAATAGGTGGATTTATTATAGGGTAGAATCACCTTGGTAAAATCAATCCTTCAAGCTATTCCTATTTATGTTTCTACCATGTTAAATATCTTAAAGGCTATTCTTCGAGAACTGGATAAAATCAGTCATCGATTCCTCTGGAGTGGTACTAAGGAGAAAAGAAAATGTGCCTTGGTGAAATGGGACACTTAATGTCTTCCTAAGAATGAAGGGGGGTTAGGATTCTAGTCTACTATTAATAACAAAAAAGCTTTAGATACTAAATTATATTGGAGGATTTTTCATAACCCCAATGCTCTTTGGGCAAAAAATCTTCATGCTAAATATGTTGAGAACAAAAGTCCTGAAGACCTTGTTCGCTATCAATTGCCTACCAAAGGTTCTCCCATTTTAGTAATTCTTAATACTGGTGAGGATTTGATAAAGAAAAATTATTTTGGATCATTCATAATTGTCAATAGGCTAATTTTTGGATAGATTCTTGGGATGGTCACAAGCCTTTGATAACTTAGTTTCCCTAATAGAGGCCTTGGATGGAGGAGCTTCACCAAGCTAACTAGATAAAGGTGGCTAATTACTATCGGTACCATACTGGTAATTTAGAGGTTGGTAGATATTGGATCCCTATTGAGGATTGGCCTATTCAAATCCCATAAAGGTAAAGACAAGATATCCAATGCATCCTTCATATGAGATCTCTCTCTTGGTCCCATGATAAATATTGTTTTGGATGGAACAACACTACTAAGGGTGAGTATTTAGTTGCTCAAGATTATTTGGCCTTATGCCATAATAATCCCAACCAATATTATGATATTTTTTCTTATTTGTGGGCTCAAAAGCTTTGGCCTAAGGTGATATTTACTTGGATTTTATTGCATCGTAGGGTGCTTACTGGTGAGCAACTTATGAAGCATGGTTTTCATGGCTCTTTTAGATGTGAAATGTGTGGAGAGAATGTGGAAAATCTTAGCCATATTTTTATTAAGTGTATTTTAACCTCTGAGCCATGGAGGAGAATGCCCACTTTACTTGGCTTACAGTGGTCCAATTTTTTTACTTTTGAAGAACTTTGTAGGGATTGGCCTAAACAAGAGGGTGTTGATCATTTTATTAGGCAATTAGTTTGGATGAGTTCTACCATTCTTCTTTGGAATATATGGAATTAAAGGAACAACCAAATTTTCAATCAAGAAAGGAAGGATATTCACTATATCTGGGAAAAGACCATTGCCAAATTAGTTTAATCAGTCCAACAGCTCCTTAACCACCCCCAAAAATCCCACCAAATATGGGATCAAGTGATGAAAATATTGAAGATTAACTCTTCTAAGGGCAACCGGATTAAAGGGAATGTGAATAACTGCAAAATAGATAAAACTAAGAATTGGCAACCTCATCCTAAGGATTTTGGAAAAGTCAATACTGATGGAGCCTCTAGGGGGAACCCTAGAAAAGGTAGTGTGGGAGGAATTGGTAGACTTTTATATGGCTCCCTGGTTTTTACTTTTGCTGAGAATTTTGTTCTATCCAATAACCTTGTTGAGGGGTATGGTATCCTTAGACGCCTTTAAGAGGCTACTAAGGTTAGTTGGGAAAATATGCTAGTTGAGTTTGACTCTCAACTCATGATTAATATTTTGAACTCCTAAGAATCATAAGGTTGATTGGAGAATAAAAATAATTATTGAGAAGATTAAGTTAATCTAGATGGTATTTTTGAAAGTTGATTACAATGCTTTAGCTAATTGACCATTGGACAAAGGTGATCTTACTTGCTACAACCACCCTCCTAGATGGTGGAATTCACAAATAAGAGAAGCTCTTCTTTCTATCATTTCTTTGGATGGCTCTAGTTCTGGAGGTACATAGTTCCTTCTTGTTTCTCTTTGGTACGTTCAGGGTATTTCAGTTCCCTAGCTCAAACAAATATTTCTTTTGTATACTTTGTTGATTCTTGCCTTAAAAGTATTTTGGTCTAGAAAGGTCATTGTTGTGTTCTATTTTTTTCTTTTTTATTCTTATTTTTTTTGTTTAGTTTTTTGAGGTGTGTGGGTGTTTTTTTTTTTGTTTTTGTATTTTTTGTGTTGTTTTGTGTTGTTCTTGTGTTTTTATTGTTTTGTGTTTTTTTGGGTTTTCGTTTTTTATGTTTTTTTTTTATGTTTTGTGTTTTTATTTTTTGTTTTTTGTGTTTGTGTTTGTGTGTTGTTTTATAGTTTTTTTGGGTGTTTTGTGTTTTGTTGTTGTTTTTTTTAATATTTTTTGTTGTTTTCATGCTTTTATGTTATTTTTTTTGTTTTGTGTTTTTTGTTTGTTTGTTTGTTTGTCTTTGTTTTTTTGTTGTGTTTTTTGTGTTTGTTTTTTCTTGTTTTTGTTATTTTAGGTATGCTTGTTGACTGTGGCGAAGGGGGCAGGCTAGGTGTGAGCGTTGTGCATTTTTGGCAGAATAGATACCTCTACCTCCTTGGGACTTACCCAATAGTGGCATCCCATTTGGGATGTTTTCCACAAAAAAAAGATGTTGATTTGTTTTATTATTTTAGACCCATAAGCCTATGTAATATGACATAAAATAATATCTCTAAAGTGATGTCAATTCAATTAAGGCCATTTAAAAAAAAAATTATTTCAGAAGGGCAAGGAGGATTTATTAAAGGGAGATACACTTTGGACAGGATCATAGTAGCTCATGAAGTTTTACATTCAACAACTTCAAGAAAAGAGAAAGCAATGATATTAAAACTTTATATGAGTAAAGCCTATGATAGGGTTAAATGGGATATTATTTTTGTAGTTTTAGAAAAGTTTGGATTCGAGAAGAAATGGGTTAGATGGATTAATGCTTATGTCTCTACAATTTCTTATTTAGTATTGGTCAATGGGTTAGTAACATAATCTTTTAAAATCAAAATATTCTTAGACAATGAGATCCTCTATCTCTTTATTTGTTCATTATTATGGTAGAGATTTTGAGTAAGAACTTAAATAAGGCTTACAAATATGGGCTTATAAGTGGCATTAAGGTTAGTAATAACATTGACAACATCACCCATCAATAGTTTGTAGATGATATAACCCTTTTTAGAAGGGCAATGATAAATGAGGCCAGCGCTTTGAATAAGTTTTAAAGGAATATGAAAGAGCATCAGGGCAAAAATTTAATAGGAAAAAATCTAAAATTTACTTCCTCAAAACTCCTAATATCAAAGCAAGAATTTGAAGGTTGCTTCAAATGGAAGAGGCCAATTTACCAACTTATGTAGGGATTACTTTATTTGAGGGGAGAATGAGGATATAATTATGGAATCTAAATTAATAAAGTTTAGAATAAACTTCTATCTTGAAAATGTAGATGGTTATCGTTAACAGGAAGAGTGCAATTAATTAAGTTAGTCTTACAGGCCATTCCAACATATTATATGTCATTATATTCTATGTCAAAATCAGTTAAAAAAAGTTTAATCTATATTATGCGATATTTTTTTATGGCTAGGTTTACATGATAAAAGGAAACTTGCTTTGGTAAAATGAAGCAAGGTGTGTGATGATAAAACTAGGGGAGGTATTGGTTTAAGAGTTCTTACAGATGCAAACTTAGCTCTTAGGGAAAAAGTAATCTGGAGATTGTACAAAGAGAGTCAAAGAAAATGGGAAAGAATTCTTCTAAGTAAGTATGTTGATCCCAATGACCCAAGTTTAATATTTACTGATTTCTCTCTACCAAATGGTTATGCTATTTGGAATGGTTTAAAAAAATCTATTGATCTTATGATTAAAGATTTAAGATAAGTGGTGGAAACTGGAGAAAATTTCCTATTTGGATGGATACCTGGTGTGATAAAAAACCACTCAATTTGGATCTAATTTTGAAACCTTGGATGAGATTTATTCGAGACAAATATGGTGATAGGGTTTCAAAAATTTTGTACAGGGATAAGGAAGGAAGATATAAATGGAAAGATGACTTTTTTACAATTATACAAGACATTGATGCTAGGATGAAATTGAGTAGAAAGATAACAACTATGATTATTCTAAGGGGAGTCAAGGATAAATTGATTTAGGAGTTGAATAGCTCAGGAGAATACACAACAAGAAGTGGATATAATGTACAACACCAATAAAATAACATCACTAGAATATGGAGAGATATTTGGGATAACCCAAGCATTCCTAAAGTTAAAATATTTGTTTGGCTAGTAGGTCATAGAATAATTTTATCCTAGGATAACCTTATGAAAAGGGGTTTTCATGGTCTCTCTCAATGTGTTTTTTGTAAAAATAAGGATGAGGAGAGTATAGACCATCTCTTGGGACATTGCTCAATAGTTTAGAATCTATGGAAATGGATTCTTAATATGTTTAGTAAATGTATGGTGATGAATAGTAGAATTGAAGATTGGTTAAAGCAATGGTAAAGCATGTATAAAAGTGAGGCTTTACAAACAATATGAGATATATCAAAAGATACAATACTTTGGATTGTATGGTTATAAAGGAATAGAAGAATATTTAAAGGAAATAAAAGAGGTTTAGAGATAATGAAAAGGAAGATATGTTTAGCCATAGAGGAGTCTAAACCAATCCTATCAACTCACCCAATCCCTAATATAGAAGCAAAGAGCCTTGATAGATGGAGTCAAGTCATTAAATAGAATTATGATGTTGGGTACAAGAGAAGAAAAAAGAAGGCAAAAAAGATAAAGTGGAAACCACCAGATGTGGAGTGAGTTAAATTGAATTTTGATGGAGCATTTAAAGGAAATTAAGGACCAACAGGAGGAGGAGAAATAATTAGAAATAATAGAGGATATATTTTGTCTCATTATGCTTTCAATAGTGGATTTAAGACACATAATGAAGTTGAAGCTTGGGAAACTTTAGAAGAGTTAAAATAATGCAAACAAATTAAATGGAATAGAGTATGGATGGAATATGGTTCTCTCATGGTAATAAATACAATTTTTAGGAAAGCAAAGGATCCATGGAACATACAAGAGGTAATTATGTAAATTGAATATCTTGCTAAAGAGTTTGAAGAAATCAGGTTTACACATACATTAAGGGAAGGAAACATATGTGCAGATAGGCTAGCCAATAAAGGGGTTCTGATTGAGGATCGTGAAGTTAAAGTCTCCTTTCCATGGTTAGAGGAATTAGTAAGTTTAGTTGAAGCTAACAAGAAAATGTTGATTGCATGAATCGATTAATGACGAATATTTACTTTAATGTTTTACATTAGTAATATATGCTTTATTTTTGTAACAATAATGTGTTTTCATATAGACTATTTATTATAATTTTTGTGGTTGCATTTGTGTTTTAAGAAGGAAACTAGCAATCCAAATTTTGTAAAGCGGATTATGATAGTGCGATGTTTTGGAAATATTACTCTACTAAGATGTAAGGCATAAATAGTAGAGGTGAAGTTTTGGTATTGTGAAGGCTTCTATAGGAAAATTTCAAGAAGGATGCTAAATTCTAGAATATTTGTATTCATACACAAAATTGAAAAGATCCAAAAAATGAAAATCTAGAATTCAGAAAGATGTAGGTTTCTAGATATAGCATCTCAATTAAGATGAGAAGTGTATCTATTTGTAAAATCTCAAGCTCTAAAGAAGAGAGTTGTAATTTTTCAAGGGTGGGGGACCTAAGTACAACCCCTTATTATCCAGCCAATATATATATATATGTAGATGCAAAAGCGAAATACGAGAATAGATAACAAGATATATTGAAATCAAGACTCAATATTACACAAAAAGAGATGCTTTTATTAATACGAGGGAGCCTGAAATATCCAATGTTACAATGAAAGATTTGATTTCTTTGATACAAATGTTTACAATAGCTAGGGTTATTTGAAACCCTAGTGAACAATGCTGGTGATGACTTCAATCTCACTCCTGATCCCAACAGGGGTGAGTGGGCTTTGTGATTATCCAATACTGGGCCACTCTAGCTTAAAAAACTACACAATGCTTATGTATCTTCCCAAACCTGCACACAAATAATAACAACAAAATATTGCTAGCAATTATGAGGGCTCCACTGTGTGAGACCCTTTAACATAATACCACAAACCCTAGTTGTGTAATAAAAAATATTCTAAGTAGCTATGAGAAGATTAAATAAATATGACAATGAAATATTTACTTTATTGCACTTACCATTTTTTGATCTATGATGGTTGTTGTAGGAAGTCGGTGCTATGATATGCTAGCATCACCCGAGGGTTTCGCTAGTCTTCAGTAGTAGGTTATGAGATGCTCGCGAGTGCACGATAGCAGAAAGAAACACCCGTGGGCACTTGGGGATGGTAGGGAGTGCCCATAGGTACTTGGCAATGGAATGAAGCACCCAAAGGTGTTCAAAAATTATATGGAGCACCCAAAAGTGTTCGAGAGCGGAGGTGAAGATCTGTAGAAACAGATCTGGCTGAGCAAGAATGGGGGCAATGGATGCGAAGGTGAGGACGAGCAATGATGGATAGTGAGGATGCTTGGATAGAATCAGATTACTTAGGGCCAAAGAATTTGGAAAATACTTAGGGGTTGAGCCATCAAAATGGCTCCTATTAATAATCTACACTAGGGTATATTAGAATTTGAGTAGCATGAATTGCGTGGCTCAGATTAAAACACATTGGAGGGTGGATATTAATTTTGGGTGTGTGGCATGGATTGATGTGGATGGATAGCTAGGATTAAGTTAAATCGGATGGTTGGAATTTATTTATATATAATATTTATATTTACTATATATATAATATAATATTAAATATTAATATTAAACATATATTTAACAAATATACCTAAATATATAAATAAATGGGTAAAATGGTGGGAAGACCTGGATGGATGACAAGTGGCTAGGTTTTGGTGTCTACAGATACCCTTTTTTGTACTGCATTACGTAAAACATAATGCAGTACAAAAACATATTATACCTACTTGGGTTGGGTGCAGAAGCAACTTTCTCTTGGAATGAAAAATGAACTTGAAAAAAAAAGAATTAATGAATTTGGATTTGCATAGCTTACCCCCTCAATTAGAAAATTATTTTGTGGATGAATCTCATGAGCCAATTGAAAAATATGTGCAAATGGTTGTGGACAATATGAATGATGTAAACGTGATACCGTTTTTGCCCCAACGGTTGGAAAGAAATTGGTGGATAATGTGAAATGATTGTGTCTATTTTTACCCCAACATATGAAGGGTTTTGAAAAATGCAATGAAGATGTACCTATTTTTGCCCCAACAGATGAAGGGATTTTTACCAAGTGTAGGATATCATGATCATGTAAGATGTATCCCGTTGTGGGAAAATCAAAACCAAATGTGGTTGCCCCAAATTTTGGGGTGATTCGATACTACTAAAGAATGTGCCTTTAGGCATCATCGATATGCAAAGATGAAAATGTAATAATAAGAAAAATAGTCAACCTTGGAGGGTCACCTAGTGACTTTCAGATAATTACCATAATTGGAACCAATCACCCTAGGTAGAACCTATATCTGTGATGACTATCAGGGAAAAATGAATGATGTGATGTGATTTTTGTCCGTGTTTCAAGCCCCACAAACTAGGCCATCAATGATAACTTTTGAGCAAATTGGTCTTGGTGTAGTCTCACGCAAAGAAGTGAAGTACCAAATGTGATTGGGATTTTGAACAAGGAGATATGGAATGATGAAAATGACCAAGTGTCCTTATGGTAGGCTATTCATCTTACCAACTTGCATGGATGCAAATCACTACAATGGCCAAGTATATAGAATAACCCACTAGGTACAAGGTTCACTTGAATATTTGTTTAAACTTTGTAAATATGCAACTGTTATGATTGATGATGGAAAACGATATGGAAATGCATTATTGATCATGATAATGATGAATATGGTCTTTTTGTGAAAATTTAGATAGTTTTGGAGTGTTTTGTAACTTGTTATGCAATTTTATGACTTTTGGTCATAAATGAAAATTATGCGTCCCACTATGATCACCATTTGTAGATGCAAAAGCGAAACACCATAATAGATAACAAGATAGATTGAAATCAAAACTCAATATTGCACAAAAAGAGAAACTTTTATTAATATGAGGGAGCCTCAAATATCCAATGTTACAATAAAAAAATTGATTTCTTTGATGCAAATGTTTACAATAACTAGGGTTCTATGAAACCCTAGTGAACAATGCTAGTGGTGTCTTCAATCTTACTTTGATCCCAATAGGTATGAGTGGGCTTCGTGCTTATCCAATACTGGGCCACTCCAACTTAAACAGCTGCATAATGCTTATGTATCTTTCCAAACCTACACACATACAATAACAACAAAATATTAATAACAACTGTGAGGGCTCCACTACGTGAAACCCTCAGACATAAAACCACAAACCCTAGTTGTGTAATAAAAAAACACTGTATGTAGATATGAGAAGATTAAATAAATATGAAAATGAAATATTTACCTTCTTGCACTTGCCTTTTTATTATCTGTGATGGTTGTTGCAGGAAGTCAGTGCAACAATGCCTTAGCATCACCCAAGGGCTTTGCTAGTCTCCAACAGTAGGTTCTGAGATGCCCGCAGATGTGCAAAAGTAGTAGGAAATGCTCGTGGATGGTGGGGAGTTCCCAAAGGTGCTTGGTGATGGAATGAAATGCCTGGAGGTGCTCAACGGTGATAGGGAAAACCCAAATGTGTTCAGGAGCAGAGGTGAAGATCTACAAAAGTAGATCTGACTAAGAGAGAATGGGGGCGATGGATGTGAAAGTGAGGGTGAGCGAGGATGGATAGCGAGGATTATTGGATAGAATAATATTGATTAGGACCAAAGACTTCAAAATAAACTTAGGGGTTGAGCCATCAAAATGACTCCTATTAATAATCCACACTAGGGTATGTTAGGGTTTGAGAGACACGAATTGTGTGGCTCAGATTAAAACACATCGGAGGGTGGATATTAATTTTGGGTGTGTGGCATGGATTGATGTGGATGGATGGCTAGGATTAAGTTAAATTGGATGGCTGGAATTTATTTATATATACTATTTATATTTATTAAATATATATAATATAATATTAAAATATTAATATTAAACATATATTTAACAAATATGCCTAAATATATATAAATAAATAGGTAAAATGACAAGAAGACTTGGATGGATGACAAATATATATATATATATATATATATATATATATATATATATATATATATATATATATATATATATATATATATATATCACCCTTGGTCAATTACATTATAAAATTTGAATTTTTCCAAGGTAAAGATCAACACCATGATTGACTAAGTTATTTGCTACTATGTTTTCTTCTATACATATGTAGACATTTCCAAGATACTGCCTCTACCAACAATTAATGGACATAGAAAACATATTTTTGTAGATCCAACCATTGCATCAATTTTTCTTGATGACATTAATAATAATTTGTGAATCCCCCTCAATTGAAACACATATCCATCTTAATGGAAATCTTGATCCCTATGAGAATGATTTGGTGTCTACAAAATTGAATTTTCATATGATTTTGAGTCATTGAGGAGAATTTTGCTTTCATTGTTTTCAAAAACACCAACTCTACTAGGTTTACTTGTATTTCCTTTGGAAGCACCATCAAAATTAATTTTAATAAATCTATCTTCTAGAAATTTTTATTCTACCATAGATTGATTTTATGCGTGAGATTCAACACCTAACGAAAAGTGAAAGGTTTGAGAGAGCGTACGCCCTAGCGAACCTCGACCAACATTGTATGACCAAAAAGCTGAAGGGGCCTACGGTCGATCTCCGAAGAAGGCCAATTATTTAAGTCCTAGCTACCTACACCTATAAGGGAAAAGAGGAAGGGAAAATAGATAAAAGGAGGCCATAACCAGAACTCACAAGAATGGGCTATAGCTGCATCAAGACTCATGTAGGATAAGGAGACAAAACTGCTAAAAATACAAGCCTATACCTAATAGATCAATCATCCTCACCCTCGATTACCATTTATCGAGCTAATTGTAGGTGAATTATAGAACTTATGAATGAAATGCAATAAATATAGATAGAAAAATTAATAGCATATTCATTCAGCAAGCTTTAGCAGAAATAGACCAACAATATACAAACATACATTCGAGAGTTAATTTGGAGATCAAACAATAGTAAAATTGTATTGACAGAATGACAAATGCATTAAACATGAATTATAATAGCTAAAGAGCCACCCCTAGGATATCTAACATACTAGTATTTATAGAAATTTACAATAAATTTAAAAATAAGCATTAATGGTGCTAGGCAGGAAGGCACTGCTAAAGCTCGATTGGTACTATGTACTATGGGAGAATGGTGGTTGTCTGGAAGTGTTAGGTGCTTCTACACAAATTTAAGCCCTTGATCATTTTGACATTTCTATCGGGTCATAAATATTCATCTACTTTACCCCTTCCTTCAGACGGTGGTCCAGAGAAGATTACCTCTAGGATTGTATATTTGAATTACCATCTTTGCACCCACTGTCTCTTCGTACCTTGGTAGCTGAAATCATAACTGCTTTCCCTCGGGGACTCCCAATGTTCTCCTTTGATGGGTAGTACTTTTGGTATAGGATGGATAATTGAACTTATTCTCTTTCCTGTTAGTCTCCCAAATTTTTTCCTATCGTGAAATTGTTAAGAGGGTGGAGAATTAAGATTGATTCTTAGTTGCCACCTTCCAAAAACTCCACCCAGCCTGCCAGCCTAAGCATGGTAGGTATTTGGGCACAAACCATCCCATGCCTATTCCCAAAACTTTTTCCCTAGCTAGGATGAGCCTTTTGAGAGTTCTCATGAACAATGTCAGAGTCCCTTCTATCCGTTTGGGCTAGATAACAAATTAGAAGCAGGGACCAATGTACCAATATCCCATTTGGGATCTCATTCTTTTGCTTGGAGGCCAAGGCAAGGATTTAAGATAGTTTCACCCTCTTCATCATCCCAAAGTTCTACCCTCCTCCTAGGCGAGTATTTAAGATAGTTATACCTTGAGGCAGTTCCTGAGTTTTTGCCCAATCAATTCTTCATTCATCCTTAGAAAACCTTTGATTTCTGTGGTAAAATTTTGGAACTACTCTTTACTTGGATACCCCATATATTCAGCCCATATGTCATTTGTTGCCACCCACCAATGTTACCTGCTTTCATATTTTGCCCATCCACTAATACTTCAAAATTTATCCAATTTTTATGGATCATCATATTTGTAAAGAAGAGTGGGTGAAGGGGTGCAAAATCTCACTCACACTCCTGACGACTCACAGGGAATTTTCACTTGTGTAAAAGTTGAACCCAGAAAGCTACACCTTGAAACACTCATGAACAGAGAAGGAGGGGACAAAGAGGGCATAAACAAAACCAACCAACAAAGGCTACAAGACAAAGGAGGAAGATGGTCAAAGGTAAATGGAAAATAGGGCAAAACAGGGTGGAAGGGGAGAAAATAAGGGGAACCAAAAGCAAAAACAACAAACAAAACCAAGGAAAGAGAATAAGAGGGCACAAGGAAATAGAGGAAGACACAAGAAGCAATAGAGGTAAAGACACAGTTTATACTAACTAAGGGAGTTAGTATCAACAAACGCACATGGGGAAGAGAAGAAAGAAAAAAATGCAGAAAAGTAACAAGAACAAAAGGGAAGGTGATTCATGGGACACCCCCACAAATTGCACTCCCATAAACATATCCTACCAAATACCAAGGCCCATTCAAGAATAGTTAGAATACAAGGAGTATTTGGCAATCCTGATGCATCATTTATTTCTAATGCAATCAAACGAAAACTTCATTTGCTCATTACCACTCCTCCAAGGAATATTTAATTGTAACATCATTCTCAACTTCATCTTACACAACACATACTGCTATCACCTTTTGGGGTGCTATTTATAGGCTAGTTTTCCCATTCAATCAAGGAGTGGGTGCTGCTCTCCAAATATTTGGCTTGATGCAAGTGATTTGAGTGGATTCAGAGCTTGCCATTTTGTTTTGTAATCACATGATATCACACTTGTTATTAGCACATGCAATGGATATATTTTCTAGGGATTGCACAAAATTATGTTTTAATATGAGGCCTTGATACATTGGGCAATGGGGTCACAAAAACAAAATAAAAGAAACAAATGGACTACGAGGGAAAGCGCTTTGAAATCAATGCACTTTTTGGAATATCCTCTTGCATTTTCCATCCTGGGTCTCCTTAGTACAAGATGATGTTATTTATTGTGTGGCCATGTGCTTCCTGCATATTTATTTAGTTGCCAACTTATTTACACAAAACTACAACGTGATTGATACACTGTAACCAATAACTCACCTTAGAAATCATCTAGTGAATCTGTAATGGCTAGACCAAATCATATTGAACTTGAGGTATTCTTTGTAGTCCAACTAGCACTACCCTAGAATTTTCCAAGTTGTACTATATCCACAACTTGGTGAGCCATCATGCATACCAGTACTTATGCAATCAATGATCAATGTAGCAACAAATATTGTCATGTGGGAGCTCCTCTCGGGTACTGGTTCATATGGAAATAGACTCTAGTGTTGCCATTATTTGGGATCCACCTATTGTGCAATCCCTACCAAGTTATCCTCTGATGTCCATGAAAAAGTATGACAATAGGGCTTATTCAGTAATAACACTGCTACTGGTATCTCCTCAAAACCCATATTCTGATTGGCCATGCTTTCTAAAGCATGGCTTAGTTTCTTCTTAGCGTGCTCTTGGATACAAAAATAGTGAAAATATGTGTCCTTTTTGAAAGTGGGATTCACCATTTGGCCATCCTATTGATCCAGGTCCTTTGGGTGTTGGAGAAAAATGTAAGCAATGAGGTTGTCCATTGTGGGGGATGTGCTTGCATTTTCTCTATGCAAGTCCAGGAGAGAGTCTGCTCTTTGTGTTCCGCATAGTTTTGGCCTTGACTTTTGCACAACTTTTGATAGTAGCCATCAGGGGCATTGTGCAATCAAAAGGGGGGCATAAGCGATTGGAGAAAGAAATGGGAGAGCAAAATCTCTTGAAGGTATATTTCCTACTTGAAGCAGGATTCACTTAGCTTGCAAAGCTTCCTAAAATATTTGAGGGAATTTATTTTCCTCGGATTGATGCAGGAGGAGGATTATATATGAACTGAAGGCTTAAATATAATATAGGTAGACCTAAGCGGGAGATGATTGGTATTCAAGGGAAATCCTTTCCCAGCTCCTATTGAATCGAACATTGAAGTCCATGATGATCTTAAAAGGGGCCCTCTTGATGAATGATAAATGCATCAAGAGTTGGAAGGGATCCCTAGAGCCATCAAATGTGTCAATGAGAGATCCTGCCAAATCCACCAATGAGCAGATACTTTTCTACTCAAGTGATCGGTACCACAATAACACCTTCCCTTCAAGAGATGAGACCAGGAGCATGATCATGATATATTTAAGAGTAATGCCATGGAGGATCATCAAAGAAACAATATCTTCAAGGTTCTCCCAAGTAGTTTCTTCAATGCCATCATATCTTATCAGGGTATTTAACGCACTTTTATGAATCTCATGCCAACATTGGAGATTGAGTGGACTAGGATCATCCCATTAGGGATAGCATTGCTAAGCCATTATGGCACTGGTCTTCAGAATTTTTGGTTATTTATTTGGAGTTGGAGTCACCAATGAGCATGATTTCTTCACCAATGATGTCAATACTGCTCATAAAATTTTGAGTCCTTTGAGATGTTCAATTATTTCAAAATATTGAAGAGGCAACTGATCTCAGAGTTTGGATCTTTTTTCTTAGAGGAGTTGCTAAATTATTTGACCAAATTGGGGTAAACTAGAGCATCACCAAACTCTGATTTTATTGAATAATGAAGAATTTTTGAGTTCCCCAATAGATTCACCAAAAAATGTAGGTGAAAGATTCAACACCTAATGAAAAGAGGAAGGTTTGAGAGTATGCACACCCTAGCAAACCTCAACCAACATTGAATGATTGTAGAGCTGAAGGGGCCTGTGATTGATCTCTAGAGAAGATCGTTTTCTTAAGTTCTAGCTACCTATGCATGGAAGGGAAAATGAGAAGGGGAAAGAGATAAAAGGAGGCCGTATCTAGAACTCACAAGGATGGGTTATAGCCACATCAATACATGTACATGATAAGGAGATGTCGTTGCTAAAAATACAAGCCTACACCTAAAAGATCAACCAACCTTACCCTCAATTACCATTTATCGTGCTAACTGTAGGTGAATACCAAAAATTATGAATGAAATGCAAGAAATATAGATAGTAAAATTAATTACATATTCATTCAACAAGATTTAGCAAAAATAGACCCACAATATACAAATATACATTCAAGAGTTAATTTGGAGACCAAATAGTAGTAAAATTGTATTAACATAATTTCAAATGCCTTACACATGAATTGTAATAGCTAAAGAGCCACCCTTGGGATATCTAACATTCTAGTATTTATATAAATTTACAATAAATTAGAAAAAAAAAATTAATGGTGCTAGGTAGGAAGGCACTACTGAAGCTCGACTAGTACTGTGTACTATGGAAGAATGACAATTGTTCAAAATAGTTAGTTGCTTCTACACAAATTTGAGCCCTTGATAATTCTGACATTTTTTTCAGGTCAAAAATCTTCATCTAATTTACCCCTTCATTCAATCAGTGGGCTAGAGTAGATTGCCTTTGGGGTTGTGTATTTGAATTACCACCTTCGTGCCCACTATCTCTCTGTACCTTGGCAGTTGCAATCATTAATGCTCTACCTAGGGGATTCCCAATATTCTCCTTTGATGGGTGGTAATTTTGGTATGGGACAGATGATTGGGATCATTCTATTTCCTGTCAGCCTCCCAAATTTTTACCCATCACGACATTGTCAAGAGGGCGGGGAATCAGGATTGATTCTTAGTTGCTGCCTTCCCAAAACTTGACCAACCTACCAACATAAGTAGGGCAAGTATTTGGGCACAAAAAATCCCATGCCTATTACTATAACTTTTGCCCTAGCTAGGATGGGCCTTTTGAGAGGTCTCATGAACAATATCGGAGTCCCTTCTATCTACTTGGGCAGGATAAAAATTTGGGAGCAGGGACTAATGTACCATTATCCCATTCTCTCATCCATCTATTGGATGGAGATTTAAGATCTCATTCTTCCACTCGAAGGCCAGGGCAAGGATTTAAAATACTTCCACCCTTTTCACCATCCCAAAGTTTTACCCTCCTCCTGAGCGGGGATTTAAGATAGTTCTACCCTAAGGCAATTTCTAGGTTTTCACTCGATAAATTCTTTGCTTGTCCTTAGAAATTTTTTTATTTATGTGGTGAAATTTTGGAACTACTATTTACTCAGCTACTCCCAGATATTCTACCATTCTGTCATTTGTTTCTGCCTACCAGTGTTACTTGCCTTCATCTTTCGCTCATCCACTAATGCTTCAAAATTTGGCCAATTTTTATAGATCATCATATTTTTAAAGAAGAGTCGGTGAAGGGGTGCAAAATTTCACCCACATTGATGTAGATCCTTTGTATTAACTTTATTTTTATTTTTTGGGGATAAAAAAGGGTTGTACTCATGTCTTCCACCCTTAAAAAATCATAACTCTCTCCTTTAGATCTTAAGAGTTTACAAATAGATTCAATTCTCATCTCAATTGAGTTTCTATAGCTAGATACCTACATATTTTTTCATAAAAAGTCTAAATTTTTGATATTCATTTTCTAGATCTTCTTCAAATTTATTTGTAAATACAAATAGTCAACATACTTCTTGAAATTTTTCTATAGTAAAACAAAAAAGTTTTAAAGTTAAAAATCCGTTTGGAGTGAAAATTATTTGAGTCATTTTTCTATATATATAAACCAGAAAAATATCATTCCATTGTTGCCTCTTTGTCCTAAAATACTATGAGTCCCTTTTACATATATATAAACTAGAAAAATTTAACATCCCCTCCCTTCATAATATATAGTGAGTCACTTTTGCACATATATAAACTATTTTTTTTAAAACCATTTAAACATTTGACTTGCAAAATCATGAGTCACTTTTACATATACATGTATTACAAAAATAAGATTCCTAAAAAGACTATTAGAGTGAAAATCTATTGAATCACTTTTCCATATATATGAACCATAAAAATAACATTCCTTGCTCATAAAGAGGAATATAAAATTGAGTCATTGAAGAATTAAAGCAACCTTTACAACACCAAAATTCCATCTCTACTATCGATGGACTACATCTTAGTAGAGTAATATTTCCAAAACTAGTTCACATTATCATAGTCTATTGTACGAGATCTTGACTATTAGTTTATTTCTAAAGCATAAGTGCAACCATAAGAACTATAATAAATAGTTGAGCAATCTCAAAAAGTTGAAAGTTCCAATCCATACTCTATCCCATAATCCAAACGATAACCAACAACTTATTAATCCATTCATCCATGATGTCCATATGATGTCATCTTCTTTTGCTTCAATAGACAAAACTTCTAATCGCTTTATAAAATCATAGTTCTCTTTACCAAATCTGAACTATTAGTTTCTTCAAATGCATTGATCTATAAATGGAATCCATGAAATATTTTGTAGTCCTCTAGAACATTATTTTGAATTTGCTCCTTTCACATTTTTCTTTTCAACTTTAGCTAAAATTACTTCCTCTAACCATGGAAAAGAGAATTTAACTTCATGATCCTCTATTAAAATCCCTCTATTGGCTAGCCTATCTACACATATATTTACTTCCCTTAACATATTTGTAAACCTGATTTCTTCATACTTTGTAGCAACATCTTGTATTTCCACAATGTTCTCTTGTATGTTCCATGGAGCGTCTCCTTTCCTCAAAATTGCATTTATTACTATTAATGGTTCACATTTCATATATACTCTATTCCATTTTATTTGTCTACATATTTGTAATCCTTCCAAAGCCACCCAAGCTTCAAATTCATTTTTTTTGTCTTAAATCCACTACTAAAAGCATAATGTGAACATAAGGAATGTGTCTCATAAAATTTTGAAGACTCTCTTGAAGTACCATGCATCATTTAGGAGAAAAATATTGGTAAAGAAAATGCAGTTTTAGAAGTTAATACCTCTGCCATTAATAAGGAAATACCATAAAATGATTAGGACAAGTTAAAAGCTTTTGTAATAGAGCAAGGAGAGGATAAATCTGATGAAAAATAAAATTATGAAAGAATATTGAAGAATAGAATAATAAGACCTACTCTTGATATAGGCAAGGCAAAAAGAGGAAAAACCTAAAATTATCAAGCAAGATCCAAGGAAGCAAGAGCAAACATAGAGAGGAACACAAAATAAGTTGGTTGAGTTTCTCTTTACCAAACAACAAAACAATATTGGTAATATGCAGGCGGGGCCAAAAGCCCCTAATGAGACATGATTATCATCTCATGGAATATAAGGGGTGATAATACCACCTCAAAGCAGAAGTGTATTAGGATTTTATGTTTAAGTCATAAGCTTGATATTCTTTGTATCCAAGAAACTAAAATGACAAAAGAAGAAGTTTCAAAAAATATGAAAACAAAATGGGTAAGATGTGAATGAGATGCTATGGATTCTAAAGGAGTGGTAGGGGGAATTCTAACTTGTTGGAATCCTTCTAGAACCTCCTATGTAACCATTCATAAAACTAGGTATTGGTTAGCCTCTTTAGTCACTTGGTACTTTGTAGATATTTGTTTCATCATTATCAATATCTATGGACCTACAAATCATTCAGGTAGATTAGAAGTCTGGAGTGGATTTGAAGCCTTTATAAGAAGTAAATACCCAAAAACCTGATTCATGATCATTGGAGATTTTAATGCCATAACCAAGTTGGATGAAAATTTTGGGGGAATTAGGAAATTAACCCAAAGTATGAAATATTTCTCAGCTTTTATTCAAAATAATAATCTATGGAAGGTTGAGTTTGAAGAAGACAACTATACTTGGACCAACAACAGGAGAGGCCAAAACCTAATAGCAAAAAAATAGACAGATGCATACTCTCTAATCATTGGCTAGATGAAGGAACTTGTGCTAAAATTAATACCTTAACAAGGATTGGTTTAGATCATTGGTCAATAAGAGTTAAAATGGTGGTTAGTGAATTCGAAAAAATATCATATTTTAAATATGAGCAGACGTGGGAAGACCATCCTCAATTTGTTGATATGATAGCTCAAACGTGTAATTATTTAGGTAATGGTGGGTTGTATGCTATTACAAATAAAATTAAATCTATGACATCTAGATTAAAAGAATGGAACAAGAACACTTTTTGAAATTTTTTTGAGAAGAAAGAACTAAAACTAAAGATAAACTTTAAAAATTCTAAAAAGGTGATTGTAATAATCCTAGCTTAGAGGAAAGGGAGTTGCTTAGTGAATATCATAATATTTTGATTAAGGAAGATAAATTCTAGAGATTAAAATCGAGATAGACTTGGTTAAAATAAGGAGATAAAAATACAAATTTCTTTCATAGGTTAGCTATAGTACAAAGATCAACATCCATAATTAGTAGAATTAAATCAATAGAAGGGGTTTGGATTGAAGACTCGAGAGAAATTAGAAAAGAGGTAAATTCTTTTTGTCATAATATTATAGGATCAAAGGAGACTACAGTTCTTAATGATAAACTTCTTCAAGATGTTCCTTCAGATATAACGAATGAAGATAATAGAAAACTGACGAAGCCTATTGCTCTAGAATAAGTTTATTTAGCTCTTTTCTATTTTAATAAGGATAAATCCCCAGGTCCAAATGGGCTCTTTGCAAATTTTTACCAACATAATTAGGATATGGTGAAGGATTCTTTATTGGTGGTAGTGGAACAGTCTAGGGTAAAATAATATATAACTTAAAAAATAAATGCAACATATCTTACCCTAATTCCAAAAAAGAAGGATATTGAATTGTTTGATTCTTTTAGACCTATAATCCTATGTAATATGACATAAGATATTCTCTAAAGTGATGGCGATTCAATTAAGGCCATTTTCAGAAAAAATTATTTTTGAAGGGCAACGAGGATATGTGAAAGGGAGACAAATTTTGGACATTATCATAGTAGCTCATGAAGTTATACATTCAAAAACTTCAAGAAAAGAGAAAACAATGATCTTAAAACTTGATATGAGTAAAGCCTATGATAGGGTTAAATGGGATTTTATTTTTGTAGTTTTAGAAAAGTTTAGATTCAAGAAGAAATGGGTTAGATGGATTAAAGCTTATATCTCTACAGTTTCTTATTCAGTGTTGGTCAATGGGTTAGTAACATAATCTTTTAAAACCAAGAGATTCCTTAGACAAGGAGATCCTCTATCTTATTATTTGTTCATTATTAAGGTAGAGGCTTTGAGTAAGAACTTAAATAAGGCTTATAAATATGGGTTTATAAGTGGACTTAAGGTTAGTAATAACATCGACAACATCACCCATCAACAATTTCTAGATGATAAAACCCTTTTTGGAAGGGCAAGGATAAATGAGGCCAAAGCTTTGAATATGTTTTTAAAGGAATACGAAAGAGCATCAGGGCAAAAAGTTAATAGGACAAAATATAAAATTTACTTCCTTAACACTCCTAATATCAAAGCAAGAATATAAAGATTGCTTCAAATGGAGGAGGCAAATTTACCAACAACTTATCTAGGGATGCATTTATTTGAGGGGAGAATGAGGATTGAATTATGGAATCCTATTATTAGTAAAGTTTAGAATAAACTTTCAACTTGGAAAGGTAGATGGTTATCGTTAGCAAGAGGAGTGCAATTAATTAAGTTAGTCTTACATGCCATTCCAACATATTATATGTTATTGTATTCTATGCCAAAATCAATTGAAAAAGTTTAATATATATTTGTGATTCTTTTATGGCCAGGTTTACATGATAAAAGAAAATTTGCTTTGGTGAAATGGAGCAAGGTGTGTGATGATAAAACTAGAGGAGGTCTTGGTTTAAGAGTTCTTACAGATTCAAACTTAGCTCTTAGGGGAAAAGTAATATGGATATTGTACAAAGAGAGTCAAATAAAATGGGAAAGAATTCTTCTAAGTAAGTATGTTGATACCAATGATCCAAGTTTAATATTTATTGCTTTCTCTGTACCAAATGGTTCCGTTATTTGGAATGGTTTAAAAAAATCTATTGATCTTATGATTAAAGGTTTAATATGGGTGGTGGGAACTAGAGAAAAATTCCTATTTGGATGGATACTTGGTGTGATAAAAAACCACTCAATTTGGATCTAATTTTGAAATCTTGGACTAGATTGCTTGAAGACAAATATGGTGATAGGGTTTCAAAAATTTTGTACAAGGATAAGGAAGGAAGATACAAATGGAAAGATGATTTTTTTACAAGTATACAAGACATTGATTCTAGGAGGAAATTGAGTAGAAAGATAACAATTGTGATTATTTTGAGGTGAGCCAAGGATAAATTGATTTGGGAGTTGAATAGCTTAGGAGAATACACAACAAGAAGTGGATATAATGTACAACACCAATAAAATAATATCACTAGAATATGGAGAGATATTTGGGATAGCCCAAGCATTCCTAAAGTCAAAATGTTTGTTTGGCTAGTAGGTCATAGAAGAATTTTATCTTGGGATAACCTTATGAAAAGGGGTTTTCATGGCCCCTCTCAATGTGTTTTTTGTAAAAAGGAGGAGAGTATAGACCATCTCTTGGGACATTGCTCAATAGTTTAGAATCTATGGCAATGGATTCTTAATATGTTTGGCATTTGTATGGTGATGAATAGCAGAATTGAAGATTTGGTTAAAGCAATGGCAAAGCACTTATAAAAGTGAGGCTTTACAAACAATATGAGATATATAAAAAGATACAATAATTTGGATTGTATGGCTAGAAAGGAATAGAAGAATATTTAAAGGAAAGAAAATTAGTTTAGAAGTAATGAAAAGGAAGATATGTTTAGCCATAGAGGAGTCTAAACCAACCATATAAACTCACCCAATCCCTAATCTAGAATCAAAGAGACTTGATACATGGAGTCAAGTCATTAAATGGAATTATGATGTTGGGTACAAGAGAAGTAAAAATAAGAAAAATAATATAAAGTGCAAACCACCAGATGTGGAGTGGGTTAAATTGAATTTTGATGGAGCATCTAAAGGAAATCAAGGACCAATAGGAGGAGGAGGAATAATTAGAAATAATAGAGGAGATATTTTTTCTTATTATGGTTTCAATAGTGTATTTAAGACAAATAATTAAGCTGGAGCTTGGGCAGGTTTATAAGGGTTAAAATAATACCAAAAAATGAAATGGAAGAGAGTATGGATGGAAGGTGATTATCTCATGGTAATAAATACAATTTTGAGGAAAGCAAAGGCTCCATGGAACATACAAGAGATAATTGTGGAAATTTAATATCTTGCTAAAGAGTTTGAAGAAATTAGGTTTACACATACATTAAGGGAAGGAAACATATGTGCATATAGGCTAAGCCAATAGAGGGGTTTTTATTTAGGATCGTGAAGTTAAATTCTCCTTTCCATGGTTAGAGGAAGTAGTAAGTTTAGTTGAAGCTAAAAAGAAAATGTTGATTACATGAATCAATTAATGATGAAGATTTACTTTAATATTTTCCATTGGTAATATATGCTTTATTTTGTAACAATTATGTGTTTTTATATAGACTATTTATTATAATTTTTGTGGTTGCACTTGTGTTTTAGGAAGGAAACTACCAATCCAGATTTGGTAAAGCGGACTATGATAGTGTGATGTTTTGGAAATATTACTCTACTAAGATGCAAGGCATAGATAGTAGAGGTGAAGTTTTGGTATTGTGAAGGCTTCTATAGGAAAATGTCAAGAAGGATTCTAAATTTTGGAATATTTGTATTCACACAAAAAATTGAAAAGATCCAAAAAATGAAAATCTAGAATTCATATATTTTATATAAAATGATGTAGGTTTCTAGCTATAGCATCTCAATTAAGATGAGAAGTGTATCTATTTGTAAAATCTCAAGCTCTAAAGAAGAGAGTTGTAATTTGTCAAGGGTGGGGGATCTAAGTACAATACCTTATTATCCATCAAAAAAACAATATATCACCCTTGGTCAATTACTTTCTAAAATTTGAATCTTGCCAAGGTAAAGATCAACATAATGGTTGGTTAAGTTATTTGCTACTATGTTTTCTTCTATATGTATGTAGAAATTTCCAAGAAACTACCTCTACCAAAAATTAATGGACATAGAAAATCATATTGTTGTAGATCCAACCCTCTCATCCATTTTTCTTGATGATATTAATAATAATTTGTGAATCTCCCCCAATTGAAACACATCTCCATCTCAATGAAAATTTTGATCCCTGTGAGAATGATTGATATCTACAAAATTGTTAGTTGAAGTTTTATATGATTTTGAGTCATTGAGGAGAATTTTGCTTTTATTGTTCCCAAAAAAACCAAATCTACTAGGTTTACTTGTATTTCCTTTCGAAGCACCATCAAAATTAATTTTAACAAATCTATCTTCTAGAAATTCTTATTCTACCATAGATTGATGTAGATCCTTTGTATTAACTCCATTTTCATTTTTTGGAGAGAAAAAAGGGTTGTAATCATGTCTCCCAACCTTAAAAAATCATAACTCTCTCCTTTAGAGCTTGAGAGTTTACAAATATATTCAATTCTCATCTCAATTAAGTTGCTATAGCTATATACCTACATATTTTTTCATAAAAAGTCTAGATTCTTGATATTCATTTTCTGGATCTTCTTCAATTTTCTTTGTAAATACAAATATTCAACATCCTTCTTGACATTTTTATATAGTGAAACAAAAAAGTTTTAAAATAAAAAATCCCTTTGAAGTGAAAATTATTTGAGTCAATTTTCCATATATATAAACCAGAAAAATAACATTCCATTATTGGCTCTTCGTACTAAAATCCTATGAGTCGCTTTTACATATATATATAAAATAGATAAATTCAACATCCCCTCCCTTCATAAAATATGTCGAGTCACCTTTACACATATATAAACCAAAGTTTCTTAAACCCATTTAAACATTTGACTTGCAAAATCATGAGTCACTTTTACATATACATGTATTAGAAAAATAACATTCCTAAAAAGACTATTAGAGTGAAAATATATTGAATCACTATTCCATGTTTATGAACCATAAAAATAACATTCCTTGCTCATAAAGAGGAATATAAAATCGAGTCATTGAAGAATTAAAGCAACCTTTACAAAACCAAAATTCCATCTCTACTATCTATGGACTACATCTTAGTAGAGTAATATTTCCAAAACTAGTTCATATTATCATAGTCTATTGTACGAGATATAGACTATTGGTTTCTTTATAAAGCATAAGTGCAACCATAAGAACTATAATAAATAGTTGAGCAATCTCAAAAAATTGAAAGTTCCAATCCATACTCTGTCCCATAATCCAACCAATAACCAACAACTCAATTAATCCATTCATCCACGATATCCATTTGATGTCATATTATTTTGTTTCAACAGACAAAACTTCAACTCACTTCATAAAATCATTGTTCAATTTACAAAATCTGGACTATTAGTTTCTTCAAATGCAATTATATATAAATGGAATCCATGAAACATGTTGTAGTCCTCTTGAACATTATTTTGAATTTGCTCCTTTCACACTTTTATTTTCAACTTTAGCTAAACTTACTTCCTCTAACCATGGAAAAGATAATTTAACTTCATGATCCTCTATTAAAATCCCTCTATTGGCTAGCCTATCTACACATTTATTTCCTTCCCTTAACATATGTGTAAACCTGATTTCTTCAAACTTTGTAGCAAGGTATTGTATTTCCACAATGATCTCTTGTATGTTCCATGGAGCCTTTCCTTTCCTAAAAATTGCATTTATTACTATTAATAAATCACCTTCCATATATACTTTATTCCATTTCATTTGTCTACATATTTTTAATGCTTCCAAAGCCACCCAAGATTCAACTTTATTTTTTGTCTTAAATCCACTACTAAAAGCATAATGTGAACATAAGGAATGCGTCTCATAAAATTTTGAAGACTCTCTTGAAGTACCATGCATCATTTAGGAGAAAAATATTGGTAAAGAAAATTTTGTTTTAGAAGTTAATACCTCTGCCATTAATAAGGAAATACCATAAAATGAGCAGGACAAGTTAAAAGATTCTGTAATAGAGCCAAGAGAGGATAAATCTGATGAAAAATAAAATTATGAAATAATATTGAAGAATAGAATAATAAGACCTAATCTTGATATAGACAAGGAAAAAAGAGGAAAAACCTCAAATTATCAAGCAATATCCAAGGAAGCAAGATAAAACATAGAGAAAGGAAGACAAACTAAGTTCATTGAGCTTCTCTTTACCAAACAATAAAACAATATTGGTAATATGCAGGTGGGGCCAAAAGCCCCTAATGAGACATGATTATCATCTCATGGAATATAAGGGGTGCTAATACCCCCTCAAAGTAGAAGTGTATTAGGATTCTATGTTTAAGTAATAATCTTGATATTATTTGTATCCAACAAACTAAACTAACAAAAGAAGTTTCAAAAACTATGAAAGAAAAATGGGAAAGATGTGAATGAGATGCAGTGGATTCTGAAGGAGCTATAGGGGGAATTCTAACTTGTTGGAATCCTTCTAGAACCTCTTGTGTAACCATTCATAAAACTAGGTATTGGTTAGCCTCTTTAGTCACTTGCTACTTTGTAGATATTTGTTTCATCCTTATCAATATCTATGGACCTACAACTCAGTTAGGTAGATTAGAATTCTAAAGTGGGATTGAAGCATTTATGAGAAGTAAAGACCAAGAAACCTGATTCATGATCATAGGAGATTTTAATTCCATAACCAAGTTGGATGAAAATCTTATGGAAATTAGAAAATCAACCCAAATTATGAAAGATTTCGTAGCTTTTATTCAAAAAAATAATCTATGGGAGGTTGAGTTTGAAGAAGATAACTATACTTGGACCAACAACAGGAGAAGATATAACCTAATAGCAAAAAAAATAGATAGATGCATACTCTTAGATCATTGTCAAGATGAAGAAACTTGTGGTAAAATTAATACCTTAACAAGGATTGGTTCAGATCATTGGTCAATAAGAGTTAAAATAGTGGTTAGTGAATTCAGAAAAAGATCTTATTTTAAATATGAGCAAATGTGGGAAGGCCATCCACAATTTGTTGATATGATAGCTCAAACATGGAATTATTTAGGTAATGGTGGGTTGTATGTTATTCTAAATCAAATTAAATCTATGATATCTATATTAAAAGAATGGAACAAGAACACTTTTGGAAATATTTTTGAGAAGAAAGAACTAAAATTAAATATAAAATTTATAATTTTTAAAAGGATGATCATAATAATCCAAGCTCAAAGGAAAGGGAGTTGCTTAGTGAATATCATAATATTTTGAATAAGGAAGATAAATTCTGGATATTAAAATCAAGATAGACTTGGTTAAAATAAGTAGATAAAAATACAAAGTTTTTTCATAGGATGGCTATAGTATAGAGATCAACATCCATAATTAGTAGAATTAAATCAATAGAAGGGGTTTGGATTGAAGACCTGAGTGATATTAGAAAAGAGGTAAAACCTTTTTATCATAATATTCTAGGATCAAAGGAGATTGAAGTTCTTAATGATAAACTTCTTCAATATGTTCCTTCAGTTATAATGAATGAAGACAATAGGAAACTGATGGAGCCTATTACTCTAGAAGAAGTTTATTTAGCTCTTTTCTCTTTTAATAAGGATAAATCCCTAGGTCCAAATGGGTTCTCTACAACTTTTTACCAACATAATTAGGATATAGTGAAGGATTCTTTATTGGTGGTAGTGGAACAGTCTAGGGTAAAATAATATATACCTTAGAAAATAAATGCAACATATCTTACCCTAATTCCAAAAAAGAAGGATGTTAAATTGTTTGATTCTTTTAAACCTATAAGCCTATGTAATATGACATATAAGATTATCTCTAAAGTTATGGCAATTCAATTAAGGCCATTGTTAGACAAAATTATTTCAGAAGGGCAAGGAGAATTTGTGAAAGGGAGACAAATTTTGGACAGGATCATAGTAGCTCATGAAGTTATACATTCAAAAACTACAAGAAAAGAGAAAGCAATGATCTTAAAACTTGATATGAGTAAAGCCTATGATAGGGTTAAATAAACTGGGCAAGTAAGTATGTTGATCCTAATGACCCAAGTTTTTTATTTACTGCTTTCTCTCTACCAAATGGTTATGCTCTTTGGAATGGTTTAAAAAAATCTATTGATATTATGATTAAAGGTTTAATATGGGTGGTGGGAACTATAGAAAATTTCCTATTTGGATGGATACTTGGTGTGATAAAAAAACCACTCAGTTTGGATCTACTTTTGAAACCTTGGATGAGATTGCTTCAAGACAAATATGGTGATAGGGTTTTAAAATTCTGTACAAGGATAAGGAAGGAAGATACAAATGGAAACATGATTTTTATACAAGTATACAAGACATTGATGCTAGGAGGCAATTGAGTAGAAATATAAAAACTATGATTATTCCGAGGGGAGACAAGGATAAATTGATTTGGGAGTTGAATAGCTCAAGAGAATACATAATAAGAAGTGGATATAATGTACAACACCAATAAAATAAAATCACTAGAATATGTAGAGATATTTGGGATAGCCCAAGCATTCCTAAAGTCAAAATGTTTGTTTGTCTAGTAGGTCATAGAAGAATTTTATCCTGGGATAACCTTATGAAAAGGGGTTTTCATGGCCTCTCTAAATGTGTTTTTTGTAAAAAGGAGGAGGAGAGTATAGACCATATCTTGGAACATTGCTCAATAGTTTAGAATCTATGGCAATGGATTCTTAATATGTTTGGTAAATGTATGGTGATGAATAGTAGAATTGAAGATTGGTTAAAGCAATGGTAAAGTACTTATAAAAGTGAGTCTTTACAAAAAATATGAGATATATCAAAAGATACAATACTTTGGATTGTATGGCTATAAAGGAATAGAAGAATATTTAAAGGAAATAAAATTAGTTTAGAGGTAATAAAAAGGAAGATATGTTTAGCCATAGAGGAGTCTAAACCAACCCTATCAACTCACCCAGTCCCTAATCTAGAAGCAAAGAGCCTTGCTAGATGGAGTCAAGTCATTAAATGGAATTATGATATTGGGTATAAGAGAAACAAAATGAAAGCAATGAACATAAAGTGGAAACCACCAGATGTAGAGTGGGTTAAATTGAATTTTGATGGAGCATTTAAAGAAAATCAAGGAAAAATAGGAGGAGGAATAATTAGAAATAATAAAGGAGATATTATTTAATTATGCTTTCAATAGTGGATTTAAGACAATTAATGAATCTAAATCTTGAGCAACTTTAGAAGGGTTAATATAATGCAAAAAAAATAAATGGAAGAGTATGGATGGAAGGTGATTCTCTCATGGTAATAAATACAATTTTGAGGAAAGCAAAGGCTCCATATAACTGTTGGCATTTTTGCCACATTGTTTTTGTTGCTGTTCATGGAAAATAATACATGAATTGTAGAGATACTCACTCCTCTGTTTGTCCCTCTAAGCACCTTGAAAGGGATAATACATGAAATACAACAATCTCTACAAGTTTTGTGCTAAAGCAAAGTGAAAAATGTCGTGATATCGCGACCTGTCACGTTTTTGCGACGTCCGATGCAGAAAATAGCTAAGCATAGCAAATGTCGCGATATCATGACATGTCGCATTTTCGTGACCTGTCATGTTTTCACGCTAGAAAACAACAAAGGAAGTAGTAACAACAAAGTTGTTGCGACATCGCGACATGTCACATTTTTGTGACTTGTTGCAGTGAGGGAGCAGTAAAGGCAAAATTGTCGCGATTTTGCGACATGTCGCATTTTCGTGACTTGCAGTGGCAACAAAGCAAAGTGATAGGAAAATGTTGTGATATCATGACATATAGCAGCAACAGTGAGCGCCAAAGAAAAATGTCGTGATATCACGACAGGAAAGCGAGGATGGAGCAAGATGGTACGGAATGTCGCGATATCGCGACATGTTGAATTTTCACGATAGAATGCGGCAACAAAGGAGAAGACAAAAAATTGTCGCGATATCATGACATGTCGCATTTTTGCGGGGAGATAGCTGAAAGGAACAAAACAGGTGAAAATTGTCATGATTTTGTGAAATTTTTGGAAACAAAGCCAGGCAGGAGAAAATTGTCACGATTTCGTGACTTGTCGCGTTTTCGCGGTGATAAAGCTGAAAGGACAGCGCCAAGAGAAAGATGTCGCGATTTTGTGACATGTTACATTTTCATGACAAGGAGTAGCAAAAAAGCCAAACAGAGGAGAATGTCATAATTTTGTGACATGTCATGGAGACAAAACAAAATGAAGGCAGATTGTCGTGATTTCGTGACCTGTCACATTTTCACGACAAGGAGCAGCGAAGGAGCCAAGCAAGAGAAAGATGTCACGATTTCGTGACTTGTCACGTTTTCATGGAAGTGAACAAAAAGGAGGCCAAGCGAGTGGAGGATGTCATGATTTTGTGACATGTCACATTTTCACGACTGGCAGCAACAGGAGAAAGCAGTAAGGGAAAAATGTCACATTTTTGCGACTTGTCACATTTTCGTGACAGAAGCGACAACAAAGGACAAATAAAGTTTTGTTTGAATTTTTCTTCATATTGCATAGGAGAACGTGGATCAAAAAAAGTAATGTTTTAAAAGATCTCCAAATAATTTTGAGATCGAGGTCTAAGAGGCTCCAAGATTAAATGTTTTGCTGTTTACCCATGTGTGCAAGATGGGAGAACATGTTAAATCATGTAGTTTTCGATGCCACCAAAATTAAAGATGCCTCTGTATTAAAATCTCTTGTTCCTTATCTCCTACAACTTCAAGCATGCCCCGAGAATAGTTATTTAATGAAGAAATATGGTCCCTTGTTTTTGTTTGATTTTCAAACTTGATCCATAAAAGTAGGGAATGTGATTTCTTCGAGGCATTGTTTCTATTTTCAAGTGCATATTTTGTGGATCACCTCTTCAAAATTTGTTTTATGTTTTAAATGCTACGATGCGAAAGGGAGAGGGAAGACCTCTATAAATACTAATGTACATCTCAAGAAAAAAGAGAACCTTTTTGCAAAAATTGAAGTAGAAATCCTAAGTGCATTTTGCTCTGTTCTTAGAGTCTTTTGAGTTGGTGATCCAAACTGTTGTTCATGTGATGATTTCTGTGTGATTCACTTCTGCTTAGTCTAGTGTTAAAATATGAGTTGAATTCTACTGTTCTGAATTTGGCTATGTTTTCATTTGAACATTTGAAGTATAATTGAAGGCAAAATTATGGTCAATTTTTGATCCAATTTTTGTATGTGCATTCTAAGAATCAGTTGCTGCTTATCTTAGGGATTTAGTTTGAAGTTATTTGCTATCTGAGGTTATTCTCCCTATCGACTATCGGCTTCGGCCATATTTCCATATCTTTCTATTATTTCTAACCCTTACCTTGAAATCAGTTTAAGATTAGTTTGGGAGCCAGCCCTCTCTGGAGATTGGCCTGGGAGACTTCTCTTTCTCTCGGCCTTTCAATGTTGGCCGAGTCTAGGGCACATTTTATATGACTAGGCGAATTCGTGACCAATAATAACATACAAGAGATAATTGTAGAAATTCAATATCTTGCTAAAGAGTTTATAGAAATTGTTGCGGGCCAACAAGGTTAACTCTTTTCCTACTTTTGTCACATGCCCGTGCATTTAATTTATCAACCCAGGGAGCTTCGTAAACTTGCGAAGGGTCTGGAACGAGATTGCTTACAATACCACTTGAGATGAGTCCTGCTAATTCTACTATTGGGGGGTGTTTTCAAAATGGTTGTCAATCACTCATGCACTCCTCAATAATTTACGTAAGAAGAAAATAATTAAATCTACGAAAATAAAACATTCACACATTCCTGAAAATGAATCTACTGCAAATACTGGAAATAGCAATGCGGTAAACGATCCTATAAAAGCAATAAACTAATCTAGAAAACACAAGAAAAGTGGGGAAGAAATACTGGCTTGGAGTGGGCCCAGGCTCCAACAGCTTCCTCCCAGCTGAACACGCGCTTAGAACTCTTAGAACTGTAATATATTTATCAAAGTGTTACAATATCTATCTCTTCTATCTGTCTCTATAACTCTATATAAATCTATATCAATCTATATATCTCAGAGCGGTCTACGTGTGTTTATATAACACACCCGCAGAACTTCTATTACAAAGAAGTTACAACAGTCGATTCATCCCAGACTAAATTAAGACAGTCTGGTGAATGCAATCGACGTCTGCTTAAAATTGGCATTTGGTTCTAACGGCGGCGTGTTCGCTGATTGGTTCGTGCTTCGCCTGGCATTGGTAAGATGCTTTCATACATTGGTGCGATCTCCAATTTAGCTCTACATGACGTAGAGTTGAAACTGCACCAGCCGCTGTTGTCCACGTCGTGCAAATCTGGTCAACGGGCGAAGAACAGAGGCGCCTTCCCTATGAGGAAGGCGCCTAAGTATATCGGGTGCCTTCCCTATACGGAAGGTGTCTTACTGCCGTTGGCGCCTTCCTGGAAGAGGAAGGCGCTTACCTTCTGTTGGCGCCTTCCTGTGAGAGGAAGGCGCTTGCTTTCTGTTGGCGCCTTCCTGTGAGAGGAAGGCGCTTGCCTTCTAGTGGCGCCTTCCTTATGGGAGGAAGGCGCTCGCCTTCTCGTCGGTGCCTTCCTTATGAGAGGAAGGCGCTTCCTTCCCTTTGGTGCCTTCCTGGAGGAGGAAGGCGCTTGTCTTTCCTTGGCGCCTTCCTGGAAGAGGAAGGTGCCTACTTACTCTTGGCGCCTTCCTGGAAGAGGAAGGCGCCTACGTTCTCTTGGTGCCTTCCTGGAAGAGGAAGGCGCCTATGTTCTCTGCATTGATCCCCAAAGAAACAAAGTGCCAGGTCCATCAAAAAGACCTCGACTGATCCAAATCTAACTAAACCAACTGCAATTCCACAAAACACACTGAAAACACACAAATTAGGTAACACGCATAATTTCATCAAATAATTACATAATCATTCATAAATATATGCAATCCTTATTATATAGCCGCATAATAATCAAGAAATGATGTACAAAATATGAGCATTTCTGATGCTCATCATCCCCCCATGCTTAACATATGCCACGCCCTCGTGGCATCAAAACTATAGGTAGTCTTGCTGACCCCTTATCGTCGTCGTCTCTTGGTGGATCCGGCTGTACCTACGGCCCGTGTCTGCCTCCTCTACATGGGTGCGGCTGTAGGCTGTCCTCTCCTCATTCTGGCCACTATCGATGGTGATCTAGCCAACGTCATTTTTGCTGACTGGAATGCAGCCTCTACGGCTTGCCATAGGTCAGCGTCTGGAGGTCTAACTGCTGCGAGAGGGATATCTGAATTGTCTCTCCTGGAATGAACTACTTGGGCTCTGTATAACTAGGCTGCTTCAGGAGTAAGCCCTACGTTCTCCTTTGCAATGGCAATGGCCTCCAATTTGGGGCCATATACCCCCCACCATTCAAGATACCTTCTCATCATGGAGGGTCATCCCCGGGATGAACCGTAAATATCCTAGAACTGGCTGTCCTCTGCTATATTGACGCAGATGCCAGAGTCTCCTCGCATCCTCGAGGCTGCCTTCCTAGCCTCTTTGGCTGCTTTCATCTCCTTGAGCAGTCGTTCGAATTGTTTTTGCCTTTTCATGAATGGTTGCATATCCCACTCGTCCTCTTCTAGCTCGGCAAAGGTCACCTTCACCTTCTTTCGAGCCATCCTGGGCCTTTTTCCTCTGGCCTCTACGGAAAATGTGGTAGCTCGAATAGGGGTCTTCTCCCTCTCCCTGGCGGTCATCTCCTCGCTCCGAGGGGCCTGCTCTACGGTCCCTGGAGCGTTCATTTCATTCTACGCTACCGCCCCTGGGGTATTCTCTTCATTCTATGCTGTCATCCCTGGGGGTACTTCTTCGTCCCCTTGTCTGTCCTGCATCGACCCCTCAGGTTCTGTCTATCCGAGAAACTCCTCCTTATCCTCCGGCCCTATCTACTACTACTGACCATCGTCCTGCTCTGTATCACTGAGGACGATGATAGGGGGTGTTGTGGGACTTCTCTCCCTTTCATTCCCGAAAGCAGGGGAATTCTCCCCTATTTCTAGGCTGCTCTGACGGGCGTCCGATCGAATTTCTCTCGAAGAAAAGACTCATTCTACAGAGGTGGGAGAATTCATCAAAATTTTTGTTGCCTAGTCGATTTGGGCCGATGCATCTTTCCTTTCTATTCCTCTGGCTTGGAGTAGCTGGTTCTCCTCTCGCAACTGCCAGACCAGCTGCTCGAGGTGGGCGATTCATTCTTCCCGCTCCTTCAACTCCCCTCTATGCTTGTTCTGGAAGTCTTCCAAAATTTGTTGGGCCATCCAACAATTGGTTTGCCACTCCAGTGCCTCCTCCAAGGCCGCGTCGACCTGATCATTGCTCCCGGAGGTCCCTACATCTTGTGGGCTCTGGTTTATCAATTCTTAGAGGGTTTGGGCTACCACATCGATTTTTGGGTCACCCTGTTCCTCTTCTATCGAGAGGAGGAGTCACCATAGTCATTTCCTCCTGGGGCCTGGTGGTCGAAACTCGGCCTCACTGCTAGTAAGCGGTGCTCCCTCCTCTTCATGTTTGGGCATTGGGGAATGCCCTCTTTCCCCTGTGTAGTCGGGCACTGGAGAATGCCCTAATTCTTCTATACATTTGGGCACTAGGGAATGCCCTCTTTCCTCCATGAAATAGGGCAATGTCGATTGCTCGATACTCACCATTTCCTCCTCAGGGCTTCCCTCTACTTGCCCTACTTCGGCAACAACATCCTGTTGCCTTACTCGGCCGCCATCTCCCTCTACGTCGGGGTTCTGCCTACGCGCTTCTGCATGGCGGACCAGAACTGATATCAGCCCATGGTGGGCTAAGGCGGATGGTGCTCCTTTTTGATACCTAGCTGCTTCATCCTTGAGGGCATTTTCTAGATAGAAAGGCACGTTCAGCTTCCTTCCATGCACCAGGTGGTTCAAAAACTGCACATGGTTGGCGTGCAGATGGGTATACTTCCCGATGCATGTAAGAAATCGAGCAACCTGCTCGAATATCTTTCGTAGGTGCATGGGGAGGCTATTTTTGGGCAGCCCTTCCTTATCTATCTGCACTGTCTCTCCAGGAAGTAGCACTTCGATGTACTACTTCAATAGTCCACCTTTGTAGATGCATTCCCCCATGAGGGGTAATCCAGTCACCTACGAGATGTATTCGGGGGTGACTAGAATTTCTACTCCCCGCACCTGAGCTGCGTCACCTCTCAAGGAGGCAACGAATTCCTTGGCTGCCTCCACATCCTGGCCCTGACTGACCAGGGTACAGTATTCGAGCCATCCTTCGGCCTCGAACTACGTTCTTATAGCCCCCTTGATTCCTTTCGTGTCGCTCGGCTCATTCTTCTTCACTGCGTGATTCTTCGACCTTCCTCCCATGGCGCCTTCCTTCCCTACTACATTTTTTTTGTCTTTCCTTCTTCAGGAAGGCGCCTTCTTATAGGGAAGGTGCCTTACTCTGGCATTTATTTTGAGCCATATCATTGGCACGTGGTTCCGGCTATGGGGGGATACGATTTTTATGATGATGATATTTTTTTGGTACCACATAATTTATAAATGATTATATAAAAATTTGAATTAACATGCGCGTACCTGATTCGATGGTTCATGCATTGTGAAGATCAGTGATTCACCGATTTGTGACACGGGGGAGGGGTATGGTCATCTGATGTCGCTCATTCATGTGGTGGCTGCATCTCGATCGAGGCATCCGAGAGGTTTGAGTGTTGGTTGTACGTGGAAGGTGCTCTTTGGTACCTTCCCGATGTGGAAGGCACTTATATAGCACCTTCTCGATGTTGTCGGTGCTTCCCAAATGGATGCACCTTTCGATGGTGGAAGGCACCTCTGATTGCTTGCGCCTTCTCGATGTGGAAGGTGCCTCCATCTGTATGTGCCTTCTCGATGTGGAAGGCACCTCGATCTACATGCACCTTCTCGATGTGGAAGGCACCTCGTTTGCATGCACCTTCTCGATGTGGAAGGCGCCTCAGTCTATATGTGCCTTCTCGATGTGGAAGGCACCTCGGTCTGTATGTGCCTTCTCGATGTGGAAGGCACCTCGGTCTGCATGTGCCTTCTCGATGTGGAAGGCACCTCGGGCTCTGCTCTTTTTTTTTTATGGCGCCTTCCAGCCATGGAAGGCGCCTATGTATATATATATATATATTTTAAACTCTTATGTGTGCCTTCTCTATAAGGAAGGCACCTTCTTCTAGCGGGGTGCCTTCTTTATAAGGAAGGCCTTTATTCTAGGGTGCCTTCTTTATAAGGAAGGCACCTTTATTCTAGTGGGGCACCTTCTTTATAAGGAAGGCACCTTTATTCTCGGCAATCATGCTGCAATTGACCAGGAAAGGGTGATCAAGCCTTCTCAGTCTCGCCTCATGCTGCCTTCACTTCTACCTACGAGCCGGTGTCGGAATGCTGAGCCGAATCAGGCCTGGTTTCCTAGATACCTATTCCTCATGTTATCAGGTCCTCCACCTACAAAAAGCAACCAAAAAAGAAAGGAAAATAAAGGTAGTTAGATGCATTCCATGCCTGTTAGGCCCTGGGTTAGGATGCTTGTAGCTTGCATGCGGGCGTCGTCCCTACAAAAACACATTGTAAGAAAAAACTACATTAACTAATTTTGGGTGAGCACTTCCATGCCCACCATTTCACCTGTGAGAGTTCGGTCTAGATCTAACAAGATGGGGTCTCCCCCATGCCTATTCTGGATTCTACCTGTAATGTTTTGGACGTGTTATAGGGGCGTAGTCGGTGGCCATTGACTGTTAACACGGTGTTGCTGTCGTCAATTGTCTTAACGTGCACTGCCCCATTCTTGATGAGCTCTACCACCTCATACGACCCCATCCATCTCTGCATTAATTTGCCTTTCCTCTCTTGGAACCGAGAATCGTACAATAGTACCCATTCCCCTTCTTGGAACTGCTTCAACTTAATGTGGCTATCATGCCACCGCTTTCTTTGCTTCTGTATAATTTCTGTTCTCTGCAAAGCATCTAATCGGATTTCGTCCAGCTGATCTAGCTGTCGAATCCTTTGTTTTTGAGCTTCATCCAAGCTCAAGTTCAATTCTGAAGCCGTTCTCAGCGTCTTGATTTCAAATTCGATGGGCATCATCGCATTTTTCCCATAGACCAGTTGGAAAGGTGTAAAGCCTGTGGTGGATTTCCACATGGTGTTATATGCCCAGACTGCCTCCGACAACCATGTAGCCCAATATTTCCTATGTTGTTGCATGGTCTTCATCAGGATGTTCTCTATTTCTCTGTTTGTCACTTCCACTTGCCCGTTTGCCTGCGGATGGTAGGGCATAGTTTTATTGTGCCAAACTCTGTATTGCTCCATCAGCTCCTTGATCAACTTGGAGGTAAATTGAGGCCCTTGGTCTATTGTTATCTCCCTAGGGACCCCAAATCATGTAAAAATATGGGCAAATAAGAAATCGACAACCGTTCTTTCCTTTGAATCCCTCAATGCCTGAACTTCAACCCATTTGGTAACGTAATCCGTACAGACCAAAATAAACCTCCTCCCCATTGAAGGTGGATTAAACGGTCCCACGAAGTCCATGCCCCACTTATCGAAAGGTTCCAGGTGTACCTGAGGCTGGAGGGGCATTTCATCTCGATGGGTTGGTCTGCCCATCCTTTGGCATTCATCACACTTGCTGGCGTACGTAGCCGCATCCTTAAATAGAGTGGGCCAAAAGTACCCAACCTGTAGGATTTTGTAGGCAGTTCATTTCCCTACAAAGTGTCCTCCGCATGGTTCATCGTGACATGCTTTGAGTACTTCTGAGAACTCCTATTCTGCTATGCATCTTCTTATAATTTGGTCATATCCTATTTTAAATAGGAGGCCATCCATCCATAGGAACGATGCACTTTTCTCTATGACCGCCTACTTTTCTTGAAAGAGAGAGCAGGTGAGGTCCTTTCGATGGCCAAGTAATTGGCTATATCTGCATACCACGGGGTTTGCTCACTAATAGTGAACAAATGTTCATCCAAAAACTGGTCTTCCACTGCTTGATGGTCTATTGGTATCAATCTGGATAGAAAATCTGCCATGACGTTATCCTTGCCTGGTTTGTCGACTATGGTGATGTCGAATTCCTATAGTAGCAATAGCCATCTGATAATTCTTTCACCAATGGCCGGCTTGCTCATTAGGTATCTGATAGCCGCATGGTCCGTATGGACAAATACCTTATATCCGATGATATAGTGGCAGAATTTGTTTATAGCATGGACAACTATGAGGAACTCCTTCTCTATCACCGTGTAGTTGAGCTCTGCTCATGCCAAGTTTTTACTGACATAATAAATGGCATAAAATTCTTTGCCATATTTTTGTTCGAGGACTGCTCCAATCGCACCGTTGGATGCATCACAGTAGATATGGAATGGTATGGCCCAATTTGGTCCTCTTAAAACTGGTGCAGATATCAGTTTCTCCTTAAGCAATTGGAATGCTTCTTCACAGTCTTCCATCCAATTGAACTCCACATCCTTAGATAATAGAGTGTGCAGTGGTTTGGCAATTTTGCTAAATTCGATGATAAATCATCGATAGTACCCGATTGATCCAAGAAAACTCCTCACCTCTTTCTATGTTCTAGGGCTGGGTAGGTCCCTGATGACCTCAATATTCCTTTTATCAACCTTTATTCCTTCTGCAGAGAGGTGGTGCCCCAGTACGATGCCTTCTTGCATCATCATAAAGCATTTTTCGTTACTTAGGGACAAATTATTTTTCTTGCTTCTATCGAGCACTCTTTCCAAGTTCGTCATTGCCTCCTCAAAGGTTTCTCCATAGACGGTGAAGTCATCCATGTATACCTCGACCCCGTCTCCCATCATGTCTGAGAATATGCTAAGCACCGCCCTTTGAAAGGTGGCAGGTGCGTTGCACAGTCCGAAAGGCAATACCCTATAGGCAAACGTTCCCCATGGGCAGGTGAACATTGTCTTATCTTGATCTTCTTCTCCTATCTAGATCTGGTTGTATCCACTGAATCCATCCAGAAAGGAGAAGTACTTCCTCCCCGAGAGTGTGTCCAAGACCTGATCAATGAACGGGAGCGAGAAGTGGTCTTTCTTGGTTGCTTTGTTCAATGCTCTGTAGTCCACATAGATTCGCCACTTCCCATTCTTTTTAGGGACCACCACTAATGGTGATACCCACTCACTATCAAAAATTGGATATATGAATCCGACAGCCAAGAGTTTGTGCAGTTCTTCCTTGACAATGTCTTTCATTGTCGGGTTCATTCTTCTCTACGGCTGTCGGCTTGGAGTTGCCTGATCATCTAGATAAATTTGATGGGTACAGATCTCTGGGCTGATGCCCTGCATATCTAAGTAATCCCATGCAAATGCTTGTTGGTGCCTTACCAGGAGCTCTTCTAATTTTGTCAGTTGTGTGGGCGTCAACCTACTACTGACATTTAACGTTCTTCCTGGCCCAACGTGTATCTGTCGAACGTGGTGATCTTGGGCGCCAGTCAATGGTGATCCAGGTGTGGAGATGGAGGGCTCTCCATGGAGAAACTCCACAATAGCACCATATTCATCTTCTTCTATCAACTCCTCCAATGTCATCACCGGATGGATCATGGATAACTCTGGATTTCCATGCTCGGTGAACATGGGTTCTCCTACTGAGTCGACGGACTATGCTGGGGGTGAAATGGTCAACCTTTTAACGTTTCGCCCATCGGAGATGGTCATCAGCCCATCTCGGTAGCTGATGTAAGCATCAGCTATTGCCAGCCATGGCCTCCCCAAGATGAGCGGGTAACCACCCAACCTAGTTTTGGATTGCAAGACTAAAAATTTGGTTGGGTATTCCCATGCGTTGACCATTACTATCACGTCTTCCAACATTCCTTTCGAGTGCTACGGTCGATCGATCGGCCAGCTATAGCACTATCATGGTGGGTTTTAGGTTCATGAGTTGTAGCCTCTGCATGGTCTCCTGAGGCATTACGTTGATGGCTGCTCCGAGATCGACCAACGTATTGGACAGGGAATGTCCCTCAATTTTTATAGTCAGCACCAGGCTGCCTGGGTCTGCATACTTCGGATGGCATGTTCTGCCCATCATCAAATCCGCTAGTTTACCCATGACATTGATAGTCTAGGTTGCTCTTCATCCCGGCTTCCTCAGACACATCTCTCTGATTGCCTTGGTATATATTGGAACATCTCGGATTGCTTGGAATAATGGAATTGTCACTGTGAGGTTCTTCAAGCTTGACAAGATGTCGAATTCTGGTTGCGTTACTTTTCTCTATTCTTGCAACCGATTGGGAAATGGAGCCTTCGCTCTCTCAAGTGTTTCTTCCTCCTCTACCAAAGGTGTTTCTTCTACCTCCTCCTCCTCTTCTACCAGTGGAGGTGTTCCTACTCCTAGCTGCCTACCTGACCTAAGCTGAATATTGTACATAGGATACATCTCACCCTCCACGTTGTATGCTGGCTGGTTCACCCTGTTATTCGGATTTGCCATCGGTTGTGCGGGTAGCTGCGTAGGTCTCACTGCTGGCAATGCCGATAAATTCTATTGGGGGTGAGCAGGTGCTACGTTCTATGGAGCCTGATTCCACGTAGTGTGGCCTCTCCACTGCTGCCCAGGATATGGATATGGCATCCATGGCTGCTGGTTCGGGAATGCTGTTGGGGGTGCGTTAGACCAGGGTGATGGCCCCCACCACCCCATGTTAGGTGGTTGAGGTGGTCCTTGGTGCATGTATGGTCCTCCCCCATATGGTGGCATTTCGATTGGCATATTCCCCATAGGGGGTTGTGGCCAACTCTTTCGATTGCCTATGAAATAGGCATCCATGCTTTCAGCCTCCTCCTGATTACTGGGCAGTTGTGGGCACAATCGAGTTTTATGATTCAGCCTACAAACTGTGCATACTCTGACTTTGTTCTCCGGGCATGCATTCTTTGCATGCCTCCCTCTACATTTTGGATAGAAATAAGCCAATGTTGCCTCATTTTCTTGCTTATTTTTCTCTAACAATAGTGTATCCATCTGCAATGCTAGAGATGAGAGCATTTCGCTCTTTAAATCCTCCAGCATGTTACCTATTTCTATCTTTGTGACTGAAGCAGTCGCTTTCATGGTTCTGGAGGTGGCCTTGCCTCGCCTTCTTGAGTAGTTTCGGCATAGTTGTCGGATGTCTTCCATAGCATGCTGGTAGACATCACCTCCAAAGATCATGTTAAGAGCCTCCAGTGATTCATTGGTAAGTCCTCTCAAAAATATGCTCTTGAGGGACTTATCAGATAGTCTCGTGTGAGGAGATCATTGAAGATTAAAGTTGAATCTCTCCCAGTACTCCTCGAGAGACTCATCTTCTTTTTGTGTCATGCTCAGGACCTCCTCTCTGGAGTCTCTTGCTCTCCCAAAATCTTGGTATTGCTCTAAAAAGAGCCTCTTCATCTGGTCCCAAGTGGCAATGTGTTTGTCTCCCAGACCGATGAACCATCGTAGAGCTGCATCATCCAATGTGGAAGGAAAGAGTTTCAGCTTCTGTGTATCGGATTTGTAGTCCACAGACCTGCATAAGACATCAAACTTAAATAAAAATAGGTCAGGGTCCTCAGTTGGGTATCCTCTGAAGGTCGAAAGGTGAGCAGGGGATATGTTTTTCATTTTAGCATCTCCTACTCCTTCCTCTATCGGGAAACTAAAGCCAGATGAGACTTCATCGTTATCAGCCATTTTTTTAGGAAATGTGGTTTCTAATGCAGTGCTTATGGCCTTATGGTCATTTAAGACTTTCTGAGTCAAAGCTCTAAGGTTGTCTGGTGAGATCGTCCGATCTTCTACAACTTTCCACAATAGGGCTTCCTCTAAGGGAGTCCTATTAAACAGGGGATTTATGATAATTCATTCTTCCCCACATTGATGGGATGAGGAGGCACTTTGCACAAAGTGCGGTTCCTCACTCCAATGGATTGCTGGTGGGTCGGGTGAGTCTAATTCAAATTTAGAATGCTCGGCTGACTCAGGTTCTGATGGATTGGTTCTTATAAACCGACCGTCCGGTCCTCTTCTTCTCGAAGAACTCATACAAGGTCAGATGGAAGGTTTCAGGGTATTGTAAATAATCTAGTTGAGATGCTTCCTCGACAATGGTGCCAAAATGTTGTGGGCCAAACAAGGTTAACTCTTTTCCTACTTTTGTCACATGCCCGTGCATTTAATTTATCAACCCAGGGAGCTTCGTAAACTTGCGAAGGGTCTGGAACGAGATTGCTTACAATACCACTTGAGATGAGTCCTGCTAATTCTACTATTGGGGGGTGTTTTCAAAATGGTTGTCAATCACTCATGCACTCCTCAATAATTTACGTAAGAAGAAAATAATTAAATCTACGAAAATAAAACATTCACACATTCCTGAAAATGAATCTACTGCAAATACTAGAAATAGCAATGCGGTAAACGATCCTATAAAAGCAATAAACTAATCTAGAAAACACAAGAAAAGTGGGGAAGAAATACTGGCTTGGAGTGGGCCCAGGCTCCAGTAGCTTCCTCCCAACTGAACACGCGCTTAGAACTCTTAGAACTGTAATATATTTATCAAAGTGTTACAATATCTATCTCTTCTATCTGTCTCTATAACTCTATATAAATCTATATCAATCTATATATCTTAGAGTGGTCTACGTGTGTTTATATAACACACCCATAGAACTTCTATTACAAAGAAGTTACAATAGTCGATTCATCCCAGACTAAATTAAGACAGTCTAGTGAATGCAATCGACGTCTGCTTAAAACTGGCATTTGGTTCTAACGGTGGCGTGTTCGCTGATTGGTTCATGCTTCACCTGGCATTGGTAAGATGCTTTCATACATTGGTGCGATCTCCAATTTAGCTCTACATGACGTAGAGTTGAAACTGCACCAGCCGCTGTTGTCCACGTCATGCAAATCTGGTCAACGGGCGAAGAACAGAGGCGCCTTCCCTATGAGGAAGGTGCCTAAGTATATCGGGTGCCTTCCCTATACGGAAGGTGTCTTACTACCATTGGCGCCTTCCTGGAAGAGGAAGGCGCTTACCTTCTGTTGGCGCCTTCCTGTGAGAGGAAGGCGCTTGCTTTCTGTTGGCGCCTTCCTGTGAGAGGAAGGCGCTTGCCTTCTAGTGGCGCCTTCCTTATGGGAGGAAGGCGCTCGCCTTCTCGTCGGTGCCTTCCTTATGAGAGGAAGGCGCTTCCTTCCCTTTGGCGCCTTCCTGGAGGAGGAAGGCGCTTGTCTTTCCTTGGTGCCTTCCTGGAAGAGGAAGGCGCCTACTTACTCTTGGCGCCTTCCTGGAAGAGGAAGGCGCCTACGTTCTCTTGGCGCCTTCCTGGAAGAGGAAGGCGCCTACTTTCTCTTGGTGCCTTCCTGGAAGAGGAAGGCGCCTATGTTCTCTGCATTGATCCCCAAAGAAACAAAGTGCCAGGTCCATCAAAAAGACCTCGACTGATCCAAATCTAACTAAACCAACTGCAATTCCACAAAACACACTGAAAACACACAAATTAGGTAACACGCATAATTTCATCAAATAATTACATAATCATTCATAAATATATGCAATCCTTATTATATAGCCGCATAATAATCAAGAAATGATGTACAAAATATGAGCATTTCTGATGCTCATCAGAAATCAGGTTTACACATACATTAAGGGAAGGAAACATATGTGCAAATAGACTAGCCAATAAATGAGTTTTGTTTGATGATCGTGAAGTTAAATTCTCCTTTCCATGGTTAGAGGAAGTAGTAAGTTTAGTTGAAGCTAACAAGAAAATGTTGATTCTATGAATAAATTAATGAGTAAGATTTACTTTAATGTTTTCCATTGGTAATATATGATTTATTTTGTAACAATAATGTGTTTTCATATAGACTATTTATTATAATTTTTGTGGTTGCACTTGTGTTTCAGGAAGGAAACTAGCAATCCAAATTTGGTAAAGCAGACTATGATATGCGATGTTTTGGAAATATTACTCCACTAAGACTCAAGGCATAGATAGTAGAGGTGAAGTTTTGGTATTGTGAAGGTTGCTATAGGAAAATGTCAAGAAGGATGATAAATTTTGGAATATTTGTATTCATACAAAAAATTGAAAAGATCCAAAAAATGAAAATATAGAATTTAGATAATTTATATAAAATGATGTAGTTTTATAGCTATAGCATCTCAATTAAGATGAGAAGTGTATCTATTTGTAAACTCTCAAGCTCTAAAGAAGAGAGTTGTAATTTGTCAAGGGTGGGGGACCCAAGTACAACCCCTTATTATCCATCCATATATATATATCACCCTTGGTCAATTACTTTCTAAAATGATACCTCCCATACAATCTTCTAAGGTTTCTGAGGTGATTGAAGAACATGAACTTATACTGAGAGGGGGGGGGGTGAACAGTATAAGACTTAACCATTTAATAATTTTAAATTCAGATAGCAATGGCATCAACATGATATTAAATAAGACAGAAAGCATCACACATAGAAGACTCATTTTAACGTGGTTCACCCGGAAATGCTGGGCTACGTCCACAAAACTTTTCTCTAAAAGTTTATTTCAAATTCTTTAGGAAACCTTCCCAATTACAATGTTTATGAGCCTCTGCTCAAAGGAGATACCTTCCCCTAACTCTGCTCTGGCTAGTGATCCTCTAGAATAACTCTGCCTCTTTTGCCCTTAGCAAGTGGAACTCTATCCATAGAAGACACCTGTCTTCCCTGCTCTGGCTGGAGACCTCTGTCCTCAACTCTGTCACCTCAACGCTAATCCTAGAATCTGCACCAAAACACAGTCCTTCGGTTTGGTACAAATTGTCCTCTTCCTCTGTTCTGCAAGACACAATCCTTCACTCTTATTGCGCAATTACAGCTGCACTTGATCGGACCTTTGCACCTCTGTGCAAACACAACAAAATACAACACTCTACGATCAAACTTCTCATAGTGCACATCAACTCACCACTTCTGTGCTAATTATGTTGTTATGGCTGCATCTCGCACACTTTGCACAAATCGACTCGACTCGACTTGCTCTCTTCCGCACAGCAGAATTTACTTGCACAAATTCAATACACACATTCGATGATCTAAAACTCAAAAACAGTCCTCCTTTTATAGCATTAATTCATGATCAAAAAACTTAATCTTTAGTTGGCTGTTACCCTAAAGATCGTCGGCTGTAAAACCCTAAACTACGTCGACCTAGATTTAACTCTGTCAGCTCAAAGTTAACTCTGTCCGCTTCAACCGCCTCTGCTGTTCTGTAGATTTTCTCACGAAACTACAACATGTCATGATATCGTGATACTTTTACAGCCGTACACCTTCTATAGCCTGCTGTCGCAAAATCGTGACACCTTGGCCTTTGTCGACTTCCTTTGTGCTTCTATCATGAAATCGTGACACCTTTGCCTCTTGCTAATGTCATCTCACTTCTGTCGTGAAATCGTGACACTTTAGTCTTCATGGCCTTCCTCTCAGCTTTTGTTGCGAAATCGTGACACTTATGATTTTTGCTAACATCATCTTCACTCTGTCGCAAAAATGCGATGCTGTAGTCTACAAAGCCTTCTTCTTTGTTTTTTTCACAAAATCACGACACATCTACTTCTGCTGACATCATCTACAACTCTATCACAAAATTGCAATGCTTTCACTGCCTTAATCTATTTTCTGCCATATGCTCGCGAAACTGGAACATGTCACAAAATTGCGACGCTTTCACCTTCGAGCTCTTCCTTCTTCAATTCGTCATGAAATCACGAAACTACTTCTGTTTAAGACTTGCTAACTGTTTCTGTCATGAAATCATGACACCTTCTCCAACTGTAAGCTGCCATCTCAACCTATCATGAAATCGTGACACTTTTTGCATCCGTACAACTTCTTTGTAGCTTGTTGCGAAATCGTGACGCTTTTAGCTTTCGAAAGCTTTCCTTGCAACCTATCGTGAAATCGCCCCGCTTCTCCTTTCAGACTCTTCCATTTTGTTGCATGTCATGAAATCGTGACAGTTCTCACTTTGAGATTTTCAGTATGCCATGAAATCATGACAGTCCTCAACTTGACCTCTGCAGCATGTCGCGAAATCATGACATTTTACATGTAACTTTCTCTCTCTTCGAACTTGTGAAATCACGATAGTTCTTTTTGCGGACTCTCTCTTCAGCATCATGTCACGAAATCATGACACTTTTTCATTCATACAACTTACTTTGTAGAATGTCATGAAATCGCGACAGTTTTGCCCAAAATTTTTCTCTCCTCAAACATGTCATGAAATCGTAATAGTTTTTCTAGCACTTTCTCTCTCCTAAAACATGTCACGAAATCACGACAGTTTTTCTAGCCGCCTGCATACTTTTTCTTACTTGTATTTTTTTTGATATTTTGCAACTGGGCTACTCTGATCTACTTGGAAACTCACTGTCCAAACTGAGACCTTCATCAAAACACATTCTTTGACATCAAACCAAAATGCTTCAAGACCTTCTTGACATCAATGACAACATCTACACTTAGAGCAAAGGCAATGTACCCAAGGTACCCAAAATTGCCAAGAATCTCCCCATTTGTCATTGATGGCAAACCTTAACTGAAAACACTAGTCAAGAGCCAAAACTAAAACCAACTGATCCATCAACTGAGAATCTTCCTTTGAAGTTTTTGCTCCCCCTGACTTGAAGCTCTCTTCTTCACTATGAAGCTCTCCCCCTTACTCATATCTCTACCCCTTTGTCATCAATGGCAAAGGGCCACCTTTGGGACTTGGGACTAAGAAAGAGCCTCTTGGCTTGGTACCTCCCCCACCTCTTGATGAGGTGATTAATTCTGAGGTGAGAGTACAACTCCCAATTTCTCCCTTAGATACTCAAATGTATCTCTTGGAAGAGGTTTGGTGAAGATATCTGCAATCTGCTCTTTACTAGGCACATACTCTAGCTTGACCTGCTTCTCTTGCACTTTCTCCCTTAGAAAATGATATTTGATGGAAATGTGCTTCGTCCTTGAGTGCATTATCGGATTTTTAGAAATACTTATGGCACTTGTATTATCACAGAGAATGGAGATGGATTGTTCATGCTTGACTTTGAAATCCTCCAAGGTGGTTTTCATCCATAAAACCTGTGTGCACCCAGCCACTGCTCATCAATACTGCCTGCCCAATTTGCATCTATATAGGCTGTGAGGGTGAAATCATCACCTTATGGATACCAAAGCCCAAAGTCCATAGTGCCCTTCAAATATCTGAATATCCTCTTGACTGCTATAACATGAGATTCTTTTGGAGCTGCTTGAAATCTTGCAACTAATCCAACGGCCTGCATGATATCCGGTCTGGTAGTTGTACTGTATAGTAAACTGCCAATCATAGATCTGTACAACTTTTGATCTGCCGTTGGAGATTCATCATCTTTACTCAGATTGCACCCTGTAATCATAGGAGTACACACGGGCTTGCTGTCCATCATCCTGAATTTCTTCAACATTTCTTTGATATATTTTTCTTGAGAGAGAAATATGCCATATTTTGATTGCGCAATCTGAAGCCCTAAAAATAATGACAACTCTCCAATCATAGACATCTCGAATTCCTTCTGCATGGTGTTGGCAAAGACTTTGCACATCTGAGTATTATTTCCCCCAAAAATAATATCATCAACATAGACAACTATGATCAAAATATCATCTCCTTCATTCTTAATATACAAGTTGCTATCTGCCACGCCTTTCCTGAAACCTTGTTCATGAAGATACCTGTCAAGTCTTGAGTACCAAGCCTTGGGTGCTTGCTGAACCTGTACAAGGCCTTTTTCAGTTTACATACATAGTCTGGCTGTTCTGAGAGAGACACTCCTTTTGGCTGTTCTATGTAGACTTCTTCATTCAACACCCCATTTAGAAAGGCTGAATTTACATCCATTTGAAATACCTTGAAAGATTTGAAACTAGAAAGGGCCAAAAAAATTTTGATAGCTTCAAGATGAGCAACAGGCACAAACGTCTCCTCGAAATCAACACCTTCTACTTGAGAATAACCTTTACAAACTAACCTAGCTTTGTTTCTAACAATATTTCCGTCCTCATTGAGTTTATTTTTGAATATCCATTTTGTGCCAATGACATTCTTGTCCTTAGGTCTAGGAACCAAATCCCAAGTTTCACTTTTCTCTATTTTATTTAGCTCTTCATCCATTGCTTTTATCCAAAATTTATCTGCACATGCTTCACTGAAATCTTTTGGCTCAATCTGAGACAATAAAGCAACATTCGTAGAATCATGTGAAGGAATGACTCTTCTTCTTGTTTGCCTGCTGTTTGGATCACCAATGATCAAGTATTTGGGATGATGTTTCTGAACATACCATGAAGGAGTTTTGGGAAGCAGTTGTTGTCTTTCCTCTTCTTCATCTGAAGCCTCTCTGAATTCTTCTTGACAGATTTCATCACCCAGTTCCTTGATTGGTTCTTTTATCCCTGTATTTTCATCTACTGTTACATTTATGCTTTCTAAAATAGTATGAGTTATTTTTTTGAAACATCTGTAGGCCTTGCTTCTGATGGAATATCCAAGAAAAATTCCTTCATCACACCTAGGATCAAATTTTCCAAATTTTGATCTTCCCTTTTGATGAAACACTTACTCCCAAACACTTTGAAGTGTTTTACTGTAGCTGGTCTTCCCTTCCACCACTCATAGGGAGTTTTATGATGATTGAATCTGAGTTGAGCCCTGGTGATGATGTAAACTGCTATACTGACAACTTCTATCCAAAAGCCATCTGAAAATTTTGACACATTTAACATAGCTCTAGCCATATTTTCAACCGTTCTATTTTTCCTTTCAACTACTCCATTTTGTTGAGGGGTTCTTACTGTTGAATATTCTCTTTTGATTCCGTGTTGCTCATAGTATTCCACAAATTCATTTGAAGTGAACTCTCCTCCTTTATCTGATCTTAAGCATTTGATTCTCTTATTAGTCTCATTTTCAATCATTTCTTTAAAAGCTTTAAATTTTTCAAAAGCTTTAGATTTTTCTTTGAGAAAAGTAACCCAAGTCATTCTAGAATAATCATCTATAAACAACATGAAGTAGCTATCTCCCTCGAATGCTCGCGAGTTCCGGTGGGGCCACACAAATCAGTATGAATAAGATCCAATGGTTTGGAAGAAGTATACCCTTTTGATTTGAAACTGGTTCTGGTCTGTTTACCATGTTGATAAGGACCGCAAATGATGTTATGGGGCCTTTTTATTTTAGGCAAGTCTCTGACTGCTTCCTTGTTACTAATACTAACAAGATTATCAAAACTCAAATGTCCCAATCTTTTATGCCATAACCAACTCTCATATTCTTGAGTTATAAAACACTTTTCCCTTTTTATCTCACTTAGCATGTAAATATTGTTTGGAGTCCTTGTAGCACTAGCAATGAGTTTTCCATTTTTTTCTTTATTTATCTCACATCTATCTGAAAAGAAGGGTACTATGTGCCCTTGATCACAAATTTGACTCACACTAAGAAGATTATGTCTTAGGCCTTCTACATAGAGCACATTCTCTATTTTGGATTTCCCATCCAAACTAAGAGTCCCTTTACCACAGATTTTTGTGGACTTGTTATCTCCAAAACTGACCGTTCCTCTGTTTGTTTCTTTGAAAACCAAAAACTTTTCTTTTTCACCAGTCATATGTTTTGAACAACCACTATCAAGATACCATTTTTCTACTTTGTCTTGAGCATGAAAAGCAGTTTGAACTATCATTGACTTAGATTTGATCTCATTCCTCTTTTTAGTGAACTCAAAGCTAAATCTATTAAAACTGCACATCCTTGCTATATGCCCCAAATTATTGCACTTGTAACACATGATATTTTTGTTCATAAGAGGTGCAAATGAGTTAACATTTTCTTTACTATGGCTATTCAAAGATTTATTGCAATGCATAGCTATGTGACAAAATTTCTTACAGGAAAAACAATAACCATGGAAGGTATTATGTAACCTGTTTTGATGCCTTGGATGACTGTTCTTCTTGCAATCAACTGGAATCCACTGTTCTTTAGGATGAAGATTGATCTTGCTCAAAGACCCTATTTCATGAATGGTGATACCATCCTTCTTTTCACATGGAGTATTCTGTCTGAGAGTCAAATGTTCCAACTTTACTCTAAGAGACATAATTTCTTCTTCTAGTTTCTCACAATCAGCTTCCTTTCCTTTTAGAGCCTCTATTAGAACCTGTTCAACCTTCTTTCCTTCTTCAGCTAGAATTTTGAAATCTATAACACTTTGAGAAAATTCTGATCTTGCTATCTCTTCTTCCTGACATTTATGCTTGAGAACATAATTTTCTTCCCTGAGTTTCTCAAGCTTTCTCAAGGCCAAGAAGAATTCACTTTTGAGATCGAACTCAACCTCTTCATTTCTTTCTGAATTTATATGTTCCTATGATAGATCCTTCTCTAAGCTGTTAGGCTCTTTCTGGAGTGACCTGCTCTGATACCAATTAAAAAACATGAACTTATACTGAGAGGGGGGGGTGAACAGTATAAGACTTAACCATTTAATAATTTTAAATTCAAATAGCAATGGCATCAACATGATATTAAACAAGACAGAAAACATCACACATAGAAGACTCATTTTAACATGGTTCACCCAGAAATGCTGGGCTATGTCCACAAAACTTTTTTCTAAAAGTTTATTTCAAATTATTTGGGAAACCTTCCCAATTACAATGTTTATGAGCCTTTGCTCAAAGGAGATACCTTCCCCTAACTCTGCTCTGGTTGGTGATCCTCTAGAAGACCTCTGCCTCTTCTACCCTTAGCAAGTGGAACTCTATCCATAGAAGACACCTGTATTCCCTGCTCTGGCTGGAGACCTCTGTCCTCAACTCTGTCACCTCAATGCTGGTCCTCGAATCTACACCAAAACATAGTCCTTCGGTCTAGGACAAATTGTCCTCTTCCTGTATTCTGCAAGACACAGTCCTTCGCTCTTATTGTGCAATTATAGCTACAATTGATAGAACATCAACCTTTGAACCTCTATGCAAACATAGTAGCATACAACACTCTGTGATCAAACTTCTCACAGTGCGCATCAACTCACCACTTCTGCGCTAATTGCATTGTTATGGCTACATCTCGCACACTTCACACAAATCGACTCGACTCGACTCGCTTTCTTGCACATAGCAGAATTCACTTGCGCAAATTAGATACACACATTCGATGATCTAAAACTCAAAAATAGTCCTCCTTTTATAGCATTAATTCATGATCAAAAAACTTAATCTTTAGTTGGTTGTTACCCTAAAGATCGTCGGCTGCAAAACCCTAAACTGCATCGGCCCAGATTTAACTCTGTCGACTCAAATTTAACTCTGTCCACTTCAACCGCCTCTACTGTTCTATAGCTTTTCTCATGAAACTACATGTCGTGATATCGTGACACTTTTATAGCCATACACCTTCTATAGCCTGCTGTCGCGAAATCGTGACACCTTGGCCTTTGTCGACTTCCTTTGTGCTTCTGTCGCAAAATCGTGACACCTTTGCCTCTTGCTGACGTCATCTCACTTCTGTCATGAAATCATGACACTTTAGTCTTCATGGCCTTCCTCTCAGCTTTTGTCACAAAATCGTGACACTTATGATTTTTGCTGACGTCATCTTCACTCTGTCGTAAAAACACGATGCTTTAGTCTACAAAGCCTTCTTCTCTGCTTTTGTCATGAAATCGTGACACATCTACTTCTGCTGACGTCATCTGCAACTTTGTCATGAAATTACGACGCTTTCGCTGCCTTAAGCTCTTTTCTGCCATATGCCCACAAAACTAGAACATGTCACGAAATCACGACGCTTTCGCCTTCGAGCTCTTCCTTCAATTCATCGCGAAATCATGACGCTTCTTCTATTTAAGACTTGCTAACTATTTCTGTCACAAAATTGTGACACATTCTCCAACTGCAAGCTGCCATCTCAACCTATCGCGAAATCGTGACACTTTTTGCATCCGTACAACTTCTTTGTAGCCTGTCACGAAATCGCGATGCTTTCAGCTTCCAAAAGCTTTCCTTGCAACCTGTCGTGAAATCGTGATGCTTCTCCTTTCAGACTCTCCCCTTTTGCTGCATGTCATGAAATCGTGACAGTTCTCACTTTGAGCTTTTTGGTATGCTATGAAATCATGACAGTCCTCAACTTGACCTCTGTAGCATGTCACGAAATCGTGACATTTTACATGTAACATTCTCTCTCTTCGAACTTGTCGCAAAATCACGATAGTTATTTTTGCGGACTCTCTCTTCAGCATCATGTTGTGAAATCACGACACTTTTTCGTCCGTACAACTTACTTTGTAGAATGTCATGAAATCACGACAGTTTTGCCTGAACTTTCTCTCTCCTTAAACATGTCGCGAAATCGCGACAGTTTTTCTAGCACTTTCTCTCTCCTAAAACATGTCTCAAAATCACGACAGTTTTTCCAGTCGCTTGCATACTTTTTCTTACTTGTCTTTTTCTTGATCTTTTGCAACTGGGCTACTCTGATCTACTTGGAAACTCACTGTCCAAACTGAGACCTTCATCAAAACACATTCTTTGACATCAAACCAAAATGCTTCAAGACCTTCTTGACGTCAATGACAACATCTACACTTAGAGCAAAGGTAATGTACCCAAGGTACCCAAAATTGCCAACAGTGATGGCGATTGCAAGCGAACACACATTTTTAGGTGAGTAGGAAAAGTCGGGTGGGAAACCATCATTAGTCATAAGAGGAACTGCTCCTCAGAGCGACACTAAGCAAGGTGATGTTGATGGTGCTGAGTCAAAGGGCCCTGAGTCAGACCCTAAAGGTCCTACCAACTTTTTTGGGAATGCGAAACCTATAGGGGGTAAAGTCCCTCTAGATAAATGCCCCAAGCATGGTAGGACTCCTTATCAAAGTATTGTTAACTTTTCATATTATTTTGTTGAGAAAGTTAAAAATAGAGTGCAATCCTCTATTGGAGGTGGATAGTATCTACTCCCTAAAGGCAAAGATATGGTTATCCTCAAAAATCTAATGGTGGATTACCTTACCCTAGAATCCCATAATCTGATCAAGAAATTCATTAGAGGCCGCTCTAATATGGAATCTATTCCATGGCGGGCCTGTCTCAAATGGAGAACCCTAGGTGATATGGAGCTAGTTGCCCTATCAAAGGGTTTATTTCTTATTTTCCTTAGTAATCAGGAAGATTTCTCTCAGATTCTCACTGAGGGACCCTTGTTATTTGGGTGAAAAGGTCTCTTCTTGCAAAAATGGGGTTAAGATTTTAACCCCAGACATAGAGTATAAATTTCTCTCCAATTTGGGTTCACATGCCAGACTTGCCCAGCCAATTTTGGCATGAAGATATCTTGCAGGGCATTTCCAAACACATTGGTGAATTGGTAGAAATTGACCCTGTGATCTGTGCGTGCTCACGCATGATACATGCTCAATTCTATGTCAATGCCAAGTTGGATTCCTAGCTTCCTACTCGTATAAACCTAGTTTATGGCTCCTACTGCAAGTGTCAGGTGATTGAATATGAGAATAAGCCTGCTTTCTATATTGAATGTCAGGCCCAGGGCCATCTCAAGTCTCAATGCCCTTCTATCCAAACCTCAAAGGAGATAATGAGGTTTGCTAACATATTTTACCAAAATGAACCACAGACTGGGCAACAATGCAGCAAATGCCAGGGCAAGCAGACTCAAAGTATCTATTTTTAAAAGAAAGACTCAATGTATGTAGCACACAAAGGAAATTAGATTACAAACCAAGAGTCAGTGGATGACCAATCAAATGTGAGTTCCCTCTTTGCTTTTCATAACCATTTTGATGCATTAAATGAAAATCTTATTCATGGATCTAAAATAGACGAGGAAGATATTGCCTTAACTTAGTTTTTCCCAAAACCCTTAGTTCTGTCCAAGAGGAACCCCAATTCCCGTCCAGATCTAGGCCCTCTCATACCCCATCCGAAATAATACCCACTCCTTAGGGGCAAATTGAAATTGGTAGTCCCATTTCAAACAAGGCTGAGAAGGAAGTTAACATAGATAAACCCAATTTTAGCCCCATAAACACCAAAAGTTTCAAGAAAGGTTCTATGGATATTGATAGTGAGAAAAAAAGGGGATACCTCCTCTAAATGATCAGAAGAAAAAGGAGATGGAGAATGAAATTGCAAATAGTATCCAAAAAACCTTATTCTAAGACTTGTTCAGTCAGGAGAAGGATGACCCAAAAAATCCCAAACCTCCCTTGCAACAATCAAAGGGAGGGCAAAAAATATCCAAAAATTCCAAATGAGGATCCTCTCATGGAATGTGAGAGGCCTTGATAGTGCATTCAAGTAAAGGGTTGCTCACACTCTGAGGAAATATCATAGACCCACTATCATGTTTCTACAGGAAACAAATATTGAACAAAATAAAATTAAGAAAATTGTAAATACTATCTAGAAAAATGGGGATTTTACTTTTTTCCCAGCTCAAGGCACTTCAGGGGGATTCTTTGCATCTGGGCCTGGGTAAAGTAGAAGGTAAAATAATTTCATCCTCTGACAGGGTCCTTAACTTGCTATTTTTTGTAGAGACAATAAATTCCATTGGGTCCTGTCCAATGTCTACGCCCCCAAAAATCCAAATAGAAGAAGGGGTTTGTGGGACACCTTGAGTAACATGAGAACTGCATTCAAAAAATTCCCATGGATTATTGCTGGAGATTTCAACTCCTCCCTTTTCCCCTCAAACAAGCAAGGGGGAATATCATTCCCACTAAAAGCATTGAATATTTCCATAATTTCAAAACCAAATGTTAACTCTACCTTCATATATCATCGACCAAGACATATGCAATGCCATCATAGAACTTTAGTAGTCTAAATCCATACCTAGAGGTATTAACTCTACCTTCATAGCTTTGGTTCCCAAAGGGCCTATGTGCAAATCCATCATGGACTTCAGACCAATTAGCCTTTGCAATGTGATTTACAAAATTCTAACCAAAGCCATGGCTACAAGAATCAAAGAGATCCTCCCCCAAATCATAGACCCTTGTCAAGGTAGTTTAGTCAAAGGGAGAAACATCACTGATGGTATTATCATGTTGCATGAAGCCCTCCATTCTGTCAACCTCAATAAAAAAGCTGCTCTATTTATTAAGTTTGACATGAACAAAGCTTTCGACAGAGTTAATAGGGATTTTCTTGTTGCTATTCTCCTCAAATTTGGTTTCCATAGGGAGTGGGTTGACCTTGTTCATGGCTGCATTTCTAACCCTTGGTTCTCAGTTTTGGTCAATGGTTTTGCAGTAGGCTATTTACCAAGTAGTAAGGGCCTTAGGGTGATACTTTATTGCCTATTCTATTAATTATCCTTGTTAAATATTTGGGAAGAGTGCTTAAAAATGCTTGTTCTAGGGGTATAATTTCAGGCATAAAAGCTGCATCTAAATTGCAGGCCCTTTCCCATCAATAATTTGTGGATGATACCATCATCACTACTCACACATTTGTTTGGGAAGCAAGAGATATCAAAAGTATTCTTGATACTTATGAAGAGGATGTAGGGCAAAAAATTAACTATGCCAAAAATATTTTTTTCTTCATTAATACCCTCCCAAACAGACAAGCCATAATTGCTCGTATTATTCAATGTGTTATATCCTAGTTACCCACTCAATACTTGGGACTCCCATTCTTCACCGGTAATCCTAAGGAATACATGTGGAACAACGTCATTGAGAGAATTAATAAAAAGCTTGTAGGTTGGAAGGGGACCCTCCTATCCCAAGCTGCCAAGGCCACTTTGAAAATAACTTATATTCAAAGCATACCTATTTATTTCATGTTAGTTTTCAAAGCCCTAGTCATTGTCTACTTCAAAATTCAACAAATCCAAAAGAGGTTCCTTTGGGTTGGTTTAGAGGATAGGAAAAGATTTCATTTGGCTAGGAAGAGGTGTGATCTCCTAAAATTCAGGGAGGCCTTGTTCTTCAAAGGATTAGCAACATGAACACAACTTTATTGGCCAAACAAGCTTGGAAGGTGTTTACAAATTGTACACTTGAATGGGTTTTGATTATCAATAGGAAATACATTCAAAATTGTTGTTTCATGGATGGAAATAATCCCAGATATGGATCCATTTTCTAGAATTCAATTCTTCAAACTAGATCTCTCATCCAAAAGGGACTCAGATGGCAAATTGGTATAGGTAGTAAAATTAATTTTTGAACAGATAGGTGGATCACTAACCAATTGCTTATAGAAAACAATGTAGTTTTTGCGCTTCAACCTTTCTTGGATACCTTAATTGGAAGCAAAGTTGAAGATTTTTTTGATACGTCCATTGAACGAAAAAATATGGAAAGACTTTCATATTTCTAATGCCAATGTCCAAATCCAAGAAGCTACAATAATCCTTAAAACCATGCTTAATGCTACAGTCATCCCTACAGGTAATTACCATGACTCTCACTTTTGGAAAGAAACTAATTATGGGCTTTTTTCAATCATATCTGCTCACAACTTGATTATAAATTTTCAATGTCTTCACATTACTTTCAACATAGTCTGGGTCAAACATCTCATTTTTAAGGTTACTTTTTTCAGTTGGTTAGCCATCCAAAATAAGATCCTCACAACTGACAACCTCATGAAAAAAGGCATGTTGGTCCCTAATAGATGCTATTTGTGCATGGTTGCCTGGGAATCTGTAAATCATATTTTTTTGGAATGTTCTTTCTCCAAGACTGCCATGGATCACCTTATGTCCACTTTCCATATCTCTTGGGTTCATCCAAATCCCTTGATCGATATTTTATTTCAATGACCTACTCCATTCAAAAATATCAGACTATCCTCTGTGTAGAAAGTGTGCCTTCATCACATTTTGTGGTAACTATGGCTCGAAAGAAACAACAAAGCTTTTTCTTCTTCTTCAAGGGATCCTATCTCAGTTGCCAATAAAGCCATTTCCTTTGCTATTGAAAAATCCCAAATTTTCCCTTATCCTAAACCCCCTAACTCTAGGATGGATTCTACTTTGTTCCTGTATTTGAAAATCCCCTGCAACCCTAGTTCCAGTATTTCAGTCCCTCATCCCAGAGTGGGAGCTCATTGGATTCCTTTGCCTATAGGGTGGCTCAAACTAAACTTTGACGGTGCTTCCAAAGAAAATATAGAAGATGTAAGTGTGGGTGGCCTGGTCAAAGATCACAGTGGGCAAGTTATTATAGCCTATGCTGAGTATTTGGGATTTCAAACCAATAACTTCACTGAAGGGCGTTCCCTATGGAGAGGGTTAAAAATTCTCAAGGACTACAAAGGAAATATTCATATTGAAGGAGACTCATTGAATATTACAAATGCTATTAAAAACAACAAGTTTCCTTCATGGAATGTGAGGATTGTCATTCAGGAAGCTAAAAAGCTTATCCAAAATTTTAGCAACACCTCCGTCAGTCATGTGTATCGTGAAGCCAATAAGCCTACTGACATCCTTGCCAACATGGGAGCTATCCACAAAACACTCTCCATCTGGTGGGAAAATTTTCCTCAAGAAGTTATAAATGCTACTACTAATGATATGGGTTGAAAGATATGTACTTTCCAGTGCGACTCCTTTCTTTGCTAGAAATTTTCTAATTTGTTGCATTATGCTCCTTCATGTGAAGTACATAAATTTCCAAAGTTGGTCCCTGTGTTGGTCTTGTCTTAGTTTGGTTATTTCTAAGCATGTCAAGTCCCAAAGTTGGTCTCTACTATGTAATTGGATTATGGTGCCCATAGTCAGGTGTGTCAATTCCCAAGTCTACTACATTTTGCATCTTTCTAAGTTTGGGGATCACATTCTTATCTGTGTCTCTTAGCTTTCTTACATACATTCTTTCCCTAATCTAAGTTTTCTATGCTTGGTTCACCCTCATGTTGTGTTGGAGTCCCCTAGTGTCTCTTCCCAATGAGAACCTTTCAATTGTCCTATCTCCTATGCATTTGTACCTATCGAAGAGATCAACTTATGAGGTAAAAATATCTATATATCCAATTCAGGCCCAAAACTCATCATTTCCTTTGAGCGTAGCCTGTCCTCGAGTACCCTTGGTGATAGAGAGTATTGTGCTTGGGTGTTGTGGATTGTTTGTCCTTTCCAAATATCCATCCATTTCATCATAGCCCTGATTGAACCATCCACCCTGCAACTTGATCTCCTATCCTACTCTTTCCTTAGCAAATTCAAAAGGGCCAAGAAGGATATCACGAAAGCTATTGTTAATTCATGGAACAATGACTACATTATTGTTTGCAATATTTGGTTCTGAGTCACTATTGAACTATTGGCTAAGGTGACAGAGTTGCCTACTACTGGGAAGGTGATGCGAAGAGATCACCGCAAATGGTATCCATAGCTCAAGGGCTTTTCAAACCATGCCAAGATGTTCAAGTGGAAGGGCATTGCTATAGAGCATGATTCTTTGCATGCCCCTTGGCCAAAGATAATAATTCCCATTATCTAGTACATTATGGTTGATGATCCTTCTAAACCTTTGTATAACTTTCACATTGCTTTGGTCAATCACCTTAGGGGTTTCAACCCTGTCAACATCCCTGACTTTATTTTTTGCTCAATTAGATATTCCATCCATAATGCTAGGAAAAGGAAGTCTCAAACCCCTCCTACCCATCAAGGTATCTTTGCCATTATTTTTTTGTTGGCAATTTTGGGTACCTTGGGTACATTGCATTTGCTCAAGTGAATAAGTTGTCATTGATGTCAAGAAGCTGTTTGAAGGAATTTGATTTGATGTAAAATAATTTGTTTTGATGAAGGTTCGGCTTGACAGGTTCGAAAGAAAGTAAGTTGGAAAAATGTCGCGATATCGCGACATGTCGCATTTTCGCGACTTAGGCAGGAGAGAGAAAGCTTTTTAGAAAAGTGTCGCGATATCGCGACATGTCGCAGTTTTGCGACTCAAAGAGGAGAGAGAATGTTCGAGTTAGAAATGTCACGATTTCGCGACATATTGCAAGGAAGATTGTACGGACGAAAAAGTGTCACGATTTCATGACATGTTGCAGGAGAGAGTCCGAAAGAAAAAGTGTCACGATTTCGTGACATAATGTAGAAGAGAGAGTCCGTAGTGAGAATTGTCATGATTTCGTGACAAGTTCGAAGAGAGAGAAAGTAACTCAAAAAGTGTCACGATTTCGCGACATGCTGCAGAGTTCAAAATGAGAACTGTCATGATTTTGTGACATGCTGCAGAGTTCGAAGTGAGAACCGTCACGATTTCATGACATGCTGCAGATGAAATTGTTCCAAGTAAGAACTGTCATGATTTCGTGACATGCAGCAAAGGAAAGAGTTTTAGAGTAAGAAATGTCACGATTTCATGACATGTTGGAGAGAAAACATACGAAAGCTAAAAGCATCACAATTTCATGACAGGCTGCAAAGAAAACGTACGGAAGCTAGAAGTGTCACGATTTCATGACAAATTCAAGGAGGAAGAGCTCAAAGGTAAAAGCGTCACGATTTTGTGACATGTTCCATTTTTGCTAGTGCAAGCAGACAAGAGTGCAAGGAAGAGAAAGTGTCACGATTTCATGATAGATTGAGATAGCAATGTTCGATTGGAGAAAGTGTCATGATTTCATGACAGAAATAGAATGCAGGCCTTCTATAGGAGAAGTGTCATGATTTCATGACAAAAGTAGAGAGGAAGGCTATGAAGACAAAAGTGTCACGATTTCATGACAGAAGTGAAGACGAAGTCTGCAGAGGCAGAAGTGTCACAATTTCATGACAAAAGCAGAAAGGAGGTTGACGAAGGGAGAAGTGTCACGATATCGTGACAAAAGCAAAGTTGATGCTGACAAATATAGAAGTGTCACGATATCATGACAAGAACGTAGTTGAAGTCGACAAAGGCAGTAGTGTCGCGATATCACGACAAAAGCCAAAAGGAAGTGTACGGTTGCAAAGGTGTCATGATATCGTGACATGTTGTAGTTTCATGACAGAAGCTACAGAAGAGTTGCAGAGGCAGTGAAGCCGACAAAGTTAAATTTGGGCTAACAAAAATTAGGGTTTGGGCCGATGAAGATTAGGGTTTGTAATCGACGTAGTTTAGGGTTGTGCAGCTGACTAAGATCAAGGTTTTGATCTTGAAAGTATTAGTATAAAAGGAGGGTTGTTTGGAGAGTTAAAGTATCGATTTTGTGTGTGCGTTCAAAGTGTGACATTCATAGATAGAGTGCGAGGGAGAAGTCCGATCGCTGAGAGCAGAGTGCATTTTGTCGAATCGTCTAAGTGAGAGAGATCGCAAGGAATTAGAGTGCACGAAGATGGTGCTACTGAGTTTGTGCACAGAGAGCAGAAAAGTGCAAAGCTATGGGGTGCATCATTTTTGTGACGTTCGGAGATAGTGCGTAGGCTTTGATGGTTTTGGACAAATCATTGAGAGGGATTGTTGGACAGATTTGAGCAAGCTTTTCTTGAGCTTGTGAAGCAGTTTGGGCAGGTTCTAGTGAGAACTTGCAAAGCAGATCTGAGACAAGTCTTGGTGAAGACTTGGGTGAAGATCAAGCAAGCTTTAGTGAAAGCTTGTGAACAACTTTTGTGAACCATATTTGAGGACCGGTTGAGGACAAAGATTGGTGCGGTTTCGAGGACATTTGTGCCAGACCGAAGGACTGTGTTTGGTGCAGATCAGAGAAAGAGAACGAGGACATTTGTGCTAGACCGAAGGACTATGTTTAGTGCAAATTCGAGGACCAGCTTTGGAGGTGATAGAGTTGAGGACAGAGGTCTCCAGCCAGAGCAGGGAAGACAGGTGTCTTCTGTGGATAGAGTTCCATTTGCTAAGGGCAATGGAGGCAGAGGTCTTCTAGAGGATCACCAGCCATAACAGAGCTAGGGGATTGGTGTCTCCTTTGGGTTGGTGCCCATAAACATTGTAATCGGGAAAGGTATTCCCAGAATTTGATTTGATAAAATTTAGTGAAATATTTTATCCGTGGAGTAGCCCACATTGGGTGAACCACGTAAATTGTTGTGTCTCTTTGTGGATGGTGTTTTGTGCATTGCTTTGATTACGGCTTTTGATACTGCTATCTATACTCGCATAATATTGAATTGAAAGTTGAATTGAAGGAAAAAGTAAAAAGTGGTCTTATACTTGTTCACCCCCCCTCTCAGTATAAGCTTGTGTTCTTCAATTGGTATCAGAGTAGGTGCCTTTCGAAAAGTTTAACAACTTGAAGGAAAAGCCAGTAAAGAACACAATGGATTATTCAAGTGGCAATGCAGCACCTATTCTTGATGGATCAGATTTTGGTCTTTGGAGTGCAAGGATGAAGGTTCATCTAATGGCACTTGGGAATGAGGTTTGGGAAGTGATTGAAGATGGGTACACTATTCCTGAACATGGTCCTTATACTAAAGAAGACAGGCTCCTACATCACAACAATTCAAAAGCAATGAATGCAATCTCGAAAGGTTTACAGAAGGCAGATCTTACCAAGGTGATTCACTCCAAGACAGCTAGTGAAATGTGGAAACAGTTGCAGGTGGTTCACACAGGTGATGTAAATGTTCGAAAGGCTAAGTTGAGACACTTCAAAGGTATGTTTGAACAACTCAAGATGAATGATGATGAAAATATTAGTGACTACATGCTTCGTATGGATGAGGTTGTTAACTCCATGAAAGACTTAGGTCTTGAGCTTGCTGAAAATGATGTTTGTGATAAGATTTTAAGATCTCTTCCTAATAGATTTAGTGAAAATATTTCTGCTATTGAGGAAGCTAAAGATTTGGATAAGTTGAAAAAGGATGAGCTCCATAGTATACTTGCAGCATTTGAGTTGAGAACTCAAGTGAAGGTTGATGTCAAGAAAGAGGCAGCTTTCAAGGCTACCAAGAAATCCAAGGGTAAACAACTTCAAGAGAGTGATGAGTCTTCCAGTGATGAAGAGGCATATTACAACAAGAAAGGCAAGTTCTCTAGAAAGCACAAAAGCATGAAAAATATAAGATGTTTCAATTGTGGAAAGTTTGGTCATTATGCTACCGATTGTACTGTTCCCAAGAATGAAAGTGATGAAGATATACAAGATTCTAAAAGCAAGGATTCTGAAAAGCACAAGCATCACAGGAAAAACAAAGATGAGCGCAACAATCAAGGAAAGAGGTATTCTCACAAGCACAAGAAGAGTTTATACCTAGACAAAGCAAGTAAGTGTTCTAGTAGTGATAGTGAAAGTTCTTCAAGTGATACTGAAAATGAGATGTTGTTCATATCAAAAAAAGAGGAAGAACCGAAACATAGATTCATTATCATGAAATGTCTTAGATGTGGAAATTTTGGTCACCTTGAGGATGATTGCACAAATAATGATTTGGTTTCTAGTATGTATGAGGATGCTTCAGAAAACTATAAGGAAGATGCATGTATGGTTTTTGAAAAAGGTAGCACCTCTAGTGATAGAAAATCTGAAAAAGGGTTTGATGATTCAGAAAGCAAACAAATAAAGGATCTAGAAAGTGAACTTACTAACGCTCTTAGTGTTTTGAAAAAGGAAAGAAAGAAGAATGCTAGACTCAAGGATAAGTTAGATGAATGTTGTATGGAGAGAGATGATCTTATAGAAAGTCTCGACGTCTCTATGGCTAAGACACAAGAACTCAAGGATGAGTTAGAGTCTAAGGTTCTTGAGTATAGTGAGTTAGAACAGAAAATGGCTTCTTTGAAAGAGGAAACTAAAGAGTACAAGGATAAGCTTTACAGGTTTCAAGATAGCTCCAAAAAGGTTAAGTCACTCATCAAAGGTCAAAGAAAGACAATGGATAAAACAGGCCTTGGTTTTGTCAAGGAACAAGCTGGAGAGTCTAGTAAGAGACTCCAAAAGGAAGAGAGTTCTGATGAGGAAAGTATTTCAGATTATGAGTCCTTGGATGATAGATGCGCAGAAATAGAAAACAAAATTCAAAATGAGAAGAAGAAGTTTTCAGGACCCAAGAGGTCGAATAAAGGTAAATTTCATGGTAGATGTTTTGCGTGTTACAGGTTTGGTCACATGGCTGCACATTGCATGGCTCAAGTGAAGAAGGTGAACGGCAATTTTAGAAGCGCTAGTTTCTTTCGAGGGTATTGCTACTCTTGTCAACAGTTCGGGCACAAGGCAGTCTATTGCGAGGTAAATAATAGGAACAAGTTTGATCAGAACAGGTTTAGGCAGAACTGGCGGATTCAAAGAACAGGTATGCCTAAAAGAAATAACATTGTTACTTGTTATAAGTGCAACAATGAAGGTCACACAACTAGACAGTGTAGAGCTAAACTTTCAAGGTACAGGAATAGGAACAGTGGTATAAACAGGTCCAAGGATCAAGGCATGAACAAGAATAGGGATGAGAACAAGAACAAGAACAGTGACAAGAACAGGAATGATAACAAGAACAAGAACAGTGACAGGAACAAGAATAGGAATATGGACAAAGAGTTCAAGAGAAGGCCCGACAAGGAAGTTATAGACGCTGATGATGATCAGTGCCTAATGGGAGTTTTACTCCCACCCTAGAATTAATCACCTCATCAGGAGGTGGGGGAGGGACTAAGCTAAGAGGCTCATTCTTAGTCCCGAGCCCCAAAGGTGACCCTTTGCCATTGATGACAAAGGGGGAGAGATATGAGTAAGGGGGAGAGCTTCAAGTGAAGAGGAAAGCTTCAAGTCGGGGGAGCAAAACTTCAAAGGAATTTTCTCAGTTGTTAGCACAGTTGGTTTCAATTTTGGCTCGTGAGAAGTGTTTTTAGTAAAGGTTTGCCATCAATGACAAAGGGGGAGATTGTTGGCAATTTTGGGTACCTTGGGTACATTGCATTTGCTCAAGTGAATAAGTTGTCATTGATGTCAAGAAGCTTTTGAAGGAATTTGATTTGATGTAAAATAATTTGTTTTGATGAAGGTTCGGCATGACGAGTTCGAAAGAAAGTAAGTTGGAAAAATGTCGCGATATCGCGACATGTCGCATTTTCGCGACTTAAGCAGGAGAGAGAAAGTTTTTTAGAAAAGTGTCGCGATATCGCGACATGTCGCAGTTTCGTGACTCAAAGAGGAGAGAGAATGTTCGGAGTCAAAAATGTCATGATTTTGTGACATATTGCAAGGAAGATTGTACGGACGAAAAAGTGTCATGATTTCATGACATATTGTAGGAGAGAGTCCAAAAAAAAAGTGTCACGATTTCATGACATAATGCAGAAGAGAGAGTCCGTAGTGAGAATTGTCATGATTTCATGACAAGTTTGAAGAGAGAGAAAGTATCTCAAAAAGTGTCACGATTTTGTGACATGCTACAGAGTTCAAAATGAGAACTGTCACGATTTCGTGACATGCTGCAGAGTTCAAAGTGAGAACCATCATGATTTCGTGACATGCTGTAGATGAAATTGTTCCAAGTAAGAACTATCATGATTTCGTGACATGCAGCAAAGGAAAGGTTTCGAAGTAAGAAATGTCATGATTTCATGACATGTTGAAGAAAAAGTACAAAGTAAAGTGTCACGATTTCATGACAGTGCAAAGAAAATGTACAGAAGCTAGAAGTGTCTCTGATTTCATGACAAATTCAAGGAGGAAGAGCTCAAAGGTGAAAGCGTCATGATTTCATGACATGTTCCATTTTCGCTAGTGCAAGCAGTCAAGAGTGCAAGGAAGAGAAAGTGTCACGATTTCATGACAGATTGAGATAGCAGCGTTCGGTTGGAGAAAGTGTCGCAATTTCATGACAAAAATAGAATGCAGGCCTTCTATAGGAGAAGTGTCATGATTTCATGACAAAAGCAGAGAGGAAGGCTATGAAGACAAAAGTGTCACGATTTCGCGACAGAAGTGAAGACGAAGTCTGCAGAGGCAGAAGTGTCACGATTTCGTGACAAAAGTAGAAAGGAGGTCGACAAAGGGAGAAGTGTCAGGATAGATGACAAAAGCAAAGTTGATGCTGACAAAGATAGAAGTGTCACGATATCGCGACAAGAACGTAGTTGAAGTCGATGAAGGCAGTTGTGTCGCGATATCACGACAAAAGCCAAAAGGAAGTGTACGGTTGCAAAGGTGTCATGATATCGCGACATGTTGTAGTTTCGTAACAGAAGCTACAGAAGAGTTGCAGAGGCAGTGAAGTCGAAAAAGTTAAATTTGGGTCGACGAAGATTAGGGTTTGCAACCGACGTAGTTTAGGGTTGTGCAGCCGACTAAGATCAAGGTTTTGATCTTGAAAGTATTAGTATAAAAGGAGGGCTGTTTGAAGAGTTAAAGTATCGATTTTGTGTGTGCGTTCGAAGTGCGACATTCATAGATAGAGTGCGGGGGAGAAGTTCGATCGCTGAGAGCAGAGTGCATTTTGTCAAATCGTCTAAGTGAGAGAGATCACAAGGAATCAGAGTGCACGAAGATGGTGCTGCTGAGTTTGTGCATAGAGAGCAGAAAAGTGCAAAGCTATGGGGTGCATCATTTTTGCGATGTTCGGAGATAGTGCGCAGGCTTTGATGGTTTTGGACAAGTCATTGAGAGGGATTGTTGGACAGATTTGAGCAAGCTTTTCTTGAGCTTGTGAAGCAGTTTGGGCAGGTTCTAGTGAGAACTTGCAAAGCAGATCTGAGACAAGTCTTGGTGAAGACTTGGGAAAAGATCAAGCAAGCTTTAGTGAAAGCTTGTAAACAAACTTTTGTGAACCATATTTGAGGACCAGTTGAGGACAGATATTGGTGTAGTTTCGAGGACATTTGTGCCAGACCGAAGGACTGTGTTTGGTGCAGATCAGAGAAAGAGAACGAGGACATTTGTGCTAGACCGAAGGACTGTGTTTAGTGCAAATTCGAGGACCAGCTTTGGAGGTGATAGAGTTGAGGACAGAGGTCTACAGCCATAGCAGGGAGGACAGGTGTCTTCTATGGATAGAGTTCCATTTGCTAAGGGCAGTGGAGGCAGAGGTCTTCTAGAGGATCACCAGCCAGAACAGAGCTAGGGGATTGGTGTCTCCTTTGGGTTGGTGCCCATAAACATTGTAATCGGGAAAGGTATTCCCAGAATTTTATTTGATAAAATTTAGTGAAATATTTTATCCGTGGAGTAGCCCACATTGGGTGAACCACGTAAATTGTTGTGTCTCTTTGTGGATGGTGTTTTGTGCATTGCTTTGATTACGGATTTTGATACTGCTATCTATACTCTGCATAATATTGAATTGAAAGTTGAATTGAAGGAAAAAGTAAAAAGTGGTCTTATACTGTTCACCCCCCCTCTCAGTATAAGCTTGTGTTCATTTTTTCCATGTTGAAGCCACCCTCCCACCCGCCATTCCCACCTCACCACTTCAATCCAATATGCCCTTGAATTCGCATTCCCTCAGACCTTCCTAGTCCCCGCCTAAAGTTACCAGTGATGGAGGCAATTTCAAAGCCTAATCCCATAGCCCCAAGGTGAAAGAGACCCCTAACCCCAAGCCCTATCTTTGCAAGCCTTCAAAATGTAAAACCACTATTGAAGAGAGTTCAACCAAGGTAAGAAGGTCTACCTGGTTTAAAAATCCTAAGTTTGAAATGAGTCAAAGCTCTCCTCTCCACATCTCAGATGATGATAGCGGTGATCCTAGCATGGGCATCAACAACAAGATTCATATCACTATCATCAGTAGCATTATCAATACCATGGATGACATCAGTGACACCCTTAAATTGTTGCTCAAGAACCACGTCAAGAATGTTCTCATAAATGATGACAATCCAAATGTTTAGGCCTGATGCTATGTTGTGTAATGGCTATTTTCATTTTGTTTTATTTTGTGTTTTTGGTCTACTGATCCTCTAAGCAATATTTTTTCTATTTTTTGGTTTCCTCCATTGCCCCTGCGTGGGCCCTACGATCAGTTTTCTTCCTACCCTTGCATGGGTTTTAGTAAAATTTTCAACAACCCTTATGTGGGTATTTGGTATGGTTTTTGTAAGCTATCTTAGACGTTGTTTCTTTTGCAACCCCTGCACGGGTATTGCATGTTTTGAGTCCCTGTGCCTGAGTTGCTCTAGTTATACTCTCAAATTTCTTGGTGATGGTCCAATCTGTTTGGTTGTCACCAACCCCTATGTGGGTCTGCTTCATTTCCCGCTACTATCTTTCTATTTGCTTATGTAATTGGTTTTTGGATCCATTAAAAACCCGTATATAAGAATTTTTAATTACCAAAGAAAAAATACTTTCTAAAATTTGAATTTTGCCAAGGTAAAGATCAACATAATAATTGGTTAAGTTATTTGTTACTATATTTTCTTCTATATATATATAGACATTTCCAAGATACTACCCCTACCAAAAATTAATGGATATAGAACATCATATTATTGTAGATCCAACCCTCGCATCCATTTTCTTGATGACATTAATAATAATTTGTGAATCCCCCTCAATTGAAACAAATCTCCATATCAATGAAAATCTTGATTCCTGTGAGAATGATTGTTGTCTACAAAGTTGTTAGTTAAAGTTTCATATGATTTTGAGTCATTGAGGAGAATTTTTATTTCATTGTTCCCAAAAACACCAACTCTACTAGGTTTACTTGTATTTCCTTTGGAAGCACCATCAAAATAAATTTTTACAAATCTATCTTCTAGACATTTTTATTCTACCATAGATTGATGTAGGTCCTTTGTACTAAATTCATTTTTATCTTTTGGGGAGAAAAAAGGGTTGTACTCATGTACCCCACCCTTAAAAAATTATAACTCTATCCTTTAGAGCTTGAGAGTTTACAAATAGATTCAATTCTCATCTCAATTGAGTTGCTATAGCTAGATACCTACATATTTTTCATAAAAAGTCTAAATTCTTGATATTCATTTTCTGGATCTTCTTCCATTTTCTTTGTAAATACAAATCTTCAACATCCTTCTGCTTCACATTTTTCTATAGTGAAAAGAAAAGTTTTAAAGTTAAAAATCCCTTTGGAGTGAAAATTATTTGAGTCATTTTTCCATATATATAAAACAGAAAATAGCATTCCATTGTTGGCTCTTCATCCTAAACCCTATGTCACTTTTACATATATATAAACTAGATAAATTCAACATACCCTCCCTTCATAAAATATGTTGAGTCACTGGGTTGTAGGGGACTTCCTTGGGAAGTCCTTCTCCTCTTCCTTGTAGCCCATCCTTGGCCCTGTCCCAGATCCCTAGCCTTGTCCTAGATCCCTGGCACATCCTTTGACCTTACTCCTCGGTTGGTAGACATTGCAGATGATATCCTTGGGGTGGGAGATCACTGTTCCATTTTTCTACCCCTTTCCTTGTTGTTTGATGGCGTTTCTTCTGGTGCCTATGATCTAGGATGTCCCTAGTTTTTTTGGGATGTCCCTGGGTCTTATTCTAGTTCCCTAGCACCCCTTTACCCTCCTCCTTCAATGGATGGTGTTGTAGATGATATCCTTGGGTTGGGAGGTCCCTTATTCTCTTATCTACCCCCTTCCATGCCTTCTATCAAGGTTTTCCTTTTGATGCTTGTGAACTATGCTGCCCCTTGGATTTTCTATGTTGTCCCTAAATTTTCTTGGGTCATTCTTTAGGTTTTATGACTTCCTTTAGAAACCCTTTTCATTTTTTCTTGTAGGGTCCTATTTGGTGCTAAGGATTAGAGGTTCTTCTGGTGCAGTGCATTATGGCTGGGGTTTTTGGCTTCATGAGCAACTCTTCACAATATATTTTGGCTTGGATGGGGCCTTGTGCTTATTCTGTGGTGTTACTCTTTGGATTTTTGGTTATAGGTTTAATGGTGGGTTATTAGATTTTCATGGCTTATGGGGGGATTTTGTGCTGATTGTTGTTGTGTTCCTATGGGTCATCCTCTTCTGGTTCCCTAAAGCTGCTTGACGATGGCGTTGGAGGCTACTGTGGAGCTCTTGCTGGTTTTTTCTAGCCTGTGGTGGGGCCCTACATTTTTAGGTGGTATTTCATGCTTCATAGTTCCTCTATTGAGGTTTCCTGAGACCTCCCCACAATTTTCATTGGATCTTGTTTCTGCATTGCTATTTCCTCTGTATCCCTTGGCCTATGAGTAGTTTCCCTATTGCAACGGGTCTTCATAGCCTCTGGAGTCCCATGGTTGTTGTTCCTCTTGTAGGCCTATTTGGGATGTTGGTCCCTACTGTTGCATCCTCCTGTTTCATCCCTATGCATCCTCAAGCAAGAATTTTCTATGTTTCCTGCATTAAGTTCAAATTTGATTTTTTCAAATCATTGTAATGGGTAGGATATCTCTGTTTTAATTATTTCTATGCGGTTTTGCTTTTTTAAATTTCCTTTCCATGTGTTGCTTGGGTAGTCCTTTTGCACATATTTTTTGGGCTAAACTAGGTGGGGTGGCGTTGTCCCAAACTTCAATGTAAAGATTCAAAAAAATAATTAATTTTGGCCTTTTAAGGCTATCCTCTAGCCTTTCCTGTAAGGCTGTCCTTAAGCCTATCCTGAAAGGCATTCCTTATGTCTTTCCACTGGATTTTGGTGTCCTTTTATTTGGCCTTGAGGCCTTGTTTTTAGTATTATGACTTGTTGTAATCAGATTTTGGGATCCTTGATAAAAACCCATTTTTAATATAATTTAATTGATAAAAAAATAGTTGAGTCACTTTTGCACATATATAAACCAAATTTTTTTAAACCCATTTAAAAATTTGACTTGCAAAATCATATGAGTCAGTTTTACATATATGTGCAATAGAAAAATAACATTCCTATACAGACTATTAGAGTGAAAATCTATTGAATAAATTTTCCATATATATGAACTATAAAAATAACATTCCTTGCTCATAAAGAGGAAGATAAAATTGAGTCATTGAAGAATTAAAAAAACCTTCACAATACCAAAATTTCATCTCTACTATCTATGGACTACATCTTAGTAGAGTAATATTTCCAAAACTAATTTAAATTAACATAGACTATTGTGCGGTGCGAGATATGGACTGTTAGTTTCTTTCTAAAGCATAAGTGCAACCATAAGAACTATAATAAATAGTTGAGAAATCTAAAAAAGTTGAAAGTTCCAATCCATACTCTGTCCCATAATCCAACCGATAACCAACAACTCAATTAATCCATTCATCCATGATGTCCATATTATGTCATCTTCTTTTGCTTCAATATACAAAACTTCTACTCGCTTTATAAAATCATAGTTCACTTTACCAAATATGGACTATTAGTTTCTTCAAATGCATTTATCTATAAATGGAACCCATGAAACATGTTGTAGTCCTCTAGAACATTATTTAGAGTTTAACTTCATGATCCTCTATTAAAATCCCTCTATTGGCTAGCCTATCTACACATTTATTTTCTTCCCTTAACATATTTGTAAACCTGACTTCATACTTTGTAGAAAGGTCTTGTATTTCCACAATGTTCTCTTGTATGTTCCATGTAGCCTCTCCTTTCCTCAAAACTACATTTATTAATATTAATGAATCACCTTCCATCTATACTCTATTCCATTTCATTTTTTTACATATTTTTAATCCTTCCAAAGACACCCAAGCTTCAACTTCATTTTTTTTTAAATCCACTATTAAAAGCATAATGTGATAAATTATCACATCTACTATTTATGTTTATTTCTCCTCCTCTTGGTGGTCCTAGATTTCATTTCAATGCTCTATTAAAATTCAAATTGACTAATTCTATTTTTGATGGTTTCCACTTTATATTCTTTTTCTTCCTCTTGTTTCTTCTATACACAACATCATAATTCCATTTGATGACTTGTGTCCATCTATTAAGGATCCCTGCTTCATGATTAGGGATTAGCTAAGTTGAAAGGGTGGGTTTAGACTCCTCAATGGCTAAACAAATCTTCCTTTTCATTACCTCTAAACTACTTTTATTTCCTTTAAATATTTTTTTGTTCCTTTCCAGCCATAAAATCCAAAGTGTTGTATCTTTCAATGTATCCCAAATTATTTATAACACCTAATTTTAAAAGTGCTCTTCCATTGCTTTGACCATTCCTTAATTCTGCCATTCATCACCATTCATTTACCAAATATTATAAATTCATTTCCATATTTCCCATACTATTGAGCAGTACCCCAAGAGATGGTCTATCCTCTCCATCTTTTTACATAGAACACATTATGAGGGGCCATGAAAACATCTTTACATTATGTTATCCCAGGATAAATTTTCTTATGATCTACTAGCCATACAAACATTTTGATTTTTAGACTACTCAAGCTATCCCAAATGTCTCTCCATATTCTTGTAGTATTCCTATTTTATTGGTGCTTACATTATATCTGCTTCTTGCTAAGTATTCTCTTGAACTATTCAACTCCTAAATCAGCTTATCCTCGACTCCCATCAGAACAATCACTATTGTTATCTTTTTTCTCATCTGCCTCCTAGAAATAATGTATGATATAAAAATATCTTCTTTCCATTTGAATCTTCCTTCCTGATCCTTGTAAATTATGTTTGAAAACTTATCACCATATTCATCATGAAGTAATATCATCCATAGTTTCAAAATTAGATCTGTATTGAGTCAAATTTTATCATACCAAATATCCATCCAAAGAGATTTTTTTCTCCAGTTCCCACCACCCATATTAGACCTTTAATCACTAGATTTTCTAGATCATTCCATAGTGCAAAACCATCTGGTAGTGAGAATGTAATAAATATTAAGCTTGGGTCACTGGGCTCAACATACTTAGAAGAATTCTTGTCCATTGTATTTGACTCTCTTTGTACAATCTCCAAAATATATATTTTCCCTTAGAGCTAAGTTTGCATCTGAAAGAACTCTTAAACTAAGACCTCCCATAGTTTTTTTATCACACACTTGTTTCATTTCACTAAAGAAAATTTCCTTATATCATGTAATCTTGACCATAAAAATGACCACATAATATAATTAATAAATTTTCTACTAATTTTGGTATAATATACTAGGACATATAATATGTTAGAGTGACTTGTAAGAATTATTTTATTAGCTACTGTTGACACTTTTTGTCACATTATACAAGGGGTAGAAGAATAGTAGAATTTTGTATAATATTTCCTTGTTGAAAGTTTTTCTTTTATTTTAAGTTACAGCAATTTTGACTCTCCCTATCGCCTCCTTTTATAAAATGAAGAAGAAAGAGCTTCACGACCAAATAGACCAAGGAAAATAACTTCGTCGAAAGAAAAGAAGGAGAATGTGAAAAGAACTTCGGGCCCGAAGCACTTCAAATCACCACTTCGGGCGAAAACCTTGCGAAGTAATATCGCCAAAGGAAATACAAAGATAACGCTTCGCACCCGAAGCATTTTCAGCAGCCACTTCGGGCGGAAGTTTTGCGAAGCAGCATCCAAACGACTTCGCCGAAGGAGGAGAGCATAATCCAAATCAGCCAAGGTAAGGAAACTACTTCGGGCCCGAAGTATTTCTGACACCTACTTCAGCCAGTTTTCACCCGAAGCAGTGGTGCCCGAAGCAAAATGACAATGCGTCGAAAATAGAGAAGTGCTTTGGGAGGATATTCCCCAAACCACAGTTTTGAGAAAGAATCAGGCCGAAACATTTTCCAGCCGAAGCAATTTCGCCAACGAAGGACAAAGAGCCCCATTTCAAAGATGGAACCCGCTCGGCACTCGACATCCCCGAAGTAGTTTCTACGAAGCATTATTTTACGAAGAACAAATCAAGGAGGATCTACTTTGGCCCAAGGCTTTGGCGAGGCGGAGATGTAGCGAAGCACTTTTTGGGCCCACGTTCCAAGGCGGGCAACTTCCCAAGGTGATCGAAGGCCCCTTATAAATACCCCCTTTCTTGCTCGATAAGTCCGCTGACCATTTTTGGCAAACGAAAGGGACGTAACAGTCCTCGAAGTAAAACCCGACGGGCGTAACGATCACTCAAGCACAGCATCCAGAAGCTAGGGACACTCGGGCGGTGCATTAAATGAATGTTTCCATGGTTGACCCAATCACAGTTGCCAGTTTTGGTAGCCGATTTGAAAGATCATTCGTAGCAGTAGTGAGGCATCAATTTCTCAGGGCCCGAGGGTGTACTCCGCCATTTTTTGTAATAATGACTTAGAGGGCCGGGTCCTCTATAAAAACCCAGGCATGTAATGTAAAAAGGGGGGGAACTTTCTGCTAGAAAGTTGCTGTAACTTGATGTCCTGCGCTTAATACTAAAGACCTTTTGTGCTCTATTTCTCTCTTTTATGCTGCCTTCTGTGCTTAATTCTTTTGTCTTTTCTCGTTGTGCATACTATCGAGACTCTGAATCTTGAATTCGGTGTGCGATCGGGGACTGAACCCCTGAAATTTGCCCTGAAGGATACATAGGAGAGGAAAAATGCCTTGTCGCTTTCCTTTATGTTGCCTGGTGGATTGAGGTTTCTGTTATTCCCTTATCTCAATCGTTGTTACTCTGAATCCTGAATTCTAGCGAGAGAGAAAGGAGAACCCTGCGAACCCGTCCAGAGGATACATAGGAAGTTTGACATTTCGTTTCTTTCATGTTATTCTTGGTATTTCTTGCTGCTATTCGAGTTGTTAGTGAGTAATCGTGCTTCCTGTTCTCTCCCACCTTAAATCATCATCTTCTAACCCTTACTCTTTTTATTTCTTTCTCTAACCCTTACCCCTTTTTATTTCTTTTCCTAACCCTTACTCTGTTTATTTCTTTCCTGCACTCTTGTCTCAAACCCCAAAAGTAGATTAGTATAGGAGTCGGCCTTTCTCCGGAGATTGGCACGAGGGGCATCTCTTCCCCTCGGCCTTTCAATGTTGGTCGCAGGTCCAGGGCGCGCAAACCCACCAAAAGTCCTTTCCTATGTGGATTTGATGACCAACAGTTTCTGGCATGCCCGGTGGGACTCAAGGTCCCATATTTGAGAAAATTTCTAGCCCGTCTTCACCGGAGCCAGTAGTTCTAACAAGTTCCCGATGAGATCCGATCAGTCTCATCTTCTAAGTAGTAGTGAGAATCGATGCTCTCATTACTAAAAGACTCTTAGCATCTGGCGACTCTGTTTTACCCGAGAATCTCTAAAGTCGTGAAGACCAGTGCCTAAACCTGGTTTTCGTAACCAGGACTTCCCATGTCTTAAGAAGGTCCGAGTTCGGTGAATCTCTGGCCTGTCTTCATCTGATAAAATCACCTGGCGACTCAGTTGAGCTGAAGATCCAGATTTCCTGGTCGTAGGCACCTTTCAAATCCGAAAGAAGATATCCTGGAGGAATCAAGGTTCGGTGAGCAGCCTTGACCTCATAAGCGGAGAAAGAATGTCCACCTGACGACTCCGACTCAATGGCGACAACCGTGATTTCCACAGGCTACTGTCACAATGGCTGGGAGAAGCTTTCCTAGCTAGAATGATCTAGGCCCCCTGAATATCCAAAGCTACCACGAGATTCCCAAAAGCGCCTTGAAATCATTGACGAAATACAGCGGCACCGTGGGAATGGCCCGAGAGCACCTTGAAGATGTTGCCGATTTAGCGACCCTCCATGACATTATCCATGAAGATGTCATGATCAGACTTCTTGTTCTATCTCTGGAAGGAAGGGCACTACGGTGGTACAGATTGCTCAGGCCCAAAAGCATCTGCTCATGGGATGACTTAGCGGGGGCATTGATCGAAGCGTTCGATGGCTCTCAGGATCCCTTCCATCTCTTTGCATACCTCTCCACCATCAAGAGAGCACCTTCGGAGGGTATCACGGACTTCAATGTCCGATTCTATAGAAGTTGGAAGAGAATCCCACTGGAGATCCAACCGACGCCCGCCCAAGCCCATCTCTTCTATGTTCGGGCCTTCCACCCGGACGTAAGCCTCATTCTACTACAATCAGGGGAACAAATATTCCCTCAAATATTTGAGGAGGCAATACGAGCGAAATGACTTCTGCTCCTATCGAGAAAGTGGCAGTGGGGAGAAACTCCGTCGCTTCCTTCGATAATTACTGCTCTTGTTCGACCAATGTAGTACTCATCATGGGGCATTCCTCACACTGAGCCGAGGCCTGAGATGCAGTCATTTGGAGCTCGGGATGCAGACCTCATACTAGCTCAACAATGGAAGTACGCAAGCATGGCCCACCCAATGAACAACATGGCTGCTCGTGATCTCCATCAAGAGGTGAACCGAGGAGAGAAGTAGACTCGAGTGGTAGAACCCGAGAACAAAGAGGGCACATTTTTGCACCCTTTTTGTATCCCAAGAGATGGCATGCAAGTGTTCAGCCAAAGCTCATCAAGCCTGTCCGATTCGGAGGATGAGCCCGAAGAGATCCTGGAGGACTACTCTTGGCCGGAGGGACCTTGTTACCATATCAGTGGGATGGAAGAACCTGTACCCGACCTTCATTTGGAAGAATCTATAGAATTCTGGCATTGGGTCTAGTATTGGTTTCGGCTATCCCTAAGACCGATGCCCCAAGAAGGCTTTCAAGTGGCGAACTTCTTCGCCAACAATCTAGGCACTAGCAGAAATGAAAATCGGTTGCGTTGCTTCCTGTTCGTAGCATGGACAACTTCAGGTAGAAATGATCCAAGCTTCGAAGGTCAGCTAAAGTTCAACCAGATCTGGTCGGGTCACTGTAGGTTTACCGGATAATCACCTGAAGTGAATCCATAGTGGCGGCATGCCAATTATGCCGCAAGCTTGTGTAGATACTGTAAATAGTCCGGCCGGTAAATAAAATGCTGCTCAAAAACTCAGGTTGAGTTTTACCTTGGCAGCTATATATATAAAAAAAAAAATAAAAAAAAAAATCCTTCGGGAACTTGGCTTGTGAAGTAGTGGATGCAAAGTGGTTCGTAGCGAAGTACGATTAGCCGAGCAAGGTCCCGACTAAGCCTCTTGCAGGAGAGACCACTTCGGGCCCGAAGCATAAAGGATTAACTAGCGCAAAAGGTTCATCGTGAAGTATGTCAGCTCCGATTTTGGCTTCGCTGACCCAAAGATGCACAAGGCAGAAGCATTTATTACGTGCCTAGAGGAGCGTGCCAACAGCCGCCTTCAAAAGGCGTCCAAAATAGGCGAGTTAAATGAAAAGGCATCAGGTACATCCTCAGGGGATTTGGTTGAGAGAAAAGTCTGCCCCTAGGTACCAGGTGGCAGTCGACTGCATTCCCAAAGCAGCCATAATCATCATAACGCATGGCCCTATGTACTACGCCACCGTGGGGCCAGTCCGATGAACCGATAATCTCTCAGGTGAGAAGTGCAGGATTAATTATGGCACATACCATAAATGTGGGTAGTTGTCTTTGGTGGCTATATAATGTAGACTCCAAGCAGCCGAGAGGATTACTCATTCAATGACTCATACAGACCCCACTACCAACCTGCAAATTTTTTCCACTTCACACTCTGAAGCTTCAATGCCAAATTTTCTCCATACTATAAATCCCATTACCCTAAGCATCAACAATGGGCAAGGAAAGTTCCAAGGAGAAGGGAAAGGAGCTAGAAGTAGTGGCCCCCAAGAAGCCAAAGGCAAAAGGCCATGAAAAAAGGCCGAAGCCAAAGCCCATTGATTCGGGCCTCCACCCGGATAAACGCGTCATGGAAGAAAGGGAGGATTCCGAAGACGAGCAACCCCTAGAACCACCAGTCGACAGGTGGGAAAGAATCAGGGATACAGAGCTGTCGAAGAGCGTAGCTAAGCTCAGAAGCACCGTTGAGCTCATGAGAAGCAGGCTCCCGACAGAAAGCAAAAGAGCTGTCGCTTACTACTCCCAGATATACTGGTATCTGATGCCCCCCACGCACCATTGCCCTGAGCTGATCAATGCCATCGCACAGAATTACCAGCCTACCACCAGACAAGTGCTAGACACATCTGGCCAAAAGTTATTTTCAATTTTGAAAGAAGATGTACAGGCAGCTTTTGCGCCACAGTAGGGCCCACCCGAGGGATGTATGGTTCACAACATCGTTTTGAGCGAACAAACGGAGAGGTTCACGTCTGCTGGCTACATGATCAATTTTTTGTAGCAGAGCCTCAAAAGCGGGCTTCCTTTGGGAAAACTACCCCAAATGCCCCTTCCCTTGGAGGCTTTTAAAAATGTCGACCTCTTCTCCATCATTGCATGGGTGGCAGGCCTATCTACCGACGCTTCGGTATACCCATGGCAGGTGTCCCTGGCCGAATGCATTTCCAGAGGGGAGTTCAATGCCCCCGATACTTCGAGACCTAGTTCCAACCCAGTCTTTGTCGACTGGGTAGAATGGGTGGCCAGGGGCTTACATGCACAACTCACCAGCATGAAGGATGTTGGGACCAGCCAGTGCTTCGCACCCTGCTCCTTTCTTGTTTGGTTACTTTTCTTTCATGTACATAATAGTTTTCCTCATGTTGCCATTACGACAAGCGGCAAGGATGGAAGTCCTTTGCCCGTATATCAGTGGACTCCCCTACTGTTGAGATCAGAGTCCTACTATCCCTTTAATCAACAATTCTTGGGACCCACCATGCGTATGTTGGCAGGATCCTCCCCGCGAGTTCCCCTTGGCTTGAGAAACAAAGTGGTTCGGGAGAAGAGGGGAGACATTTTTTGACTAATGCAGGGGCTGGTGATTCGCATCTTTGGCTTCATAGGGAAGCCCTTCTTACTGCCAGTTTACCCCTCCGAGTATCAATTTGCATTGGAAGTCGCTAGGCAGAGCGATGCAACTAATGCCATCTACGGCAAGGGTCAAAAATGGGCCCACACTTGTGACTTCCCTCTCAGGATAGGAGTTATCAAAGTGTTCGCCCTAAATCAGAACGTCTTCTTGGAAGAGAAGCTTGCCAAGTTCGGCCTACTCCAAATTCCCCAGCAATGGCTTTATGATCCTTTGGGAGTGATGAGGGACCATATACGGGTCAAGAGCTTCCATGTTTGCCCCTATCCAAAAATTGTGAAACAAAGAAATAACCCTCGGGGAGAGGATCTGGAGTGGCATCTGGAGAGGATGGAAGCCTTACCTCCCTGGCATGAATTCTACCCAATGGAGGTCGCATATGACCCAGATCGGCATTCACTCTCGAGCCCCAACTCCACCTTTTGGAAGAAAGCGAAAGATGACTTGAAGGAAGGAGTAAAGGATTGGGACGCGGCTCAGCTGAGAGAATGGTGGATAATGAGGGTCCATCGACAGAAAATGAACTCTTATGGATTCTTGGCAATGGACAAGGACTTCGCAAAAATTTATGAAGCCAATGCTGGAAAGTGGAAGCCTTCGTCCTTCGCCACCCTAATCCCTCCAGCTATCCCAGGCTCGGGCGAAAGCCCAAAAAGAGATGATACTACTTCGGGGAAGGAAAGAGAGGAGAAGGCCCAAGCTACACCTCCAAGATCACCTCAGGGGCCTATAGGAGGCCACGACTCGAGCACTGAAGGGTCAGAATAGCCACTGGTGAGGAGGAAAAGGAAAAAGCAAGAATAGACCCTGGTGCCCCCAAAACACCCAAAGCGACCTCGCACAGGATTTGTAAGCCCCTCCACTGGGCGACCGATATCAGACCCATCCAAAGCAAGTGTCGAGGTCGCAGCCCTATCGAGTGCCAAAACCGAGAAAGAACAAGATACGGCTGCACCAGAAGTCACCACTACCACAATGCCAGGAGGGCACGCAGGTACGCATTCTCCACCCCTTGCCCTAGTCTCACACATTTTTTCCATAACCCCAGCTGAGAGTTCTCACTAGTCTCCCCTGCATAGCCCATCACCCCATCACACGTCACCTATCGCTGGTCCGGCCTCATCCCACGATCATGACGGGGGTAAGACCATTGACCCTACTTCACCCTTCCACACTACCATTCCCCCGATCATTAGCAGAGACAGGGGTCCCACTTCAACGCCGAGTCCCACCACGTCTATCGTCGAGCCTTCTGGTGAGGCATCCCCTGCACATTCTTTATATTTGTTTACTCCCTCGGCTAGAGATCTAGCCTTGTCTAAATTAGAGATGTCCTTAATTAAGGACCACCCCCTTGTCGAGAGGCTATTCCAAGCACGACAAAACACTAAGCAAATACTAAGGGAGGCAAGGAAAAGAAGAGGGCGCTCGACGACATCAGTTGAAAAATGCATCATTTTTTATTTAGAGGCCGAAAAGGTGCATAAAATCAAGAAGGTCCCCAAGGTACAAAAGCCTCTGGATGAAATGACTCTAGTGGACTACGATTATCAAGAGACACCTAAGGACCTGGAACACCTGAATGTTGATGATGAATCGGCCTCTATGCATGTCCGAATCGAGACTTTTCGGGCACATGCAACCATTGCTAACCAGCGCAGGTTTGAAGCCGAGGCCGCCAATGTCAAGCTAGAGGAAAACCTGGCAAAGGTCCGCTCCAAATTAGCAGAGGCTGAGGAGCAATGCAAATTGATGAAGAAGGAGATGCTCGACCTAAAGCAGCAAGTTCAACAGCTCCAGTCTACAGCCGAGAGCCAAGCGCAGAAACAGACCGAGAGTGATCTGAAGGCCAGAGAGCTTGAGGACAAAATCATGCAGATGCAGGCTCCGTTGTATGCGAAAGAGGATCTAACGCTGTTTGACAGGGCCAGAATTAAGGAGATTCGCATGCACCTGCTGAAAAATTTCTGGCCTCGGTGCGCCAGTGCTTTTTCAATTTTGACGTATGTCATCGAAGCACAGCAGGCTATTGCCGAGGGAGGGCCAGTCATCGACGAGGTCATGCAGAAAGCCAGGAGCCGACTCAAGCTAGCGTTCGACGTCCAAAATGCTAGATATCAAGACTTGCAGATCACTGCAATGTCTCGGACAGCTAGAGATTGGTCGATGGCACGGGCTACTGTTTGCGCTTTCTTTTCCAAGGTAAGAAAAGCACAGAAGGCAAGGAATCTCCAGGATATGTTTGATAATGAGCAGCGTGCATCAATGTGCCACTTTCAAGATCTTTCTTCCCTGGGTTTCTCGAGCTTCACAGATGATGATGGGAACCTTCTAAGCAAGGATGACCTCAAACCAGTCTGGCTGTAGTTCGAGAACGATGTCTCGGAGATCGATGGCTGGGAAGAACCAATCACAGAAGGGCAGGTGATAGATTTCATCCTGAGATACTATAAGATCATGGCTTGCCTCGACGACCTGTTCACCAGGGCCAAGAATGCTGACGTCGGGCAAATCAATCGATTTTGTGACTTGGTCAAAGCGCTGCAAGATCGAGAGCCATTCCAAAAGGGTGCCTGGTCCCATGTCCGTCGAACGATGAAACGCATCCGTGACCACCTCGAACCATCGCCACAGCCAGAGGCCACGCCAGAGGAAGAAGGAGAAGAAGAAGAAGAGAAATAGGAGGGAGGGCATACCGTGGAAGCACCCCAAGAGATGGAAAAAAGAGAAGAATCCGGGGGAAACCAGTGACTCTGCAGCCCAATGGATCAGGACTAAAGGGTTCTTTTGCCGAGACGAGCTCGTCACCCCGCGAGCCACCAAGAATGTTGACACTTTTTGTCACATTATACAAGGGGTAGAAGAATAGTAGAATTTTGTATAATATTTCCTTGTTGAAAGTTTTTCTTTTATTTTAAGTTACAGCAATTTTGACTCTCCCTATCGCCCCTTTTACAAAATGAAGAAGAAAGAGCTTCGCGACCAAACAGGCCAAGGAAAATAACTTCGTCGAAAGAAAAGAAGGAGAATGTGGAAAGAGCTTCGGGCCCGAAGCACTTCAAATCACCACTTCGGGCGAAAGCCTTGCGAAGTAATATCGCCAAAGGAAATACAAAGATAACGCTTCGCACCCGAAGCATTTTCAGCAGCCGCTTCGGGCGAAAGTTTTGCGAAGCAGCATCCAAACGACTTCACCGAAGGAGGAGAGCATAATCCAAATCAGCCAAGGTAAGGAAACTACTTTGGGCCCGAAGTATTTCTGACACCTACTTCGACCAGTTTTCACCCGAAGTAGTGGTGCCCGAAGCAAAATGACAATGCGTCGAAAACAGAGAAGTGCTTCGGGAGGATATTCCTCGAACCGTAGTTTTGAGAAAGAATCGGGCCGAAACATTTTCTAGTCGAAGCAGTTTCGCCAGCAAAGGACAAAGAGCCCCATTTCAAAGATGGAACCCGCTCGGCACTCGACATCCCCGAAGTAGTTTCTACGAAGCATTATTTTGCGAAGAACAAATCAAGGAGGATCTACTTCGGCCCAAGGCTTTGGCGAGGCGGAGATGTAGCGAAGCACTTTTCGGGCCCACGTTCCAAGGCGGGTAGCTTCCCAAGGTGATCGAAGGCCCCTTATAAATACCCCCTTTCTTGCCCGATAAGTTTGCTGACCATTTTTGGCAAACGAAAGGGACGTAACAGTCCTCGAAGTAAAACCCGATGGGCATAACGATCACTCAAGCACAACATCCAAAAGCTAGGGACACTCGGGTGGCGCATTAAATGAATGTTTCCATGGTTGACCCAGTCATAGTTGCCAATTTTGGTAGCCGATTTGAGAGATCATTCACAGCAGCAGTGAGGCACCGATTTCTTAGGGCCCGAGGGTGTACTTCACCGTTTTTTGTAATAATGACTCAGAGGGCCGGGTCCTCTATAAAAACCCAGGCATGTAATGTAAAAAGGGGGGGAACTTTTTGCTAGAAAGTTGTCTGCTGTAACTTGTGTTGGTCCGACTTTTATACACACCCTGTGAAGAATGAGCATAAAACTATGATAACACTTATACGGAATAAATCCCACTCACTTTAGGATCTAGCTGGTTATCCAAGGTGTGAGTTACAGAGTCGGGTCGAATGTCAATTCACTTTTTTCCTCTTCTGGAATAGTTTTCAATATGGACTGTCTGTTACCTTACAACGGGCTCTGAACTTGTTCAGTAGTGTTTAGAAGTTGTCACTTGTTGATAATCAGATTTAAAATTAATTCTTTGATCTAGCTCTTATGGGTCAGTAGATTTAAATAAATGACAAATTTAAAAGAAAATAAAAATGGATCATTTCACAGTAAAACAAAGAGAGTAGGGTAGGGCAGAAAGAGAAGTTTATCAAACTTAGCTGTAAAACAAAACTACCAATTTTACTTATACTATCAGCTTCACAATAGAACAAATCAAAGAAAAAAGTGTCCAACTTTCTAAGATCACTTTCTACTAAGAGCATAAGGCAGAGGTGGAACAGATCTGAAAGGAAATCATAAACAGAAGGGAAGTCCGTTAAAATTGGTATTTCTCACCAGCAGCATAGCTCACACAGTGAGGATAGAGCAATTAGAACAAACTTGAACCTTAAATCTATGATTTTCCCTAGCATACAAAAGAACAAATGAAGCCCAACAACATATTTAATCTTGATAACACAGATTCACAACATATATTTAATAAAATTTAATGAAACGAATAACAAAAGAAGATAAAATTATCACAATCTGCAAAAGATTAGGCTCTTGGCCATGCTATCATAGAAAACAAAAGCACATCAACTCCAAGTCCAGAAACAAAGTATTTAACAATATTTGCAAGAAATTGCTTCAATAGCCTTTTTATTTCTAAGTCTCCGCCTCCTGCGATTACATTGAGAAGAAGTATTTATAGACTCAGGACAGACCCTGATATTTTCAAAAATATCTTCTTCTCCAACCGTAAATCTTATCATCTTAAACCCTAGGACCCGGGTTTTACAATATAAGCCCTTTTAAAACAAAGTCTTGATAAAACTTAACCATTCTGCAACTCAGTGCAGTCACTTGCCATAAATGGAGAAGATAGAATTCAAATGCCACTTGCATTCACCCGCAACTGTGAATAAATGTCTTCATTAATGCCCTCGGGTAATTTGGATGAGTCACCACTTTCTTGACATTTCATCTCCGCAGAGCCATTCCTGAGTTGAAAATCTCTGCAAGCTATTAATTTTGCCATAAATTTTCATTAAATGCATCCATCGGCCAATTCCGGTAACGGCGTGCAAATATTTTCATTCCGGCCAATTCTCGACATACTCCATTAAATGGGCAGCTGCTTAGTCACCGTAAAGTCTCCTTGCGGCCAGATCTGTAAAATTTGGATGAAACATCAATTTTCGGCATCTCTTATTTTAATATGGCTGTCTTTGATTAATTTGCACTTGAATTTGTCTTTATGGCCATTTCTATGCTATCATGTAAGTGCCAGATGGCTTTCTGCATGAAAGAACAAAAGATGGATTAGTATTTTAAAAATATTAAATCAAAACTTTAATTATTAAATCAGATTAAAACCCTAATGTTTACTTGCATGTCGGCCTTATTTATCTGATACGTGGCTTGCAGTGTTTTGACACGTGTCACAAAATCATGACACGTGTCCATTTCCAACTGTTTCCATTTTCGGGCTCTTTTCTGTCCAAGTCGCGAAAATGCGACATGTCGTGATTTCGTGACATGTCGCGAAATTGCGACATCCCCTGCGTCTTGCAGCTTTTCGCTCCTTCCACCGCGAAAATGCGACATGTCACGAAATCATGACCTTTCCTTGCCTTCATGCATCTTTCTTTCTTTCGTCGCGAAATCGCGACGGTCCCTTGCACTTGGCAGCCCTTTCTCTTTATGGCCGTGAAAATGCGACATGTCGCGATTTCACGACATGTCGCGATTTCACGACATGTCGCGATTTCACGACATGTCGCGAAATCGCGACCTTCCCTCGTTCCTCGGCTATTTTTTCAAACTGCGTCATGATTTCACAACGTCGCAAAATCGCGACATCACGATTTCGCGACACCTCCTTACTGCAACCTTGCCTTGCCTTCGCCTCAAAGTGCAAAGAAAATAGCCAAGGCATGAAATCGTCGCAAAATCGTGACGTTCTGGAGTGATAAGGCGCAAAGACCAAAAGGTGTTGTGAAATCGCGATGTCGCGATTTCGCGACATCGCAAAATCGTGACACAAATCGTAAAGGCAAGGCAGGCCGCCACCATGTCACGAAATCGTGTCCGTACGCCCTGGGCTCCCTTGCAAAAAATGTTGTGATTTCGTGACGTCGCGATTTCGTGACATGTCGCGAAATCGCGCCCTTTCCGTGCCTTAGCTTCCTTTTGCCTCCTTCTGCCATGATTTCGCGACATGTCGTGATTTCGTGACACGTCGCGATTTTGCGACGTTCCGTACGTTCTGGCCTTCTCTCTCCAAAACTGTAGCGATTTCGTGACATTTCCAAAAATGGAAGTGTCGCGATATCGTGACATTTCCAAAAATGGAAAGTGTCACGATTTCGCTACGTTTTTCACACTTGCAGCTTTCTTCCAAAATGTGTCGCGATATCGCGACATTTTCCACCCTTGCACCTTTCTTCCAAAATGTGTCGCGATATCGCGACGTTTTTCACCCTTGCACCTTGCTTCTCTCTTGCAGCCACGAAAATGCGACATGTCGCGATTTTGTGACATGTCACGAAATTGCGACGTTCCGTACGATCTTGCTTTCTCTCTCCATACTGGTAGCGATATCGCGACATTTTCAAAAATGGAAAGTGTCACGATATCGTGACATTTCCAAAAATGGAAGTGTCGCGATTTCGCTACGTTTTTATGACTTGGCGGATTTTCCAAAACCCGTCGCGATATCGCGACATTTCCAAAAATGGAAGTGTCACGATATCGTGACACTTCCAAAAAAGGAAAGTTTTGGTTTCTAATGAATTTATCTGTCTGTTTTTTGCATTTTTTTCATACCGATGAAAGATTTTCTTTAATCAGCAATGATTCTAACATGTGAAAAATGAATTCTGGAATAAAAAAAACCAGATGCAAATAAAAGCACAACTTTAAAAAAGGAGGCAAGCAAATTTGGAATTAAAACCTGAAAAATATCAAGAGGGTCCTCACTGCAAAATGAAAGCTCAAGGTTTTCAAAAGATGGAAATTCATTTTTCAGTGGGGGTGTGTTGCTTCTCAACAAATGGCGATATCTGCGGGTAAAATAGTAGCATTATTTTAGAACCCAGGACTCTAGTTTCAAAACAACATAGACCATGCATCAAGCTTTGCCACAAATATTCTTCAAAATAAATTGACTACTAATTGATAGTTGTTAAAATTTTCCAAGGACATACTAGGCTGAATCATTTAAGGAAGATTTCTGATGTGCAATTACAAGCGTATAAAACTTTCTTCAAGAATGACTGGATCGAATGTTGAACTCTGGATTGATCAGCTTTTCTAGATTGTAAAAAGGGGAAACCAAGTAGAGCTCTGTTTACTAGTTTAGCCTTTTACAGCCCCGACAGAGTTACCCTTTAGATTTACACGACCTAGATTTACAACTGTAAGGTAGGATCTACAACTTGGTAGAAGAAAATTTTTTTTTGAAGTCTTGGTTTTTTTTTTTTTTAGTGGAAATGCGGGGTACCAATTTCATGCTGCCTACTCAACTTTCATCTCTTTCTTTTGAAATACATCAACATCTGAAAAGCCTTAGAAAGAATAACAATTTTCTTTTAATATTTCATCAATCTGGAACTGCTTCAGCCTGGGCACTGATAGCCTTTGTGGATACTCAAATAATTACACGAATCATAGTCCCCTCTTATGACCAACTTTTCTTGGATTCCCTAGGAGTTTCTCCAGCCAAACAAAGCATAGCAGTTTCTTTATAATTAAAACAACTGTGGCAAGCAAGACACAAAATCCCATCATCCTTCCACCGTTGTTCGACTAAAAAAATAGTTCCACTGTTCAGTTCAAACAGACTATCTCACAATTATGATAATGAACACTGGATTCTGGACTCAGAATGAAACAATCTTTAGAAGGCTGACTTTTCATTGATGCTCAGGCAAAGCTTTAAAAATAGAATCTTTAAAATAAAATAAACTGTACAGACTTGCAAGGATAAACATGGACCTTTAAGAACAAAATAAAAATAAAATTGTACAGACTTTAAAATAAAACTAAAGTAAAGCAACACTGCACAGACATTTAAATAAAACTAAAATAAAATAAAACTAAAAACTGCAGAGTTATTTACAATGTATACACATGTTACAACTTCTTTGTGACTCAAAAAATGTAGCAGATGGAAAAGTAGAGAAATAGTGCCTTAAATTTTTTTGACCATTTGCAAGTAAATTTAGAAAAATTACCTTTCAGGTCCTGTTGACGAAATGCACTCCAGACTATGCTTCCAAATTTTTCTGTTACCTGGGAAAAACTTGTGTTTACCGTCTTCCCTCTCTCCTTTTTATTTTATTTTATTTTATTTTTTTATGGATCTTGTCCCATTGAAAAACAAATCTGTAACTCTTTCAATTTAAACAAATCATATAATAACAAATCATATGATAACATGTTTATGCTTCTACTTGAAGGGTTTGCAGAATTCTTTCAAAAGGACGAAATGTAAAAACCCCCAGGATCAAATACCTTAAAGCCCTTATAGACCCAGACCACCACATCTTCAGATTTATGTGACAACTGAAAGAGATCATATTTTATCCATATGTCCTGGTTCTTAACAACTTGAACATTTTGTGGTTGCTCTACCGCTTCAATATCCAAGACTTCAATTTTTATCCCTCTAGAAAAATTTTCATAATTTGCTTTTTCACCTGAGCCTTGCTTAGATTTAACCCCATCAATGTGTAATGTCCAAACATCATTGTTGTGATTGATTAGAGCTGTAATTATTCTCACCTTCTCAGCTACCAAATTATAAGATCCAATATCTGCATCAACATAGTTTACAACCTTTTCTTTGATATTATGTTCAGTAGTTACAGGCTTATATTGAGACTCTTCACCTATTCCAAGTTGGCTGACCACATTCACATTTACTATCTTTTCCTCCTCTTCTTGAAATTCAATAGGTGGTCTAGAGTAAGCTTCAATCAAGTTATCTTTTTGTTTAACAATCTAGGCCAGTTCATGGAGGGTGATGTCAGCTTAAATTTCCTTCATATCCTCAATGATGTTATCCTTCTCCTCGCTTACTTCGCATAGTGATATTGAATCCCACTTTCATCATCCTCTCGATGAGGAAGGATCATTATTAGGTTCTGGACTCTCACATCTCAAATTATAACTATCCATTTTGAACTGTTGAAAATCTTGCATTTCATCCATAGGAGTCTCTACAAGACTTTCTGACTCTTCGGGAAAAGTGAAAGAACCTGAAACCCTGGTCGTACTATTTTTGGATGAACCAAAAATATCAATATTTATTTGGTTCCTAGGAAAATTTAACTCACTAGGAAAAACTTCAGATTTGGGTAATGCTAGATCACAAATGTTTACTTCAAGCACTTCCACTTTGAACTTGTTAGAACCTTTCTCTATATTTTGCACATGCTGAGTGGATGTTACAGTTAACGAAGTCTCCTTGGGTAGAGCATGACATGTTGGTACTAACTCATGATGTGGAATGGGATCCGAAATAGGCATGTTCTGTGTAACATAGGATATCAAAGGACTGCTCAGAATTTGAGGTCCTAATTGTCTTTCAAGAATTAAAGCCTCTTTATAAGCTCTTGCCAGGGTTGTGATATTGATGTCTCTCTTGAGGAAAATAGAGGTCACCGAATCCAATGCATTCTTATAGATTTCTAAGGCCAGATTTGCATTTGGGATGTAATGACCAGTCATTCTACCGTAAGCTCTTTGGAACCTCATATTGAATGACCTGACAGTTTCTCCCGACTCTCTCTTGATGCTGGAAAATTGTTGGTATAACACACTAGGGTCTATCACTTCCCCAAATTGTGATATAAAAACTTTCTCTAGGTCATTCCAACTGGTAATAGAATTGCTAGTGAGATTTAGAAACCAGTCATAAGCTCCTTCCTGGAGAGTGAACGGGAACAATCTGCAAGCAACATCTTCATGCTGTATATTTAATAATTTCAAAGCATTCTTGAATGCTAGTAGATGTTCCTTTGCTGTCCTTGTCCCATCATGTTTATATCTGGGGAGATATCTTTTTGGATTTCTGGGCAAGTCATGGGCTATACCCGAAATATTCAAAGCAGTGACACCTAACCAGCTTGCCATTTTTAAATGTTGGTGTTAAGTTCTAATGTTCAGGCAAAACTCAAACAACAAAATTTTAAAGGCTAAGGAGGAAGGAAAATTGGCTACCAGACCTTGGATAAAATACAATATTTGTCAAGTACCACATACAGTCATATTTCTCAACTCAAGCACACTAAGAATGCAAGTTCAGGCCCTCCTTCTAGCGCCATTTTTAAATGTTGGTCCGACTTTTATACACACCATGTGAAGAATGAGCATAAAACTCTGATAACACTTATACGGGATAAATCCCACTCACTTTAGGATCTAGCTAGTTATCCAAGGTGTGAGTTACAGAGTCGGGTCGAATGTCAATTCACTCTTTTTCGCTTCTGGAATAGTTTTCAATATGGACTGTCTGTTACCTTACAACGGGCTCTGAACTTGTTCAGTAGTTTTTAGAAGTTGTCACTTGTTGATAATCAGATTTAAAATTAATTCTTTGATCTAGATCTTATGGGTCAGCAGATTTAAATAAATGACAAATTTAAAAGAAAATAAAAATGGATCATTTCATGGTAAAACAAAGAGAGTAGGGTAGGGCAAAAAGAGAAGTTTATCAAACTTAGCTGTAAAACAAAACTACCAATTTTACTTATACTATCAGCTTCACAACAGAACAAATCAAAGAAGAAAGTGTCTAGCTTTCTAAGATCACTTTCTACTAAGAGCATAAGGTAGAGGTGGAACAGATCTGAAAGGAAATCATAAACAGAAGGGAAGTCCGTTAAAATTGGTATTTCTCACCGGCAGCATAGCTCACACAGTGAGGACAGAGCAATTAGAACAAACTTGAACCTTAAATATATGATTTTCCCTAGCATACAATAGAACAAATGAAGCCCAATAGCATATTTAATCTTGATAACACAGATTCACAGCATATATTTAATACACTTTAATGAAAAGGATAACAAAAGAAGATGAACTTATCACAATCTGCAAAATATTAGGCTCTTGGCCATGCTATCACAGAAAACAAAAGCACATCAACTCCAAGTCCAGAAACAAAGTATTTAATAATATTTGTAAGAAATTGCTTCAATAGCCTTTTTATTTCTAAGTCTCCGCCTCCTGCGATTACATTGAGAAGAAGTATTTATAGACTCAGGAAAAACCCTGATCTTTTCAGAAATATTTTCTTCTCCAACCGTAAATCTTATCTTCTTAAACCCTAGGACCCGGGTTTTACAATATAGGCCCTTTTAAAACAAAGTCTTGATAAAACTTAACCATTTTGCAACTCAATGCAGTCACTTGCCATAAATGGAGAAGATAGAATTCGAATGCCACTTGCATTCACCCGCAACTATGAATAAATGTCTTCATTAATGCCCTCGGGTAATTTGGATGAGTCACCACTTTCTTGACATTTCATCTCCGCAGAGCCATTCCTGAGTTGAAAATATCTGCAAGCTATTAATTCTGCCATAAATTTTCATTAAATGCATCCATTGGCCAATTCCGGTAACGACATACAGATATTTTCATTCCGGAAAATTCTCGACATACTCCATTAAATGGGCAGCTGCTTAGTCACCGTAAAGTCTCCTTGCGGCCAGATCTGTAAAATTTGGATGAAACAACAATTTTCGACATCTCTTATTTCAATATGGTTGTCTTTGATTAATTTGCACTTGACTTTGTCTTTATGGCCATTTCTTCGCTATCATGTAAGTGCCAGATGGCTTTCTGCATGAAAGAACAAAAGATGGATTAGTATTTTAAAAATATTAAATCAAAACTTTAATTATTAAATCAGATTAAAACCCTAATGTTTACTTGCATGTCGACCTTATTTATTTGATACGTGGCTTGCAGTGTTTTGACACGTGTCCATTTCCAACTGTTTCCATTTTCGGGCTCTTTTTTGTCCAAGTCGCGAAAATGCGACATGTCGCGAAATCGCGACATCCCCTGCGTCTTGCAGCTTTTCACTCCTTCCGCCGCAAAAATGTGACATGTCGCGATTTCACGACCTTTCCTTGCCTTCATGCATCTTTCTTTCTTCCATCACGAAATCACGATGGTCCCTTGCACCTGGCAGCCCTTTCTCTTTATGGCCGCGAAAACGCGACATGTCGCGATTTCGCGACATGTCGCGAAATCGCGACCTTCCCTCGTTCCTCGGATGCTTTTTCAAACTGCGTCGCGATTTCGCGACACCTCCTCACTGCAACCTTGCCTTGCCTTCGCCTCAAAGTGCAAAGAAAATAGCCAAGGCATGAAATCGTCGCGAAATCGTGACGTTCTGGAGTGATAAGGCGCAAAGACCAAAAGGTGTCGCGAAATCACGATGTCGCAATTTTGCGACATCGCAAAATTGTGACACAAATCGTAAAGGCAAGGTAGGCCGCCACCATGTCACAAAATCGCGATAGTCCGTATGCCCTGGGCTCCCTTGCAAAAAATGTTGCGATTTTGCGACGTCGCAATTTCGCGACATGTCGTGGAATCGTGCCTTTTTCGTGCCTTAGCTTCCTTTTGCCTCCTTCTGTCGCGATTTCGCGACGTTTCGTACGTTCTTGCCTTCTTTCTCCAAAAATGTAGTGATTTCGCGACATTTCCAAAAATGGAAGTGTCACGATATTGGAAGTGTCGCGATATCGTGACATTTCCAAAAATGGAAAGTGTCGCGATTTCGCTACGTTTTTCACACTTGCAGCTTTCTTCCAAAATGTGTCACGATATCGCGACGTTTTCCACCCTTGCACCTTTATTCCAAAATGTGTCGCGATATCGTGACATTTTTCACCCTTGCACCTTGCTTCTCTCTTGTAGCCGCAAAAATGCGACATGTCACAATTTCGTGACATGTCGCGAAATCAGGACGTTCCGTACGATCTTGCTTTCTCTCTCCAGACTGGTAGCGATATCGTGACATTTCCAAAAATGGAAAGTGTCGCGATATCGCAACATTTCCAAAAATGGAAGTGTCGTGATTTCGCTACGTTTTTCTGACTTGGCGGATTTTCCAAAACCCGTCGCGATATCGCGACATTTCCAAAAATGGAAGTGTCGCGATATCATGACACTTCCAAAAAAGGAAAGTTTTGGTTTCTAATGAATTTATCTGTCTATTTTCTGCATTTTTTTCATACCGGTGAAAGATTTTCTTTAATCAGCAATGATTCTAACATGTGAAAAATGAACTCTGGAATAAAACAAAACCAGATGCAAATAAAAGCACAACTTTAAAAAAGGAGGCAAGCAAATTTGGAATTAAAACCTGAAAAATATCAAGAGGGTCCTCACTGCAAAATGAAAGCTCAAGGTTTTCAAAGGATGGAAATTCATTTTTCAGTGGGGGTGTGTTGCTTCTCAACAACTTGATGTCCTACGCTTAATACTAAAGACATTTTGTGCTCTATTTCTCTCTTTTGTGCTCTATTTCTCTCTTTTATGCTACCTTCTGTGCTTAATTCTTTTGTCTTTTCTCGTTCGTGTAGTGAGACTCTGAATCCTGAATCTAGTGTGCGATCGGAGATCGAACCCCTGAAATTCGCCCTGAAGGATACATAGGAGAGGAAAAATGCCTTGTCATTTTTCTTTATGCTGCCTGGTGGATTGAGGTTTCTGTTATTCCCTTATCTCAACCGCTATTACTTAGAATCCTGAATTCTAGCGAGAGAGAAAGGAGAACCCTACGAACCCGTCCAAAGGATACATAGGAAGTTCAAAATTTCATTTCTTTCATGTTATTCTTGGTATTTCTTGCTGCTATTCGAGTTGTTAGTGAGTAATCATGCTTCCTGTTCTCTCCCACCTTAAATCATCACCTTCTAACCCTTACTCTTTTTATTTCTTTCTCTAACCCTTACCCCTTTTTATTTCTTTTTCTAACCCTTACTCTGTTTATTTCTTTCCTGCACTCTTGTATCAAACCCCAAAAGTAGATTAGTATAGGAGCCAACCTTTCTTTGAAGATTGGCATGAGGGACATCTCTTCCCCTAGGCCTTTCAATGTTGGTCGTAGGTCCAGGGCGCGCAAACCCACCGAAAGTCCTTTCCTGTGCGGATTTGATGACCAACAGCTACACTCTTCTTGCTAATGATAACCATTTATCTTTCCATACTGATATTTTATTCTAAAATTTACTTATAACTACATTCCACAATTCTATCCTCATTATCCCCTCAAATAAGGGCATCCCTAGATATGTTTCTGGTAAATTTGCCTTGTCCATTTAAAGAACCTACATATCCCTACTCTAGATCTAGTTGGAGTGTTTAGGAATAAAATTTTAGATTTTATCCTATTATCTTTCTACCTTGATGCTCTTTCATATTCCTATAATAAGTTATTCAAAGCTCTGCCCTTGTATTTTATACCCTTCCAAAAAGGATAGGTATTAAGTTTTATAGAATCATTTGACAGAAGCACCACATGATGTTGCATGTAGTGATAGACGTGGTAGAGTATGAAGTGATTTAGCTTCTCTCTGAATATAAATTCGTCCTCACAATTATGTAAGCCAATAATTAAACACACAGAACATAAGCAGACAAAAATAAGTTACAACAAGTCAAATAGTTCTCAATCGTAATTAAAATCAATTGCCACTAGGAGGGCAGATCCCGCCGTGAAGGCAAAGTGCGAATACGCAGAGAATAAAAAAGCAAAGATGAGATAAATGAATTAATTAAACAACTACCCTAATAAATATGAATTTCTTATGCACTTGGAGAACCTAGCCGACGGCTAGGTTTGGTATGTAGCATGACTCCCCTCCTCGGAAAGCTTTGTCCTCAAAGCTGGAAATGTCTGGAAAATACTTTCGTGTTCCCATGTGGCATCTTCCTCTGGTAGGTCTTGCCATTTGATGAGAAATTCTTGAATCTGGCATGATCTTAGTCTTCGTATTCTGTGTTGTAATATATCTTCAGGTTGGAGATGTATGCGTCCTTCCTCATCGAGCACTGGTAATTCTGATTGACTTTGCACTTTCTGACCAATTACTTTTTTGAGACATGAAACATGAAATACCGGGTGTATTCGTGATGATGAAGGTAGCTCTAACTGATAGGCTACTTCTCCAATGCGACGCACAATTTTGTAAGGACCATAGAATCGTGGTGCCAACTTTTGACTGGTCTTTATCCTTAACGATGCTTGTTTGTAAGGTTGCAACCTTAGGAAAACCTTGTCATCGACATTAAAAGTTTGTTTTGATCGGTGCAAGTCTTGTTGTTGTTTCATGCGATTTTGTGCTTGGAATAAATTCTCTTTGAGTATGGTGAGTGTAGACTGCCTTTGTTGAAACCAATCATCCACTTTGTCTACTTTGGATGAACCTGGGACGTAATCTGCTACAATTGGAGGCTTGGTTCCATACAATGCTTCAAAGGGAGACATCTTAATTGAATAATGGTAAGAAGTGTTGTACCACCATTCCGCCATTGCTAGCCATTGGCTCCATTGATATTGTTTATCTTGAACGAAACATCGTAAGTATGTACCCAAAAATTTGTTAACTACTTCGTTTGCCCATCTGTCTGGGGATGGTAAGTTGAGGACATGTTCAATTTGGTACCACTAAGTCGAAATAATTCTCGCCAAAAGTTACTAGTGAAGATGGGATCTCTATCACTTACAATATTTTTTGGCATACCATGTAATTTGAAAATTGAATCCATAAATACCTTTGCCACCTTGCTTGCGGAAAATGGATGTTGTAAAGCCTGAAAGTGAGCGTATTTGGATAACCGATCTACCACTACGAAGATTACTATCGTGCCTTCTGACTTTGGAAGACCTTCAATAAAATCCATGGATATATGTTCCCACTGACGTTCAGGGATGGGTAAGGGTTGTAATAACCCTGGTGATTTGAATGTCTCTCCTTTATTGCACTGGCAAACTTCGCATTCTCGCTACCCATTGTTTGACTTCGGCTTTTAATCCTTTCCAACAAAATGATTGTTTGATCCTTAAATATGTTTTCAAAAATCTTGAATGTCCCGCTGATGGAGAAGCGTGCGATTCGTCTAGGATCTTCGATTTGAGTTCTGAGTTGTGTGGAATGTAAATGCGGTTCTTCTTTCAGAGGATTTTATCTTCATAAGAGAACAAAGGGTGTTTAGAGGACCCAATAGATAATTCTTGAATTATCTGAGCAGTTCGCTATTGGACAACCATTCATCTTGTAATTGATTCACCCATTGGGAGCAAGGACCTGAAATAGCGTTAATGACTACTTCGTCTTCATATTTCCTGGATAGCGCATCGGCAGCTACATTTTCCTTCCCCTTCTTGTATTCGATAACAAAATCATAACCCAATAGTTTGGTTAACCACTTATTTTGTTTCGGATAGGAAAACCTCTGCTCAAGAAAATGTTTGAGACTACTATGATCTGTTTTGATAATGAAGCGGCTATCGATTAGGTAGTGTCTCCATTTTTCTATTGCATGAAGAATAGCCAACATTTCTTTTTCGTATGTCGATCTTCCCAAATTTTTCTCGGAGAGCTGTTTACTTTCAAATGCCAACGGATGACCTTCTTGCATTAATATAGCCCCAATTCCTATTCCTGACGCATCACATTCGATAATAAATGGTTTGTGAAAATTGGGGGTTGCTAATACTGGAGTTGTACACATGGCCTCCTTAAGAGCTTCGAAGGCTTGAGTAGCCTCTTCCGACCAATGAAAAGCATCCTTCTTTGTGAGTTCTGTGAGAGGTGCTGCAATCTTACCATAATTTTGTACAAACTTGCGATAGTAGCCCGTGAGACCCAAAAAACCATGAAGTTTCTTGATGGTTTTAGGTAAAGGCCACTCTTGAATTGCCTTAATCTTATTGGGATCAACTTTGACGCCCTCGTGTGAAACTATATGACCAAGATACTCGACTTCTTGGACACCAAATGAACATTTGGAACGTTTGACAAATAACTTTTCTTTGTGTAAAATGTGAAGGGCTTTATCCACATGATGTAAATGATCCTTCCATGTTTGGCTATATATGAGAATGTCATAAAAAAAAACTAACACAAACTTACAGAGGAATGGACGAAACACTTGGTTCATGAGACTTTGGAAAGTGGATGGTGCATTGGTGAGACCAAAAGGCATGACCAAAAATTCGTAATGACCTTCATGAGTACGAAAAGCAGTTTTGGGAATATCTTCTTCTCGGACACGGATTTGGTGAAATCCTGAGCGAAGGTCTAATTTTGTAAAAAAATTTGCACCATGCAACTCATCTAGTAGGTCATCTATGACAGGGATAGGAAATTTGTCCTTGATAGTGAGTTTATTGAGAGAACGAAAATCAGGACACATACACCAAGAGTTATCTTTTCGTCGAGCCAGAACTACAGGTGAGGAATAAGGGCTAGTGCTGTGACGAATGACTCCATGATCTAGCAGATCCTGAACGATCTGTTCGATTTCTGTCTTTTGTGGTTGAGGATAGCGGTAAGGACAACTCGTTAGGTGGGACACTCCCGGAACCAAATGGATGGCATGGTCATGAGATCGTTTAGGTGGTAATCCTTTAGGTTCTTGGAAAACCTCTTCGTAATTTGTTACGATGTCTCGTAAATCTAGAGCAAGTAATATCCGAAGTTGCTCGAGATTGTTTTTCCAAACAATTAATTTGAGCTATAAATCCATATCCACCCTTTTTTAACATCTTCTCCATACTATGAGAGCTCACCATTTGTGATGGAGGAGTAGTAATGCCTTGTAAGCGAATGACTCGTCCATTTTCCTTCCATTCCACAAATAATTTTTTGAAATTGAAGCTAACCGTGTCTAATGTTTCCAACCATTCAACTCCCAAAATGACATCAGAGTTCCCTAAATTCATGACGAAAAGGGATCCAAACTAGGTATAAGTACCCATTTTTATGGAAACTTGAGATGTTCGACCAACACATTGCGCGTTCACCCCGTTGGCCACTAGAACCTAGAATTTGTCTTTGTTGGAAGAGTTAATGAATAGATTCAAAGCTTTTGCTGTTTTGATGTCGATAAAATTGTGGGTACTACCGAAATCAATTAGCACATTCACCTTTTTCTGGCGAAGAAATCCTGGTACCTTGATGGTATGGTGGGCGGTTAACCCCATGAGGGCATGTACGGAGATCGCCATTGTATCCTCTTCCTTCTCTTCTAGAGTAATTGGTAGTTCTTCTTGCATAGGTTCTTCTTGTTGGTAAGTTTCGTCCTCTTCTCCTTCATATTGATCGCATTCAATATGAAAGTTTTGTTTTTGGGCACATGCTTGTTCCCTGGGATGATGAGTGCGACATTTATAGCAAAAGTATCTTGATGGTTGATCATTTCTACGAAAGGAATTGTTGCGATATGAAGGACGACTATAAGTTTCACGTCGTGCATACAACTGAATTCTCTTCTCAAGCCGACTTGGCTATTCTTATACAATCGTTCAACGCGGTTGGATTTTGAATGTCCACCTCCACCCTAATATTTTCTTTCAATCCATTGCGAAAAGCTCCCACCACTGTGTCGGGGCTGAGGTCTAATGTATATGGTAGTAAACTGGTGAATTCCGAAACAAACTCGCTAACCGAACCTTCTTGTTTAAGAGATAATAGTCTTACTATGTATGACGATGTAGCTCCTTCATCAAATCTTTCTAAAAAGTAAGTAGTGAATTTTTTCCAGTTAATAGTAGCTCCTTTCTCTCGCTTAAGCCATACGAACCATTGGTAGGCCTCAGTGCCTAATTTTGATGCAGCGAAAGGGACTTTATCAAATTCCTTAATTTGGTATAAGTCGAGAATGCCTTCCATTTTGGCTATCCAACCACGAGGATCATGACCCTCAAAAGTGGGCATATCAATGCGTGGAAAATTATTAGGGCCTCTCGGTTGGTGATAACCCATATCCCTTTCCTGATCTTGGTTATACCATTGTCTATGATAGCGATCCCTGTAATTATCCGAATTGCCTCTTTGTTGTTCCCAATCATCATCCTGAGTGTCATTTTCTTCATTCCTTTGGGCATGGGAGTGATTTTGGGGATTAGTATTGGGATTAAGCTGGTTTTGTGTGCTCACTAGGGTTTTTAGGTTGGCACTAATTTCGCGCATACCATCTATTAAGAGTCGAAGAGTTTCATCGTTGGAAATGGCCGAGTTACTTGAGTCTCCTTGTGTGATGTTGTCGTGAGTTGGGGGAGGGTTAGTAGCCATAGGATCTACCAGTGGATGATGTGGATTATAACTGCCAATTTTGAAAGGAGAAGGAGAATTTTTTGTACCTGGGCTTCGATGAGGTCTTCTTGCATTGTTATTGGTCGTCTCCGAGCTTGATAATCGACCGTCAGATCCTTTGGTCCACCTTTTGCTCATGCATTAGTTAGCATAACCTACTTAGAAGCTTGTGAGCTTGGACTGTAGCAAAATTGGTTGATTCTAGCAAAAATTTGGATCCGCTTCAACTGTCACTCCAACTGTGATGCGGATTTGAATTTGGGTGGCCTCCTTGACCGCAACCTTCAATAGTTTTTTATTTTATTTTTTATTTGGACAATTTCAGCAACTTGACAACAATTTTTTTTTTAACCACGTTCAGCCACTTTGGACAACTAGGAATATTGGACACCGATGCTAACAACTTACTTAGAATGGACACACATGAAGTACGAACTCAATGACATGGAGACCGATGACACGATTGTGGGACAGCTGGAACGATACAAAAGGGACGCGAGCGGAGGACACGACAGCTGACGAACAACAGTCAAGGAACGGATGACGTCCCGGGCACGCGAGCGGAAGACACGACACGACAGCTAAGACCAAATGACACGACGAAATGAGACAGTGGGCACGCGAGCGGAAGACACGACAGGGAAGACCAAACGACACGACGAGCGAAAGACAGGACAGGGAAGACCAAACAACACGACGAAACAAGACAGTGGGCACGTGAAAGGAAGACACGACAGGGAAGACCAAACGACACGATGAAACGAGACAGCGAAGATGCTAACACGTGGAGGGAAGACTCAAGGTTCGCGAGGAGGAAGGCTTGTGTGGCCAAAGCCACGTAAAGCTTAGTGACCCAAAATGAATATAAACCAGGAATTTTCCCCTCCCTGGAAGATGTGGGATATTTCCCAGCACTAAAAATTAAAATAAAATTATAACTGGCGCTAACCTTAGGATAAAACAATTAATTTTTTGAAACCGCGAGCGCTGATTGGTCGATGGTTACAGACTGCGTACGTTGTGTTGGGTTGATTTTCCGCGATGGTTTCAGAGTGGTAGGAGAAGCATTTTTTTTTTTAAATATGTGATCGTGCTATTTATTAGCAGACCTCATAGGGACTGATGCTGCACAAGGACTGATGCTAGTTTACCACACCATGAAGAGATGACTACGTCCGATCCGAACAACCTGATCTACGTCGCTATGAAACGGAGACTGAATTGTCTGCCACCCCTCTTGAATCGCCCAGACTGATACCACTTGAAGCGATTTAGCTTCTCTCTGAATATAAATTCATCCTCACAATTATGTAAGCCAATAATTAAACACACAGAACATAAGCAGACGAAAATAAGTTACAACAAGTCAAATAGTTTTCAATCGCAATTAAAATCAATTGCCACTAGGAGGGCAGATCCCGCCGTGAAGGCAAAGTGCGAATACGCAGAGAATAAAAAGCAAAGATGAGATAAATGAATTAATTAAACAACTACCCTAATAAATATGAATTTATTATGCACTTGGAGAACCTAGCCGACGGCTAGGTTTGGTATGTAGCAGAGTACCCCCAATTGCTAGACTATGCCATATTTATCTTTAAAGAGATCAATCAATAGGTAGAGTAGTTTGAACATTTTAGAATATTCACCTTCTCTTTGTATCTTGTCTCATTGATCATGCATCATAGGAGGGATTGGTTAAATGTATAAAATTTTTTTAGTAGGTTAAATTCTCCTTATTTTTAAATCCATAGAGGTTTCATGTATTCAATCCAAGAAATTTTGCTATGCCTTCAATATTGATGTATATAGGAAAATTTTGGAGAGGATAAGGGGCAATTTTCTAAACTTGTCTTTGACATGTAGGAAATTTGTGTAAAAGAAGGATGAGGAGATAGGTGACTCACACCTAGACACCTCTTCATGTGTTCACTTATATAGATTATCCAAGGTTTTCTTCCTATAAACATATGTTCTTGACTATATTTTTGCACTCAAAGTAGTCAAGTAGTTGGACCTAATAGACAAATATTTTGGAAAATATCAAAATATTTCTAACCTATTTGATCATAAGCGAAGCACCTAACCATGATCTTTTTGGCAAAGGGATGTATAGAGAAATATAAAAGTGGTTGAGAAAATGTAGATTGGTAGCAATTAGAGATAGATAGTTCTATGATCCTAATACCTGATTCTATAGATGTTTATGGATAAGAAGATACAAATAATTTATGTTCATGATAATTTTTTTGATATTTAGAATGAAAGGAATATCAATGATGAGGTCATAAAGATATTTTGATGTAGAAAAAATATGGGAAAACAAGATGAAGACCTTGATAGAAAAAACCCTTTTCCTAGTTCCACTTCTATAGGGAAATTTTAAAATAGGAGGGAAAATAAATTTATCCTAAGTTTGACCTAGACATGTCCATAAACTACTAGACAATCAAAATACTTATTGGGTCCAAGTATAATTAGCTCTTGGAAAGGTGGTAGTGTACACTTATATGAGGTACAAGATCGAAAACCCCATGTTTAAAAATAAGCTAAAACCAATGAAAGGGAACTTTGATAACATATTATAAAGCATGTGGAATGAGAAGCACACCTAGGAGATGGATACAAGAAAGTAGTGGGAGCTAATACAGGCCTAAGTATCCTCTCCATAAGTCTCTACCATCCCAAAGACATTGGTAGTATATGATAGGGTTGAACAAGCCATGACAGAAAAAACATACACTAGGGGCAATACAAAAGTAACAAGAATCTTGTGCATTAGCACGGAATGGAAGAGGAATTAAATTAGAACAAAAAGTACTAAGGCCTTAGTTAGCACAAGTGTGGGATTACTAGTGGGTACTAAAGGTAGCTTGAAGGAAACAGAAGTAGAAGTTTCTACCAAGTAAGGTTCCATAGATATTACTATTTATGAAGGAGTGACACACATGGAAGTTACCACTTTCAAGGATCTTAAAGCTATCATGATCATCTTCTCTATCATATCTTCTTATCTTCCATATTTTTGTCTCCTTTGTCTCTCCCACTTCTTTTGAAATCCTCTTTCTTCTGCTTCCCCTTCTTATATTACACCTTGATATCTATTTGACATATATGTGGCCACTCCCTGAATGTCCACTTCTACCTTACCATACTTTAGCCTACCATTCATTGTTTTGAACCCATTACCCTCTATTCTATATATTCATGCTCTATTTTATATCACTTTACCTATCACCATGCAAACCATGTCAACCATGGCATCATACACAAGGTCTTCCTATACCTTACCCACCACCTCCACCTCATCAATATCAATTTTTGGGAAGATAAAGAGAATCATAATCCTTGGATATTCTTTCAAAGGTCATGAACCTATTTTTAGAGTCCCCATAGATGCTACTGATGAACAAGTGTAAGTACAATAATCCCCTAAGACTATATAAACACCTGAGATTCTAGAATAACCTCAATAAATGGATACTTTAGCATAAACCCAACACCACATTGTGTCTAGGCCAACCCATGAAGTAGATTTTATATAGAAGGCTAACCCTACATAGGTCATGACCTAATTGCCATTGAAAACCATATTTCCATCCAAGCAAGCGAGTTTAGAAATTATAGGTGAATACCTAATAAACTATAAATAAGCAATCAATCAAATATAAGTAGGTGATTTTGTCACAAAGGAAGGGATGCCTACCCTTAGAGCATAGGTGGTAGATACAAATAAAATAATTCTATTTTTAAAAGTACATCCTACTAACCCAAGCCACCCCACAACTACATCCTCAAACTATGTAGCTAGGTTATCAAGCCTTGAATTATAAAGGGTAAGTCACATTGACCTAGTCTAATTCTTAGTGTAGGTGAACCTAGCCATTTGCTATAGTTACCTAAGGTTATCCAATGAGAACCAAACCTATTCCATATTACAAGTGAATCACCATGTCCTTGGAGTAAAAAAAGACCAAGATATGTCAGACAAAAGAAGAAAATAAGAAGTTAAAGGTAAAGCTAGAATCCTTAAGATAAATATTATTATAAACAATTACTTGAGCAATTGAAATAAGAGCAACAAAAGTGGTAGATGAAAAAGAACGAGGCTCTAAAATAGAATCTTCCAATTGAAACAATTGGAAAAGAGTGGAGTGGAGATTGAATCCATCAAGTCTAAGGTCTTAGCCATAGATATTATCAACAAAATTTGGGATAAGATCCTAGAAGAGGTAAACCATACCAAGATCTACCTACAATGAATCCATGCATGCAATGGACTACTATAAAAGGACCAATAAACCACCATCAATATGGATTTTGAGTTAACCTACAAAACAAATAATATACAAATCATGATTAAGACTCACAAAGACGCTTTCAAATAACTACAATAGTTGGAATTTCTAGCAAAGTAGGATATCTAGGTAGAGCTAATGAATGTACCTCTAAAAAAATAAATCCTTGCTACTTGCAAAGACTACTATGATTATTTGAAATATGCTACAGAGAAGTTCAAGAGCTATATTGCCAAACTGTTATAGGGAGGACTTTATAATCTTCTTTTAAATCAAGAAACTAGTGTGCTTGAATAAAATACTTTAGGTTGATTTAAGAAAAGAAGAAGGTGGTTTCTCAGACAAACAAGGCTTCTCGATAGATGCCATAAATTATGCCTCCAACATCATTTTCCAAATTAAAAATTTATTATAAGGGGTTAACGCTATCCCAAAATTAGAGGAAGATCTACCTCAAGAAGAGCTTGATGACATTATGACAAAAATGAATCAAATATAGAGCATTAAATTCCCTTCTGACATGGAATGGTCCACACTATAGAATCTACCACCCAAATGAGGTCGTATGAATAATTATGAGTTTTTGATGACTTTGTAACCCACTTATAATATAGTCTATGGTTTTTTGCCAACTAGGATTGGCATCCTTATAATTCTCCAAAAGTATAGTATGAGGTACTACCTTGATCCATAACGATCGACTTGACAATGGAAGCTAGGCATAGGCAACAAGAAACCCCAAGCAAAATAGGGAGGAGTTAGAAATTTTAGAATTACTACCAATTTTGTGATATCTCAATAATGAAGTAACAAAATGAGCAATTATATCAAACAAGTGATGATCCATCAAACTATGATATGTTGAACTGGTTATTCATAAAATTCTAATGAATCTATAACATAATGGCCTATGAGAAGGATTGAAGGCTAAAAGTAACTATTTTGTCATTTTGTTGTACAATGTAATAGTGAAATAGTTTTCACTTAGGGTGAAAGGGATAAATCCCATGATATAAATAGGATCCTTGGACTCATTTTAAAAACATTTTGGCCTTTTTGAGAAATATTAGATCTATGCTCTCCAATTATAATCCCTAGTTTTTTATTAATGAAAACTTGTATTTGATCATCTTATAAGATTGTGTCCTAATTGATTGGTCCTCTCTCTATACTCATTTGCTTGTGGTGATGTCCTACATTTGACTCTATATTTTTTTCTAGGTGTATGCATGAGATACACTTGTATTACTATTATTTGGTCTTCTTAGCATGGTGTAATTGGTCACACGCTAGCCTCACTATGGTCTCTGAATGTATTTTTCTTGTATTTTATTTTTAATTTCTCGTATCCTTACCTTGCCATGTTTTAAGTTCTATATTATATTAGCTTAAATTAGCATATATTAGTGGGAATCCAACCAAATTTGTAGGTTAAACGGATTGAAACCCTACTTTCCCAAGGTGTTGGATGCAGGGTTGCGAGTGTGATCTTCAATTAGTTAGCTCATGGATCAACAAGTTTCAAATCCCAATGTATTTTTCATAAAGAACCATTCTTCTTATTTTATTATACTCATTGCATGGGGATGTGGCCAAGCTTATCATATGGGTGTGCAATTATATTAAAATCCCCATAAAGTCCCAAGTTCTTGGAGGGAGTGATAAGGTCAAGCACCTCCATATATATTGTTTAAGAGCCAAGTTGGGGGTATAAAAATTAACTACCCCAAATGAATACCAATTAATATTGAAGATAATCTAAGTCACATGGTTTGATGGGCCCACTATCTAAGACACAAGTTGGGAATGTAGTACAATGCCATAAGTATTGTTTTATGACCACATCTCAAATCATAATTAGAGATAAAGCATTCATTGATAGGCCAAATAAATTGACACATAATCTATGGGATAAAGTTTACTATATTAACATATTGCATGCAAATAATATCAAAATATCTAGAAGTCTTAATAAATTATTGTAAACTATGGGAAACAAAATATTTGTAGACTAGACCCATCAGTCCTTTGATATTCCATGATAAATTATTCATGACAATTGGTCGAGGTGCATGTCACCCTCAAAATCATCATCATCTTTAAAGTCTACAAGAGACCCATCAATATTCAATTAAAATACTATTGGTTCTTATATGTGAAGTCATTTTATTGGACTTGATAGTACTTTTTATTAGCATACTCTCCTTGGCATACCCAAACCCTAGCATATATGTAACAATAACAGATTGTGCCTTCCTTATTAGGTTGAGTAGCTATCAATGCAATAGAGTTGGTAAGGGTCTCCTAAGTATTGGATATGATGTAGGTAGAAGGTGACATAGAGCAAAAATTTTCCTAGGTACTCTAAGAGTTTGGAGCTTGAGGATGGGATCATATCATGGGCTTAGTCTATTTGAACAAACCTTGTGAGACAATCATGGTGCTAACATTGATGATAGATTATTGGAGTTAAAGGACCACATACCTTTTATATTTTTTTCTTTTATATGACCACTATATTCCAACCTTACTTAGATGTTTTAGTTTGTGGATATAGTAGCTAAGTGTGCTATGATGATGACCTATGTTTGAAGGGACCCTCCATGAGAGGAAAAAAATTGATGTTGTTGTATGTCTATTAAGATTAAAAATAGATGTTTGAAATGTTCATGTAAACCACTCATTTTATGAATAGAGGGTCACCAACATAGATATCAATGGTATCCTTAAGGTCCTATGCCAGATTAACTTCATCACAAATCTATCTTTGGTGTTGGGTGACATAGAGCTTTTGTTATTCATGATAGACAAAATGACTAAGATGTGCAACCAACTAGTCCAAAAATGGCCATATGGGTATGGGAATCCTTAGAAATTCAACCCACATAGGGACTTTAAATGAGTTGTACTCTGAGTCAGTGAAGTTCCTAGACCATAGTCAAAACATAAACAAAGTTTTATGAATATAGCATGGCCTATATTTTAGGATACCATCAACATACTAGAGGTCGATAAACTTAAAATGAAAGAACCCATTAGCAAGGTTCTAAATAATCTCAAGTTTTATGCAAGGGGTTACCATGCAACTTGGAACTAGGAGTTGAGCACCAAATTATTATATATATGACCCATAAAATACCTAATTAGTGTAAAAATTTCTAGCTAATGCACTTTCAAACTCAAGAAAAATCAAAATAACATTTGGATCAATATCCTTACCTCATGCAAGACCCTTGGGATAAAATTCTTGGGGCATTTTCTCAATGTCATTATTCTCTCAAGAGACAACACCAACAATAGCTAGTGTTATTGTAGTGAGGGTTTTTATTTATAGCAAGAAGAAAAATGAAAACATCACTCAATGGGTAGACAAAATAAAAGTGGGAACAATAAATGCACAATAAAGATATTATCTTGACAAGATCTAGGGTGGTATACTGTTAATGGCAAAAGGGAAAGAAGACAAACCAAAAACATCAGGAGTAACTTTCTCCATTCTCCATCTCTCTCAAGCCATTACAACTTATTTATTTTAAGTATTATATTATAAAAATATAATAAATAAATTGATTGATATTTTTACTACTTGATCATAGGTTTAATTTTATAACGAGGTCATAATAATTTTCTTTTATTCAATCATATGACATTCACACATATTGTACCTATACGCCTACCAATATTTAAATCTCAAAATTTGTATGAGGTTAAACAAAATTTTTATTTCTATATTTATGTAGTAGATGTGAAGAGATAAAGTGTTTGAGGCTCCTCGATACTCAATAGTGTCTGTCATGGTTTCAAATTTATTTTAATAATTTATAGGCAAAAAAAGAAACTTGATTGTTTTAAAGGACTAATAATTTTTATTTACCAATGTTTGATAGGACAAATTGTAATATTTTTAATATGGCTGCTTAGTCCAGTGGTAAAGTAGGGTTTTTCTATGCCTTCTACCAAGGTTCAAATCCCAATGAGTATACATTAGTCCTTATGGGATGGACAAATTTCCTTGATAAACTTAGAGGTGGAGGTTAGGTATAAGCATTGGATGATTTTAATGGAATATAAATCCCTATAATGTCCTGTTAGAAACTAAAGTCCTCTATGAGACATTAAAAAAGTTATAATAGTTGAGAAGATAAAAAAGTGTTTAGATATTTAAGGTATAATTATTTTATTTTTTTAATGTCATATTTTCAATGTATTGTTAGTACATGCAATAATATATAGGTAATATAATGAGGCATGCAATAATGTATTTTAGAAACTAAAGTCCTCTATGAGACATTAAAAAACTTATAACAGTTGAATGGTTGAGAAGATAAAAAAGTGTTTAGATATTTAAGGTATAATTATTTTATTTTTTTAATGTCATATTTTCAATGTATTGTTAGTACATGCAATAATATATAGGTAATATAATGAGACATGCAATAATGTATTTTAGAAACTAAAGTCCTCTATGAGACATTAAAAAAGTTATAACAGTTGAATGGTTGAGAAGATAAAAAAGTGTTTAGATATTTAAGGTATAATTATTTTATTTTTTTAATGTCATATTTTCAATGTATTGTTAGTACATGCAATATATTATAGGTAATATAATGATTGATAACACTTATTTTCTCATTATCCGCCCATGTAGAGGAGTTGGAGAGCAAGTGGGTAGTTAAACCTCACTAGTTGCTAAGAGGCCTAGGTTCAAATCTCTCGCCTCACATGTTGCGGCTATGTTATGTAATGGTTCCCTCGTGGTCACAGTCTGTTTACCCCTTGTGGCCACCACCAAAAAAAAAAAAAATACTTATTTTATCATTTACACTAATGGGAATATATATTTTTAAATCTTTGATGAAGCTTGCTGATATTTTGGTAAAGTTTTTGCAGACAAAAAAAAAAATGATTTTACAAAATTGAACTTACTCCATCTTCTCATGAGGCTAAGGGAAAACCCAACAATGAGGGGCTATATTTATGGAGTCCCATTTGAAAGATGTTTCTTTCTTGAAAAGCATTGTCATGGTTGAGACACTTTACTATCATTGGATGTGTTTCTAGTGATTTACTAATATATTGACAAAATTTTAATCTTGTGGCATAGTGTCTATGAAATGTAACAAATTAAAATTTAGTATTAAAAAAAAACTACGACTATGAGTATAAGTGCATATAGTAATGCTTTTGTTTGAAGAAACATTGATGAGCAAGTCATTTATTAATACTAACATCAAAATTATTGCAAGGTAAAATAATTTCTATTTGTAAAGAAAATTGCTTCAGGTAATGTTTAGTTATAATTTTTTTAAAACTTTGTAAATGATTTTTTTTAATAGATTTACTGTTGACTATTTTAGTGAGGTGATTTTAAGAATGCTAAAAAGAATTAACAATATGTATCAATTATAGTTTTAATTGCATTACCTAAAATATATTTTCAATGAGTTTACACAAGTTTTTATGAGGAGTTCGGATCCCATCATATTGAGTGGTGTTTGAACCTTGAACATATCAAAGAGAGGCCAAATCCCTTACCACTACAACAAGCTTGCAACTATACACAACTTAAAATATTATTTAGCTATAAATTAATAAATTTTTCAAAAGTATAAGTTCCATATTTGTATTTACCACATATACTAAGCATTTTTATCTACCATAGTTATTAAGTCTTTATGTAACTTTTGTTCATTGTAGAAAACTTGTTATTTTTTGATAAAATAAAAAGGCTATTTCAATTTTTTTTTAAAATATAAAGGGTCACATTAGTAGATATGCATTTAGTATGAATACAAATAGTAAGTTGGTGTAAACAAGAAGCAAGCCTCACCTTTTCTTGTTTAGATATTTAAGAAAACTCAAACTATTATTATGAGGAAAAGTTAGGTAGATGGAAGGAAATCATTTATGAAACCGCTAAACAAAAGTAAAGAATCCTAAAATGGAAGTATGGATGGCCTACTTAGGGACAAGAAGAAAAAATAAATCTATAGTGATCCCTATTTAGGCAACATATGTTTTTTTTTTTAAATAATTTTTTTGGTTGCATAGAGGAATTAGTAGAACCTTTTGCCCGATGTGGGGCATGACTCTGGATCGAACTTGAATGACACCACTATAAACCCTAGCCCTTTGGGTAAATACGAAGACAACGAGACCCCAATCGTCCAAGGAATTGAATCGAGGAAGCCCACAAGCAAGCACTTGACTGCCACCAACTATCCTATGCCTTTCGGGTTATTTAGGCAACATATGTTACACTACAACTAGTTATCAAGGACGAGATTTTAGAACATGATATAATATTTCTTAAGTATAGAGAGGTAATGTGTAAGTTCCATAATACTATTTAGGTTTTCTTAAAAATTAAAAGCTAGATCAAGTGGAAGTGGTATTTAATTCAAATTACTCCGTTACTTTTCTTTCAAAAGGACTTTTCTTTGCCATTTACTTGTTTAAAAATTACGAATTAAATATTAGATCGTGGCCCATGATTTAAAGGGAGATATGGTCTAATACCATGAAAGGATAATTTTTGTGTGGAGATAGAAACTATAAAAATTATTTAAGAGTGTGGGTTAGGATTTTTGGAATTCCATTTCACTTTTTTTTTATTATACTAGAGAAATCGGTAACTCGTTACAATTTTCTACGCATTTTTGTGGGTTTGAATCTCACTCCTTGTCACCAATATAACCTTTAGTTGCATCGGGTAAATATTTTAAGTAGATGATTATGCTGAAGCGATACACCCACTGGTACTATGGGGCCTGAGGGATTAGAACCCTGGTCTCTGCGCTCCTACAGAAGCATTTTGATCATTGAACCAAGCCCTCGAACCCAAATTTCATTTCACCTTATTAACAAGGAGGTTTTCAATAATATTGGTAGTACTTTAGAATAATTCATCGAAAAGGGACTAACTATTTTTTTAATAGGTTATATGTGGCTTCTATTGGAGGCCACTCCCATCAAAATACCAAAATATTACATTTGTTGCAACAACATTTATGTCAGTTTTTTCATTTCTTTTCTCTTAAATATATTATTCAACTTCCTCGAAGTGTGCTATGTTTCCGCAATCAACTCCTTGACATCATTTTGATTAAGACATAAAACCTCACTTGGCTCGTTATATTCTAAAATTTGAATTTTACTAGGATGAAGATAAACACCATAATTCACTAATTTATCTACTACTCGATTTCCTTCTCTATAAATATTCTCACACTACCAAGAGATTGCCTTTAGTAATAAATGATGAACATCAGCAATAATATTATTTTTTATCCAGTCTCCACATCTATTTTTGTTAATAGCATTGATGATAATTTATGAGTCACCCTCAATTGAAATATATTTCCATAATTTTTTTGCTGCAATTTTAATCCTTGTAAGAAGTGCTCTAGCCTCTCCATAGTTGTTAGTTGAAGTTCCATATGATTCTAAATAAGTGAGGAGAATTTTGCCTTCATTATTTCTAAAAACATCACCTCCACCAAATTTTCCTGGATTTCCTTTAGAAGCACCATCAAAATTAATTTTGATAAACCCAATTTCTAGACATTTTTATTTTACCATAGATCAAAGTAGATTTTTTTTAATTCCGTTATCGCAAATGACTCTTCCATGTATGTTCAAATCCTATAGCCAAGTTATTAACACCTCTTTTTTTGCAATTGAGACTTCCCATGATGAACACCATATTTGTAGACATTTTGCAAGAGAGGCACTAATACGATTCCAAACTTGGGCATTATTTTGATGTTTATTTTTAAAAATTCTATTATTCCTTTCAAGCCATAAATTCCAACAAATAATGACAAGGCCAATCCTCCAAAGAATACATAATGCTTTAGATTTAAAATAACTTATCCAACATTTTATCAACTCTTTCAATGTTGATGGAGCTACCCAATATAATTTTATTTTTTAAAAAATAACCCCAAATGGTGTGAGCAAATGGATAATGAAGAAGTAAATGGTTTGATGTTTCTAAATCCTTTTCACATAAGGCACATCTAAAGGGTCCATAATATCCTCTTCTTTGTAGACTCTCTCTTGTAAGAATCTTACTTTGAACTGCTAACCAAAAAAATGTTGAGGCCTTAGGGAGAGCCTCTAATGACCAAATGTTCTTCCAAGGAAAATATTTGGGAGAAGGAAATTTTGATTTTTCTAAATCCTCATATCCCAAATTGACCGAGTATCCATCATCCTTTGATAAATTCCAAACCAAATCATCCTTTCATGTAAAAAAAAAAAAAAAACATCTTTTGAAGTTTGTCTACAATTTGTTTGAGTTCCTCTCCTTCAACCAGGTTACTAAAAGAAATCCATGATCTAGAATTTTTGCTCATAATAATATAATCTTTGACCTTTGGAACTTTACATGCTAGGCATGCTTGAGCTAATGGTTTCCATTTTAAGTTAGAGATAAGACGATAAGGCTTCAACCAAGCATCAAACCAAAAATTTGCATATCTCACCTCATTTACTGACCATCTAATGCATTTCTTTATCAATTGTAAACTCTTTGATATGAAGTTTCATGTTGGCGATCCCTAAATAATTTTCATCGTATCAAGAGAACCTATATATTTTTGAAGTAATTTTTTTACCCAATTCTTTCCTTGATCTTTGAATAATCCTCACCTAAGCTTTACTTCTAATGCCATATTCATAATTTTACAATTTCACAAGCCTGCTCCTCCAATATCCTTTCCTTTGCAAACCCTATTCCACTTACAAAGATGAAACCTAATTTTTTCCTCACAACCTTTCCAAAGAAAGTCTCTTTAAATTTTATCAATTTTTGATGCAATACCTGATGGTAGTCTTGAAAGTGAAATCATATAAATATGAATGGATTTCAAAGTAGTCTTTATGAGTTGTATCATTCCTACCATGGTTAAGAACTTACCTTTACAACCTACCAAGTAAGATTTAATTCTATCCAAAAAAGAGATCCAAAGCTCCTTTTTATTTCCTTTATCAGACAAAGGAATACCTAAGTAGGTTGATGGAAATTTTTCAATTTTAAACCCTAAAATATTCACAATAATTTTTTGTAAATCTAGGGTAGTATTAATGAAAAATATTAGATTTTGAAGTATTTACCAAATTTCTAGTTAAAATCCATGGCCTCACTGACTAAGGGATGGTCCAAAAGAAAAGTATCATCAACAAATTGGAAATGATATTCAAAGGGACCATTTTTTGCAACTTGAATACCCTTGATTTTTCCTTCAATTTTTACCTTTGAAAAGGCTCTCCCTAATGCTTCAACCAAAATAATGGATAGATAAGGAGAAAGAGGACCACCTTGATGAAATCCACAAGATGACTTGAAACACCCAACAGAGAACCATTGATCAAAATAGAAAATTTTATAGTGCTATAACAACATTTAATCCACTCACACAAACTATAATCAATGCCAAACTTTCTAAGAATAACATGTAGAAAATTCTAGAAAACCCTATCATATGCTTTGTTCATATCTAATTTCAAAAGCAAATCTGCTTTTTTCATGGGATGAAGAGAATGTCTGGCCTCATGTGTAATAATTATACCATCGAGAATTTTTTTACCATGAACAAAGCCACCTTGTTCCTATGAGATAAGACATCCTAGAATGCCCTTCAACCTGTTTGCTATAATTTTTGAAATGATCTTATAAATCATATTACAAAGGCTTATTGAATGAAAATTATCAAAATATTTTGTCGCCTTTCTTGGGAACCAAGGTAATAAAAGTAGCATTGATCTCACATATTATAGCCTTCATTTTTTGGGTCTCTTCAAATGCATCTAACATCACTCTTCAATAAATCCTAAGAGTTTTGAAAGAAAATTGCAAGAAATCCATTGGGGCCAGGTGCCTTGTTAGGATGGAAAGAAAAAATTGCTTCGTGGATCTCCTCCATAGATATCTTCTTCATAAAAATTTCATTTTATCCCTGAGTGATAATTGATGGAATATTTTGCAGAATTTTTTCTTATGCCTCCTTATCTTGCCTAGAATTTGACAATTTTTTTAAAATAATTAATTGCTTCCTTATATCTTCTTCGTCCTCAATATTTCTTCCATCTGGGGTTATAATATTTTTGATATGATGAACATAAATTATTTTTTTTGCTGTAACATGATTTTTTTTTGTATTTCTATCTCCTTCCTTGAGCCATTTCTCTATAGATTTTTGGAACCAATATGACTCCTTTTTCAATGCATTATGATAATTAGAAAGTAATTGTTTTTATTTCACATAAGAATCCTGATATATTCCATTTTTTCTACTATCTCTTGTAAATTTTTGAGCTTGGATTCAATTTATTTATTTTTATTTAAAAATATTACCAAAATATTTGACATTCCATATCTTCATTTGCTCCTTTAAATATTTCAAATTTTGAACAAACTTGTACATACATGATACTTCAAATTTTGATTCATCCCACCATAACATAACCATTTGGAAAAATTAGGGTCTTGGAGCCACATAGACTAGAAGAAAAATGGCTTTGGATGACCATTATTAGGTAACTCACAAGTCAAAAGAATGGGTTTGTGATCTGATCCTGCTCACAATAAAATATATGAAGAGATTGTATACTTGTTTGTAACTATTTATTGGATAACAAGAATCTATCTAGTCTTTCTGCTATATGATTTTTTCCAATGTGTCTATTATCCCATGTATATTGAAAGCTTGAGGGACTAACATCCCAAAGGTCATTTGAATTGAAAAATGAAGCAAAATATTGCATTGATTTAGACCATCCTGGAATGCCACCCTTATTTTCCAAAGGAGATAGAACAATATTAAAATCACCCCAAGAATCCATAGATCACAATGAATCATCATTTTATTTGACAAAAATATACTAATGTCCTTCCAAAATATAGTTGGAGCATATACATTTATAACCCCAACTTTGATGTTTTCCTCTTTCTTGTAAAATAATCCACCAACCCAATTAATTTTTCTTCTAATAGTTGTCCATATCAATTGCATTTATCCCATATTATTATTGCAATACCACTTGAAGATCCTATAGAAGAAACTGCTAAGCAATCACTTGTCTTCCAAATCTTCTTAAAAGCATCCTTACATTCCTCACTACTTAATTTTATTTCTTGTATTAAAATAAACTCAAGGCTATAACAACCTATTAATTCCTTAATAACTATTTTTTTAGGGGTTTTATTCATGCCCCTAATATTCCATGATATCATTTTCATCATCAACACTTTTTTTTATTAATGGGCTTAGCCCCACTTCTTGTTAACACTTGTGATATTTTTATTTGGCTTCCAAAATGAATATACTTTTGAGTTTATTTTTCTCTTTGTTCCTGCTTTGATGGCCTTCCTCTCCTTCCATTCCCACCAACACTCTCATCTTCATCAATCTCTTCCATTTTTCATATTGTTCAAAATGAGACTTATCTTCTAAATATTTATGTTGCCCTAAAGAGTCAAAAGTGCAAGGAATAGCCTCATTAGCATTTTCTTCTTTATATTGCCCCAAAACTATAAACTGCATAGATGATCCTCCATAGTCATCACTTTCTTATATTGAGCTAAAAACCCTAAATTTCCTTGGATATCCTCCAAAATATTTTCTTTACAATACTGCTCTTGACATCCTAAAGTGCAAAGAATACACTTCGTACTAATTTTATTTTTATTGTAAGGAGAATATTTTAAGCTACTTTTGGATAATAAAGGTGATTTACCTAGATTAAGCTTTACCTCCATCTAATTTTCTATAAAATGTGTTTTTCCATATTTTTTTTGTTTTAAAAATTGCCTTCCCCTCTTCCTTTGCACCTTTAGCTCCTATATTTGAACTTTCACATTGTACTTCCTCATCCTCCATATCATTTTTCTTATAATGGTTAATTTGAGTGAACTGTAATGGCCTTTGCCATCTGATGATGTAGAGATATTTTTCTAGCCACTTTCATAGGAGTGGAAAATCCTTGATTTGACCAAGTTTCTCTTGGTCTCCTTGTTTCAAATTGAAGCTACTTGTTGGAGTTTGAATTGACATCAAGATAGACTTGAAATGTTACTATTATTTGCAATGATTTTGAAATGTGAGCACCCAATAATCACAGCCATACTTTGAGATTGGATGGGTTAAAATTACTTTAATCTAATTGGCTTCTATAGAGAACCTCTGATAAATCAATTTACAACAGATAATAGTTAGGACTAACAATATTCAAAACCAGTTATCTTCATCATTAAGGTACAATGGAATGCTTCAAAAATTATTTCAAATGTATAGGGTATTAACAATCCAAATAATAGAATTAAATTAATACTCTAACTAATAGAAAAAAATCCTTTCCAAGCATACATTTAGACATGAAGCATTCCAATTTGCTCTAAGTTAGCAATCCAAATTAGTAGAATAGACTAACCATAGCAACAATAGAAAAAATGACTTCAAGAGTTCATAATCCACAAAAAAGGAGATACAAGTCTGAGGCAAAAATCCAAGTAATGCTTCTATTAATTTGTAGAAAGTATACAATAGTAGCGTAGGTAAACACTTTAGAGCCAACCCTTTAAAATGAGGCTTCAACCTCTATTTATATATTTTACAATACATTTGAAAGTACTAGGAACATTACCAGGAATTTGGAGTGCTAGATAAACAAGATGCTGAGGTGGCAAACTCCTATTTGATTCAAGAAAGAAGAGAACTGTGTGCTCCATTTATCCCCTACAACTTGACCTTTGCAAGTTATTCAACTTTTCACGGCCTCTAGTTGTAGATTCTTGCCAAGAAGAGATACAGATTGTTCCTTGTTCTTGTTGTTGCTTTTTCACCATATATCTAAAATAAAAAGAACTCACGAATCGTAGATTTCATCACTTCATATTCTCAAATCATCCGCTTCAGCTTAAAACTAGCTTAGATATAAACCTGCAACCTTACGCTACGTTGAATTTTGTATTTATACGTGAATCATACCTAATTAAATGTGGATCATTGATCTACTTTTGGATGGCTAATATTAGAGTCCTACTAAGATTGGTATGCTTTCATTGTTCATGGTCTAGAACATCTTGTGGCTTGGAGCATATCGTGGCCTATGACATATTTACATTTAGCTCTTTTCACCTCTTGCAAAATAGAATATGTTTTGATTTGACATTTGAATCTTCAACTTTGAGTCATTTGACAACTTTGATCATAGCTTGGGATAAAATTTTACTAATCTAGGGTTACACTTGTGAAATTCTGCTTTGGGTCAGGTAACGTAGAACCATGTTCTAGGCTAGGGTTTGAAATGCCTAGATGATATCTTTGATTGTATTGACTGTAATGTAGAAGCTTACGCAGTATAGAAATGTGTTTAGGACCACATAGAATTAAACCTTATTCTGAGCCACACTTTGGATTTGTCTTTATGCAATTCAACAAAGTATGACTATGATGTAGAGCATTACACTAAGCTACGCAGTGTAGAATAATGCATTGAGCTACGCAATGGGGAACCATGTTCTGAGCCACGATTCAAAATACTACAATGCCATATTTGATCGTGCTGACCACGATGTAGAACCATGTTCTAGGCCACATGGTATAAAACCTTTAGCCTGAGCTAGGGCCTCGAATTATATTATGAACCACAATTTGAAATGCATGAAGAACTCTTTTGACCAAGTTTATCGTGGCGTAGGAAATTTTACGCTGAGCCACTATCTCGATTCGGAACACATATCTACACTTAGAGAAATTTTATAAATTTTGCAAAAAAATTCTGTGGCCTTTTGGGCCTACATTCTGGCACCTCTCAAGGAACTTTGCTAGCAAAATTTGAGAACTCAGAGTCTTATCCTTTGGGTATATGGAGTCAAAATTTATATGGATATGCATCATGGAATGATGATGTGGAAGAATATGGGAGGATGAAATGGGATAAATGAAAATGGATGAATGAATGAAACAAGGGGATAAGAAAGTGAAAATAAATTATGAATGGGAAATGCAAGGAGAAAAATGAAATGGTAGCATTGATGAAGGGGAACAGGGATATAGGATAGACTCCAATTAGCTGTAGAGTATATCTCAGGATATTGTTTCCATATGACTGTTACCCGCTTAGATGCTAGCAAAGCATATTTAGAAGATAACGGTTCACATAGAAATAATGTAGGATGCAAAAATATGTATCTCATCAATAGGGCTGCTCCTCCTTTTGAAGGATCAACATCATGGCTTCTTCATGATGACTGCATGATCATGCTTTTCTTGCTATATCTAACACTTTTCTGGCTCAAAATATTTACAAAGCATGTTTTCCAAGCCTCTTCCATAGCTATGGTGTTCCAAATATCTTCAATTTACTTTGTAGGAGATCTTTATTTCTTTTGCACTTCTTCCTACTGAATTTGCTCTTCTTCTGCTTGCCCTTGCACCTCTTCAATATCTTCATTTTTTTCCTTGTCACCTTCTTCTTCTTCACTCTTTTCTTCATCTTCACCCTCTTCTTACATTTTTTTTTTCCCAAAATAATTGAATTATATGATCCAATGTTTTTTGAAGATATGAAAAGAGACCACACATCCAAGAAATAAGAGTAAGATTGAACTATAACTAATTTAAATGTAACCATACAAGCAAATAAAAATATAAAGAAATGAATTAGATGGTGCCCTTTTATTAATAATGCTTTTCTCTTTCAAGAATATTACAAGAAAATCCCTTTTAGGGATTGCCTCCAATCTTGATACAATTAAAATACAATTTAGCCATTTTGGATGTAATTCGCAAGATCTCCTTTGCATCCTCATAAACTGATTTGAGGAGGGTTTCTTATGACCTTCGTGATGTATAATGATGAGGAATGAATCTTTATGCTATCAGTTCCATATGAAGACTTGTAAATCAACACACAATGAAACTCAAAAGGTACAAATATCATATGAAGAGCCTTTCAAGATAAGGCCCACATTCATGATGAAGAAAATGATAAATAAACTAAAATATAACTGTTAAATGCATAAAAATTGTAATTAAACTATGCTAGAAAATAATTCAAATGCTGCTAAAATTGATGAAAACAAGAAAATAGGGAAATGATCGCTGCCCTTAAGACCATCCCTAAGCAAAACGGTTTGGCTTGTTGGTCATATCTAGGTGAGACGGTCATGCCTGCGGGTCATCTCGGGGCAAGACAACCGCTAAACAACGAGTGAGCTTCTTTGTGGTTGATGTGGGAGACACCAAGATTGATCCATGAAATTGATGTTGAAGGGTGCGCTCATGAAGAATGACTTAATGACAAGATTAAACACCGAAGCAAGGATATTGAATGATGCAAAGGAGTGTAAATACAGTATTAAATTTTTGGAATGATGCATTGATATGCTTTGAAGATCCATGGTAAATTTTGGTAGCACTTCGTTGCTTTGAAATACAAAGACTCTTTGATATTTGATTTGACAACAATTCGATGCTTGAAAAATGTACTCTTGTTAATGAGGCAAGACATTATTAGATAGACTTCTCAATGGGAGTCTAAGGCTTCCTTGAGAAGCCAAGAAATAGTTGAAGATCAAGAAATGTAACCACTTCTTGATAACCATTGCATCATTATCCATAGCTGGCAATTGTAATTGTTTGAACCGTTGCTTGGTGCTTAGGTTTTCAATGTTTCAGGTGCAGCTATCCCAGGGTAGGGCAGCCATGACTACTGACCATATTGAGGTAGGATGGTCTCTAGGGCTATCTCTTGGTAGGATGGTCCAGGCTACATGCTCCTGTTTGAGTGGTGAGAATCACTGTTAAGCCTTGATACTGCCCAAGGTGGATCATATGGCCTTAAAAGGTGTTCATATAGGTAGTATCCTCAATATGATGTGTTTTAGGTGTCTAAATTTTTAAAGCTTGATCCTAGGTGTCAATATGAGTGGGATTAGCTATCCTCATTAGCTTCTGGTGAACAAATCGAAGCTTGGTTGCCTTTTCATAGGATATGGTTTATCCCCTATCTACCAGATCTTCCATTAAATCTATGAGTTTGGTCAGATATTTTACCAATTGAGTGACTTGATATTGATTAATAGGGTCTTGCCAAGTATCTATTTCAAACTCATCCTACATTCTTGATTGCCAAGCTGATCTAAAGGTCTTCATATGTTAGAAGAATATTCTCCTCATTCCAAAATCCTTGGAAACCATATTGCATCATTTCCTTGTTGGAATCTACAATCTTCTAGAGCTTACCTTCAATTTTATCCATTAATAGCCACCCCTTCTAGATCAACTTGTTCTTCCTAAGGATATTTTGGGCTATTAATCTTGCATTGGTCCATTCTTTACTTGGGATGGGTTTAGCAACAACATTGAATCTATTTTTAGACAACTTATATATTCTTTTTTCTTGCAGCACCATTGGTTGCAACCCTTCAGTAGCCTTTTCAAAATATTCTTTAGTTTCTTACAACAAATGGCTAGCCTCATCCAAAAAATCAATTACAAGCTGGGCCCCTGAAAATTTCTCCATAATATTAGACCATATTTCTATTATGATCTACTTAAATTTATCTTTGGAGAAATCTACAAGTCTAGTTTTCTCAACTTGAAGTTGTTATTGTAGAGTCTATATTTGTTTAGCATAGTGTAGCACCCTAAAATTGGCGCAGTTAAACCATCAGTAAAAAGATAAAAAATTTGAATTTTAACCCCGAAACCGCCCGTTAACCGCTCACCTCATTTTTCATGCCATTTTTAGAATTTGTTTTGACCGTTGGACGATATCGTCGCCGATTTGACGATATCGTCCCAGATCGGACGAATTCGTCTGGGACAGAACGTCCAGACGATTTCGTCCCAAAACCAAATTTTCATAATTAGCTTCTGTTTCAACAACCTCTCCAACTCGGGCAGAAGCATGTCTGCACGGTTGGAGATTCCTACGTTGGAGATCTCCCAGATTGGGATGATCCCCAACCTCCTAACCTCCCCCTAATCCTATATAAACTTGGGATTTTCCCAGTTTATCCCCATTGGCTGATCATTTCCCTGCAACTCTAGTTTTTTGTTGTATTAGAACATCCTCGCCCCCATCATTTGCATTTGTATTTTCAGGTTTTATTGCAAGATTTTTACTGTGTTTCAGTCGGAGGAAGCTCGGATCGTCGCAGGTGATCCAACATGATTTCGGACGATCCTGATGAGATCGGCGATGATCTCGTACGATTGTAGATGATTTTGACTGTAGTCCAGATTGGGGGAAACAGAGCCCTGAGTTTGCATTTTCTACCTTTCTTTCTTATTTAATTATGCATTAGATCGATTTATTTCTATTCTGCATCCTGGAGTTCACCTCATTTAGCATATTTGCATGATAAAATTTAAAATAAGTTATTAAAACAATGCATCCCATTTGATTTGCTATCTAGATTCATTATTTAAGCATCTATACTATTATTTCTATCATTTTACATCATTCTTGCAATTGCATTTTTGGTTTTTGGTGTCTATTTCCATGATTGTAGGTTTCTAATGAATTCATTTGACGAATTTGTCAGGTCACCGATGATCTTGTCTGATCTCAGATGATCGCCTATGATTTGGGATGATTCTGTACAATTACAGATGATCCTATCATATCCGGGATGATCTGGACTCCTACAAGCTTCAGAATCTTCATCAGACATCCGGAATCAGGTGTATTCCTTTCCATTTCATATAGTCTCTGTATTTAAGATTCATTCATGTTTGTTGTCTGCATATAAACCCAAAATTTCATATAGAATAGCTTAGATTCATTTTGGCCAACCTAGGAATATGAATGATTGAATATAAAATGAACACATCAAACCCATTCTCAACCTAGGCGCGGAAACTGCCACTCAAAGTTTCCTGGTGAACCCCACCATCCGTCAAAAATTCACCCTTATACCCCTCCCCCGAGAGGCGCGACCTTCAAAGGGCCTCTCCATTCGAGGTATTGTCCCATCCTTCTCGCATCCCCCTTCCAGGGCACGGATCCTTTAGCCCGAAGGTAAGGGTGCGAAAAATTTGGGTGATACATTTTTGGTGAACCCGACGTGAATAACATAGGCATCTTTCTGATTCAAAAAAAAAAAAAAACAAAAAATATATATATATATATATATATATATATATATATGTATACAAGAAAAAAAAACAACAAAATCATCATTTCAAGTTTGTATGTTTTAGATTCAATTCTAAATAATAGATACTAAATATTACTTTTAGAAGTACTAAAGAAACCATGAGTTTTTACTCAAATCAATATGAGCCCATCAGTAATGTTGGAAGAATTCAGCCAAATACATTTGTTGATTATGACCAACCTCATCCCTATTCAACATCACCTCCATCACACTTTTCTCATTTTTCATCCTTACCCCAACAGGACAATCCCTTTTCCAATCCTCTTCATAACGATATTATCTATTCTCCCATATATCCATATTATGTCTATCAATCCACATACAATCCTCCTCCACCCTTTCAATATTCTTCTTTCAATACAACACATCCATTTCAACAAGAAAATACTTATTCTTCCAATCCTACCATGCACTCACATCATACTTCGCAATCTTCATATCATCATTCTACCCATAATAAAGAAAAAAGAGGTAAGAAACCATTAAGTCCTTTTATGACTGAATTCCTAAGGCTATTATCAAAAACCTCTCGAAAACCTTCATCACGTAAATATACCAAGCTCAATCAACCAATGGATATAATTCTCAAGCATTTACTTGATACAAATAAGATTGAACTCCCTTCCATAAGACAACTTGATACCACAACAGATTGGTTTAAACCTGAGCTACATTGTGAATATCATAGAGTAGATGGACATATGACACAAAAATGTAAAGATTTAAGATGTGCAATTCAAGATTTGATTGATGAGGGTCTTTTTAATATAAAGGAATTACAATCTACAACTGAGTATAAATCTCCGGTAAACAATCAAACTCCTACACAACAAATACCAATAATCAATCAAGACATGGGGATCTCCCAAGAACCCCTATTCAATTATCAACAACAGGAAACCAATCAAATATTGCATGTTAATGTGTCCCATCATGATGATATTACTAATATTGTAACAAAAACTACAAATGAGCAACCTCAAGTTCAATCAACTCAATATGATATTCAAGAGATGGATTCCTCATTTGACCAACCTTCAAAACTATCTTTGGCTCTAGAGAATGATCCAAAATGGAATGTAAGCATAGAAAGCTCATCTTTAGAATCAAAATCTCAATCTGAAATCCACTTTGATAGCCAACAACAAGTGATTAATCCTCAAGCAAAGATATCCCTTTTAGAAGTATTACAAAGTTCTCATAAGGAAACTTTGTTCAAGATACCTAGCCAACAATTTGTTCCTCATGATATTTTCCCTAAGAACATAATTAATGGTGTAAGCCCTCTTGAGGTTAACCATATTTCATTCTATGATGAGGAGATTCCTTCCTCTACTCCACAAGAAGACTCCTATCTTTACATTACAGGATCTAGTAAAGAAACACCTGTCAAAACTATCATGGTAGATAATGGCTCCTCTCTTAATTTATGCACTTATCAATTATTCCAAAAACTCAAATTAAAGGAAGAAGATCTTAATGAATCAAATGTTATTATAAAATATTTTAACAATGAAATTCAAGAAGCTCAAGGTACTATAATTCTTCCCCTTAATATTGGATCCAAGATCCTGGATACTTTGTTTTATGTAGCATATTGCCCTTCACCTTACAACCTACTTCTCAGAAGTCCTTGGATTCATACGATGAGGGTTGTCCCTTCCACTCTTCACCAATGTTTGAAGTTTGAACTTGCAAATAAAATTGTTACCATACATGGTGACCCAACACCATTTGAAGAATATTTAACGGTTGAAACATCAAGTTCTATACATTCTCCATTGTCACAATTACCTTCTATCCATCACTTTTCTTCATCCATATATGATCATCCTTGTTTACCAAATAACACCCATGCATATCTTTCACATATGCTCCCTCCATCTTATCAAGACTTGGAAGATAGTGATAAGAATGAAGAACCTTCTTATCCTTCGGACATTTTATTTTGTAACATGATCAATTTTACACATATAAAAGTCAAATCTTTTGCTACATTATTCTACATTATAACAAAGCTTTTGTTATCGCTACCTTTTATTCATCACCTTTTGTTCTTACCTTCACCACAACCAAATTATCCTTCAAAACCGCCTTTGATTTTGAAGCAACCTTAGACATGCTATACTCAAATAACCTTGTATAGTGTATATAGACCATCTTGTATATACCACCAGTTCCATCATCAAAAAAAAAAAAATCAAAATCATCAAAATCTTCAAAAACATCTTTTATTTCTTGCACCTGTCAATTCTTGAAGTATTGCAGTTATATTTTCAGTTGTTTTGGATAAATTAGCATTTATTTGGAATCCCTCACTTTCACACTCACATGAATAAATATCTTGATCTTATTTGGTATGATTATTAATCTCTCTTATATCAAAGTCCATAGTTGAATTAAATAAAGTTTTGAGCATAGAGAACTGATCTTGTTATTTACTTGAACCAAGTATACCTTTTCACATTAAAATGATTTCATTGCAAATTCCAAAATGATGCTACATAGTAGAAGTGGTCTCTTGAGCGAAAAGTTTCCCCTGCTATCCTATCATGCACATGGTCTAGAATCTTTGAGAATTGACAAAAGGACAAGCTCACCCCTGCCTAGAATAAAAATCCCTTGCTCTACAACCAATCCGAGCAAGTATCCCTAGTATAGCAAGAAAAAGAAAAAGAAAAACAAGAAAAATCATGAGAAAAAGAAGCATTATTTCAGTAGCATTTTGTACCATCTCAACAATATTTCAGCATTATCTCAGTATCAAGCAAAAATACAAAAAAAAAGAGAGAGAGAAAAGAAAAGAAAAAGCAAAAAGCAATAAAATCCCTTCCCCTACCCTTTGAAAAGAAAAGAAGGGTGAATGAGCTTGAATCCCTGGAATTCTCAATTATTCAAAAACTGTGAGGTAAGCCCCATAACAGGTGGTTTGTGCCCAACCCGCTTGGCCTTGGGTAACTCCTAGCGTGGTGATATGTCTGTTACATTAGCGACCTTCTTTTGTATAGACCTATGTCTGCTCATGGATCAATTAGCTCTTGATGACCCGACTTACATAGTAGTTTGGTACGGTTATATGCATATAAATCATGGTCAACGAACACTCATTTGGTTAATTCAAATTACTTGTATCAAATTATCTTGCTCAAAATTGGTAAATGAACAATACAATTGCACACACATTTGTATTTGAGAGATTTTGTATCATTATGATAGATCAAGATCGGCAATGAACTCACATATGCACATGGGGTTCCTTATAAATCTAAATTTTGTCTTTGAGATAATTTAAAATATTTATGCAAATCTTCTGGAATAATTTGATTTTATTACTTGAGAATATTGGCTTAGCATAAAAACAATTAAATACCTTTCTTTTCAAAATCCAAAATTTCTTTCAAAACATGTTCAAAAATCTAGCAATAAAGTCACATTTATATATTTTTGACTTTCGCAACGATGGTATAGTTCCTAAACCTAAATTGGAATTTTATGCCTAGTGCAAGTCCTCATCTTATATTTTCTGTTTATCTCAAAATCAAAAATCAACTATGCAATAAAACTATTATATCAATTTCTTCTTTGGATTTCGCGATGATGGTATAAGTCTATACCTAAAATTCTATGCCTAGCGCAAACCATCGTTATAATTTTATTTCCCATTTATTTAATCCATAAAAGCATATGGCTTAAATCATTATGTTACACAATTGTGCTTTAAAAAGAACGAAAACTTTCCTATTTCATTTCATTATGTCAACATTCAGTTTTTTTGTGACGATGGTATAATTCCTAGGCAATTGTTCAAATTTCTATCACACTTAGGAATTTTATGCCTAGAAAAAATCATATTTTTAATATTTCATGCATAATATTTTCATGGACATCTGAAAACAAATCATCACCATCATCATTTTTTCATCATCACAACACAAAAGTCTTAAGAAAGTCTCTTAAGCACCCTTTTACTTTTAGCAATATTTCTCTATCTGGGATTAGCTTAATGACCTAGCGAGCGGCGACTCCATGAAATGGTCATGTAACAACGACAATGTCCTTTGAAATTATTGTTAGAAGTCACTTTATTTTTTCATCAAATCACACCACAACAACCAATTTGTTTACATCAGATTATTTCATTTAAATTTTATGGCACGACATAAAATTATAATATTTTCAACGACATAATTACATGAATAATCAATCAACAATTAAAATATTAAAGCATCATAAAACATATGCACAAGTCATATCACAAAAAGAACATATATATATCATAAAAGTAACAACATTTTTGCTTTTTCGCGCTTTTACCTCAAACGTTCGATTTGGGTAAAAACTCGGAGGGGGCACCATAGCAAGCAGTTGTACGATTCGACCTAGAATCGTCGTCTAAAAAATGGAATAAATTTTTGCTTTCTCGTAAAGCATGAAGAACTCGTCTTTAACGCATTTTCTTCAAAAAATTCGCTAAAGAGGGGGCAAAATGTAGCACCCTAAAATTGGCACGATTAAACCATCAGTAAAAAGATCAAAAATTTGAATTTTAACCTCGAAACCGCCCGTTAACCGCTCACCTCATTTTTTGCACCATTTTTAGAATTTGTTTTGACCGTTGGACGATATCATCGTCGATCTGACGATATCATCCCAGATCGGACGAATTCGTCTAGGATAGAACGTCCAGACGATTTCATCCCAAAACCAAATTTTCATAATTAGCTTCTGTTTCAACAACCTCTCCAACTCGGGCAGAAGCGTGTATGTGCGGTTGGAGATTCCTACGTTGGAGATCTCCCAGATTGGGATGATCCCCAACCTCCTAACCTCCCCCTAATCCTATATAAACTTGGGATTTTCCTAGTTTATCCCCCCTGGCTGATCATTTCCCTGCAACTCTAGTTTTTTGTTGTATTAGAACATCCTCGCCCCCATCATTTGCATTTGTATTTTCAGGTTTTATTGCAGGATTTTACTGTGTTTCAGTCGGAGGAAGCTCGGATCGTCGCAGGCGATCCAACATGATTTTGGATGATCCTGACGAGATCGACGATGATCTCGTACGATTGCAGATGATTTCGACTGCAGTTCAGATTGGGGGCAACCAGAGCCCTGAGTTTGCATTTTCTACCTTTCTCTCTTATTTAATTATGCATTAGATCGATTTATTTCTGTTTTGCATCCTGGAGTTCACCTCATTTAGCATATTTGCATGATAAAACTTAAAATAAGTTATTAAAACAGTGCATCCCATTTGATTTACTATCTGGATTTATTATTTAAGCATCTATACTATTATTTCTATCATTTTGCATCATTCTTGCAATTGCATTTTTGGTTTTTGGTGTCTGTTTCCATGATTGCGGGTTTCGACGAATTCATCCGATGAATTCATCAGGTCGCCGATGATCTTGTCTGATCTCAGATGATCACCTATGATTTGGGATGATTCTGTACAATTACAGATGATCCTGTCATATCCGGGATGATCTGGACTCCTACAAGCTTCAGAATCTTCATCAGACATCAGGAATCAGGTGTATTCCTCTCCATTTCACATAGTCTCTGTATTTAAGATTCATTCATGTTTGTTGTCTGCATATAAACTCAAAATTTCATATAGAATAGCTTAGATTCATTTTGGCCAACCTAGGAATATGAATGATTGAATATAAAATGAACACATCAAACCCATTCTCAACCTAGGCATGGAAATGCCACTCAAAGTTTCCTGGTGAACCCCACCATCCGTCAAAAATTCACCCTTATACCCCTCCCTCGAGAGGCGTGACCTTCAAAGGGCCTCTCCGTCCGAGGTATTGTCCCATCCTTCTCGCATCCCCCTTCCAGGGCATGGATCCTTTAGCCCGAAGGTAAGGGTGCAAAAAATTTGGGCGATACACATAGACTTCATTCTACTTCTTCAGCTCTTCAGGATGCTTTTTGAATTTGACCATCTCTTGGTACTTGTTCTACCAATTCTTAGATTCATTTCTTACAACCTTCTCCACATTATTCTAGTTACTAATTGTTGTTTCCAGCTTTTCAACCTTTTCCTTCAATTTATCATATTTCTCCCTACAAATATCACTTTTCACATAGATAGTCTCAAGATGAGCCTTAGCCATAATCAATTCATATTCCAGGGGTGATTGAGAAATATATTTAGTGTGATCCTCTAGCTGATAATATTCCACAATCATATCCTCATCTATTTTATTTACCAGGGGGTGAGGGAGACTCTAGTTCCTTGTCTAGCCATAAGATCAACAATCATAGTATTTCTTAGTCGAGCAAATTTCTTCGAAGATTGGGCTAATTTATTGCTCTAAAAATTTTGGGTTTTTAGTAAAAATTCTTGACCTTCTGCAAAGAAGCTATTGTAGGATGGTTTGTAGGCATGGATGCAGTGATGAGTGAGGGTAAAAATATAATTGGCAGAGGCGTAGCAGTAATGATGGTGGAATATGTGCTTATAGTAAGGGTTGTAACAGATGTCAAAATGGAAAAAAATGTTACAACTATATAAGATGATGGGGAAGATGGAAGTGTTTGTTCCCATACTGATATGAGTTGTGGTGATGTTGGAGGTGAAGAAATGTGAATTGGAGATGATGATATTGGAATTTCTATTGAATGAGGTGGAGATGGAATGGAATGAGATGATGGAGGGATTGGTGGAGATGAAATATTATGAGGTGGTGATGATAACTCTTGTTCCTTCTGCTCTTGAGAATGGGAAGGAAAATTCCTTAGGGAAGAAGAAGGAGAAGAAGAAGAAATAGGAATCATACCTATGTCTACTAAAGTAGACTATTGAAAAATGTCATCAACACTTTGTTGTTGTACTTGTTGAATTGATTGCTCTGTAGTTGTGACCTGTGTCTATTCAATTGCTTGTGTCTGATCCAATTTTTTCTTTTTACTAACTTCCTTATCAACCTCCCATACTGAATATTTTACCTTTCTTTTGAATACAATAGGAATTGAAGGTTTAACCTTTTGAGTATTATCTTGTTGTTGTAAATTTGGTAGTGTAACCTCTCGAACAGGGGGACTTGAGGGCTTAGAGGGGTCTACAATAGTAAATTTAATAGGAGAAAAGGCCAAGCTATCACTTGCTTTGTCTCCCATTAGACCTTGTGAAGTAGTTTCTACCCGCAAGGCCAAATGTTTTGGCATTTGTTCCACCTGAATGCTTTATACATTCCCTGATTCATATTTTCCAATACTGCCACTAGAATATCCCATATTTTCATCAATACAACTCCTACCATGTATTGTTGCAATTATTATTATGAAGGTTCAAAAATAGAATGTACTTCCTTAGTCACTAGTGGTGAAGCTATTGTAGTGTCATCCTGCTACTGAGGTGGTGAGGAGGGAGAAGCTAGAAGTGTTTTATCTTTTTTTTTTTTTTTTACCTTTAACCTTTTTACTTTAGCCTTACCTTTCTCTACTTTTCCTATTTCAACCTTTCTAAAGCTCAATGCTAAGCTTTTACTATTCTTGACCATCCAAGTCTTAAGATGTTTATCATATCTTAGAGAAATTAGTATCAGATTAACAACCAAACCTGGAGGCTATTGCATTTGTCTCAACTCTCATTTTATACCATTCCAAAATCTTGGCCTCATCCCAACCAAAATTTTCTTGAATCGATTGAATTTTTTATTCTTTCAATTGGTGGGATTTTTTAGTCTCAGGCTCATAATCAACCAATTGCTCATAAAAGTTCCTACAAGGGGCAAGTGGTTCTATTTTTCTAACATTCCACTCTAATGGAGAGCTCTCCCTATTATTTTTGTATTTTTCAATTTGTGGCCTCAAAGTCCTTTCAAACTTGGGAGCCTTATCACCATTGAGAGTTTTTAGATTTTCCAAAAATATATTGGTTGGGTCATACCTCCATCTTTGAGGAAGCTGACTAAGACCTAGTTTTTCCAAGGTTTGAGTAATATTCTCATACCAGACCTTCCTTGTTATTGTAATATCCTCCACATTACGAGGATAAATGTCAATCATTTTTATATTTATCCTGGTACCAAAAGTATAGTTAATGTAGTCATCTTGTCTATAGTACTCTAATGCCAAAATTATGCTAGTGATAAAATGTGGTAGCAAGAATAGTTTCCTAGTGAATTCATAATGTCTAATGATTGTACCCTCAATCAAAATATATCAGTTTCCTTTCTCAGCTTGCTTTGTTTGTAATAGTTCTTTAGCTAGAGGAGGAATTCTAGGACACTACCCATACATAATTTTCAAGGCTGGCCCTACAAATTCTCTATTGAAGTCATAATAGGATTTAGTCTTGCTCAAAACCCTAGTCCATGTATAGACTAGTATAGGATTTCTATTATCATATTTGTCTAAAACTGCTATCTAGGGCATATCTTGCCTCATAGCACTAAAAAACATCCAAGCCAAACTAGAGCAGTGTCTCAAAGAGGGAGCTTCAAACTCTCTCTTCATTACCACCAATTGTTAATACATTTTTTTTGTGAGGAAAGTAGGTTAGTAAAAGTAAATTGGTTTGTTATTTTCGTCACCCGTAGGCATGTTATACATTTTTTATTAGAAATGCAATAAACTATGGCTATTTGCCAATCTCTCACATATTAAATAGAATATAGCCCGACCAATGTTGCTAGCATAGAAAAGAGTTCTGGGTTGGCAAAATGCTCAGTGGTAATTAGGGTATTGGGTAAAGTATTCCTAGACCTTATGGTTTTGAACTAGCTATACACCCATTCCCTAAAATGGTTACCATTCTTTGTATACCTTTTCAGTGAGTAATATCTAGCTTGTTATTCTGAGTCGAAGGGCTTAGGATTTACATATGACATTCTACCCATGGCAAAAAGGTCACAACAAGCTTGTGCAATTATATTAAAAAGGGTTTTGACTTGGGCTATTTGAATTGTTTTGGCCTTAGGGTCATAAAATTTTACTATGGCAGAAATTAACTTTGGACATGGATGAACAAAATTATAGATATAAAAGGACAAAAGAGAGCAGACAACACAAGTACCTTGAAATGAAATTGGTAATCCTTCAAAAAATCTATAATCAATATCTCTCCTAAGCTTAATTCTTATTCTCCATGTCATTCTCGTATCAGCTCCAGTGCTTTGTCAATGTAGTGTATAACCTTATTGCTTTTTGGCTCAATAGCTTACCATGCAACTGGTGGCACCATTTTTGGAAAAAAAATTGAAGTTGCTCTTTTGATGCTCTACAAATTTACTTAACCTCACTGCTTTGCTTTTGGAAACTTAGCACTGCTTGTGAATGAAATTCAATTGAATTTTAGCTTTAAATAACCATGCATACATGCCTTCCACCATTAATGTAGTAGATGAGCTACCACTTAGCCACACACTTCAAAATTTTGTATTAACGATAAAAGGATGCGACTTGTAAGTGTAGTATCATTTTATGATTGGTCATGACCTAGAATCTATCATAGCTCACAACCAACATTTTGATCCTTTTTCAGGTGTGGCACAAAGCACATAGCTAAATAGTGTAATTTTCTAAAATTTTGACTGCTTTGAATTTCGGTTGGGAACATGTTGTGGGCCGCTACCTCTATTTTTATTTTGCTAAAAAGTTGAAAGAAAAGATGATATAATAAAAATATGTTAGATTACATAAGAAAATATTTTTGTAACTCAAAGTATAGCTTAAGATGATATCCATTAACCGAGATTGGTTGTAAAGTCCTATAATGATCTTGGAGTTGAAAAACGTTGTTCTTTTTGACTTCAGATATCTTGAATGGACCATCTTAGAAGGAATCAAACTTTTGGTGGTTGCCTGGTTTGGAGTATTATTCATTCCATCTTAGGACCGAGTCACCAACCTTAAATTTTTTGAATCTAGCCTTTTTATCAAACCATCCTTTAGTATCCATGGAGTTCTTCTAAAAACTCTCATATGCTTTGGTCCTCTGTTCTTCCAACTGCAAAATATGCATCAATCTGGCCTTTATTGGATTATGATCTAATTCAAAATCTAGGTCTGCTAATCTTAGAGCTGGTATTTTAAGATGAGTGGGAAAATAAATTCTTTTCCATGCACTAATACATAAGGGGATGTTTTAATTGACTTCTTGATAGTAATCCTATTTTCCCACAAGGTCTGTTCTAAGAGAAGATGCCAACTTCTTTTGTTGTATTTCAATGCTCTTTTCAAAATTATGAGTAGATTTTTGTTAGTGGACTCTATTAGTCCATTCCCTTGAGGGTAATAGTTAGAAGAATTCTTTAAACATATGCCATATTTACTTGCAAATTAAATGTACCTTGCACCTATGAAAGATGGACCATTGTCACTTACTAGAGATTTTGAAAGGCAAAACCTTGTGATCAGGCTTTAAATAAATTTGTTCATTACATCGTGATCTAATATCTTGGTTGAAATTGCCTCAACCCATCTGGTGAAATAGTCTATGGTAGTTTGAATGTATTTGTGATCTACTAAAGAGTTGGGTTTTATTAATACAATAAAATCTAGTCCCCATTGCTGGAAAGGCTCTACTTGAATAGGCTTACGGGGAAATGAAGCATTCCTATTCCTTCCTACATATCATTGGCACTTATCATATGTCCTTGTTACTTTGAAAGTATCAGCAAATACAATAGGCCAATAGTAACCCGCTCTTATTATTTTCACAGCGATTACTCTTCTTGAAAAACATCCCCCTAACAATCCCTCATGGAATTATTTAATGACCTATTTTTGATCATTTTTTAAACATTTTAGAAGAACTCCATCAAGGTTCTTTTTATATATTCCCTAAGGTAAAATGATATATTTCAAGGCTTGAAGTCTATACCTTCTTATTTATGAAGTGTTAAGCTCTTGAGGGTAAACTCCTATGTGAAAATAGCTTGTCAACTAATCAACCCAATCTGGTTCTTTTTAAGAATTGTCTTCTCTCTATCTAGATCCTAATGGTTGATAAGCTGATATTTGATCTGAGCCTAATTTTACTACCAGTTCTTGACATAGTGATCTACCTCTGACCAACTTTGTAGGATGAATTTATACATCATATTCTTAAATTTTGGTAATCCAACCAACTCTTTTATCACCCAACTCTCCTTATAGGATAAAATTACTAACATCTAGGTGTATCACATTAACCGAAGTCTTACTTTGAGCCAAAAATTATCTGAATTTCTTTAATGATTTCATTATTGCAAATACTTCTCTCAATGAAATTATATTTAGTTTGGTACTCATGGATAGTTTGACTCCAAAAAATATAGGGTGTTTCTCTTCAACATGCATAATTCTCCTCATCTCCATAGGCATATAAAATAAAATCTTTGTTGAAATTAGGGTTACGAATACTGGGGTAGTAGTAATGGTTTACTTAATTTCTTTGAAAGCTTTCTTTCTTTTTTCAATCACTTGAAATCAATGTTATTCTTAAGTAGCTTTGAAATAGATTTAACAATTTGAGCAAAATCCAAAATAAAATTCCTTAAAAAATTGATTTACCCAAAGAAGGATTGTAGAGATTTCTTATTCAAGGGGAGAGGAAGAGCCAGCATTGATTTTAATCTGTCAGAATCAATTGAAATTCCCTCTTTAGAGACTACATGCCCTAATAATTTTCCCTTATGGAATGCAAAAAATGATTTCTTTGTATTTAGAGAAATGCTAAACTTTGCATTTTTGAAAAACTTACTCCAAGTGTTCTAAGTGTGCTTGTTTTTCATGGGAAAATATAGTCATATCATCAAGATAGATAAGAATAAATCTATTAATTAGCTCCCCAAAATCATAGTCCATAGCTCTCTAAAAAGTACCCCTGCATTAGATAAACCAAAAGTTATTCTTTGATAAGAAAAGGTACCCCATTTGGTAGTGATCTACAAGATCTAGTCAATCTAAGAGAAAGGATAGTGATATTTTAGTGATGCCTTATTTAGGTTTTTGAAATCAAAACATAGGCGGATGTCTCCATTATTTTTCTTAACAAGTACCAAATTGGCTACCCATGTAGAATGTTTGATAGGGTATATGATCTTTGCTTTTAGCAGTTTGAGTAATTCTATCTCATTATAGATTCGATCTTGGGGTTCACATGTTTCTGCTTTTGTTTGAGAGGTTTTGCATCATATTATAGCTTAATAGTGTGCTAAATAATATTTTTATCATACACCTTAAGATCTTCATATGACCAGGCTATAATATGTTGGTATTGAAGGCATAAGGTCTTAAGTTCCTCCACTTCTCTTGGAGAACATTGGATGCCAACCTTAAGCTTTTTATCCTTTTCTATTTTGATCTCTTTATAAATTTCATCATCAATTTTTATGGCTCTTGATTTCTTTCCATATTCATTATCAAAAAGGTTTTCTAGTGTGATCAAACCCATAGGAATATGTTTTTTTTAACTGTATGACATCTTGTTGATCCATTTATTGAGGGAAATCCTCCTACAAATTAGACAAGCAAGCCCCCCTAACTAGGAAGTCAATAATCTAATCATCATTCTCAAAAAATTGTCAAAAAATCTATCTATCTGATACTACAAGTTTGAAAACTAATTTGACCCTTTTATCCTTAGTTGACCCAAAATTTGAAGACGAGCTGGAATTAGAACCTATAATGGCTAAATAATTAGCCAGAATATTCTGATTCCTAGGAATAGAGTGGATGTTTAGAGCATCAAAATATTTCATCAAATTCCATACTCTATTCCTATATGTTTTTTTTTTTGTGTGGAAAACATCCCAAAAGGGATGCCACTTTCGGGTAAGACCCAAGGAGGCAGGGGTATCCATTCCGCCAAAAATGCCCAAGACTCGGACCTGGCCTACCACCTTTGATATACTCAAGGAGAAAACAAACACACAAAACCAATTTAAAAATAAGTAAATAACAACAAAAATAATAAAATAAAATAAAATAATGCTCCTTGAGTGTGTCAAAAACAAAAGCACAATCAAACACGCACAATAAGATAAAATAAACCACAACATAAACCACAGAAAAACACAAGAAACACATAAAAAAACACAAACAAGACAAAAACAACAGAACACTACAAAGACAACCCAAAAAAAACATGAAAAATAAACACAACCAAAACCTAAAAAATAAATAAAAATAAAAATAAAAAACAACCAACAACAGACAATAAACAAAAACAAAAAACATAGAAAACACTCACACATAAAAATACGAAATAATACAAACAAAGTGAAACCCAAGAACAAGAACGGAAAAAACACAAGAACAATAACAAAAAACATAAAAAAAAAACAACAAAAACACATGACAACAAAAAAGAACACAAATAACACAAAAACAAAACAAAACAAAAGAACCCACCCACCTTAAAAAACTAAAAAAAAAAACAAAAAAGAAAAAAGAAAAAAAAATTGAACATAACAATGACCTATCTAGGAATGATGTTGATGCTCACATAGCAGAGCTAGGGTTTCAGAAGTTTGGAGGTGCTTCAGAGGAGATCTGAGGAATCAAACTGGGGTTTCAGAAGCTGAGGTAGAGGGCTGTCAATAGTAAGGATCACGGCCAAGAATGGGGGACATAGGTACTTCGGTACCAAATCCTCCAAACGAAGGAATTTCATTTCGGGATAAGCTATGTGGAACCCAAGATAGTTTCAACGACTGTCAAACACAAGCAAAGAAAATCATAAACACCATGGGGAAGCGACAAAAGGAGGATTCTCTGCCTGGGAGGGTGAACGGATGTCTACCACAAGCAAAAGAAATACCGATGTTGGAAATAGGTGAGGACTGGGTAGGTGAGGATATTGTTTATAAGTCAAAACACAACTTGATAGGTAAATTTGTGGGTTTCAAACCATCTGTGCACTTCCTCCACACATGGATAAGGAAACAATGGCATCTGGAAGGAGAATACGAAATTCTAACTCTCGCAAATGGGTATTTTTCTGTGGAGTTCACATCGGTGGCAGATCGACAAAAAGTATTTGAGGGAGGACCATATCATCATGGACCAGCGGGACTATTCTTGCAGACCATGGAAGATGGGATTTGACCCGAGGGTGGAACCGATAGCAGTACCAATATGGGTAATATTATCTTCCCTTCCTCTTGAATTTTGGAAAGAGGAGATACTTGAGGCAAAAGGCAACTTACTAGGACATTATCAAGGTAGATCAAGAGAAGCAGTTTTAGGAGGATCGGCAATGTTTGCTAGGGTTTGTGTAGAAATGGACCTCGAGCAAACCTCTTCCAACGAGAGATAGACCTAAAAATAGGGGATTTTGTACGGCGCCAACAACTGGATTATGAGGCTATTCCATTCAGATGTCGGGTGTGCCACGCTCCTGGACATCTAGCTAGAATGTGCCCAACAGTTAAGGATCATCAATCTGAACAAGAGGGGACAAAAGAAAATTTTAACATGGCAGGTCAATCTCTTCAGCAAAAGGGAAATCAAAAGGAAGGGAAAGGCCCAATAGATTATGAGGGTTTTCAAAAAGTAATGAGAAGGCCAAACAAAAAAAATCAGCACAGTAACCAGAGACAAGGAGAAAGAGTTGTAAGAACAACCAATAGATATGAGATATTCAAACAACTGGGAAACTTGGAAACCGAAGGAGATTTTCAAATGGAAGGGTTAGAGGAGGATACTCAGCAAGTCACAACAGTTGATCAGGAACAATATTCCAATCTAGTGTTAGGGAACAAGCAAGGAGCAAGACCAGACACAACCTCTCTCATGGAAGAGGAGATTCAACCCACAAGAGAGACCATAGGAGGGGAAATAGAGCGAGAGGATGTTTTTGACACGGGAAATAGAGATGAAAGAAGGAAATAAGAACAAAGAAAGCCCTACTCTAGGAATTCATCAAGTGGAGAAGAAACAAAAACCAAACCAATCTGCAGGGAGGAAGTCAAACAAGGAAAAGATGGAGGAACGGGGAAGAGATTTGAGCCAGAACGGAAAGGTAAAATCGATGGCTGATTTTTTCTCTCCTAATTCTCAATGATATTAATCACTTGGAATGTGAGGGGTTTAGGCAGTCACCCCGGACAAAAGGCGATCAAAAATATTATCATAGATATGAGTCCAGGATATAATTTTGTTACAGGAAACCAAAATGCAAGGAGAAGACTTACAAAAAATAAATAGGAGGATATGGCAAAAAGGAGAGATCCTTACTCAATCGTCACAAGGGAAATCGGGTGGACTGGCCACTATGTGGAATCACCAAGCTGTTCCTAGAGATAGGGGGGGCCTCTACGAGAGGGGTGTTGATGGTCCGGTTACAAAATAGGGAAGCTGGAAAAATTTGGACTATAGTGAATTTTTATGGAGCACAAACGAGTTAGATTACGAGAGGGATCAATGGGTAGCCATCCGGACTTTCAGAGACAACTACCCGGAGGACCAATGGATTGTGGGAGGAGACTTCAATGCAAAGCTTAGAATAGAGGAACAACAAGGAGGCGAGCCATGCTTGAGGAAAAGGACGAGTTTTTTTCAGCAATAACATGTCAAATGAATCTAATAGATATCCCAAGCTGTGGATAGCTCCATGACTTGGACTAACAGAAGAAAGGAAGGTGAGATGGTCAAATCTTGCTTGGATCGTTTCTTCATGGGGGAGGAATTATATTTGCATACCAAGCATCAAGCAAGGGTCATGGATAGGCTTTCTTCAGATCATTTTCCAGTAAGTTTAACCATAGAAGAAGATAATCATAAAGTTGTGGGAACTTTTAAATTTGAGCTATGGTGGCTGAAAGATGAGGAGCTAGGGGACCGTATAAAGGAATGGTGGAAATCAGGGAAACCAAGATTTGGGACAGCCCAATTCAAACTCCACAAACAACTAAAATATGTAAGGACCCAACTAAAGGAGTGGAGTAAACGAGAAGAAGGAAATAACTAGAATCCAAAAGAATGAAATCAAGGATCAAAAGGAGAAGATTGCTCAAGAGATAAGACAAGGAACTATCACGGAAGAAGCTGTTACAACGTGAGGCAGAAATTATTAGAAAAGAGGAAGCTTTGGAGGAACAAGAAGAAATCTATTGGAGGTAAAGAGCCGAGAATCACATGGTTAAAGGAGGGGGACCAAAATACGACTTTCTTCCATAAGACGACAACGACCGGGAGACAACAAAATAGAATTATGGGTCTTACAGTTATGATGGGTCGGGTTAAAACCAGTGGAAGTGAAATGAAAAGTATAGCAAATCGGTACTTCCATACACTTTTTAGCGAGTAATGAAAATTTGAATGCAATATGGCGGGGAGAAGATACTAGAGGAAATTCCACAATTAGTTAAACCTGAACACAATAAATTATTAATGGAGGAAATTTCTTTAGAAGAAACCTCGCGAGATCATACAAAAAATGCAAACGGGGAAAGACTCCGAGGACCAGACGGATTCCCCATTGAATTTTATCAAAATTTTTGGGAAATTGTGGGCCAAGCAGTGGTGGAGGCACTGGAGGAAATCAGAAAGAGTAAGCAAATGTTAAAAGCCTTGAATCATACTTTTATCACTTTGGTTCCTAAGGGCCCATCTAGTGAGATAATTGATAATTATAGGCCTATTTCACTATGTAATGTAGTATACAAGATATTAACAAAGCTTATGGCAAGAAAGGTTGAAACAGTTTTTACCAAATCTGATTTCAAGTGAGCAAGGTGGTTTTGTTGAAGGCAGACAAATTCTAGATGGAATAGTAGTGGCCCGGGAGGTGATACACACAATGTCAAAACAAAAGGACCCGGGTATGTTTATTAAATTAGATCTTTCTAAAGCCTATGACGAGTAGAGTGGTCCTTTATGCAAAATATTTTAGAAAAAATGGGCTTTGCGAGAGGGGTGGAGAGATTGGGTAAGAGCCTGTACACAAACTACATCATTCTCGGTTCCGGTAAATGGCGGTCCCTCTCCCATGTTCCACGAGCGGGGAAGGGGGCTGAGGCAAGGGGACCCTCTCTCCCCTTACCTTTTTATCCTTTATGCAGAGGGTCTCGGGAGACTGTTAAAAAAGGGAGACAAGAGGGGAGGTTAAAGGGCTTGAAAATAAGTTCTCAAATTGAGATAAATCACCTCCAGTTTGTGGATGATATCTGCTCTTATTAGTCAAGCCAATCTCATAGTAGCAAGAAACATAAAAGAAGTTTTAGATGGGTATACTCAAGCTACTGGGCAAACTTTTAATGAAAAAAAATCTCAAATTGTTTTTTTTAATACAACGAAGAGGGTGAGAGATAAAATTATACAATTGTTGAAATTCATGGAAACTCCTTTACCCATACAGTATTTAGGAGTACCTTTATCTGCAAAGAAAACAAAAAGTAAAGAGTGGAAAGGGTTGATGGATAGACTTCAAGCTAAGCTGAGCAAATGGACTCATAAATGGCTAAGCTTAGGAGGAAGGCTGACAATGATTAAAGATGTGCTACAAGCTCTTCCAGTTTATAAATTTTCTGTACTTCAGGCTCCAAAGAGAATTCTAAAAGATATTGACAAACACACAAGAAAGTTTTTGTGGTCAGGTGCAAGGGAAGAACAAAAAATAGCACTAGTGGGTTGGGAGAAGATATGCCAACCAAAAAAACAAGGAGGATTGGGGATAAGATCAGCATTCCAGAGCAGCAAGGTACTAGCTGGGAAGCTATATTGGAGATGGATTACGGCTACTGGGGGTTTATGGAGTAGACTCTTACAAGCTAAATATTACCCAGGAGTGGATGAGAAAAACATTCCAAGATACAAAGTGGAAGGAGAGGGATCTACCATATGGAGGACAATGTTAGTAGGCCAAGAGTTAATAAAGCCATACCTATATTGGCGAGTTAGGGGATGGAAAGGATGCTTTATTTTGGGAGGATTCATGGAATCAATCACAACCAATTATTCGGACATTCCCAGAGATGGAGAGCTGGAAATCAGAGCTCCAAAAAGCAGGGTGGTGGAAAGCCTCTTACTATATGAAATCATGGAATCAACATGTGCCAGATTTATTACGGTGGAAACATCCCCAAGAATGGCCGGTGAGGGGTACAGAGGAACTAATGGAAAAACTGTGGAGATATCTTCAAAGACACCCAATTCGGGATGGTTCTAAGAGGGATATACTTGGATGGGGAGGAAGTAAGTTGGGAATTTATAAGGCAAAGGAGGGATACAAGGTAGTTTGTGGATACGAGATTACCCCATCACCCTTTCCATGGACATTTGTCTGGCAAAAGGAAGGATGGCCAAAAATTAACATTTTCTCATGGTTGATTAACCACAAAAAGTGCTTGACTTTTGATAATTTGATAAAAAGAGGTTTCTTTGGGCCCTCTAAATGTGTTTTGTGTGGAAAGGCGGAGGAGACCTTGAATCACCTCTTTTTTGGGTGTTCTTTTGCTAAAGACATATGGATCAATTGGTGGAGACAAATGAGACAACATTGGGAAGTTTTTGAGAGCCGGGAAAGCTTTTATGAGAAATGGAAACAGGTGCGACTTTAAGACTAAAACAATGAAAATTGCATGGAAACTAGGACCTAGCTTCATATGGTGGCGATTATGGCTAGAACGAAATGCACGCATATTTAGATCAGAGCACAGAACAAGGGAGCAAGTATGGGAGAGTATTATGAGCAAGGTAACAGAAACACTATTTATCAGATTACAGGGAGGAAACAAATATAAAAATGGAGGAAGTGATTATTCTACGGAGCCTTGGAATAAGCGTAACAGAGAAACAACTTAAGGATGGGTACACAGGTGTGATCCCCTTGAATAACATAGAGTGGAGGCCACCTCCTAAAGAGTGGGTGAAGGCAAACACAGATGGGGCTTCTACTAAAAATCCTGGGAAAGTCTGGTTTTGGTATTATCATGCGAAATTGGAAAGGAGAACGGGTGTATTGGAGAGCGAGAAGGCATGGGGGAGGCAACTAATAATGAAGCGGAAGGACGGGCGATCTTGTCAACATCGGTGATAGCTGCAAATCTACGATTACATAAGTTGTGGATAGAGACAGGACTCTCAGGTATGGGCTGGAATATTAGATCCGATAAGGCCCTTTCAGGTGCTAGGAATTGGAGAGAGAAGGAAGGTGGAAGCAATCCAGAAGATCTGGCAAGTTTTTCAAGATGTTTTTATTACACATATAAAGCGAGAGGGAAATAGGGTGGCGAGACTATTTAGCAAAATGGGGAAAAGATGCGGAGAAAGGGCAATATGTGGACTCTCGGATGGAAAATCGGATAAGCTTGTGCCAAAGAATCCAAGGGATGCGGGAGGTGATACAAGCGAGATAGTAGAACAAGAAGAGTAGACAGTGAGTCTAATGAATCTATCACGATTAGGCCACAGAGCAACACAACATGAAGATAAATGGATAGTTTACGGAATTCAGATAAATTGGATAAACTGGAATTCAGCTATGGTAGTGTTGAGGGTATGGATATCTGCATTATGTAAGGTAATGTTTTATGGGTAATTTTTGAGCTAGGAGGGATTGGAGGAGGATTTTATGTCTCCCTTGATGCCTGTCCAGTTCATTTTACCTTGTAATACAGCTTCTATAAATATAACATATTTTTCATTTTTTTCAAAAAAAAAAACAATGACCTATCTAGACCAGAAGACTATTAAGGCAAGAATCAACAGAGGAAACAAAATAAAGAATAGAATGAGCTAGGGAACTAAAAAAAACTGAATGAACCAAAGAGAAGCAAAAAAAAAAGCAAGAAGAAACTAGGTACCTTCGAACTGGAGCCATCCAAAGAAATGATAGAAAGAAGAGCTTCCCTAATTTGAGAAGCCCACCATATAGGAGGGTGGCCATAACAAGTAAGATCACCTTTGTCCAAAGCCCAATTAGCTAAAGCATCAACACTCTTGTTTTGATCTCCGACCACATGATTGTAATCAACTTTCAAAAATCCCATCCTGGATTAATTGAATCTTCTCAATAATTCTTTTTATTCTCCAATCCACCTTATGATTCTTAGAAGGAGTCTTCAAGAGATTAATCATAAGTTGAGAGTCAGACTCAACTAACACCTTTTCCCATCCAACCTTAGTAGCCTCCTGAAGGCCTCTGAGGATACCATACCCCTCAGCAAGGTTATTGGAAAGAATACCCAAATTCTTAGCAAAAGTAAAAACCAGGGAGCCATCTAAAAGTCTACCAATTCCTCCCACACTTGGCTTTTCCAGGGTTCCCTCTAGAGGCTCCATCAGTATTGACTTTTCCAAAATCCTTAGGAGGAGGTTGCCAATTTCTAGTCCTATCCATCTTACTAATACTCACATTCCCTTTAAGTTGGTTGCCCTTAGAAGATTTAATCTTCAATCTTTGCATCACTTGATCCCATCTTTGGTGGGAGTTTTGGGGGTGATTAAGGAGTTGATGGACTGATTCAACTAAGTTGGCTATGGTATTTTGCCAAATATAGTGAATATCCTTCCTATCTTGATTAAAAATTTGGCATGTTCCTTTCATTCCAAATATTCCAAAGAAGAATGGTAGAACCCATCCAAACTAACTACCTAATAAAATGATCAACACCCTCTTGATTAGGCCAATCCCTCCAAAGTTGTTCAAAAGTAAAAAAATTGGACCATTGTAAGCCAAGTAAAGTGGCCATTCTCCTCCATAGCTCAGAGGCTAAAGTACACTCAATAAAAATATGGTTGATATTTTCTACATTCTCTTCACACATTTCACATCTAAAAGGGCCATGAAAACCACGCTTCATAAGTTGCTCACCAGTAAGCACCCTACGATGCAATAAAAGCCAATTAAAGAACCTCACCTTAGGCCAGAGATTTTGAGCCCACAATCGAGAAAATATGTTAGAAGAATGGTTGGGATTATTATGGCATAAGGTCAAATAACCTTGAGCAACTGAATACTCACCCTTAGTAGTGTTGTTCCATCCAAAACAATCTTTTTCATGGGACCAAGAGAGGGATCTCATATGAAGGATGCCTTGGATATCTTGTCTTTGCCTTTCTGGGATTTGAATAGGCCAGTCCTCAATAGGGATCCAATATCTACCAACCTTTGAATTACCAGTATGGTACCGATAGTAATTAGCCACCTTTATCCAATTAGCTCGGTGAAGCTCCTCCATCCAAGGCCTCCAATCGGGAAACTGAGTTATCAAAGGCTTGTGACCATCCCAAGAATCTGTCCAAAAATTTGCATGTTGACCATTATGAATGATCCAAAATAATTTTTTCTTTATCAAATCCTCACCAGTCTTAAGAAGCTGCTAAAATGGGAGAACCTTTGGTAGGAAGTTGATAGCGAACAAGGTCTTCAGGACTTTTGTTCTCAGCATATTTAGCACGAAGATTATTGGCCCAAAGAGCATTGGGGTTATGCAACATCCTCCAATATAATTTAGCAGCTAAAGCTTTGTTGTTATTAATAGAAGACCAGAATCCTAACCCCCCTTCACTCTTAGGAAGACATAAAGTATCCCATTTCACCAAGGCCCATTTTATTTTCTCCTTAGTACCACTCCAAAGGAAACGATGACTGATTTGATCCAATTCTCGAAGAACAACCTTTGGGATATTCAAAATGGAAGAAACATAAATAGGAATAGCTTGAAGGACTGATTTTACCAAGGTGATTCTACCCCCAGAAGAAAGCCACTTGTTGGTCCACTTTCCAATTTTCTTCTTGACTTTGTCCAACAACCAATTCCAATATTTATTTTTTTGCCTTTGAATATTTATGGGAATACCTAAATAAGTGATTGGAAGAGAGGTCTTCTTATATCTTAATTTATCCAAGACCATGGATTCCTGTCTAGCAGAGCAGTGAAAGAAAATAACTTTAGATTTGTCTTCATTGATCAACTGCCCAATAGCCTTAGAAAAATAGCTAATGATTTGCTTAATATTAGAAGCTTCCTTAACTATAGCTTTACCTAAAAGAGTAGAGTCATCCACAAATTGAAGATGAGAGATAGGTCTAGCTCCATGAGCAATGGTAACTCCCTCAAGGGTTTTGTTTTCCCTCTTTTTGGTTATAGTCCTACCCAAGCATTCAGCAAGAATGATGAATAAATAAGGGGATAGCGGGTCACCTTGCCTAATACCTCTGGAAGCTGGGAATGACTGAGAAGGCCTGCCATTGATAAGAACTAAGTAGGAAACTGAAGAGATACATCCCATAATCCAATCCATCCAATCCTTAGAGAAACCAAATTGCCTCAAAACTTTGATAAGGAAGTGCCAATCCACTCTGTCATAAGCTTTGGATAAGTCTAACCGAATGAACATGGAAGGAGAATTTTGCATATCCATGGAATGGATGGCTTCCTGAGCAAGAACTATCTCATCTACTATTTGACGTCCTTCCACATAACCCCCTTGCTCTGGGGAAATAATCTTATGCAAAAGAGGCTTCAACCTTTCTGCCATGATTTTAGTAATGATTTTGAGAAGAACATTACATAAAGCAATAGGTCTAAAAGCTGAGATATGATCAACCTCTTGAGCTTTTGGAACAAGAGTAATATAAGTTTTATTGATAACCTTCAAAATTTCTTTGGCTTTCCTGGCTTCTTCCACCACCTCTAATAAATCAACATGAAGGATATCCCAAAACTCTTGGTAGAACTCAATGGGAAAACCATCAAGACCCGGGGTTTTCCCTTTTTGCATTTTAAAAACTACTTGTTGAAGCTCATTGATAGTAACAGGAGAAGTCAAAATAGAGTTCTCCTTAGAAGTGATAAGAGAAGGGATTGCTTGAAGAACATTTTGTTGTGAAGCTGAGTCAAGAGGAGTAGCAGCAAAAATATTGGAAAAGTAATCAACAACAATAGAGTTCATGCCATCCCAAGTATAAACAACATCTCCAAAATCTGATTTTAAGGAAGAAATAAAGTTGTGAGATCTTTGAGCTAGAAGAGATTTGTGGAAGAAATTTGTGTTTCGATCTCCTTCTTTGAGCCATTGAATTCTAGATTTTTGCTTCCATAAGATTTCTTCTCTTTTTTCCCATTCCTCTAACTGAGTTGTGAGTTTAATTTCATCTGCACTTCTCTTCTCTGTGAGGCCATCTAAATGGATTTTCTTATTCAAATTTTCAAGATGAGCAATAACTTCATGTTTTTTTTATGAACATCCCCAAACTCTTTCCAGTTCCAAGTCTTGATTTTGGATTTAATGTATTGCAGTATTTTGGCAAAATAGAACATCTTAGTCCCATGCCTAGGTTTACCTTCCTTCCACCATTGTTGCACACGAGGTCTGAAGGAAATGTCTCTAAGCCACATTAATTGAAAATGAAAAGGAGAGAAACTCACATTGGTTTTCCACATTTCCACCATGACTGGCCAATGATCCGAACCAACATTATTAAGAGTCTTCACTTTAGGAATGTGACCATGGATTAAGAAATTTTTAGAGAGCAAAAACCTATCCAATCTCTCCATTATACAAGCTAAGCCTTGCCTTCGTTAGACCAAGTCATAAGGCCATTATCTCGGTTGGATATCCACAAGATGGAGGTTTGCAATATATTCACTCATGAGGTCGGTGCTTTTGTCCAAATTTATATTTCCCCTCCCTTTTCTCATATAGAGAGAGGATGGTATTGAAATATCCTCTGATCAAGATCCAAGCTTTAGGAAAATGAGAGATAATATGAGTAATATCCTTCCACTTGCCTTCTTTTTTCCTCCAAAGAAGTCGGAGCATAAACAATAATGCAGAGCATAATCTGGTTGGAATGTCTACTTTGAATAGCTATAGCCAACAAACCCCAACTGCCAACCATATGGTGAATAACTACCTCTTTTGGGTCCCAAAGACAAGCAATGCCACCCGAAGTCCCTTGGGAATTGAGGGAAACCACTTTTCCAGCTGGCCAAATTTTATTGGCAATTGAGTCCATATCCTCCATTGACATCTTTGTTTCTTGAAGGAAAACAAGATGTGGATGATTTATCTGAATCATTCTTCTAATTTCATTTTGTTTTGAAAGACTCCCTTTGAGTCCTCTAATATTCCAAGTGATGATCTTCATTAATACCAGGGCTAAAAAATTTGGGAAGGGCATTAATATTACCTTCCTCTACAAGCTTTTCACCTTCTTTTACCATATGATATTGATTGGTCTTGCGACCTACTTTTTGATTAGAATCCATCTTCAATTTTTTTTCCCTGTTTCTTGACTTATTCCAATTGAATCTGAGATGGCTTCTAACCTTGAAGAATGCTCGTACACAACCAAAATTTTACTAGATGGTTCAACGGAGTCTATATTGGGACCTGCATTATTTGAAGTTTTGACATTTGAAAGATTGTTTTTCTTGTGTAAATTTTCTCCTTTTTTTTTTTCTGTTGAAAACCTTTGATTTGTTGGTTTGTCTCTGAGTTCTTCCCTTCATATTTAAATTGTGTTTCTAAGATTTTAGTTTCCATTATTTCCTCTTCCTCACTTGGGACATCATTTGTGGAAAGGATTTCAAACATATTAGCAGATGACTTTGATTGATCCTTCATAACTAGTTTTTTCTGAGTGTTCTTCTTCTTAGGTATTTGGAAACCTACTGAGTTTATATCTTCTTTATTTTGATCAGGAATTTTATTTGGGCAAGCACTGGCCAAATGACCATATTCATGGCAAATTCTACAACGAAAAGGAATGTTCTCATAGTCCACTACTTGCTCCCAAGTGTCTTCCCCAAATTGTAATGTGATCTTTTTAGGTAGGGGTTTGTCAAAATCCATTAAAACACAAATTCGAGCATAAATAATATGTTCAAAATTTTGAGTACAATCAACGATCATCATAAAAGTTCCTAAAGAGTTTCCAATTGAAGAAAAAATAGTAGGATTCCAAAATTCAATAGGGAGGCCAAAGAGTCTAACCCACACGGGAGCTATAGAAGGCATCTCTTCTTCGGCTTTAAATTTAGTATGCTAGGGCTTCATGAAAAGCCCTGCCCTTCCAAAAACCAAGGACCCCCTTGAAAAGTTTTCTCTCTATCTTCATTATTAGAAAATAAAACAAGAAAATAACCATTTGGATAAATAGATATTTGTAACTCACCTTTAGTTTTCCAGCTTTTTGTAGCCCAAACTTTGAAAGCAGATAGACTCGGACGAAAACCCATGAACCAACAAATTAGTCCTCTTTTTTCCAAATCTTCAATGCCAGTCTGAATGTTACCCATATCAAGCTTAACAATAGGAGTTCCATCGACTGCTTTAAGACATCCTGACTCCGTTTTCCTGGGATCAATCTTAGGCATTCTTAGAGGTTTATGGGAAGCCCTAAGATTGATATTAGCATTGGGCTGAGGCTGTCCACCATGAAGGGCATCCCTAAAATTCATTTTTGGGACCGAGTCTTCAAAATTCTTACCCTTGATAGGGGTTTTCACAGTAGAATTATTTTGTGGGTGCACCTTAGCACTAGATTCACTTGAGATATGAGCCATTTTTTGATCAACTACTTGAAACTTGTTTTGTGATCTCTTTAATCCTTGCCCTAGACACCGTGGAAAGGTATGGTTTTCACTTTTCTTTTGTGCAACAAATTGGAAGCCGTTGTCACTCAAGTTCATAGTATGATCTATTGAAAGATAAATTTCTAACCCATCTTGGATCCCCTGCAACATTTCTTGCTAAAATATTGAGCATAAACCACAAAAATATTGGCCGCTAGGGCCCGAAGGCCCTAAAAACCAACCTCTGGAGCTACTTGCACTCAACCCAGATGAAACCCTCGCATAGTCACTTACCAAATATCTCGTTCACACATAGGGATGTGCTAGGATCTGTGTTGCTCCAAATGATATGAAAATTTGTGGAGATGTTCTAGGGTTTTTCAGGCATCTACCCTCAAAATTTTAGCTCAATCCGAGTCCGGATGAGTGAGATATGGCTGAAATGAGTTCGGTAGTTTGGGCAGTCCTACGAAAAACATCTCATGCACTCACCCTCTAATTTAGATCCATTCCTATATGTTTTTAAGTAATGGTGTTTGCTATTGTATTTCTCTATAACTTGATTAACTACTAGTTTTGAATCACCATATATATCTAACATTTTGATTTCCATTTTCTTTGCTTGCATTAATCCTAAGCATAGAGCCTCATATTCTATAGTTTTATTGGTACAAGACCAATTCAGTGTATAAGAAAATATTTTTGCACCTTTTGAAAGAGATTTCAAAATTATGCCAGCACCAACCCCATTTTGCACCTTGCTCCATCAAAATGCATTGTCCAATTTTTAATTCTCTTAGTGGATTATTTTATATGGTAGGGGTATTTTTCTTTGCCTCAAAAGAAATGCTATAAGTTCCCATTCCTATCCCAAACATACTGTAATATTATCTAAATGGAAATCATATTCCACTTCTAAATCCTCAAGGTTCTCTACCATTTCAGGTTCTTCCAACATTGAGTGTATACACATGTCATGCTATTTTTTAATATTATAAGTCACAAAATTTTTAGGGGTTATCTTTATTCTCTTACTTTTATGTGGTATCATCATACCATAGTAATATAGATACATGTAACCTCCTAGCTTTCGCTGAGAATTCCCTAGAAATACATAAACCAAAATAAGGCTCTAGATCTACTACTACAATTTCTTGCACAATAGTGACCTCTAGGACCTTGTGTAATCTCATCAACACATATTTACAACTCCAATGATCTTGAATGGTATCCCATCCAATTGTAACACTCCTGGACAAGATCTAGTATACTCCATTCCTAATTTTTCATAGACTGCATTGGGCATGTATGTTGTGGAAGCCTCTAAATCTATCTTGCGATTATGAATAATCCACCCTTCCATTCTCAGAGATATGTAAAAGGGTGGATTTTTTTTTAGTTTTGTTGGACTCATTTTTTCTTGGCCATGTGACAGGCTAAAAACTGTATTGGTTTTCTTTTCTTGAGAACTCTTATTCAAAGAGACCTTCAGTAAATCAATTTGACCAAGGATGAAGAGAGTGTCATAAAGACTTACTCTAGAAGAAGTCCTTTTTAGTTCCTCAACTATGTTGAAATTAATTTTTCCTAAATGGCTCTTCTCATATATTTTCTTAGTCTCACCAATTTTTCTCTTATATAGCTGAGTAGCTTCAATCCTTACCTCTTGGTGATGGAAGGGAATTTTTGCTTTTCTTTAATCTCTTTCTTAGAACCTACCTGTTCTTTATTCTTCTCCTTTTCTCCCTACTTTGGATAGTTTTAATATTTTTCTTGTTCTTTGTAAATTGGATCTCTCTTGTCAGTAGCTTATGGAACTAGGAATCTATAATTGCTTGGTAGGGGTTGTTCCTTTTTATTCTAATAAGGAACCTGGAACTGACCCATTTTTTTGGGGTCAACCTATAATAATTTCTTTCCAAATCTAGTTAGGACTGAAACTGATTCTTCTTCTAATGGTTCTGGTCTAAACAAAAATTGTTCAGGATGCCATAACATATTAACTCTCCTCTTTTGGATTCTCTCAACTTTTTCTATTTATTGTTGCACATGATGTTGATATATTACACAACTGTTAGAGTCATGAGGATAATTGTAGACTAGACAAAATATTCACCAAGTTGGTTTCAGGAGCTAATATTTGATCGTCATGATTTACATTAACCTTCGGACCTGTATTGCTACTAGTACCAAGTTTATGATCTCTATTAACATATGGGAATCCCCTATATTGAGACCTTTCTATTTCTATTTTTCTATTGTGTTCACCTTCTTGTTGATTATTTTGAAGGTATTTTGGATATCAAGCAATGAAGTTGATTCTTGAGGATTTTGAAATGGGATAGGAGGTAAAGAAATTGAAGTAGATGATACTTTAGGACGAGGAACCAAAGAAATTTAGGAAAGTGGGGATGTTAGGAATGGAGGATCCATGTATGAGGGTGTGGATGTCTTGGATTGAGGTGTAAAATGAGGAATCTCAGAGAAGTAAGGCATGACTATTTTTGGTGGGATCCTTCCTACAATAATCAAGATATTCTCTGCATGCACAAATGCATGTTAAACTTATGATAAGGTATTTATACTTGAATTTTGAGTATGTAACCCTAGGTCTAACCGAAGGGCTCTAATATAATACATAAATGCAAGGGAAGCAGTTGGTCTAGCTTTAGGGGGAATTCTTTTCCATGTCCTACTAAACCTCAAGTTAAAGTTAGAGACTAACTCTTGTGGATGTTTTTGCATAGCTATAAATTGATTTAAGAGTGAAAAAGGATCATATGACTCATTAAAATATTCCACAAAAGGACTAGCTAGTCCTGCCCATGAACGGATGCTATTATCCTCTAGGGTTCTAAACCAATGAGGGCTTTTTTCTCTAAAGGATAGAGCTAAAACCCTGATAATAACATATTCATTTCTAATATTGTGGATAGCTACTAAATTTGATATATCTTGATAGTACTCGTAAGTAGTTTTTATCAAAACATCATATGGAGGTATGGCTTTAGATACAGCTTAAGGGATATCATGCATCTGACGGAGTCCTAAAGGACCAAAGGTATCCCAATCAGGATAATTTTGTTGAGTTTGATTCTAATTTATATTCTATTGATGAGCCATTATTACTAGGATTTTTATTGGAGTTGGTCTTGGGGGAACCCAATGATCTAATGATATAGGGACAAGCTTCTTGTATGCCTAAATATTCTAGGGGGTAACTCAAAGAATGACATATGCTATTAACTATTCCTAGCAGATGGCTTGGTAAACATGAAAAATAAGCTACTAAAAGGGCTTTCTAGATTCTTGAATTCAATGAGTCACCAAGTGAATTTACTTTCATTGCTTGTTGAGATCAAGACAATTCACTAAATCTTGATATCTTAAAAAAATGTAAAATAATATCTAGTGGATAAATGAACATTCTATGAACAAAGTCCCACTGGGTGTGCCATAAGTTGTTGAGGTCTAAATTAACATCAAGATAGACTTAAACAATGACTATCATTTGCAATGATTTTGAAAGGTGAGCACCTGCTAATCATAGCCAAATACTGATATTGGATGGGTCAAAATTACTTCAACTCAACCTCCAAAGTAGGTTGGTATACCTTGTCAACTTACTAAATATTGACTCATTTAAGCTTGGTTAAATGTATATAGATAGACATACAAAGAAGAAAGGGGTTAATAAAGTAATGAATTAATAGTGGACAAATAAAGCTAACATTGGTATCTACAAAGAACCTTTGAAAAATCAATTTCCAGTAGATAATACTTAGGACTAACAACATTCAAAACCAACCATCTTCATCATTAAGGCATAATAGCATGCTTCAAGAAATATTTCAAATATAGAGGGTATTAACAATTCAAATAGTAGAATTAGATTAATACTCTAAGTAACAGAAAAAGAAATCCTTTCCAAGCTTACGTTTAGCTATGAATTATTCTAATTTGCTCTAAGTTAGCAATCCAAATTAGCAGAATAGACTAACCATAACAACAGTAGCATAAATAACTTCAAGAGTTCATAATCCATAAAAAAGAAGATACAAGTATGAGGTAAACATCCAAGTAATGCTCCTTCTATCAATTTGTAGAAATTATACAATAGTAGCTCATGTAAAATATTTAGAGCCGATCCTTTAAAATGAGAATTCGACCTCTATTTATAGTTTTTGCAATAAATTTGAAAGTATTAGGAATATTACAAGGAAGTTGGAGTTCTAGATCAGCAAGATGGTGAGGTGAAAGCCTCCTATTTTATTCAAGAAAGAAGAGAACCATGTGCTCAATTGATCCCATAAAACTTAACCTCTACAAGTTGTTTGGCTTTTCACAAACTCCAATTGTAGAATATTTCCAAGAAGATATCCAGATCATTCCCTGTTATTGCTATTATTTTCATCATAGATCTAAAATATAAAGAGCTTAAGAATCTTGGATTTCATCACTTCATGTTCTCAGATTATTCACTTTAACTTAGAACCAACTTAGACATAAACATGTAACTTTACGTCGCATTGAATCTTATATTTATAAGTGATTCATTCCCAATTCAATGTGGAACATTGATATGCTTTTGGATGGCTAATATTAGAGTCCTACTAAGCTTGGCATGCTTTCACTATTCATGGTCTAGAACATATTATGAATAGATCATATCGTAACCTAAAACATATTTAAATTTAGCTCTTTTCACCTCTTGTGGCATAGAATATGCTTTGATCTGATATTTGAATCTTCAACTTTGAGTCATTTGACCACTCTGATTGTGACCCAGGACAAGAGTGTGCTAATTTGAGGTTGTGCTAATAAAATTTTACTCTAGGTCAGGTGACGTAGAACCATATTCTAGGTTAGGATTTTAAATACCTTGATGATAACTTTGACTATGCTGATCATGACATCAAACCTTACATTGAGCCGTGCGATATAGAAATGTGTTCTAGGTTGTGCAGAATAAAACCTTATTCTAAGCCATGCTTTGAATTCATCTTTATGCAATTCAACAAAGTTTGACCATGAAATAGAGCATTGTGCTAAGTTGCACGATGTAGAACAATGTGTTTATCCGCATGATGGGAAACCATGTTTTGAGCTATGATTTAAAATATTGCAATGCCATATTTGATCACGTTGACCATGGCGTAGAACCATGTTCTAGGATGCATGGTATAAAACCTTTATCCTGAGTCAAGACCTAAAATTCTATTCCGAATTATGATTTGAAATACGTGAAAATCTATTTTCACCAAGTTTACCATGGTGTAGGACATGTTACGTTGAGCTGCTATCCCGATCTGGAACACCTATCTGTACTTAGAGAAATTTTAGAAATTTCACATGTGGCATTTTGGGCCTACACTATCCTCATGCCCAAAAATTCCATCTCTTCCCCATTTTTACATTGTGGTCTGTTGCCATGTGCCTAGTTTCATGATATTTGCAACATTGAAATGCAATATTTTCATAATCCACTTGCTGATTCCATTCTTTTGATTCAGATTTAATCCTAATCAACTATGGTAAAGGTTTAGAAATATCCATGGCAACACATATTCGAGTGTATACAACATGCATTATTTCCTTAGTTGTTGGTCCATACTAGATGAATTCACCTAGAGTATTATCAATATTCTTCAAAACCTCCTTATTGATGAGTTGATAAGGAAGTCCAAAAAGCCTAATCCATACTGGAAGTCTTTTAATAGTTTTTGTGTCCATAGAAAAATTCTCACTCCAAGGTCTTAAATATAATGTATATTTACCCCTAAACCATGGACCTCCATCCATTATTTTATCCCTTATTTCTAAACTAGAGAAAATAATGAGGAAAAATTCTTTTGGAAGAAAAATCATGGAGTAATTTGAATTCAATCCCCACTTCCATTTAATCCAATTTTGAATCTCAGAAAAAACTTACCAATATCCATGAAACTTATATATTAACCCTTTGGTTTTAAGAATCATTATATCATGCTTAATCATATCATCCTTGATAATCACTTTTGGTGTAGAATCTGCTACCTAGATTGGGTTTGTCATTGATTATCTCTTCCTCTTATTGCTAGCTAGGGCATCCAAAATTCCAACTTGGCAATTCATACTTTCAATAAGGACTTTTGCAAATGGCTTTATTTCCATTTTACCTAGATTTTCTTCAAATAAATCCTATAAATTCTCCTAAGATCTGGAGCAAGAAGTGGCACTTGTTGCTTGATCACACTTTACTTTCTACATTTTTCTTTCCTAATTACACTTCCTCCTCACTCCTATCTTGTGCTTGCACTAGCTTTTGGCTACAATCACTTCTAGCTTGTGCTCAGACTCACTTTTGGGCTCACACTCATACTTGCTTCTATCAACACTCACTCCTAGATTGTGTTTGCACTCTCTCTTATGGCTGCACTCACTCTCGATTCATTTTTGCACTTGATTTTTGCTACAATCACTCCTAGCTTGTGCTCACACTCTATTTTGGCTACGTTCACTCCTGGTTGCGCTTGCACTCACCCCCGACTACATTCACTCTCGACACTCGCTCTCGATTGCATAAAAGGGGGCTAACTATTAAGGATTAAAGACACACTATAAATATCAAGATATATATTATCATGGGTATTTTAGAACCTTTGCCAAAATTAATTAGATAAATCTTGAATCAAGAGAATGGTATAAACAAGTGGATTGTGAAAATATTGCATTCTAATATCACAAATATTATGATATTAGACACATGGTAAAATATCTCAAAATGAAAATAATGGAAAAAGAGGACAAAATTTTTTGTCTAAAGGTGGAAATAAAATCCCCATTGTTTGACCAAATGGTAAAGGGAATTATGGTTCACTTAGATCAACCATTAGAAAAAATTGAAAAGGATTCATGGGATGGGAATTACAATGTGCAAGCTCAAACTCATAAAGAATTAAAGGTGTAAAGAAGACGTTGAACCATATTTCAAAACAAAGAATGCAAAGAAATCAGTTTTAATCTTGGTAAATTATCCTTAGATTTGTCAAGTATCAGAAAATCATCTTCTTGTAATAAAAGTAAAAGTAGTATACAATATATTCCTTACACTTTAGGGTTTTAAGAGTAGAAAAATAAAGAGAGTATAAAAGATATGCATAAAAATTTAGGGATTTTAGGGAAGCATATGAAAATAAGTATTAAGAGAATGGTTGTTGCACTTTAGGGTTTCCAAGGAGGTATAAAAAATAAATAATTTTGTAGGCTATTCCTTATATTTGGGTTCTCTAGAGCAACATAAATATAGATATGATAATTTTAATCATGAACTATTTAGAAAAATCAAAGAGATTGGTGAGAATGGAAAAGGAAGAGGAAGACCCTTAAAATAAGAGTAAAAAGAGAAGAAAGTTCATAGGGATATCGATTTGGAAAATAAAAAATAAATAGCACAAGTATTAATAAGAATTTGGGATAAGCCCTCAAATAAGAACAAAAATGATGATGAAGATGGCATATTGGAATATTAGGGTATGAATAAGGCCCCTAAAAAAAGTTACTAGGGAAATAATAGATTGTTGTAATCTTGAATGTTGAAATTATAACCTGATTCATGGCCAAAGTTGACATTGTATAATGTATTTGATAGGTCTAAGGGTATTTCATTGTATAATGTATTAATTAATTATAATATTTTATTATGTAATCCCTATGGGCTGCAATTAACATTGTTATGGTTAAAACCTCTTTATAACTTGTAATTAGCCTAAATCTCTATTGTTATGTTGACTTAGGTTAAACTTTATTATGTATTTGGGGTTTTGGTATTGGTATAAATACCCCCTCCCACTCCTTATTTGATTATCAGAGTGTTGTATAGTTTTATCTATGAATATAGTGATTATTTATAGTGCCTATGGGTTCCCATCATATCTATATATATATTTTCTTTCTTTTAACTTTCTATATAAAATTTGAGTGGATGGATTGCTTGTAATAATTTATAAAAATCATTGTTAATTTTGACATGGTATCATAGGGAGTATGGAGTTGCCTCATTTGGTCATGTAGAAACACTATTTAGAGCCTCCATTTCTTCTTTTGAATGATGATTCTACCCTTATGATCTCATTTGCTATTTTTGTATAAGAGGTAAAAAGGATTTTCCACATATTCTCTTATCCACCTATCAAAAACATTGGAGGTTCTCCATTATGTTTTCAGAGATAAAATTTAGAAGCTAAGAGCCAAAAGGCTCCAATAAATGGTTGTTGAAAGGATTTAGAGACCTTATTTCAAGGTTTCCCCACCTTACCATATTTTTTTGCATACAAATTTTAAATTTGAAGCATGTTCCCTTCGCATGAACTAGCCTTGGATTGGAAGCCTCATAGCAAGGAGCACATACCATATTTCCCTATGGAAAAGAACACACTTTGTCTTGTTGCACATTATGGCCATTGTATCTAGAATGACATGTTCAAAAGCTCTCCAACTTGAATGTGAAGACACACTTTACTAATGGTATTTAGAGTTCTAATAATCATTTGATGGTTTTCCTTGTCTAAATGTGGCTATGACATTAATGGTATGAAGGTTGCATTGGGAAGGATAGGTCATAGGATCAAGTCGAGTTTGTAATCCCTTTTGCATAGAATAAATTTATGATTATCTTCTACATAGGGTTTATACATTTGTTCACCATTACAAGGATTGCTCAAATGGATAGCAAAAACATCTTTGAGAGAAGTGGGTAAAAGTTTGAACCATGCACTTGTATTTTTGCTAACAAAAATAGAAAGGGTGTTAGTTTAGAACATGTTATATCATGTTGCTACTCATCTATGGTGTGGTTTAAGTGGCTAGCACATTATTCTTAGCACAAGATAGACCAAGGTTCGATCCCCTCATTTGGATATTCTAAAACATGTAGCATATATGAGGTCAACATGGCCTTCTTTCTTGCCATGTCAAACCATTTTTACCTATATATAATAGCTCAACCAATTAAATGGAGGTAAGTTTCATAGTCATATAGGTTTAGAGGAGCTGATATGGCAAAAAATAATTGGAAGACACTAGCAAATCTTTGACCACCAAGTGGAAGTAGGTAGTTGGATCTCTTTTTCTAAGGTGTGAGGCTTTAAATTATATTTTTTGAGGGTTATTAGGAAATAACTTTTGGAGGCCATAATTTTTTAATATGGAAGAATTTTGAGCTCTTTTTTCTAAATTGCATAATTTTTTGAGCTCTACACATTGTGACATTAATTTATAAACTTATTTATAATGTGTTGCGGCACTAAACACCAATAATTTTCTATAATTTTTATATAGAGTAAAAGTAGACAAAAAAATGTAGTGCAAGGATATATTTTAATGCCCACGGGGTCTAGGGAAATTTTTGGGAAGTAATGAGTTTTACACCATAAACTAAGTTCCAATCCTAAGGGTGAACCTTAAAATTTTAATATAGTTATATGGTAAAGTACTTATGCAGAAGAGTGTGATCTGGGAGTGAGTGCAAGGTGGGAGTAAATACAAGCCATGAATGAGCCTCACTTTTTATTATTTTAGAAAACAAGGAAGTGTTATGAGAACAAGCAAGAATTAAGTGTGAGCAAGAAATAAGTACAAGCAAGGAGTTAGCCTCACCTTTTTGTGTTCTAAATATTAAAAAAAAGGGAGAGACTTTTATAAGGAAAATCTAGGTAGCATGGCAAGAAAATCATCTTTGAAAGTTCTAATTGGAAGGATGCCCTAGTTAGAAATATGAATTCTCTAATTGAGGATAAGAGGAAGGGAAAATCCATGGAAAACCCTATCCAAGTAGTAAATGTTACACCATAAGTGCTTATCAAGGATAAGATAATTAATCATGATAAAAATTATTAAAAGTAAAGGGTTAATATGTAAGTTACATAGATACTAGCTAGATTTTTTGGAGATTTAAATTTGGATAAAGTGGAAATGACTATTGAATTCAAATTATTCCATGAGTTTTCTTTCTAAAGTATTTTTTCTGCCTCGTCTTCTCTATTTCAAAAAATAGGATAAAATAATGGGTGGTGACCCATGGTTTAAGGGAGAGAGATGCATTATATTTAAGAGCATTGAGTGATAATTTTTCTATAGAGACATAGACTACTAAAAGGGTTCTAGTGTGGGTTAGGTTTTGCGGATTTCCATATTAGATTATTAATAAGGAGTTTTTGAATAATACTAAAATTACTCTAAGGGAGTTCATCTAGGAGGGACCAATACTAAGGAGTGAAGAAAAGTTGTATATGCCCAAATATGTCTTTCCATATATATTTGAAATATTTGTCACATTCCACTAAGATTGAATCTAAATCAAAAGAATAGGATAAAATTACATTCTATTTCCATGCATGTAATGAAGTAATGCACATGGCAAGAGATTGCAAAGTGAAAATTATGGATAAAGAGAAAAATTTTTAGGCATGACACAAACTTCAACATGAAGCAAGTAGATCTTATCATAATAAAAGTTGGATAAGATCAAGAATTTTCCACTTCTAAGAAAGTGATAAATAAATCCCCTCTACATCATGAAATGGATAAGACCATTATGATTTACTTGGATAAATTATTAGCAGGAAGTACAATGTGCAAGTTCAATTTGAAAATGAATTAAAGTTGTGAAGGAAGATGAGGCGGTAAATTTTAAACCAAATAAAGTGAAAGACATCAAGGTTAATCTAGGTAGATCATATTTAATTTTCATAGTATAAAATCCTCTACTTGCAATAACAATAAAAGTAGTGTAGAGTGTATACCTTGTGCTTTACGGTTTCAAGCAAATCTTAAAAAAGAAATGAGTATTGAGGATATCCATGGATATGTAGGGTTTAAAAGACAACATAAAAAATTAATTACTATGGAGAGTTATCCTTGCACTTTAAGGCTTTCAAGGCAATATTTAGGAATTTTAGAATAACATAAGAAAGTAACTACTATGGAGGACCATCCTTACACTTTAGGGATTTTTGAGGCAACATACATGAAAAAGTATTGGTGAGGTTTTTCCCTTTACTTTATATTCTCTAGTGAAGCATAGAATTTTAAAAGGCAAGTCTCATCATCAATACCATAGAAAAACATAAGATATTGATGAAAATAAAAGTGTTGGTGGGAATGAAAAAGGAGTAGTGTTTTCAAAGAAAGAAGAAATATAAAAGGAAACTTAGAGGATATCAATTTGAGAAATATTTTTTGTTTAAGGTGTTAACACAAAGTGAGGTTAAACCGACAAATAAGAGTGAAAAATGACAATGAAAATGGTATCGTCAAATATTAGGGGTATGAATAAGACCCTTGAACAAATATCTACCAAGGAATTAACAAATTGTTATACTCTTGAGTTTATTTTAATATAGAAAATAAAATTAAGTAGTGAGGGTTATAAGTACACATTCAAGATGATTTGGAAAATGAGGGATTATCTAGTAATTTCTTCTATAGGATCTTCTAGAGATACTGGAACAATATGGGATAAATGCAAATGGGATAAAAAATTACTAGAAGCATAAAGGAATTAGGTTATGGGTCTATTTTTTAAAAAAGAGAAAAATATATACACTCCAACTATAGTTACTCCTTGTGAGAGACATTATAAATGCTTAGCATATATTTGTTAAATACAATGATGATTCATAATTGTGATATATAGATTCTTGGAGGGGGTACTTCAATAGAATTTTATCTCCTTCAAAAAACAATGGTGGTACACCTAGATGGTCTTAATAAATACAAGATTCTACTTTATTTGTCAACTCAGATTGCTCTTGGTATGCTATTCCTTCAAGATTTCAAGTAATATGGGAGAATAGACGCATTAGGGAAACTCATATAACAAAAATATTGGATAGGTTATCATACATGGATGCAAAAAAAGTATACAATCTCCTTAGAAAATTTATTGCAAGAAGGATCATATTACATACCCATTCTCTTGAGATATGATTTATCCAATAATGGTCATATAAAACCATTTTGATTTTAGTCTATCTGGCTTCATGATCCTAGTTTCTTACAAATTTATGTTATGGTGGGATGAAGCAAAGTTTGAAGGATCATGTTAGCTAATTAAGAAATTCTTTAGTAACATATTTAAATTAAAGGAGGAAATTGAATCCAAGCTCAAAATTTTACAAGAAATAACATAAATCACTAGAATGGACTAGGATACTTGTGTGCAAAAAATAACTTATTATCATAAGGTATTAAAAAAGAACTCATATTCATACCAAAAATTTAGGGAGGGAGAGACGACTGAAGGAAGGAAATAAAAATACCAAATTATTTAATTCTACAATTGAAACATATTTGTATTTTTACTACATCATTTTTTTGGTAAGTAAGAAGATTATATTAAGCGGGTTTTGACTGGGTCCCAATCCTAGAAGTACAAAACACCATAAAGGTTTGCATAAAATCAAGTATAAAAATTTTTGTATAGGGGATAAGAGCTAGATGTGAATAAAAAATTCTTGCACAAGGGAATAGCCAAATATCTGCAAAGAGGACTAGGCCCACATGGGGGCAAATAGAAGAGTAGCCTAGCTTTTGAAAAGACAAGAAAAATCTCGCACAAGGGTAAACCAAATCGTAAATCATTCAAAGACACCCATGTAGGGATTGGATGAGAACCAAAGCAAAAAACCCATGAATGTCCAAAATACCACGCAGGGGAAAGATTGTATTCCAAATCACACTAAAAGAAAATAGAAAGAAAAAGGGACCAAACAAAGAACCAGCAAAGCTAGGCTTTCGAGGTATCCTCAGTTGAACTGATGCTATTCTGGAGGAGCTACTTTAGAGTGTTGCCAAAACTGTCTATGATTGCAATTATGCTTTTGAGGATGAACCTTGACAACTTGCTGGAAACAATCATATTTGGATTAGAATTCTTGTTGTTCTCCTCAGAGATATGAACAGGGGAATTTTGGCTGGTTTCTACTCTAGCTTTCTTGATGTGGGAGGATCTTCTTACTTGAGTGGTAATTTATTCAACCTTAACCTTTCTCTTTGTGGATAAGGATTTAAATTCACCCGATGTAGGGGAAATTTTCTTTTTGGAAGAGGAAGTAGTAGCAATCAAGATTCCATTTTTGGATATGGGGGTTTGAGCTTCAGGGGGTTCCTCACTGAATAAAGGGTCACTGGAGAGGGAGTGAGATAGGATATATCTGGAAGAAGATGTGGGAGGGTTGTATTGGAGGGGAAATAAATGGGAGGTGGAGTGGAGGCCAAAACATGATAGAAAATGATAGTGAATAAACCTTGGTGGGTGGGGGCTAAATTGTTTTTGCGGACACTGTGGATAGTCAATCTACTGAAGTGATAGAGAAATATTGGAAAATTCATAAGCTAGAAACCTTGCAGGTGATTAACAATGGCAAGGTGGAAGCTAAAAAAGGGTTTAGCTAGATCATTATAGGTGAAATATTGAAGCAAGGGAACAATTATAGTTGGCCAAGGGGAAGGGAGGAACTAATGATCGAGGGCTACACCAACCCACTTGAAATCTTGGTGATTCAAAAAACCATCCAGCTCTTGATCCTAGCTTGGCTTATCTCTACAAATAATGCATCCTGTAGTCAAAAGGCCTGAAACCTTGACAATCAGATCAGTTGTCACTTTTAAATGAACATTCCTCATAGTAACATGGCCATTCAACCAAGACTTGAAAAAGGGGGTTAAACCTTGCACTTTTAGGAAAAAGGTTGAGAGGGGATCCAACTGAAGGTTGTTGGTTTCCATAAGGGCCATGATAGTGGGAATCGAGCACCAAGGATGACCTACAAGTAAACTTGGCTGAAAGAAGGGATAAAGTAGTTGGAACATGTAGGTGGTGAAGGCAATCATAAGCGAGGGACAACTTAAATATGCATCCAATAGAGAGGAGTCCATAATGAGAAGCCATAAATGAATACGGGCATGATGAAGGCATTGATGGTAAGGGGAATATATAGTGTTGGAATACCTAGGGCTGATATCCATAAGGGTTAAATGATGATCTTGATAAAGCTCCATGTCAGAAAAACCATGTGTCTTCTAAGGGAAAGTAGCCTTGAAACAACAATTTTTGGAAACACGTTTTTTATCTTGAAAATAGCAGATGCTTGATCTTTGAGTCCAATATTTAGGTATGAGAATGGAAAGAAGTGGTGAGAGGGCTATCATGGTAAAATGATAAGGCACATGAATCAGAGTATGAATGTGGAAAGAGGGGTGAAGGTAATGGACATGATAGGTGGTAGTGCAAATGGACCACTAAAAAATAGAGATGGTGGATCCATAAACGACAAAGAAAAACTCATGCTAAGGATTGGGGAAAAGGAGATCAAGATACATCTGTAGAACAATGATAAAGAAAATTATGAACTCATGGAAGAAATAACTAGAGACTCGTGGATCCTTTCAAGCAATCTACTGACACTGCATTGAGAACACTTTGAGGGGGACTATGGTGCCAAATGGAGAGAGTGGATTGGGCAATTCCTAGATTTGTAGGGCAGTCAACAACCTTGTTGGCTTCATGATACACATGGAAAGCTACCACATTTCTTTACTTACTAATAAGGATCTTGGCCTCCTGAATGATTGAGCAAATGTTCCACGAAGGAATTTTGTTATTGTTGATATCCTTGATGATGTTGAGAGAATCACCCTCAATGTGCAAATTTATTTTTAAATTCTTGATGATATGCAGAATTTTCTAGAGAGCCCATGCTTTAGCTACATGAATTATTTTATGGTCAAGGTGCTCGGAAAAAGCTATTACAATGTCTCCCTTGTGATCCCTTACAACACCACCAGCTCTTGCTAATCTGGGATTCCATTTAGAAGCACCATAAAAGTTTAACTTTAACCACCCCTCAGGGGGCGACTTCCAACAAGCATTTATCCTAGGATGAGAAGGAGTAGGGACCATATTGGAAAGGATGGAAATATTCAAGGACTAGAGGAGCTCAATTTTAGAGCCAAGGCTAGGGGATTTGAGACAAGAGAATATCTAGGACTTCTCTATGGCATAAGTAATAGCTTTATTGGTTGTGGAAATGGGGTAATTTAATGAGAGTAAGAAAATTTTGCTATTTCTCTTGAGCCAAACTTGATAAATAAAATGATGAAGGCAAATTTTCCATAAAAAGGAAAGCTTGGGATTTTTGAATGGATTAGGCCATTGGACAAAGATATCTAAGAGGGAATTAGGATGAGCCCATTGAACATGAAAGGTGGATAGAAAGTGGCTCATCCCTTCTCTAACATAGGCACAATCTATGAAAATGTGATTAATAGATTCCTAAATAGAAAGGCACATATGGCATCTATTAGAAACAGTCATACCTATTTTCATCAAATTATCAATGGTAAGGATCTTGTTTTGGATAGCAAGCCAAGAAAAGAACCCAATTTTAGGAATGAGATACTTGACCCAAACAAGGTTGAAAGGAATGGCAGAAACTTGAGGGTTGAGGAGGAGGAGATAAGCTGATTTAATAGAGAATTCCCCATTATCATTTCCTTTCCATATGGGATAATCAAGAGAAGATACAGTCAAGATAATAATAACTTTGAGCATGCAAGATAAAGCAGTCCCTACCCTAGATATGTGGTTGCTTTCATTGGTAGTGGGAATGATTTTCCATCTCCATTGATTTTCAAGGAAATCTACTACTTTGCTACCAAACCTCCTATCCAAAATAGGTTTTAGGATGGATACCTTTGGGACCTCAGAGAGAGGTCTATCTTTTATCCACCCGTCAATCAAAAAATTTATAGTAGTGCTAGTACCTAGTTGCCAGCGAGTGCCTTTGCCGATGAGGGATTTAGTCTGAATGATAACCCACCAGAAAGCAGAACCATTAGTGGGAGTGTTATCATCCATGAAAGAGAGGTTTTGGAGATATTTCCTTTTAATTATGGAAACCCACTCAGAGTCAAAGTTGATAAAAACCTTCCATGCATGATTGGCAAGGAGGGCAAGGTTCATGTTGAAGATCCTTCTAAGCCCTAAGCCTCCTTGGGATTTGGGGTAACAGACCTTATCCCAACCGATGAGATGGAACTTTTTCTTATCCTCTAGACCCGACCATAGAAATTTCTTTTGAATTTGCTCAATTTTTGAATACATAGAGGCAGGAGCTTTGAAAACCAACATGAAATAAATTGGGATGCTCTGAAGACAAGCCATGGTGAGAGTAGCTTTGGTTGCTTGGGAGAGGAGGGATCCTTTCCACCCTACAAGTTTCCTATTAATTCTTTCAATAATATTGTCCCACATAGACTCCTTGGGATTATTGATGAACAAGGCCCAAATAAGGAGTAGGGAGATTAGAAATGCAACATTGAAGGATGTGGGCGATTTTATGTTGTCTACTCACAAGAGTGTTGAGAAAGTAGCTTTTAATTTTTGTGTAATTGATTTTCTACCCTATTGCTTGTTCATAGATATCAAGGATGGACTTGATGGTTTTAGCTTGTTGGACAAAAGCAAAGGTGGCAATGATAGTGTCATCTACAAACTATTTATGGGAAATGGGAGGAGAGTTTGAAGTGGCTTTAATACCTGAAATAAGCCTTGCTGCACAAGTAGATTTGAAAGCCCTTGTGGAAACCGAACTTGAGAAGGACCTTTAGGAGAAATTCTTGGTTGACCCTATAAAAAGCTTTGTTCATATCCAATATGGTGGATTTTTTTTTACAAGAGACTGAGTGAAGGGTTTCATACAGAGAGATGATGCTATCTGTGATAGATCTACCTTCCACTGAAATTCCTTAACAAGGGTCTATAATGTGGGGGATGATTTTATTGAGCCTTAGGACTATGTCATTAGTTAAAAAGTTGTAAATAATATTGCAAAGGCTGATGGGTCTGAAGTCCATCATGGATTTATAGTTGGGACTTTTGGGGACTAGGGCAATGAAAGTTGAGTTGGTTCCTCTGGGGATGATCTTGGTTTGTTGTAGATCTTTAATAGCATTGCAGATATCCTCTTCTATAATATCCCAAAAAGTTTGAAAGAAATGGGGAGGGAACCCATCTGGACCTGGAGCCTTATTGACATGCATGGAGAACAAAGCTTGCTTAATTTCATCTTGGTAGAGGGGTTGGATGAGAGAGGAATTCATTTTAGGAGTGACCAAAGGGGGAATGTTCTATAAGAGAAGCTCTTGAGATTCACCATGCTCCAGGGAGGAGGTTCCCATAAAGTTGCTGAAGAAAGAAGAGGCTTCATCCCTGATTTTGAAAATATCCCTGGAGGTAGTGCCATCAGCCAGAATAAGCTCCTTAATTTTGTTTGCACTCCTATTGCAAAGAGTGGAAGCATGGAAGAACTTTGTGTTAGCATCACCATATTTGAGCCAAAGGGTTCAGGATTTCTGTCACCAGTAGATATCTTCCCTAGTAAGAATTTTGTAGTACTCAGAGAGGAGTTACCTTTCTTATTCCCTAATTTGGAGAGTTAATTGGTTATTTTAGATATGATAATCAATAGTTATAAGTCTGCTCAGAATCTGTTATTTATTTTCAAAGATATTCCCAAAAACCTCTTTGTTCTAGATTTTGATATTTTCTTTGATTACTCTCAATTTTTGAGAAACTTGGAAAATAACAGTTCTAGGGAAAGATAGCTACCACCACTCTGAAATCCTTTTCCTCAAATCAGGGTGTTGAATCCACATATTTTTAAATCTAAAAGGAGTTTTAAAAGAGGGAGCTCTATTAGCTTCAAAGAAAAGGGGGTAGTGGTTAGAGCCAATTCTCGAAATAGAGATAAGAGAAGCATCCCCAAAGGTGGGAATAACTTGTTGAGAGAGAAAGACTCTATCCAACTTTACTTGAATGTGTTCGAGTCCCCCTTTCCTATTAATCCGAGTGAATTGAAAACCCTTGATTTGAACATCCATTAGCTCATTCTCAGTTACAAAGTCATGAAACTCTTGAATGCTCCTGGAATGGATGGAACTGCCACCCCTCTTATCAGAGGGAAAGAGGGGGGAATTAAAGTCACCTGCTAACATCCAGGGATAGTTGGAGAATGCATATTTCATGTGGGAAAGGGACCTCTAGAGAGAGCTTCTCTCAAGAGGGTTATTTGGAGCATAAATGTTGGATAACACCCAAGTGAAATGCTTGTCTTTGCAAAAAAACACTAGATTCAAAGTTCTTTCAGAAGATGAAATCACCCTTCCTTCAAATTTCTCAGGATCCCATAGACACAGAAGACCACCTGAAGAGCCTTGAGCAGGAGAAAAGGCCCAATGATAGTTTTTCCACACAACATTGATAACTCTATTTATTTTGGATGCATCAACTTTTGTTTCTTGCATAATGAAAATAGTGGGTTTATGATATTTCCTTATAGTTCTTGCCAATATCTATTTAGAATAACTATTTAGACATCTGATATTCCAAGAAAGAATCTTAATTTGGTAATTTTGGAAGATTTTTTGCTTCCCTTACTCTGTTGTGGGGGAAGTTTAGGGTTTTTTGGTTCATCCTTAACCTGATTGAACAGATCTGGAAATAAAGTTGTTTGCACTCCATTGGCAAATTGATATTTAATATATTTTTTCTTTTGCTCAACTAAGGATGGTCTTCCTCTTTTTTCTCACTCCTCGTGTAAACATGGGATTTTTTGTAGCTTCTTGTAATGATAGGACTGTGATCCGATTTGTGGAAGGAGGGACTCACCGCTTCTCACAAGGATTTAAAGACATATTTGGTTGGGGAAAGGGGCCCTTCAGGGGGGAAAGGAAGGACAAAATATGGAAGGAAAATGGAGAGGGGGAGGGGGGAGGAGGGGAGAGAGGGGTAGATCCTGGAAAGATAATTTCATCATTGGAGGAATTAGATAAGGGTCCAAACCTATTTGGAAAAGTGAACATGGAACATACCTTATCTGTATCTTTAGACGACTCTTGAATGGCAAGTTGTTTTCCTTTGTTTTCCTGCTTGCTGTTGAAGGGAGCTTTGAATATCTCACTCTATTTTATCACCTAGGTATTGTTCTTACATGAAAAATGATGCTTGAAATTGGTCACCTCCTTCTAGGGTTTTGAGAGATGGACATTGGGATTTCAAATGCCCTTGGGATTGGCATTCTATGCAGAATGCTGGCTTATTCTCATACTCTATTGATTGACACCTTTGATATGAACCATAGATGAGATTGATGCAAGTTGGAAGTAGGAATTCAAGTTGGCATTTACACAGATTCTATCGTGAGCCACGTGGGTCTGAGCCTTCGTTGTAGGGTCACTAGCCAAAAGATCTCTAATGTGCTTCACAATCCCACATAATATGTCTTCATGATAGAAGTGAATGGGAAGATCTGGGAGATGAACCCAAATGGGGGTGAAGTTAATATTTTGGGTTTCAGGGTTGAAGTGTTCCCCCAATTTTCAAAGGAACAGACTTTTCCTACCATAAAACCAAGGTCCTCCCATGAGTATGCATGTAGAATTCTTTGGTTGCTTAGTTGGATCAAAAAATCTTGGTATAGGGAAACAAGTTGCAAGCTCTCCACTTTCCTCCACATGGAAATAGCCCATCTTCTTATAGAATCCATATCTAGTCTTCCACCTATAAATTTCTCGACAAGGGAAAATGATTCTATAGAAAGATAATCCGCCATGACAGTTTTGGGGATGACCAGGTCTTCACCAGAGGGAAGCAAAAGTGGATGGTTCCTAGAGGAGTTGGGAATACCTTTGACCTTCTCAACATAGCTTTGAGGTGAGGAAGCTTTGTCTCTCGAGCGAGGTTAATTTTTGGTAGGGGAAAAAAAAAAACCTTCATTATTTTCCCATGATTGATCAACGGTCAAGCCCCACTCTTCGCCTAGGCCAGGATTAGGGCCCTTTGATCCATATTTCTTGGTTACTTCATACATGGAAGGAATCTTGCCTTGCTCCAGTCCAAACCCATCTACAAAATTTTGAAAATTCTTGCCCGTTGTCACCAGAGCTTCCAAGGTTGCCATGAGTCCCATCAAAATTATTTTAACTCTAGATGGAAGAAATAGTAAGGAAGAAGAAGATATCAATAAAGGAACAATTAATTATTTAAAACATATTTTGTCAAATGGTGGGAAAAATAAGGAGGCTATAGTAATATTTTTCAAAATATTCCATCAAATTATTACATGGGGCCAAAATGTAATCTTGACGAGAAATATTCTCTACGGAGGAGTTACATAAAGGAAGTTTTCTCTATCTACCCTAACAAGGCACTGATCCCAATGATTTTCCTACAATTTATTTCAAAAAGTTTGGATTTATTGAAGAGTAAAGAGGCTAGGAAAAACAAGGCTATAATAAGTGATATAAATGCCACCTTTATTGCATTGGTCCTAATAAAGACAAAATTTTTTTGATAATTTTTATCCAATAATCCTTTGCAATATGATTTATAAGATCATTTAAATTTTTTTGACAAACTAATTGAAAAGCATTCTAGATTGTGTTATCTTAGAGGAACAAGGTAGTTTTGTTCTGTTAGAAAATCACTAATATTCTCACAAGTTTATCACTCATTTGGGATCAAATAATATCTCAAGAACAAATACACACATGAATCAATCCATAAAAACAATGAAAATAAAACTCATTGAATATATTTAAAAAAAAATATCTTCTAAAGTAATGAAATATAATGCAATGGTTATTCTTCAATATCTATTACAATGTTTTATCTTGAATATACACATACACAAGACTCTTCATATTCTCAAGACTGTTGACCTTTACTCTTACATAAACTCTTCATCTCCTCATACTCATGAGATATTTATTTCTTCATATTTCTCAATACATAATAATAAATCTCACATATTTACATAAATACAAAGACTCATGCTTGCACATAACTCATAACTCACACTTACTAACATGACACCTCACTTACATAACTCCACACTTATTAACATGACACCTCACTTATATAACTCCACACTAACTTGACACCTCACTTATATAACTCCACACTTACTAACTTGACACCTACTATATACTCAAATATTAAACACACCCTAGTCTAAACTATTTACAAGGTCCTTGCATTAATATTGAAAGGTACCAAATAATGTAATACCTCCAACACCCCCTGTATTACATTATTTGGTATGAAGTTCCTTTGCCTTCATTCTGGCTTGTTCTGATTTTGTTTCTTCTAGATGAATTATTGAAGAAGTTCATACCTTTTTTTGGCCATATATGAATTGGAATTTTTTTTTGAAGAAGTCCATTTAGTGTTTTTCTTGTTATCATTTCTTTCATCTTGTCTCCTTTTTGCATGGTTATCAATCTATAATTCATATTCATATTATCATTTCCTTTGTACTAACAATATTTTTGAGAATGATCAAACTCCACAAATTTCACAATAATGAAGATCCTAACATCTTTCTATTTTTTTGTCCATACCTACCATAATGTCCACATGTGTTACCTGATTGTTTGAGGTCTTCATTTTTCTTTGCAAAATACCATTTTTTAAAATTTTTACCGTTGTATCTTGTCAAAAACTCTAACCAATATCTCTATTATTAGTATTGATATCATTACAATGTCTATTGTTACATATACTTTTTGCACACTCTTTGTATTTATGAAAAATGTACAAATCTCTTGTGTCACATGCATTGTCTGTTCTTGGAACAAGTTCTCTTGTATTTTTTGTTGTGGATCCCAAATCACAAGTATTACAACTTGCATAGGCCTTTATGGACTTAAAATAACAATTATCCTTTTTTATTTTGATGAAGATCACTAGTGTCACAACATGCATATATCATCATGCATCTTAAATATATGGTATCACATGTACTAGTTGTCATAGGCCTTAAATCATTTGTCACCTGTAGACACCAAATCCTAGCCATTTGCCTTCCATCCAGGTTTTTCGACCATTTCCACCACCAAAGCATAGCCATTTGCCCACCATTTTTTGAATATTATTCACATTTATTTATGTATATTTATTTTATATATGTTTAAATATAATATTTTATATTATATTTTTATATATGTTTAATAAATATATATTTATTTAAGTGAATTAATCCTAGCCATTAGATTTCATCTAATCTCATCCGTTCATCCACCTTAATCCATGCCACACCCTAGATTTATTATCTACCCTTAGATGTGCTTTAATATCAGCCACACGATTAGTGTTGTTGAAACCCTAGCATGCCCTAGGTTAGATTATAAGTAGGAGCTATTTTGATGGCTCAACCCCTGAATTTTTCCCTAAGTATTTTACCTAAGTTTTTAGATTACCTAAGTTCTTGATATTCTTAATTCCCTGAGTGCCAAAGTATTTAACATAAACTCTTTGTGCCCTAGCCCTATTCCATCCATCACATTCCATACCATCACTTGCCATGAGTGCCGCTACATCCCTCACCCTTGCCTGATATGCTTCTGCAAAATTTTCCATCAATTTCCAAGTACCCATGGGTGCTTTTTGTCAACACCAGGTGCCCACGGGTACTTCCCTACCAGTCCTAGGTGCTCACAGACACCTCATTACCAGTCACAAGTGTCCATGGGTATTTTTGCAGCCGTAGGTACCCACAAAAATTTTACACTCCTATTCATAAAATCCTCCTAGTATTCGGGCGATTCAAGGGCATCGCCGCACCAACCACCTACATCAGACATCACGCATTAGAAGACAATGAAAAGGTAAAATAGATCAACCCTAAATTTATTTATTTCATTGCATGTGCTTTCTATTTTTGTTCACTATACTTGTAGCATTTTTTTAGTGAGTTTTATCATTGCATATAAAGGGTCTCACGTTGTGGAGCCCTCTCAGATAGTACTAACTAATTTTCTATGTGATTGTGTGCAGATAAAGAGTACTACATCAACATCTGGAGTGGCCCAATACTAGATAATGAAAATCCCACTCAACCTTGTTGGGATCAAGATGCGCTTGAAGACACCATAACATTGCTTCTTAGGGTTTCGAAGAACCCTAAATTATTGTAATATTGTATCAAAAGGGATTCAAGGATCCAAGCTTATAACAATGGAGTTTCTAGGCTCCCCCATCAATAAAGAATTTATTCTATTGTGCAAACTTGTGTTATCTTGTATTTTATTTTGATTAAAGCATTGTCTGTGTGTGTTGCATTTTACATCTTTCAAATGGCGATCACGGTGGGAACCCCTAAGGGTTTCTATTTATGATCTATTTTACTAATTCATTTACTATTTTCTTTCATCTTGTAGGTTTTTTAGAAGCATGGATTTCATAGTTTTTGCTGGATCTAGGGTTTTAAAAGTCTGTAGAAGTTTGCAAAATGTGCGTAAAGTTCCCGACAATGTAGGGTAATCCAAAAATTCCCAAAGGTGTTTACAGTTGCCCAGAAGCACCCACAGGTGTCTCAAAATCGTTTAGAAGTACCCAGGGGTTTTTATGGAGAATTAGGAATAAAAACATAGGCTTTCCAATAAGTCTATGACTTAAAACCCTAGTTTTCTACTTTACGTATTTTGAGTATCTTCTATATTTTTTAGATTTTGAAAAATAAAATGAATCATCATTAAGAAATCTGGAAATGAACGCATATTAGTTTTGCATTTTAGATCTACATTTCATCCTCATATTCAGATTAGGATTTTTGTTTTCTGAGTGTAAACTGCTGCATTTTGTGTGCATTTGAACTATAAATTGCATAACTTAGTGTTGCATTTTAGGGTTAGAGACAATTCTCTTTCATCTATCTAAGTTGGAACAATATTGGATTTGCCAAAAGTATCCCTGCTAGTTGGGTGATTCTAGGTAGAGGGGTGGACGAACCCTCCGGTTGCTATTTAGGCAGGGGGTCTTAAGTGGTGTACTTCACGCCCTTTGGAGAACTTGGCAATATTTTGTTGGATTTTGATTTAGGTTTATGAAATTAATTGTTTTTAACATTGTTTGCATACAATAGAAAACATAAAACCTTAAAAATAATTCACACACTTCACGATCCATGCAAAATAGTAGTGGTTGGATTTCATCACCAACCATTGCTTGAGATTTGGTGACGGTGGCATTCATATCCATCCACCAATATCTACCCTTAGACACCTTAGGAATACCCCCGAGCAAACTTGTTGGATTTCATCACCAACAAGAATCTCGTTGCCCTACCTTAGCCATAGTTTTTCACCTTTGTTTCATTAAAAGAGATTAGAAAATCAAAACACACAAAACTAGAACATAAAATGAACATACATTAAAAGGAGATAATTAATGAATGAGGTAAGCCACATTTATTGAGACTTAGCTTTGTTTGTTTATTTCCTTAAAGCATTCCAGTTTTTGTTACATTTATTATTTTAATTTGCATCTTGATTTATTTTTGCTTATGGTATTAACTCGTAATCAAAAGAAAGCAATAAATCAAGAAAAATAATGGAACCTTCATCCACCTTCCCCACCACTTCAGTGGTAGATACCCTGAATGTGACATAGGTAGATTTATCTGCAGGTCCCTCATATTCCTTGCCATCCACAACCTTCCACATGGCCATGCCCCAAGAGGAGCCATCCTCTCCCACTATCAACCACCACATCACCCATATAGACATGGCAAGAGTAGAAGCCTTCATGAAGTCCTCTAGTTATGTCTTAGAGTCCATCCCCAACTCACCTAGATAGGAATCTACTCTACAACAAGAACCTATCTATTCCCAGCCACCACCTACCTTTACCTAGGTGTATACTAACCCTCTCTTTGAGGCATCAGTTGCACCTTCCTAGGCATCCATTCCCCAACCTTCCTATGCTCCTAGCACATCATATACTTCCACTTACACCAATCCTTTGTTTGAAGCACATGTGAATGCTGCTTCACAAATCCCAACCTCCCAAGTCATCGTGCCTAGTGTGACTTGCTCCCAAACCACATCCTCCATACCTTCTACCTCCATACCCTTAGCCTCTGATAGAGAAATTAGTGAGGTATGGGATTATCTAAAAAAATTGCTTAGACAACATCAAGACGCTCAACAACAAGTACAAGTTAACCCTAAACCTTTACCTACCTCTACTCAGACTCCCCTTATCAACCAGGGTCCATCATGGGCACCATATTCTTACCCCCATCTAGCCATACCATTACCCATCCTATTCCAATTGGCCAGCCTAGCCATAACCCTCATCCATCAACATCATTTCATAATTCCCCATAATTTCATCATCAATCTCCTATTCATCACATTCCATCTCATTCACCAAATCATCAATATCAATCTCCTCATCATCTAGTCACTCCACAACATTTCTCCACTCCACCACAAGCTCATCAGGTAATTCAAGGTTTTCACATTCCTAAGGAAGACCCTAGAATCAAGGCCATGCAAAAACAAATTGATCAATTGATGCAATTCACTCCTGGATTTTCAAACTAAAAACCAACCTTACACCAATTGATCAAACAACCAATTCATCCTTCGGTACCAACCTTGCCATACCCGATAGATTTTATGGTACCCAAGTTTGACAAATTCAAGGGAACTGAGGATCCCAAAGAACATGTGAGCACCTTTGTTCATGCATGCTTCAAAATTCAAGATGATAATGCTCTCATGCTTTAGAATTTTCCTCAAACATTAGGAGGAGATGCCATAGAATGGTACAATCAATTGCCAACCCATAGTATTTATACATTTGACCAATTGATTGAGAAATTCTTTGACCGCTTTATCCTAAATGTCAAAAAGAAGATCTCATTATCTGATGTCTATGCCTTAAGACAACAAGATGATGAATCTATCTATGATTTTGGGAACCGTTGGAGGGTTATCATCACAAAATTGCCATTCACCCTACCAATGGATGAGCTAATTAAGCTATTCACCAAGAGTTGCTTAAAACCCATCTCTTGGATGCTCCAACTAAGAACTTATCAATCCTTTGAAGAAGCTTTAGCTCAGGCTAGTGTCATTGAGGATATAAAAATCCAAGAAGGCATCATTAAGCCTAAGAAGAAAGAATGGCAAAACAAGGGCCAATACAAAAGCAATTATTCAGGCCAACAAAAATCATCACAGGCTACCCCAACCACCCAATCCAATCAAGTAAATCAAGTGGTCATGAGCCAACCGATAATGGCTCAATAACAACAACTTGTGCAACAAGTACCACAACAAATTTCCTATCATGCGGTCCCCTCAACAACACAAGCTCCAACAATTCAAAACACAGTGCCAACTATGGAAAACCATCCCCGACGATAGTCTATCCGATAAAATCACCAATATACCCCATTAGATGAGTCATATACCTCTCTTTTTAGAAGGCTATACGAGACAAATAAACTTGCTCTGCATGAAATTAGACTGGATGACCCTACCAAACATGGTAAAAATTACCAAGAATATTTATTTTACCCCTATCATAGGAAAAATGGGCATGACATCAACAATTGCCATGTGTTCAAAAATGTAGTCCAAGACCTCATTGACTTGGGGGCAATTAAAGTTAATAGCCCTCTTGCTCAACAAAACCAAGACCTTGGTATATTTCAGACACCACTTCCTCATCACGAGGAGGTGCAACCAAATGTAGAGGGAGTTAACACTAAAACTCCCCCTAACCAAGTCAATCATATCCAACAATACCAAGGGTTTGTAGGGGCCATTCATGTGGTCACTAGAGGTCAACAAAATAATCAACAAAGGCAACAACCTCAAGCAAGTGTCTCACAACCATCTACATTGCCACCCATCCAAGTTTCCCCAATTCCATCATCACCCATTCATATACCTAGTCAATCAAATCCATCAAATCCACCCATCAATCGTCCACCCCGACCAGTCATCTCATTGAGTATCCGGTTAACCACAAGTTTGAAAATGGCATCCACCAAATTGTCAATATACGAGCTAATCCAACAATCCCCCCACATTAGGAGGCATTAATGGAAATTCTGAAATCCATTGAATTGCAATCACAAGATCCTAATGCCTTCAAAAACTTTGTGGGGAGAATTCAAACATGCATGGAGCCCTCCATAACATTTTATGACTTTGAGATTAAGCCAATCTCATCAGGATCAGTAGACCCTCCATTGCACATCATGGCTCTAATTGAAAAGAAATATTTCAAGAGAGTCCTCATTGATACCGGTTCCTCTATCAACATTATCACCACATCCACTCTCCATCATTTAAACCTTCCTTCATCTCACATCACCAAGTCATCCTTCACCCTCAAAGCATTCAATGATGCTTTGTGTTCCACAGTTGGCACTATTGTTTTACCCATCGAAGTAGGGGCTAAAATGTTGCACATAATATTCCACATCTTGGAAGGATCCATGGTATATAATGTACTCCTTGGAAGACCTTGGATGAGGGAAATGAGATGTGTCCCCTCCATTTTACATCAATGCTTGAAATATGTTCATGAGGGACAAGTACATTGCATACCAATGGATGTTGATCCATTTAAGTATTGCAATCTCATCTCAAATCCTTATGAGTCCATGCTCTCTTCCACTCATATTTTCATATCACCATCATCCAATCCATCCACCACTCCACCAACCTCTTCATCAAAGGATCCCATTCCTAAAGAGCTCCCCATCACCAATCCTCATCAAACCTCCATATCCTCATCATCATCATCCGTGACTACATGCACATGTGGTCATAGTCAGTCCACATCATCAACATCATTACCATCCACTTCATCATCATCATTCATTCCATAGCCTTCCCAAGCCAATCCATCATCTTCGCCTAATGTCTCACAAGTCGAATTGAAGGATTGTGAGATACCTCCATTTACACCATTTCTCGATCCATCACTTGATCATCCCACATCATCCCAAGTCAAAGTCCATATTACTAATTTTGGTATTTATGAATACATGGTCGATGACATCACCATCACATCCCTCACCATTCCTAGTGCTAAGGATTTCGGTCACCCACATGACCAACCTTTAGCAATAGGAGTAGTCTACAAGTTCAGCTCCAAATAACATTAATTTTGTATATGGGGGTATTGATTCTTCGTCAAGTTCACAACCCATAGAAGAGCCCAAAGAACCAAAACTTGCCAATATTTCAAACATATCAGGATTCCCATCTCGATATTTCCACATTATCAATTAGCAAGGCCATGGCCTAGGATTACATGAACAAGGCGTGCATCAACCTATCAATGTTCCATATCAAGAGGTGCATGACTATTCAGGTCTAGATTTCCACCCACTTCCTACCACCTCTTCTTTTGAACAAGCCTTCCAAAGGCTTAACCTCAATTCAGAAGAAGATGCCCTCCATCCCAATAATTCTAACAATGACATCTATGAAGAATTTGAGCTTATATCGATAATTTTAGATGAATCTAAAGAAGAATCAGAGCCCATAATTCCCCATTTAGAACAAGATGAGTTTTATCTCAACATGTTCCCCATCCATGAGCCCATATTTCACTTGCTTCTTCCACAAGAGTGAGCCACCCCTACTGGTGAACCTCCACCTCCATTCCATTAAGCCATTCCATAAGCCAACTTGTAAAATATGTACATAAAAAAAATAGTGGTTATCACCACTACCAAAAAAATAAAAAAAATAAAAAATCAAAAACATGTTTGATTTCTTTGCATTACATATGTAAATACATCATTTAATAAAACATGTTTTGTGTTGCTTGTTGTTGTTCAAGTTAACCAAGCTCCTAGCACTAGTTCCTTAGGTTCCATCCAACATTGTACACTTTATCCATAAGTCAACATGAATCCTATTGAGTTATTCACCCCACTCCGCAATCCATACGATCCAACAAAATCAATTTCAATTGACATAAGCCTTATTGATATGGACCGGATCTCCTCACCTCCAAACTTTGCTGAGTTTGTCTTGTTTGAGGAATTGTTAAAGGATTCTACCAACTAAATTCCTCCATCCCCTTTGCCTTCACCTTCAGATCCTAATATTTTTTAGGGAGAAATAGATGAGGATAAGCCAGAAGAGTTAGATGACATCATAGACTATCCTAACTAGCTCTCAATCCTAGTACCCGTTAGAAAGCTTAATGGAGCGATACACATTTACATTTAATTTTGAGACCGATCTTAGCTCTTCCTTGTCTAGGGGTCCTCTTATATACATGATATGATTACTATATATGTATATATATACATGGATAATACACAAAAACATTTGCATACATTTCATTCAAAACAATGCATTCACCTACATTTCATATTGCATTCCACATTTTACAAAATTGCATTTCATATATTGCATTAACATCCACATTCCACATTTTAGATAAGGATCATTTATTCCAGGTTTTTATTGGTCCAGCAAAAGTCATGTTGCCTCAATCAGGGGCACATTCACAATGCCATATGCACAAGCCATATTCACAAATCCTAGGTATTTTCGGTCACTCAACCACTCCTAGTGTTTTAAGAAACCTCCAAAATATATGTCGAGTTATTTTAGGACCATAGCACATATACACTAAGAAAATCTTGAGTTTGGGAACTGATTCCAAAAATATTCTTGAACCAAGCACAATTTCACATATTAAAAACATCTTGTATTAAAGAGAGATAACACCATCCTTAGTATGAACCTTGAAGCAAAAAGGATCATCCTTGCTAGTCCCATCATGCAACATAGTCCATAAGAACAGTGGTTTGCACCACTATCATAGTTTATTCAAATTCAAAATATAGAGTAGTAAGAATAGGGTACAATTCTCATCACACTTAGGTTGAAAATATGATTCCCCAAAGATCTAAACCTTTTACATCACACACCACTAATCATTGGGTTGTCAGGATCATACTACCTTTCTAGTCAGATTGTTAGGTAGTCATCCCCAAAATTCAAGAAATCAAAAACAAAATTATGGACTATGGAGTTAGCCTCCATAAGAGCTATAGATCCTTGACTGGTAGTGGAGTACGCTCATGCATGGTGACATGTCTCTTTTAAAAGAGACATCTGACCACTCATACGAAAAAGCTAACCTCTTGGTTTCAACTAAAACAGGTTTACCCAATTTACTCAAGATGAGTTAATGAACTCACTTGCACACACTAGTTATTTATTGTCTAGGGTCATTACCTTACTCTTGATTTGGTAAATGAATTCACTACACACACATTTAGTCCTAGAAGGATTAGACAGTTTTAGTGGGTTTGTTTGATGCCACTAAGATGTTTGAGTCTCCATAAAATAAGAAGTATTCCATATCAACATCCATATCTTCTTCCATATCAACATCCATATCTTCTTCCATGTTAACATCCATGTCACTTCATAAGTCATTCATCCCATAAACCACCAAGTCTGGTGCCCCTAATTAAACAATAATGCCAACAAAAGGGTCAAGCAAAGATCTAAACTATAAATGATCATTAGCACATGCCATCTTGCATAAATCATCCATACATCTTGCATTAATCATCCATAACATCTCATATGCATTAGTCATAAACATAAACATGCATTCCCAAAAAAGAATACCACAAAAGCATTCACACAAAAATATAACACAAAAGTAAAAGCCATGTGTATATATATATATATGAATATCACATGTAAAATGAGTGCCAAATGGCTACATACAATGGAGCACCAAGGCTCACATACAAAAAGTTCATCTAAGCACTAGCTACATCCTCCAAGAAGACCCTTGTGACCTACCAGGAGCCTATGACCTAGAAGGAGTCTTAGCCCTAGAGGTATGCCTAGAATCGCTACACCTCATACCCTAGGATACAAATGAGGTTGGAGGATCAGGAAGTGGAATATGATGTTCCATCAACCTATCCTCCAATGCCTCGATATACTTATACTGAGATCAAAGGTATCATATGTTGACCTCATGTCGGTGCTCCCTCTTTACTAAATTTTCTTGGAGCCTCATAATCCTCACATCCTGCTCCACCACCTACTGCTCTAGCTGTGCCCACTCCTCATCACTTCAACCTGGAGGTGCATCTGGAACCTCCTCAGCATTTGCTCCATCTCCACCATCTCCCCCAAACTTGGGAGTCTGCTGAGTAGCACCCTTAGTATTTCAAATCTGACTATCAGATTGAAGGTGCAACTACCTCTTATGAGCATCTCGAGTCCCATCACCCTAAGTCTCCTAAGGACCCTCATCCTGAGTGCCCTCATCTTTAGCCTCTCCACTGCCATCATCGTTAGTTGCTATTTGTGGTGGCATCCATGCTGGCTGAGCCATAAACCATGCATCATACTCCGTGGTTATCCTTGTGTCCTCCACATCTAGGATATCCATCCCCTCATCATCCTCCAAAATGACCCTCCATGACTCCATGCAAGGAAGCCCAGTCTCCTCCCGATGTCTCCTATATCGCACTGGATCATCAGGGACCTTCCTCAATCCAAACTGGTAAAGCACTCATGAGAACTGGAAGTACTCTACCTTGCTTCGATACCTACCAACCACCCATATATCCTACCACACCCATCATAGATGCTCCCCATCCTTAGTCCATTGGGAACCCAACCATGGCCTCCAAACCACTTGGGCGGATGATCCTGCCTATAGCTCCTGGTTCCACTAACTCATCCTCACTAGATGACTCAGTTGCACCTCCTTCGCCAATGCCCATCACCTAGCATAGGGTTACTCCCTCCCAAAATCCTCCATAGGTAAGCCCTCCGGTCGAGCAACCCTAAAGTGCTCCCATCCCATAATTGTAGAAATAAGATGCACCCCAATCCCTTTTGCCCCCACCTCATCATGTCATAAAGCTCTTGGTACACCTATGCCAGTAAGGTGGGAGCCCATGCATACACCTACCTCATGGTGAGCATATCACTCACCACCCCTATCAGGTTCCAAGGGAACCTACACCCAATGTTGTTTGAGGCCATAATGTTGACCAACATAAACATCACCAATTCCCAAAGCGGGTCTAACTCCTTGTCCACATACATGGAAAAATAGGGGATACCTCTGCTCTCCACCTTCACCCCCTCCCATGCATCCCCAAATATTCACATCATCTCCACCTTTCGGTTGACCCCGACCTCAACCCGGATCCCCTCCATCGATACCTTGAGGATGTGATATACATCCTCCAAGGTAACAGTCACCTCATCTATGGGGAGCTAAAAGGTCCTCCAGTTAGCATCCCACCTCTCCACTAAAGTGGAGAGGTACCCCTCATCCATCCTCACCACATCTAGTTAGGCTAACTCTACTAGCCCCACCTTCTCCACTAGCTCCCACTCATCCTTCGTAATCAAATTCCTCATCTCGAGAATATAGGTCGAGAACCGGTGCTGAGCCTCCAAAACTATAAGCTGCAACACAAAACAAAAAAATTGTTAATAAGTTGCTAAAAAAACACAACAAAATTTTTGCATAATACAAAAAACATCAAAAATGGGTTACCTCATCAGCTCGTGCTCCATCCGCAACCTCGACCCCCATACCAGCTCCCTCCACTGCCATAGCTTCTGCGCTCCAAACACCTCATCTCACTTTCTTCCTAACTCACCCTTCACTCCTTAGGTGTAGCTTCTCAAACTTTGTAGACACACAAATGAGCTTGTAACTTGCCCAACAAGCTATTTATAGCTATTTCAGGTGGCTTGAGGCACCTATGGGCGTTTTCTGGTGCATTGAAGCACATACGGGTGTTTCTACAGACCATAGGCATCCGCAAACATTTTGCATCAACATTGACAAAAGCCAAATCAGCACAAAATAGTAGCTAACCCCAACAAAATCACTTCAAATTTCTCCCATCAATGCATTTCATCATTTTATCAAGTTTTGTGAAGATTCCAACTGATTTGGATGCATAAATCTCATTTGCGACCACATTGACCAACTTTCACCAAACAAATTTCAAAAGTGCCTCAAAATGGTCCAAATCTTCACAAAACAATGATCATCAGCATTTTCATCATCCACACATCATCTCCACTTCATTTCACATCATCATTTACATATTTGCCAAGTTCAAGTAACATGCAAGTGAATCTTGTATCTAGTGGGTTATTCTACACACTTGGCGATTGCAATGATTTGCATCCATGCAATTTGGTAAGATGAATAGCTTACCATAAGGACACTTGTCCATGATCATCATCACTTATCTCCTTGATCGAGATCATAATCATATTTGGTATTTCCTCATATTTAGAGTGAAACATTACCAAGAAAAATTTGCACAAAAGCTATCATTGATGTCCTTTTCCATGGGGCACGAAAACATGGATAATTAATATCACAATCACTCATTCATTTGACCATAGTCACAAGATAGGCAAGCCCGATAGGTTGATTGGTTCCATGGTGGAATTAGGCGAAGATTTTTCCATAGTCACTACCCAACCCCTACGTTGACTCAATCATCCTGCATCTTCATAACTTGCATACTCAATGATGCCAACAAGGCATTTTATTCAACAACATCGAATCACCCCAAATTTGGGGCAACCACATTTGGTTTTGATCCTCCCACAATGGGATACATCTTACATGATCATGGCATCTACACTTGACAAACCCCCCTTCCCACCATTGGGGCAAAAATGATATCACATTTTACATCATTCATATCATCCTCATCACATCACATTTGCACAAAACCCTTCATCTATTGGGGAAAAAATAGACACATCACATCACATTTTTCAACAACCCCCTTCCCACCATTGGGGAAAAAATGGTATCACATCATACATCATTTATTTGCACAAGATTTTTTTCAATTGGCTCGTGAGATTCATCCGTAACCTCATTCTCCAATTGAGGGGGTAAGCTACGCACAACTCCAAATTATTTTATTCTTTTATCTTCAAGCTCGTGCTCCACATCCCAAGAGAAGTTGCTTTTGCACCTGGCCAAAATAGGTGTCTCATGTTTTTGCACTGCATTGTGTTTCACGCAACGCAGTACAAAAGGGGCATCTGTAGACACCAAATCCTAGCCATTTGCCTTCCATCCAGGCTTTCCTACCATTTCCACCACCAAAGCATAGCCATTTGCCCACCATTTCTCATTTCCCACCATTTTTTGAATATTATTCACATTTATTTATGTATATTTATTTTATATATATTTAAATATAATATTTTATATTATATTTTAATATATGTTTAATAAATATATATTTATTTAAGTGAATTAATCCTAGCCATTAGATTTCATCTAATCTCATCCATTCATCCACCTTAATCCATGCCACACCCTAGATTTATTATCTACCCTTAGATGTGCTTTAATATCAGCCACACGATTAGTGTCGTTGAAACCCTAGCATGCCCTAGGTTAGATTATAAATAGGAGCCATTTTGATGGCTCAATACCTGATTTTTTCCCTAAGTATTTTGCCTAAGTTTTTAGATTACCAGAGTTCTTGAGATTCCTAATTCCTTGAGTGCCAAAGGCTTTTCCATAAGCTCTTTGTGCCCTAGCCCTATTCCATTCATCGTGTTCCATACCCTTGCTCACCATAACTTCCCTCGCCCTTGATCGATTTGATTCTATAGACTTTTCCATCAACCGCCTATCAACACCAGGTTCCCACGAGTGTTTCCCTACCAGTCTTAGGTGCCCATGGGTACCTCCTTACCAGTCACAAGTACCCACAGGTATTTTATGCAGTCGTAGGTGCCCATGGGCATTTTACGCTCATATTCTTGAAGTCCCCCTAGCCTTTGGGCGATGCTAGGGCATCACCACACCAGTCACCTACATCAGATATCACATATCAAAAGATAGAAAAAAGGTAAAACATATCAACCCTAAGTTTATTTATTTTATTACATGTGCTTTCTGTTGCTGTTCACTATACTTGCAGTATTTAGTTAGTGAGTTTTATTATTGCTTATAGAGGGTCTCATGTTGTGGAGCCCTCTCAGATACTACTAACTATTTTTTTGTGTGATTGTGTGTAGATCAGGAGTACTACATCAGCATCTGGAGTGGCCCAATCCTGGATAACAAAAATCCCACTCAACCTTGTTGGGATCAAGACGCGCTTGAAGACACCATGATATTACTTCTTAGGGTTTCAGAGAACCCTAAATTATTGTAATATTGTATCAAAAGGGATTCAAGGATCCAAGCTTGTAACAATGGAGTTTCTAGGCTCCCCCCATCAATAAAGAATTTATTCTATTGTGCAAACTTGTGTTATCTTGCATTTTATTTTGATTAAAGCATTGTCTGTGTGTGTTACGTTTTGCATCTTTCAGTCACATATGACATCTTTTATTGTAGGCTTGTTATTCAAAATTTTAATTATTTCTTCTTGTCTTCCAGAGAGAGTAATGCTATATATCATCTTTCCTATGTCAATAGGTAATGAGATAATAGAATGATCACCAACTTTATCAATAACAATGTTGAAGTAGTATTTAAGTGTTGAAAAATTTCCATCTTTAGCTTCTTTGAGAATTGTTTGTGAGTGCAATATTAATTATGGTGACATATGATCTTCATATTGATCAACTAATATTTTTTCTTCTTGAAAATATGTATTTTTAGCTTGTTTTATTCTTCATTTATTTTTGATAATTCATGTTCTTGTATATCTGTACTAATTTATAATGAAGTATATTTTTAATTGTTTGTTTACCTTTTTTGTTTGCTTTCTCCTTTTAATTACCATGCTAGCAATACCTATAACCAGGGATATAAAACTCCAAAATTAATGCTTCTTCACTCAAATAATAAATTTCCTTTAATATTCAAATTAATTCAACTTTCTTATTATTTCTTCAATTCCAATTAATCAAATTTCCTTTGTAGAAATCCTTTTAACTCCAAATTTAATATTTCTTATTTTCTTCAAACAATTATTCTTCAAATTCTTTAGTCTCCAATATACTTCTTAATAATATCTTCTTTCAAATATTTTTTTCAATGAGTTTACACAGGTTTTTATGAGGGGTCTCGATCCCATCATAATGAGAGGGGTTTTAGCCTTGGACCTCTCAAAGAGAGGCCAAAGCCCTTACCACTGCAGTAAACTTGCAACTTATCTTATTTCAAATAATTAATTTCACTTCTCTTTAATATTTTTCAATTTTAACCTCCAATTAATTTCCTTTGAAGTAGAAATTCTTATTACTCCAAATTTAATAATTTCCTCTTCATTATGAATTTTTCTCAGTAATATTTTCAAATTCCAATTAATTAAATAATATATCATTCCTTAAATAATTTTTCTTCAATCATAAAATATTTAATATTCTTTTGCAAATATTTACTCCACGGTTATGCACAGTGGCGAATATTCGCCAATTGGGTGAATATTCTGATTTCCAAAATTGGAAATTGGTGAAAATGGGGACCCTAGATGTCGGCCCATTCGCCTAAAATTTTTAGGACAAAAAAATTTTAGGGGTTGGTTCACCGTATGATTATAATAATATTATAGATTTTTTTTTAAATTTGCTAGCACTCCCGCCTAAACTGAGGACCCTTTTCACCTTGAAATTATAAAATTTTTAAATTATCCCACCAAATTCACCTCTTATAGTAGTATGTAAATGTAACATGACAACCATACCCATACAACTAAAACATTAGAGTGTGGTCCGCGTACACTAGATTGGGTACCATCCGATTCAGGTGTAGAAATTGATTCAGATGCAGGGCAGGTGCAAAAACTAGACTAGGTGAGGTGGAGCAGAGTGGGTGCAGAAATCGGTCCAAGCGAAGTGGAGTGGGGTGGGTGCAAAAATTGGTTTGAGTGAGGTGGAGTGAGTCGAGTGTAGAAAATGATTTGGGCGAGGTGGTGTGGTCTGGGTGCAAAAAATGGTCTGAGCATGGTGGTGCAGATCGGGTGCAAAAAATGGTTCGAGCGAGGTGGAGCGGGTCGAGTGTAGAAATTTTGCTGGGCGAGATGGAGAAAAGAAGAAGATGAAAAAAATGGAATTCCCATGGTTTGAAGGTAAGAAACAAAAAATGACTCCTTTGTTTGTTTATTTTTTTAGACCTCCTCACAACTACAACCATAAATTCAAAAAACCAAGATGACTTGTTGTTTTCCAACCCATCAAAAAATCCACAGTTAAGCATGCTCGATGGGTGACCTCTTGGCAATTATCGGTTTTGCACCCTCTAAAATAAGTTTTTTCCTCGATTATAACCCAAGCTCATTCGAGCTCATTTTTGCACCCATTTCACATCAGAGCTCTTTTTTGCACCCAATTTGTGGTTGGACTTTGTTTTGCATACAGTTTGATCAAAACTATCAAATTCGCCAATGTTTTACAATTTTTTGTGAAAAAATAAGGCAATTCACCATGTCCTCCTACATGAAGTTGGCCGATATTTTCCAGGGTTTCGAAACGGATTTGACATTTTTTACAAGTACATTTCAGGTCTGACCCCTTATACATAACCCTGATTTACTATTCAAATATTTATTTTTGTCAATATATTAATTTCTCATTATGACTCTATAATAATTATCTTCTTTGATAAAATTCATTCCTCCAATTTTCCTTTATTCAAAGAATCAAATAATTCAAATATCTAATTTAAATACCTTTCAACTTGATTAATATCTTCTTTCAAATATTTTTTTCAATGCGGTTACACATGTTTTTATGAGGGATATCGATCCCCTCATATTGAGTGGGGTTTGAACCTTGGACCTCTCAAAGAGAGGCTGAAGCACTTATCATTGCAGTAAGCTTGCAACTTATCTTCTTTCAAATAATTAATTTCACTTCTCTTTAATCTTTTTCAATTTTAACCTCCAATTAATTTCTTTTGAAGTAGAAATCCTTATTACTCCAAATTTAATAATTTCCTCTTCATTATGATTTTTTCTTCAATAATATTTTCAAATTTTGATTAATCAAATAATATATTGTTCCTTGACTAATTTTTCTTCAATCATAAAATCTTTAATATTCTTATGCAAACATTTACTCTTCAAATATTTATTTTTTCCAATATATTAATTTCTCATTATGACTCCTTTATAATAATTATCTTCTTATGATAAAATTCATTCCTCCAATTTTCCTTTCTTCAAATAATCAATTAATTCAAATCTTCAATTTAAATACCTTTCCACTTGATTAATATTCCATAGGGGGCATCCAATAAACTTCTTCAAATTCTGTTGACACACAACACTCTGCTTCAGTCTCTATTTTGTCCACTCTTTCACAAAGCCAAATACATAAGTGTCAGGTCTTACTGTTCACATGCATGGAAATATTCCTTCCTAGCAACATAACTCTTGAGCAACTCCTTAATCATAAAATGAAAAAACATTCCTACTCAGGGCTCATCAAATTCAATGCCATTTGCAACACAAAAAAACTCCCAATAACCACGTTTGCTTGCCTCATCAACCATTATATATTATTTTACATGCTACTACATATGTCTTAGTCGCTGGACTTTATGCAACAACTATTTTTGCTGCTATTTTTTCTTTTTCCCTCTTATGTTCCTAGATATATCAAGTGGGAGACTATTGCGCTCTAGCAAATTTCAAATCCATGAATTCCAAAGATGCTATTCAGAACAATCACTTTCTCCATTTAGCCTTAAGTGGGTATGATGCGAGTTTACACAAATTTGTAAATGAAATGAAGAGTCCCCACTTAGAAAATGAGTTTTTAGATATGATGACATTCTGAACGTTTGTCTATTCACATTGTTCTTCTTCCATTCGTGGCTTCTCACAAGCTTGTCTCCTCACACAAGCGCTTCATTGTTCCTAATTTTTTCTTCAATATCTGCTTGAATTTCCTCCTAAGCACTCCAAATATAGCTCTATATTATCTTCACCATACCTCTGATATCACTATTAAAAAATCACTACTATTCTCATAGGTTTATCACTCTTCCAGGATCAAACAATATCTCAAGAACAAATATGCACATGAATCAATCCATAACAACAATGAACATAAAACTCATTGAATATATTATTGAAAATATATCTATTAAAGCAAGTCAATATAATACAATGCTTATTATTTGATATCTATTACAATGGTTTATCTTCAATATAAACATACACAAGAATCTTCATATTATCAAGACTCTTGACCTTTACTCTTACATAAACTCTTCATCTCCTCATACTCACAAGAGATCTAACTCTCCATATTTATCAATACATAATAATAAATATCACAGACTCTCATGATTGTTGTAGACACCTAAAATGCGTCATGTCGAGGGTGACTACTCATATGGACATGCTACAAGACCATATGGAGGATCTTGGACAAACTCCAAGATAGAGCAGTGGTTCTAACCACTCAATTTAGGCATTTTGGCCTAAGCAGTATGAACCGCAGCCCAAACCTATGGTCTCTAGTCTAAACCATGGTTGACACCTACGATCTGCAGTCTGGTCCATAATTATGACCTACGGTCTTAACTGAAGTTCAGTTAGGCCTTCCATTCGAGCCAAGTCGGTTGGAATGGCCAAAATATCTAGAAGGAGGCAATTGAAGGACAAAATATTCTAGAGGCTTCCATACCAACTATCCTAACCAACCTTCTTGGTCTTGGCTTCTCCATGAATCCATCCCTAGCCCTAGGGGCATGCTATAAATACCCCCTCCAAGTGGGGAGAAAAGGAGAGAAAGAATTAAAGATCTGAGCAACGAAGCCCTGGCGAATTTTACACTCAAACTAAGTATACTAAGAGATAGAGCTATTGCACTTAATCCCTGACCCTTTTTGCCACCATTCATGATGAATTTCATTATGGATGCCCTAGGTGCTTAGGAGGATCAAGAAACACAAATCTGGGCAAATCAAGGCCCTTCACATCAAATTGACCACAAAATAAGTCTGAGGACACCGAAGGCAACCCTTGAACATCAATTTGGACAAGGAGATTGAGCCCACTATCCCTGATTTTGAGGGTAAACTTATCAAAGGTCAAACTGTGGCTGTCAGTCGTGGTTCACAGTGTTGACCGCTCACCAGAGCTGCGGTTTGCAACAAGTGGTAGATCACGTTACTCTTTTCTTTTTTGTCTGGCTAGTTAGGTTAGATTAGTTATTTTTGTGATTGAATAGCATTTTAGAAGACTTCTGACTGTAGAACTAGGCTAGTTTCATATTTTATACTTATGTTTCAATTAGGGCTAAAATGCTTTCTTTATGCATGTTTATGTTTCATTTTCTATATTTGATCCATGCATAGTGTAGATGCTATTTTACTTTATGCTATTACATGAATCTTGATTCACTTTGCATAGTTTAGCAGATTTATTTACGCTTTCTTGATTATGCATGTTAATGGTGTCATTCTGCATTTTACCTAAACGGGCCTCATCATGAGAGTCTACCTATATTTTTGATATTCTTGTTGTTTCTTGACCGTAGGGAATAGTTCCAAAGGAGATATAAAGCATCAAATCCCTTCCCCATTGCGAAGAAGAGGGTCATCGACACCCTAGAGCAGTTCGTGTGACCTTGAGGGGCATTTTGATCACACCTACCCTTGATCGAGATTAAACACTATTGTAATTAATGTATCAAATGGGTATCCCTAAGAGGGACAAATATGTAATTTGACTTCATTGAAATTAATAAAGGATTCCTTGTATTCACATTATTTTTTGTTATCAAATTATGCATGTGTATTTGTGTATATTTCTTCGATTGCAATAGTTAGACCGGGTTTGAGCCTCTTTGGTGGTTACAAATGGCGATCACGACGAGAATCCACATTTCTAGCCCCTGAGTTCTGACATTTTTGTTTGTTTTATCTCAAGTGCTAACTACAGCTAACAGCTGTGGTTATTTTTTGGCCCACGGTTGTCACCTATGGTTTACACTGCAGCCCACAGACTAGAGCTACAGTTTATAGTAGAAGCAACAGACATCAGAGAAACCACTTGGAAGCAGATCATGAGTTGAGGTAGGTTATATTTTTATTCTCTGTTTTGCATTTTCTCCTCTATATTTTTATAGTAAGCGACAAATCGATGGTAAATTAGGTACATTAAAGGAAAATGATCAATGAATAAGTCCTAATTTGCTTTCACATTCTTTCCATTAGAAAGGCATTGCTAGGAATAGTGGACCTCTAATTGCAGTCCACCCTAGAATACAGTGACCTTGATAAAATTGTGTGGTCGTTTGCATGTGGGAGGCCCAATTAGAGGCCATGTCATCATAATTGCATTGTCATAATGTCATGTAGGGCATAACATGCATACCTTTGTGAATTTGAAATGTTCCTTCTTATGCATATCATGTAGGAATGATCATATGAATGCTCTTTTATGCATTTGTCTTTATGCAAAGTAAAACTAACCACACACACCACGTTTCATTTCAAACATCAGTGGCGTTGGGATCTCACATCCAACCCATTTTATTGAGACCAACAAATTACCACTTGGTTGGTTCATTTGCAATTGTATTATCGAGACCCACTCGTTGCCAAGGCCGACCCAAGAACTATCCTATCCGTGCAAAATAACATGCCCTCATCTTTGGAAGGGTGTATCGCTGTGCACGGTGTGCTGGGTGAGGGTTGGTAGTACCTATGCTACTTTTTTGAGTATGGACTTCATTACCATATTCGGCTTGTGTGAGTATATAGGTGAAAGCCAATTAAACTGAGAATAAAATCTAAAGATTTTGCAAAACACATGAGATTTTATCATACTGATGCAACACATTTTGAAACAACATCAAATAGTTTATGGCGCATTTTAAAATTTAAAAATAATATAAGCATCATTGTATACCTTGTTTGATAATAAAAGATACATCTAGACGTTAGGTACACTATGGTGGATACATGGGGTGGTCGATAAAGGCGCAAGTCTAAGGCCTATGACCAAGCTCCAACCGATTCACAATTACACGTGTCTAGTCCTCAACCACATGAGCAAACTGAATGATGTTAGACAAGCATCAAAGGAGACAACTCGACATGAGGGGATCCCATTGAGCATACCCCTGATAGACTAGCATCAGTGCATACTATTAGATGTAGATTATAGCATGGGGCTTCTCAGCCTGAGGGTGATCCACTCGGAAGCCATTATCAAGATCGTAGTGCATGCGCATCCACAAGATTGGCCAAAGAGTATGTTGTGTAGGGGACCATATTAGTACCCATCCACACTAAGTCTATAGGGTGTACTATACCCCCACATTATGAGTATAGAAGGAATAGAGGTCCGCTCATTCAGGGGCAAGTAGACGGGCTCCTTGCTGAGCACAAGTCTACCCATACTCCCACACATACTATAGCACACAAGATCACCATCGATATGCCAATGGTGGGAGCTAATGGAACACCACCCCATGAGAGGTGAAGGTCTAGAAAGATAGATGGTCTAGGTAGTGTGCTAGAGCAGCTAGGCTGTAAGCTTTTGGCTCCATCCACTCATGCTCTGAGTGAGCATAGTGAGAGCACCATTAGAACTACTAGAGAGCATGGAGAGGCTTCTAAGCGCCCTCATGCCTCACATACACCATCCACACATGGTGGCATGCAACACAGGCATGATGTCAATGCCATCTTCATAGACAAATGCAAAAGAATAGCACATCAATTTTATGGGTACAAAACCCACAAGGTCGCTCATATAGAGCAAGAATATCAAAGGCCTTCGATGACTGACTAGGTCAAAAGATCATATCGATTGGCCTCTAAGAAAAAATGCCAACTCCTCCAAGATCAATTGGAGGATGCTCGCCTAGATAGGTAGTGCATCAAAGATGAATATCTTTAAGCGTATAGGCTTACTAGACAAAGGATGTATGAGCAATGCTTGTGCAAGGAGCGCATCCTCGTCCAAAAGGAGCATGTAGAGTAGGAAGATAGATTGGCTAGGGTCAGCCTATACTCTCAAGATGAGCATAGAGAGTAGGTGCATAGGAAGGATTTTTTGCAAGCCGACATGCACCATGAGTGCGCAAGAGTTCACACTCATATCACTACCCATCATAGAGAGTGACCACCCTCGATTGACAATTAGAGGAAACAAAATTATGAGGAACAAGAGGGGAATAGATGCAACCAAGAATATCCCGAGAGTTCTTGAGCTAAGGAGGAGGAATAGCAACACCCTCCACCTAGATAGAAGAGGAATATACCTCCCAGAATGACTCCACACTGACTTAGGGAGGAGGACTTTATGTCTTGTGAGGCTTACAAAGCTTTGGATGAGAAGGTCAAGGCAATTGAGAGACAAGGCACGACTGTCCAAAAGCTGACACTGAGAAAAATTCACAATGAACCTTTAGATCCCTTAGTACCTATGCCCTCACACCCGAAACATTTTGAGATGCCCAGGTTGGACAAATTCAAGGGTGATGAAGAGGCACAAGATCATGTCACGAGCTTTCTGGATGATTGGTTCCAGATAGAGAACAACGATGCACTGTTGTTGCATATGTTTGTCATGACACTCTATGGGCCAGCCCGAGAGTGGTTTAATTAGCTAAAGAAACACATCATAACAAATTTTTAGCAATTAGTTGATGCCTTTCTTGAATACTATTCCTTCGATGTCAAGAAATAGGCCAACCTTTCTGATTTGGCTACGCTAGCTTAGCACGACGACGAGCCAATAGAACAATACAAGAAGTGGTGGAGGAGATTAATGGCAAAGTTTCCATTCTCGATTCCTGCCACAAAATTAACATGAATGTTTACAAAGAGTTGTGCCAAGCACATCTCACTACTGTTGTAGCTGTAGTAGTATGCCACATTCGAAGAAGCTTGGGCGCAAGCCAAGGTAATTGAGGATATCAAGTTGCAGGAAGGCAACTTGAAGCTAAAAACCAGGAAAGAGGGATATAATAAGAGTACCTCAAAGGAACAGGGCAAGCAGGCCCATGTGAATCAGATGGTACTGAATCTCCAAAATGAGGATAAAGGGAAAAAGAAATAAAATTATTAGGCCCATCCTCCTCCTGTGCAATGCGTCCAACACAAAAATAACTACAAGGGAAAGAACAAAGAGCAATGTCCACCTTGCATATTTACGCCATTGATGAAATCAATGACATCAATATTTCATCAGCTCTATGAGGCCAAGGCAATAAGATTTCCTGAAGTCAAGATGGTTGATCCAAATCAGCCCAAGCCCAAAGACTATCAGGAAGAGTTGTTTTGCATATTTCATAGAGTGAAAGGCCATGACATCGAGGTGTGTTGGTCCTTCAAACATATAGTGCAAAATATTATAGAAAATGGAGAGCTTGTAGTACCAGGCGATCCCCAGGTGCTAGAAAACCAAAACATGGGGATTTTTAAAAATATATTACCAAGCCATGAGGTGCCCCGTAACCACGTTGGCCATGTCAATCAAGTGTGAGTCGAACCACCTACCCAGGGGTTCGTCGACATGGTCAATGTTGTTACTAGACATGGGAGGTACGAACAACAAAATCAACCTTGTGCTCCCATTCAAATACAAGCCACGCCCTAGCAACAATAGGCACAAAATATTCTAGGCCCACCAACGAGACTGGTTTTGACAATTAGGAGTAGGCTAGTTCAAAACCTGTAGATGACTCTTGCAAAGTTGTCGATATATGAGCTTATACAATAGTCCCCTAGGAACAAGGAGACTCTTATGGATATTCTAAGGTCCATTAAGGTATAGTCCCAGGACACACAGGCATTCACAAACTTCGTGGGGCATGTACAACAGTGCCAGGAACCAATGATCCAATTCTATAATCATGAAGTAAAAATGGTTTCTGCAAGCGTAGCTGACCCGCCACTACATATCATTGCATGTGTTAACCATGTGCCGTTCAAAAGGGTCTTGATTGAAACTGGTTCATCGATCAATATAATCATGACTAAGGCACTACACCATTTGAAATTGCCTAAATCACTCGTCGTATCAACCACATTTACATTGAGAGCATTTAACGATGCACTATACTCTATGGTTGGCATGATTGTCCTACCTATTCAGGTGGGACTAAAGACCATTTCCATAATGTGTCACATGATAGAGGGTGCCTTGCAGTATAACATCCTGTTGGGGAGGCCTTGGATTCATGAAATGCATTGTGTTCCCTCGATATTGCATCAGTGTGTCAAGTATATACACGAGGGACAAGTTCATGTGGTTTCATCAGATGAAGAACCATTCAAGTTCGTGAACTTAGCAGATTTGCCAGGGGTTTCATGATCCCATCAACGCACTTGGAAATATGACCCACATCGTCGATGAGGGTTCCAAGAGGTAAATAGGCAATGCATGTTCAACCATTGGTATTTGTACCAAACAGATCTGAACATACCACTGCAACTTATCTAAGACCGAGTGCATCAAAAATGATTCAGAATGAAAAGAAATTAAAGGTGAAATTGGGTAGGAAAGAAGCAAAGAACATGCCTAAACCAGTCACCACTAAGGCTACCACTCCCATGGAGGTGGAGGAATCCTAGGATCAAGTCAAGGAGGCACCTCAGCCTGCTTTTCCTGCATCATCAACATGATCATCTGCACCCTAGGTGACTGTTCACCTAGCAAGCACAAGTCTGGGTGAATATCTTGTGTAAAATGTGATCTTCGGTCCTATTTTAGAGACTACATGAGACATAGGCCAAATGATAGCCCATCGATACCCAGTTAGATCTACAGTACCGTTGGGCAAGCCACCCAACCAAACAAACTTCATTTATGCCAGGTTGGATCAAGTTCCAACGTAGGCACCCATGGAGGTGGATGATGATGAACAGTTCATAGTGAACGTTTAATACTTGTCCAACCATGAGTACACCATGTGCATTTTTGAGCTCTATCATTGGTATGGATACGACCTTGGTATTTTTGAACAAGGATGAAGAAACCCTCTTGAACCACGTTATCAGTTGGAAAATGATAGGTTCATATTGGGATTGCAGATTCAGGGACATGATGATTTACTCATTGCATCATTGGATTGTTTGTACCTGGGTTTGGGGGACGACATGGATTTTAATTTGTATCATCATAAAATGTCTAGCCTTCAGGGCAAAAACCCAATGGTGTCAGTCATCACCATTGAGAGACCGGATATTGAACATGAAGAGTTCTCAGAGAAGAACCCCAGAGGCAGCCTGGGTTATCAAAACCGTATCACAACTGATGATATCAGTATGCAAGGACACAACCCCATCATTCTAGGTGATCTCGATTTAGGATATCTTTGTAGTGAAGATGTAGAGGAGTCCACCTCTAAAATGAGCAGACCGAGTTATGATGTATATGGCGAGTCCTCAAATGATGATCAATCCTAAGAGGAAATTGACCAAGCCTTCGTGGTTTTGATATTTCTATGCCATTTGATGCCTAGAGAACAATTAGATGAGATACAAGAGAATTTAATGCTCTATAGTGATTATGAAGATGAGATAGAGTAGGCCTACTTAAGGCCTCGTCTAGCTAATCTCCCAATATTCAAGGACATGATAGAGTGGCCTACTCATAGTAGCAATCATAGCGATGAGGCTGAGATGACCGATCCGAGGCTAGTATATCCGCTACATCTATTGCCTTCAAAGTCAGAGTATGTTATAGAAGATATGCCTCTTAACGTAGATCACTCTAAAGAGGAAACAAAGCCAATTTTTGCACCAGTGTCATATATACTATCATTTTATTTGGTCTATCCAAATAGTGATGATAGCAACCATAGAATTAGATACATGGGGCCACATCTGGCAGATCACCCCTTGCATATGGGGGGAAGTGAAATATTATATCTTTAAAGTTATGATGAGGATTCATTGGAGATGGCCTATTTGGGGCCTCATCACCTACATAATAGAAATCCACCTCGGGGTCCACCACCTGTTACAGCTATGGGTTTGTGTCGAGATATTAATATCCAATGCCACCTCAGGGAAAGAATAAATTTGGAGGAGGAATATCAAATGCTCTTTCCCCATCCACATACTTATGCCAAGATGCTTGAGCCAAGATATCCCATTTTGTAGTCAGTGCACAGAGAGGATCTAGTTGTCCAGGCATCCCACAGGGAGGACCCTTTCGTCCCCATGCCATCTGAGCTAGATCTTGGGCACAAAAGCTACATAGATGATGTAGAGTTTAGTCTGTGTGGTTCTAGAGATCAATTCCATTCCATCAGCATGGTATCCATTGATTTTACCACTCCACTCCGCAATCTAGTAGATCCATCCAAGCCATTGCATCTAAACATCGATGCTATCAATTGGGATCATGTTGATTCACCAATAGATTCTGAAGAATTATTTTTGAACAAAGAGATGTTGTAACCATTTAATTTTGGACCGGGTTGTGCTTATGATGTATATCACACTAAAAATGCTTCCAATAAAGAACATATAAATCCAGCTGATGACATCCATTTGATCCCTATGCCTCATCAACTTGAGGAGGGATCCCATATGTCAGTAGAGGAAAACTTTGAAGTGGATATCGATAATGACCCCACCAATCTAAAAAAGGTTAAATTTGGAATGAGTCTCACTCCAGATGAGCAAGCTAACATCATCCCTCTGTTGAAAGAGAGACCTAACCCTTTTGCTTGGACATACAAAGATATGCCCGGTCTAGACCCGAAGTTGGTTACTCATAACCTTTCACTAGACCCGTCTAAGAATCTCGTCAAGTAGAAGCTCAGAAAGATGCATCCAAAAGTAGCCTTAATGGTGAAAGATGAATTGAAGAAATTGTTGGATGTAGAATTTGTCATTTCCATCGACTATCCATAATGGGCATCCAATATGGTGCCTATAGGAAAACTAGACGGAAGGATCCATATTTGTACGGATTTTAGAGATCTCAACAAGGCAACACCCAAAGATTCATTTTCATTGCCCAATATCGATGCTCTAGTAGACTCTATTGTTGGTCACGAAATTCTCTCCTTAATGGATAGTTTTTTTGGTTACAATCAAATTCAGATTAATCCTGAAGACCAACACAAAACCGTGTTTATAACGCCATGGGGAACATTTTGCTACAAAGTTATGCCATTTGGTCTCAAAAATGTTGGTGCTACATATCAACGGGCCATGAAATACATTTTTCATGACTATATGCACAAAATTCTAGAAGATTATATCGATGATTTTCTAGCCAAGTCATTGCTATGAGAAGAGCATGCGGAGGTCTTGAGAAAAGTCTTCAATCACCTGATAGAGCACAACATCAGGCTGAATCCTAAGAAGTGCATATTTGGCATAACTTTTGGAAAATTGTTAGGGTTCATTGTATCCAAGAGAGGCATCGAAGTAGACCCAACGAAGGTCAAGGTAATTTTAGAAATGCGTCCTCCCACCAATATTAAGGAATTAAGGAGCCTCCAAGGCAAGGTAGCTTCGATAAAGCGATTTATCACCCAACTATCAGATAAATGTCAACCCATGAATCGACTGCTACATAAGGATGTCCCATTCAGCTGGGACGAGGATTGCAAAGCAGCCTTCACTGAGATAAAGCAATACCTGGCAACGCTACCAGTGTTAGCTCCACTAAGGCCAGAAGAGCCTTTTTTGCTATATATATCAACAATAGACTTTGCGTTAGGGACCATGTTGGCCCAAAAGAACATACAAGGCAAAGAGCAAGCCATATATTACATTAGTCAAACCTTGGTGAGTTACGAGCTAGGATATTCATATGTGGAAAAACTATGTTTAGCAGTAGTTTTCGCTACCAAGAAATTGTGACACTACATGTTAAGTCAAAAAACATATGTGATATCAAAACAAAATCCTTTGCAGTATATGATGAGCAAGACATATCATAATACATGTACTGCAAAGTGGATCATGCTATTGACAAAATTTGATCTAGAATTCATAAGCCAAAAGTCTATTAAGGGACAGATCATAGCAGATCAATCAGCTGAGGTGCCACTGTCCAACAGTAGACCTCTAACAATTGAGCTTCTGGATGATGAAATTTTTGTAGTATCTGAAGCTCCCAAACCTAAAGAACTAGAGAAAAATGCTAATATGACTCTGTTATTTGATGGTTCGAAGTGCGAGCAAGGAACTGGCACAGGGATAGTATTTTTCATGTCGCAAGGAGCTCCAATGCCCTTGTCGTTCAAACTAGACTTCCCGTGCACCAACAATAATGCTAAATATGAAGCCCTACTTTTGGGCCTTCATACAACCATCACCATGAATATCAATAGATTAAACAACTTTGGCAATTACCTGCTCATAATTAACCAAGTGAAGGGACTATTTTAGTGTCGATGTCCGATAATGAAAGCCTATAAAGATCTTGTTGCCACATATCTGGATAAACTAAAATGGTATGACATCGAGGCAATCCCTCATTCGTCAAATAGATTCGTAGACACCATGGATTCTTTGGGATACTTAATCCCTCAAAATCCATCTGTCGACTTCACTACCATCCATGTCAAGATGCTCTCGCATCCTGCAACAAAGCATGCAACCTTTGATAACAAAGAATCAGTCAACATGATTAGTGTGGAACCAAAAGCTGATTGGTTCTACAAAGCTAAAGAATTTCTCAAGAAAGCACCCTGGGGGTCTTTAACCTCCCAGAGTCCTACAGGGAGTCACACCACCATTCACCACAAGGTTGTATCACAGTATACATTTACAAAAGTAAATACGCAGGAGGTACAGGTTGTCTTAGCGATCGATGCTGAGGCTCATCAAAATAGGATATCACAGATTCAAGACTTCCTAAGACTTGGTTTTTCCTGGAGGGACTGTCACATGCCATAAGACACACATTTAAATAAAAAGCGACTAAATTTATCTTGATAGGAGAAATTTTGTACCATCGAAGTTACGATGGAGTTCTCCTTTGTTTTCTTGAGCCCCAAGAGTCATCTTGGGCAATTTCAAAAGCTCATGACGGTACGTGCGGTGGCCATTTCAGCGGTATGGCCATCGTCAAGCACATCCTTCAAATGGGTTATTATTGGCCCACTATGGAGAAGGATTGCAATGTGTATGTCAGGAAATGCATCAAATGTTAGTATCATTCTAATCTTACGCACCTGCCATCATAGGCCTTACAGCCCATCCAAGCGGCTTGGCCATTTGCTCAGTGGGGGTTTGATCTAATTGGCAAGATCTCTCCTCCGTCATCAGGTCAACATACATTCATAATTATGACTATTGAGTATTTTACAAAGTGGGTGGAAGCCATTCCATTAACAATGACCATGGGAGCTCGCATAGCAGAGTTCATAATGGAGCATATCATAAGTCATTTCGAGGTACCATCCAAAATAGTTTTGGATAATGGAACTTCTTTTAAGAACAAAACTGCATGAGCTTTAACCTCTAAGTACCGCATCAAACACAGTTTTGCAACTCCATACTATCTACAGGAAAATGGACAAGTTGAGGCCTCAAACAAGACTATGGTAGCCATATTGAAAAAGACAGTGCAGGAACACCACAAGGATATGCATATACAAGCTGCCCCTTGCATTATGGGCTTATAGAACTAGCATTCGGACTCCCACTGGGGCAACTCTATTTTCACTAGTATATGGCGTTGAGGCCATTATGCCCTTAGAGTTGGAAATTCCAACGCTGCACGTCACATTGAAAGAGTTCATCGATGACGACGTCGCGTGGCAAGCTCACCTAGATCAACTGACGTTGCTCAATGAACGTCACATGAATGCCCTTGAGCATCTCTGCATTTATCAGAAGTGACTCAAATGAGCTTACAATATCAAAGTCCATCGAAAATACTTTGAATTTGGGGATCTTGTGTTGAAAGAATACCAATAGAACTCGAATTTGCCACCCGATATGTGAGACAAATTTGTGGCTAATTGGCTAGGACCCTATATCATATCTAAAACTATTGGTCCAGGTATGTATCGCTTGACGTTGCTAGGGGTGTTTAAGAGCCTGAACCTCTCAAGATCATCCATATTAAGGCATTCTATGCTTAGAGAGCATAGCCAAAAAATTTCCAAAGGCATCTGTAAGCCCTTTGGTCAGTCAAAAGGTACCAAGGATTTCTAAAAATCGCTTGGTCAACCCAAAATGCACCAAGGATTTCTAAAAATTGCTTGGTCAACCCAAAGGCTCCGAGGGTTTCTTAAAGCCACTCGGTCATCCCAAAAAAGCACCAAGGATTTCTAAAAATTTCTTGGTCAACCCAAAGGCTTTGAGGGTTGCTTAAAGCCACTCGGTCATCCCAAAAAGGCACCAAGGATTTCTAAAATCGCTTGGTCAACCCAAAGGCTCCGAGAGTTCCTGTAGCTTCTCGGTCATCCTAAAAGGCTCCACACCCTCTTGCTGAGAGTTTTGTCAACTAAAAGGTTCCAAAGACGTTTGTAAGACCTTTGGTCATTCCAAAAAGCTACAAGGATTTCTAAAAATCACTTGGTAAACCCTAAAAATCTTCAAAGGCATATATACTAGTCGTTTGGTAAAATATGAAAGCTCCAAAAATGTATAAAAATTTGAAAATATATAAAATTCTAAAAAAATTGGTAAAACATAAAATCTAAAAACATTTGCTTTTGCAGTTTGCATTTTCATACATGCATTCACATCATCACATTGCATTTAGGTATTTGTCATTCAATGCATTCCATAGTAGAGTGTAATGTGTCTATAAAAATCTTACAAACAATCACACGCTTGTGTTTCAATCATGCACCCTTGCATTTATCATAATTCATTGCATTCATACACAACACTTGTTGCTATAAAATATGTAAGTATCCAAAAGTTTTCCAGTCACTCAACCATACCTAGTGGGTTCTTCAGATATTGTAGAAAGCTTGCTTTGTTGTTATAGACAAGGTCATTAGTTGGGATAGTGCTTTAACATATCAGAATCCTGTCACTAAGCAAAACAATATAAAATATTACTAAGACTAGAGATGATGAAAGCTATGAAAGTAGTCTTAGGTATCTAGAGAGATGGGTTTCACGACCTGCTTATCTTGCAAATAGTCGATTTAGAAAGGTGAACTTTGGCAAAAGGACAATAATTTCCCCTATAAATCCTAAAGTTACAAAGTTTAAATCCCAAGTTACAAAGTGCAAATTTCAAAATACCAAGTTCAAATCAAATGTAACATGACATAGTGAATCAAAAGCACTATAAAAATACCTTGCTCAAAGAAAATGGTAACACATGGACTAACAATAATTTTTATCACTACATATGAGCAAGTAAGAAGGGTGAGAACTTGAATCCCTGGATTTTCCACCTTTTGAAAGCCATAGAGTGATCCTCGATCACAAAAATGGGTTGGAAGAGTCCCACCTGCAATTAGAGGGGTAGTTCTATTGGGTGATCCCCAAACATAGCAATGGGTTGGAAGAGTCCCACCTGCATTTGGAGGGGTAGCCCTGATCAATTTGCAAAATGAGCTAGCTCTAGGTACCTAGGATTGTCTAGTTGTATAAGTCTAATCAAAGCTAAAACAAGGATGGTATGATCATATGAGGAACCCTATCTCACATATGGGTTGAAAGAGTCCCGACTGACATATGGGGTATGCTTATGATCTATCTAAAAATACTCACATGCACACACAGGGATAATGAATAGTTGGGTCTGTCATGGAAAAAGCCTTGTCCAATAAAAGCCTTGTACAATTAGTATGTGATTTTTGAAGAAGTCTACTAGGGTGTTTGAGTTTCAAGAAAAACCCCAAAAATTTATCTAATAGCAACAAGATACCAAATATCATTAAACATCAAAAATATGAATCATTCATTCGTCAGAATGCATTTTACAAATTACAATCAAACATATAGGATAGATATCGCATGAATATCAGAAATGATGTTTAGACGGCCATTGACTATATAGTGCAACAAAGAAAAATATACAGAATGACATATTAATTCATTAGCATTATACCAATCTATTTCATTACATTTCATACATGGGCGATTAATTGATTAAGTTCTTGTAATGAGAATTATTAATTATTTTGCATGATTGTCATACATTCTATGGTGTCACATTTTAAAATTGATATACACAGTCTACATTCATTCTTTATGTTTTAAGTAATTAAAGCATATAGGTTCATTCCCATTAGATTACGATTATGTACATAATGCATTACCATACATTGCATAGCATGCCATAACTTCATAAAAATAAACGCATGCCAACAAAGCAAAAATAAATATGCGTTCAAAATAAATACTACATCCATTTGCATCCATTATATATGGCACATCTAATCATATAGATCACTGCATAACATCATCATCATAAAAAAAATAGCTATCTAGTGCATGTCATCCATACATTGCATCATACAAACATTGCATCATATCAACATAGCATCACATAAGCGTTGCATCCATGTGCATAAAGTAAACATAAAATCAAAATTAAACATCAGATACACATAATGAGCCGAAAATACCAAGTCATATATATATATATATATATATATATATATATATGTGCAAAAAGAGTACATATGAGGAGTATAAAAATGATCGTAGGCTAAAAAGCGTGTAGGTCCTCAAAATTACACTCAAAATGAATACAACATAGCAAAATTATAGCCTGCATATAGCAAAGCCCAGATCTAGTCTACTCCCCCTGTATCGGAGCTCTCGTCGCCTCCCTCAGCACTGTGCTCTGGAGCCTGCTCTCCTATCTACGTTGGCACCTATGGTGGGTCCTACGTGGGTCCTTCCTACCTCTAAATCCTAAGGCACCTAGCACATGAGAAACTAGTAACTATAGTAGGCTAGTCCCCTGACTAGTGGCCCCTAAAGTTTGCACTGCATCTCTAGGCTTGGCATGTGATGTCACCTCATGTGTGCTAGAGGACCTATGCGTCTTCTAAATCCTATGAGTCCTATGAATTGAGCTCTCCATAGACTGCCCTGAGGTCCTAGACCTAGTACACTAAGACTCTGAGGAGAAAGGATCCTCAAGAACCTATAGCCCGTGCATCTCAATATAATCGACTAGCTGATCAACGCAAGCAAGCTGGGCTACGTGCATCTCATTAGTACTCATGACCATACTACACAACAACTCCACCTCGATCATAAGATCCTGTGAAATTGCTAGTACTTTTGCTGGTGCTATCGGAGGCCACATAGTAGCATGAGGAGATGGCATAGCCCCCCTCGATACCCGAAGGAGATCCCTCTCTGCCTTTGCTATAGTCTGCTATGCCTACGTTGAATCTAGAGTAGTATGCAATCTCTAAGTCTGGGCCTCTACATCTATGGCCCATATAGTCAGATCATGTATTTGATCTTGCACCTCAGTAAGGTGCCTATCCCTGTTAGCTACTATCACCTCCAGAGTGGCGATAGTAGTATCTCGCTCTAGCTACTACATGTGGAATCATCCTAGTTGACCCTACAAGTTAGCCACCTAAGCTGACCCTTTGTGTTATTCAGAGGGACCTCACCCTCCTCTGGAGCCTCCTCATCGGGGTCAACCTCGGGAGCCTCCTCGATGGTAGCAACTGCATCCCAACCACCCTTTTTATGCTAGCACACCCTGCGCCTATCAGGATCTGCCTCTACCTCTGACTGGTTTGGCTCTCGGTCTAGAGGCCCTATGTCATAGCATGGACCACCACCCATCATACTCTAGAGTTATCCCATCATTCTTGACTCCAGTATCCTGGTAGTCATCAACAACATCTCCTAGAGGCTTCGAAATGATCCACTACAGATCATGCTCCATGACCAAGCATCGATACCTAAGGGGGATATCTAGAATATCCTGCACGAGCCCAAACTATCACAGGACCCAAGAGTGGAATTGGTACTTCCAAATATTGGCCTTATGACCAATCAACCATCTATCATGGTGTGCCTGTCTTAGCCACTAGCCCTCCTCTGGCCACGTTGGACAATCCATATAGGGCCACCACTGAACATCGTTTGGGCCAAGTGCCATGAACTGAGTGATATAGTGTTGGATATCACCAGAATTGATCTTGATGTGGGTACCCTCCTCCTTATGAGGCCAACAGGTGGTATAACACTGATGATCATTAGCAATAGTAGCGATCCGTAGTGGCAGATCTATAGGACGCTCGATTTGGATGTGCTGCCACCTCCAGATCTGTAACAAAAGACTACAACTGAGACCCTTACGACTACGCTCTATAATTTGGTACATATCCTTGTAGAGATGACATAGTAGGATGCTCACCCAAGCTAGAAGTAGAGGCACCTCTATAGAGCTCTACAACACCCTCCAAGCAGTGGACATGAGGTTCCAGGGAATCCTTGTGCCCGAGGAGTTTGGAAGCACAATCTGTACTATGAGGTGTATAAAGAGGGCTTCCCATGCAGAGAAGACATCATCATGGTACCAGTCACCAATGTGCACCCCTCCATGGTCAATCGCATCCTGAGCATCCTCGCTCTAATCATCGAAGATAGTATAAAAAACAACCTCCTTTACCCTGGAGGTAGAGGAGACGATGGCCTCACCATCAATGGGGATCTTGAAGATCTTGTAGACGTCCTCTAAAATAACAATCATTTCACCTGTAGGCAAGTGAAATGTGTTGGTCTGCGCATTCCAGTGTCAGGCCAACATAGTCAGGTAGGATTGATCTACCCTAATAGTGGGTAGATCCATGATGTATCCGAACCTAACAGCTTAGAACCAATCTTGATCATCATCGGATAAAGCCTCATGGAGAGTCTTTAGAATATCCGGCTCCTGGGCTCTAGAAGTCAATCTCTAGAATAAAAAGCATAATTTAAGACAAAATCTAGCTAACTAGAGCTAAAAATAAGACAAAAAAAAGCAACAACAACAAACTACAGTTGAAACCTACAGTTCCCAATTTGCAAATTGGGAACCATAGATAAAACCTACGGTTCCCAATTTTCCACCTGGGAACCACAGCTACCAGCTGCAGTTTAGGAGTGATACCCTTTTTTGGGTACCCTTCTAGACCACTAAAGCATAAAATTAAATTCCTAAAGCTAGCCTAGACTAGTGGGGTTCATTACCAGTAGTTTATTGAGGTTCATTATCTGCATTACTTAATGTAGTTCATTTTATTGGTATTGAGTGCGTGGTCTCAGTTTCGAGTTACCTTACCCGCACCTTGGCTTCGGCTAGTAGATGGCTGATCAGGATCCACCATTAAGGTTGAGGAGTGTAATCACGGTAGAGTGTGGTAGCATTTTAGATCAGGAAGGGTCTTATCACTCTCAGAGCTCTCAGATTGCTAATGTTTATCAGGAAATAATGAAAAATTTCAAATGGGAATTCAATTTATAGGTTTTCCTAGTCTCGACAAACCGTAGCTGACACCTACGAGTTCTATAACTAGGGTTTTCCGCCCATAGGTCTGACCCGCAGTTCCCAAAATTTGGAAATGTAAATCATAGATTGTACCTGCGATCCCCAACTAGCATTAAATGTACTCAAAACCCATCATGGGAAGGTCTAAAAGAGCAAATTAATGACTTCCACCGAATAAAAATTCAAAATCAATGATTAAAATTGCAAATTTGGTGATGTTAAAAGCACTAGGACCGATCAAATACATGCAAAATTAAAACAACAAAAAATTAAAACAAAAAAAAAATCAAATAATTAATAACCAAATGCGCCTTGTATTCAGTGATTTATCCTATACACTTGGTGGTTGCGACGAGTTGAGATCCATGCAATACAAAAAGATGAGTAAATCACCATAAGGACATTTGGGGTAAAATTGTCATTTCTTTTATGACATCTTTCAACAAATCATCGACAAATATGATTCAACACAAGTCTAATTGCATTTGTATCATTTTGATTCCTTAAGACGACTATTGTAGCCTGATTGCTCCAGGGGATAGAAATGTGCCAATACTACTAAGAGTTGTAATCATAAGCTGAACTAGGCCTACCCAAGGCATTAAAAGGCTCAAATATTAAATTGTTCAGGATCATTCATTATGGTCAAGCAATTTCATCGCTCCATATATTGTCATTACCCTCATCGAATCATCGCTTGAGGGGGTAGTCATAATTTCATAATGATAATCAAAGTCAGTAGAAGATCCCTGAGATCGTAGATCCCCTGATCTTGTCAAAATTGCGTTCGTTCTTGTGAATCATTGTCAACAACTATCATAAGCTTCCCCATTTGCTTGGGGCAAACAACAAATATGATAATTGGTTTGTAACTCTCATCATTTGGATTTATGGGTTAGAAGATACCCATGCTTGACATTGATGCTATCCAAATTTCTGATGATGAGTGCAGACTTGTCAAAATGTAAGCCTTTCACAAGATGGAAGCAAAGATTCCAAGATGCACGTCCTTTTGCTGGACCTAGGTGTTGGCAATTTTGGGTACTTTGGGTACATTGCCTTTGCTCAAGTGTATAAGTTGTCATTGATGTCAAGAAGCTCTTGAAGGAATTTGTTTGATGTCAAATAATTTTTTTTGATGAAGGTTACGGCATGATAGTTTCAAAGGTCTTTTGTAAACCCCAAGTTGGGAGGTTTAAATATTACAGGTGGATGCATTAGTTTAATGCATTTGGGTCCAAGAGGAAGTATTTATTTAAATAATTAAAAACCTTGTTAAGGTTCCCTTTAATTATTTTTAAATAAATATTAAATTATTGTTTGCAATGGGTTCTCCTAACCCATGGCACAAATGTCTTAACTATGTGGGTGCTATGTTTTAAGATTGTGGGCACTAGCCAAGACCTCCGTCGACGTGTTAAACTCCTCGCCGACATCAAGAGCTTATGGTAAAAATGCATATAAATCTCCCTCGATGAAAATCAAGAATTATCCCATCCACATTTTGAAAAGAGTTGCTCATTGTGATTTCGTGATCTATTGTTCGATTTCTTCCTCGATTGTGTCTTCGTCATTTTCTTAAAACACCTTCTTTTTCGCCATTTTCGTGATCCGTTGTTCATTTTTTTGTACTCGTCATTTGTCGTAAATCCGTCATAAGGTTTTCATCTTCGTGTTTGTGTCAGAAGAAAGGGAGGCACTGTTGTTTTATTTAATCCCTGGAATAGAAGGAACAAGGCTAACAATGTGAGGTTTAAACCTCACCGGGTGCCTTTGGCGCACCGATAGCGGCTAGGCTGTTGGTGCGCTACCCAAACACGAAAGGGTTTTACATCATGAAGTAGACACAGCGGGTGGTGTTAGAATTCATGCACAATTTCTCCATAGCGTGATTTTTGATGTTGGCCAAGGTACTTTCGAAATTAATTTTTTCTAAGTGTATTTTGTGGATGGAGGAAGTTTATTAGAGGGAAAAACAGCTTAGGAGTTATAAGGAGTTTAAAGCTTGTTTTATTTTTGATAAAAGATTCTTTTGAAGGTGTTGTTTGAAATATCTTATTGCATTCTTATGAGAAATAAATTTTATTTTTGATAAGACTATAAGGGAGAAATAAGGTGTATAAGGGATACATTTTTCTTGTAATGTTGAGAGTGCTTTTGGTTGATTATGGAAATGAAAGCATGATGTTTTAAAGGTTAAAATTGCTTCTTGTGTGAAGTTGTGAAACCTTAAGTGGGCAGCTTTGAGATTGACATTTGCTTTCATTAAATTGGTAATAATCAAGCTATTCTTTACTTGGTTAAAGTGTTGGGCTTACTCCTTTTTTGATGATTTGAAAAGTTATTGTGTGCTATTGTTGATTTGAGTTGGTGGATGCTTTTGTTCAAACAATATTGGAGAGAAAAGGAGTTCTACTTGTTTCCTTTTCTGATGTTGATTGTGAAATGCTTCAAGGTTGTGTTTTGAGTTGAATGGTGTTGATTGAACCTTGTTTGATGAGCATTGTTGTTGAAGCCCTAATTGATGGTGAAAAGAACATGAGTATCATTGTTATGTGATTCTTTGCATAGTTGGCAATTGTTTGGGTTTCATGTTCTTGAAAGAAAGCATTCTATCCTATCCATTTTAGATATTGAGTTGAGTTTTTAGATTTGAGATTGAGTTTGAGCTGAGTTGATTTGAGTTGAGTTTTGAGATTGGGAGTTGAGTATAGAACATATTGAGTCTCTAACAATTCTCTTTATGCTTCTATGAGTTTGAAAAATCACATTGGGTCTCTAACAATTCACCTTGTGATTTCCTACTAAGAAAGTTTTTTCCTTGGTGAGCTTGCTGAGTTTTGGACAGGTTCCGGTGGGGACTTGTGAGCAGTTTTGGACAGGTTCCAGTGGGGACTTGTGAGCAGATTTGGATAGGTCCTAGTAGAGGACTTGTGAGCTGAGTTTGATAGTTCTATTAGAGAACTTGAGGATAGAGGTGCACTGGTTCTTTGAGAAGAACCTAAGGACAGATTTGGCAAGTCTTTGAGAAGGCTTGTGTGTAGAGGATTGATTTGTTCAAGCATTGGACAGATCTGACAAGACAGAGGAAGACTTGTACTAGGCTGACTGACTGTGTTTAGTACAGGTTGCTGAGCTACTATGGATGTGATCATAGAAGGTAGAGGTCTCTTAGGCTAAGCATTGAGGACAGGAGGTCTTTGGTGGAAAGGAGTTCCATGTGCTGGCAAGAGGTAGAGGTAGTTGATCTTCTGAGGGATCATTTCCAGAGCAGAGGGGAAGGTATCTCCTTTGAGCAGAGGCTCATAAATTATGATTAGGGGAAGGTATCTCATTTGGGCCGAGGCTCATAAATATTGTAATTGGGAAGGATTCTGAAAGAACTTTGGAGGAAATTTTTAGAGAAAAGTTTTGTGGACGTAGCCCAACCATTTTGGGTGAACCACGTTAAAAATGGGTCTTCAATGTGTGATGCTTTCTGTCTTGATTAATGTTGTGTTGATGCCACTGCTATCTAAAGTTAAAATTATTAATTGGTTAAGTCTTATATTGTTCACCCCCCCTCTTAGTATAAGTCCATGTTCTTCAATTGGTATCAGAGTGGGTCTCTCTAGAAAGAGCCTAACAACTTGGAGAAGGATCTATCAGAGGAACATACAGATTTAGAAAGAGATGAAGAGGTTGAGTTCGATCTCAAAGGTGAATTCTTCTTGGCTTTAAGAAAGCTTGAGAAATTCAGGGAAGAGAATTCTGTTCTCAAGCATCAATGTCAGGAAGAAGAGATAACAAGATCATAATTGTCTCAAAGTGTTATAGACTTCAAAATTCTAGTTGAAGAAGGAAAGAAGGTTGAACAGGTTTTGACAGAGGTTCTTAAAGGAAAGGAAGCTGATTGCGAGAAACTAGAAGAAGAGGTTATGTCTCTTAGAGTGAAGTTGGAACAGTTGGTTCTCAGACAGAATACTCTGTGTGAAAAACAAAAGAAGGATGGTATCACCATTCAAGAAATAGGGGCTTCGAGCAAGATCAATATTCACCCTGAAGAGCGGTGGATTCCAGTTGGTCACAAGAAGAACAATCATCCAAGGCATCAAAATAGGTTACATAATACTTTCCATGGCTATTGTTTTTCCTACAAGAAATTTGGTCACAAAGCTATGCATTGCAATAAGTCTGTGAATAGCCATAGTAAGAAAAATGTTAACTCTTTTGCACCTCTTATGAATAAATATGTCATGTGTTACAAGTGCAATAATTTTGGGCATATAGCAAGGATGTGCAGTTTGGATAGATCTAGCCTTGAGTTCACTAAAAAGAGAAATGAGATAAAATCTAAGTCAATGATAGTTCAAACTGCTTTCCCCAAAAAAAAAAAAAGAAAGATTTAAGTTTAAAAAAAAAAAAAAAAAAAAAAATTTTTAAAAAAAAAAAAAAAAAAAAAAAAAAACAAAGAAAAAAAAAAAAAAAAAAAAAAAAAAGTAGAAGAGAAAAAAAAAAAAAAAAAAAAAAAGAGAAAAAAAAAAAAAATACAAAAAAAATTTTTTTTTTAAAAAAAAAAAAAAAAAAAAAAAAAAAAAAAAAGAGAGATCAATGATTAGCAATTTATTATATGTTACAGCTACCAGACCAGATATCATGCAGGAAGTTGGGTTATTAGAAAGATTTCAGGCAACTCCTAAATATTCTCATGTTATAGCAATTAAGAGGATTTTTAGATATCTGAAGAGCACTATGGACTTTGGGCTTTGGTATCCCAAAGGTGATGATTTCACTCTCATAGCTTATACATATGTAGATTGGGCAGGCAATATTGATGACAGGAAAAGCACTAGTGGTGGAGCATTCTTTCTAGGAAAGAGTTTGGTTTCTTGGCTAAGTAAGAAAAAACCTTCAGTTTCCTTATCTACAGTAGAGGCTGAATACATAGCAGCAGTGGTTGGGTGTACACAAGTTTTATGGATGAAAACCACCTTGGAGGATTTCAAAGTCAAGCATGAACAACCCATCTCCATACTTTATGATAATACAAGTGCCATAAGTATTTCCAAAGATCTGGTAATTCACTCAAGGACAAAACATATTTCCATCAAGTATCACTTTCTAAGGGGGAAAGTGCAAGACAAGCAGGTCAAGGTAGAGTATGTGTCTACTAAAGAGCAGATTGAGAGTATCTTCACCAAACCTCTTCCAAGAGATACGTTTGAGTATCTAAGGGAGAAATTGGGAGTTGTAATCCCACCCCAGAATTAATCACCTCATTAGGAGGTGGGGGAGGGACTAAGCTAAGAGGCTCATTCTTAGTCCCGAGCCCCAAAGGTGACCCTTTTCCATCGATGACAAAGGGGGAGAGATATGAGTAAGGGGGAGAGCTTCAAAGTGAAGAGGAGAGCTTCAAGTCATGGGGAGAAAAACTTCAAAGGAAGATTCTTAGTTGTGGGCACAGTTGGTTAGTTGTTAGCACAGTTGGTTTCAATTTTGGCTCTTGAGAAGCATTTTCAGTAAAGTTTTGCCATCAATGACAAAGGGGGAGATTGTTGGCAATTTTGGGTACTTTGGGTACATTGCCTTTGCTCAAGTGTATAAGTTGTCATTGATGTCAAGAAGCTCTTGAAGGAATTTGATTTGATGTCAAAAAAATTTTTTTGATGAAGGTTACGGCATGATAGTTTCAAAGGTCTTTTGTAAACCCCAAGTTGGTAGGTTTAAATATTACAGGTGGATGCATTAGTTTAATGCATTTGGGTCCAAGAGGAAGTATTTATTTAAATAATTAAAAACCTTGTTAAGGTTCCCTTTAATTATTTTTAAATAAATATTAAATTATTGTTTGCAATGGGTTCTCCTAACCCATGGCGCAAATTTATGGTGCTATGTTTTAAGATTGTGGGCGCTAGCCAAGACCTCCGTCGACGTGTTAAACTCCTTGCCGACGTCAAGAGCTTATGGTAAAAATGCATATAAATCTCCCTCGATGAAAATCAAGAATTATCCCATCCGCATTTTGAAAAGAGTTGCTCGCTGTGATTTCGTGATCTCGCTGTTCGATTTCTTATCCGTTTTTCGACCGTGACTTCTTGTGATCCGTTGTTCATTTTTTTGTACTCGTCGTTTGTCGTAAATCCACCGTAAGGTTTTCATATTTGTGTTCATGTTAGAAGAAAGGGAGGCACTGTTGTTTTATTTAATCCTTGGCACAGAAGGAACAAGGCTAATAGCATGAGGTTTAAACCTCACCAGGCACCTTTGGCGCACCGGTAGCGGTTAGGCTGTTGGCGCGCTACCCGAATGGGAGGTTCCGCGTTCGAATAACGCGAAAGGGTTTTACATCATGAAGTGGACGCAGTGGGTGGTGTTAGAATTCGTGTGCAATTTCTCCATAGCACGATTTTTGATGTTGGCCAAGGTACTTTCGAAATTAATTTTTTCTAAGTGTACTTTGCGGATGGAGGAAGTTTATTAGAGGGAAAAACAACTTAGGAGTTATAAGGAGTTTAAAGCTTGTTTTATTTTTGATAAAATATTCTTTTGAAGGTGTTGTTTGAAATATCTTATTGCATTCTTATGAGAGATAAATTTTATTTTTGATAAGACTATAAGGGAGAAATAAGGTGTATAAGGGATAAATTTTTCTTGTAATGTTGAGAGTGCTTTTGGTTGATTATGGAAATGAAAGCATGATGTTTTAAAGGTTAAAATTGCTTCTTGTGTGAAGTTGTGAAACCTTAAGTGGGCAGCTTTGAGATTGACATTTGCTTTCATTAAATTGGTAATAATCAAGCTATTCTTTACTTGGTTAAAGTGTTGGGCTTACTCCTTTGTTGATGATTTGAAAAGTTGTTTTGTGCTATTGTTGATTTGAGTTGGTGGATGCTTTTTGTTCAAACAATATTGGAGAGAAAAGGAGTTCTACTTGTTTCCTTTTCTGATGTTGATTGTGAAATGCTTCAAGGTTGTGTTTTGAGTTGAATGGTGTTGATTGAACCTTGTTTGATGAGCATTGTTGTTGAAGCCCTAATTGATGGTGAAAAGAACATGAGTATCATTGTTATGTGATTCTTTGCATAGTTGGCAATTTTTGGGGTTTCATGTTCTTGAAAGAAAGCATTCTATCCTATCAATTTCAGATATTGAGTTGAGTTTTCAGATTTGAGATTGAGTTTGAGCTGAGTTGATTTGAGTTGAGTTTTGAGATTGGGAGTTGAGTATAGAACATATTGAGTCTCTAACAATTCTCTTTATGCTTCTATGAGTTTGAAAAATCACATTGGGTCTCTAACAATTCACCTTGTGATTTCCTACTAAGAAAGTTTTTTTTCTTGGTGAGCTTGCTAAGTTTTGGACAGGTTTCGATGGGGACTTGTGAGAAGTTTTGGATAGGTTTCGGTGGGGACTTGTGAGAAGATTTGGATAGGTCCTAGTAGAGGACTTGTGAGCTGAGTTTGATAGTTCTATCAGAGAACTTGAGGACAGAGGTGCACTAGTTCTTTGAGAAGAACCTGAGGACATATTTGGCAAGTCTTTGAGAAGGCTTGTGTGTAGAGGATTGATTTGTTCAAGCGTTGGACATATATGACAGATAGAGGAAGACTTGTACTAGACCGACTGACTGTGTTTGGTACAGGTTGCTGAGCTGTTGTGGACGTGATCATAGAATGCAGAGGTCTCTTAGGCTAAGCATTAAGGATAGGAGGTCTTCGGTGGAAAGGAGTTCCAGGTGCTGGCAAGAGGTAGAGGCAGTTGATCTTCTGAGGGATCATTTCTAGAGTAGAGGGGAAGGTATCTCCTTTGAGCAGAGGCTCATAAATTATGATTAGGGGAAGGTATCTCCTTTGGGACGAGGCTCATAAATATTGTAATTGGGAAGGATTCCCAAAGAACTTTGAGGAAATTTTTAGAGAAAATTTTTGTGGACGTAGCCTAGCCATTTTGGGTGAACCACGTTAAAAATGGGTCTTCAATGTGTGATGCTTTTTGTCTTGATTAATGTTGTGTTGATGCCACTACTATCTAAAGTTAAAATTATTAATTGGTTAAGTCTTATACTGTTCACCCCCCCTCTCAGTATAAGTCCATGTTCTTCACTAGGGCATCTAATGTTGATTTGACTAATGATCATCATAGAACCTTAGACATCATTTTAGGATGTATATTTTTTCTCAGTGTTGTTCAATATCACAACACATCTCAAAAGGGGCATCTGTAGACACCTAAAACACGTCATGTCAAGGGCGACTACTCATATGGACATGCTACAAGACCATATGGAGGATCTTGGACAGACTCCAAGATAGAGCAGTGGTTATAACCACTCAATTTAGGCATTTTGGCCTAAGCAGTCTGAACCATAGCCCAGACCTACGGTCTCTAGTCTAAATCATGGTTGACACCTATGGTCTGTAGTCTGGATCACAACTATGACCTGCAATCTTAACTGAAGTTCAGTTAGACCTTCCATCCAAGCCAAATTAGTTGGAACGACCAAAAGATCTAGAAGGAGGCAGTTGAAGGACGAAAGATTCTAGAGGCTTACATCCCAACTATCCTAACCAACCTTCTTGGTCTTGGATTATCCATGAAGCCACCCCTAGCCCTAGGGGCATGCTATAAACATTCTCTCCAAATGGGGAGAAAAAGAGAGCAAGCATTGGAGATCTGGGCAGCGAAGCCCTGACGAATTGTACACTCAAACTGAGTATACTAAGAGATAGAGCTATTGCACTTAATCCCTGACCCTTTTGCCACCATTAATGATGAATTGCAATATGGATGCCCTAGGTGATTAGGAGGATCAAGAAATGCAAATCCAAGAAAACGAAGGCCCTTCACATCGAATTGACTGCCAAATCAATCTAAGGACACCAAAGGCAACCCTTGAACATCGATTTGGACAAGGAGATTAAGCCCACTACCCCTAATTTTGAGTATAAACTTATCAAAGGTCAAACCACGACTGTCAGCCACGGTTCACAGTGCAGACCGCTCACTAGAGCTACGGTTTGCAAAATGTGACAAATCACCTTACTCTTTTCTTTTCTGTTTGGCTAGTTAGGTTAGATTAGTTATTTTTGTGATTGAATAACATTTTAGAAGACTTCTGACTATATAACTAGGCTAGATTCACATTTTATGATTAATTTTTTAATTAGGGATAAAATGCTTTCTTTATGCATGTTTATGTTTCATTTTCTATATTTGATCCATGCATAGTGTAGATGTTATTTTACTTTATGATATTACATGAATCTTGATTCACTTTGCATAGTTTAACAACTTTCTTTACGCTTTCTTTATTATGCATGTTAATGGTGTCATTCTACATTTGATCTAAAAGGGCCTCATCACAAGAGGCTACCCATATTTTTGATATTCTTATTGTTTCTTGACCGCAGGGAACAGTTCCAAAGGAGAGATAAAACATCTAATCCCTTCCCCATTGCAAAGAAGAGGGTCATCGACACCATAGAGTAGTTCGTGTCACCTTGAGGGGCATTTTGATCACACCTACCCTTGATAGGGATTAAACACTATTGTAATTAATGTATCAAATGGGTATCCCTAAGAGGGACGAATCTGTAATTTGACTTCATTGAAATTAATAAAGGATTCCTTGTATTCACGTTATTTCTTGTTATCAAATTATGCATGCTTATTTGTGTATTTTTCTTCGATTGCGATAGTTAGATTGGGTGTGAGCCTCTTTGGTGGTTACAATTGCATATAACTCATAACTCACACTTATTAAAATGACACCTCACTTACATAAATCCAAACTTATTGACATGATACCTCATTTATGTAACTCCATACTTGCTAACTTGACACATCATTAGAAGCAACTGAAAGTGCCTCCAGTAGCTTGTCTAATTCATCTTTTGAGGTATCAAATGACATGGTGTAGATGGTGGTAACTTGGAAAAAGACTTCTAGCAAGAAATAAACATACTCAGGGTCATTGTATTCATCATCTTTATCCTCTTCGATATTGAGGGTAATATGTTGAAAATCTTATTCAAGGAGGTTATTTGAAGAATGGTTGTCATACCCTAATCCAAATTTTTGTTTAGGGAGCTGGTAGTGTGGTTCAATGATGTGATGAGCTCCTTGCTTGTAGTGACCAAGGCCAAATCCTCTCCAATGGGAGTGTTGGAAATATCTTAGATCAAAGGAGGGATTTGACAAGAAACTGATGTCACTAGAAAATGGTGATTCGGGTCTTTTATCAAGAGGTACATCGAAGGAGGTATCAACTATGATGTACACAAAATTTGTTGAATTGGATGCAAGACCCATGGGAATAATGATACTTATACGTGGGCATCCAAAATCTTAAAATTATTAGATAATTGGTGGTATGAATGTGACGTTATGCACTAGATACTCGTCTATACCTGGATTGGTCATGTGAACTTTGACCTACACAGGTTGAGAGGTGGATACATGAGTTTCTTCAATATCCTCCTCTAAATGGGATAATATTGTAGATAAACATGGGGTGGTTGTTGGAATGAATGGATGTAAGATAGATAAATTTGGTAGTGATGGTGGTTTAGGCTGCATGGAGAAAGAAGCGGCTTGGGGCATTATGATGGGATATAGTTTAGCAAAGGTGGAGGTGGAAGTTGTGGTAACTTGTCCAGAAGTGGGTTTAGGTAGTGGCTTAGGTTATGTGGTGGGGGGAATATTTTGAGATTTTGGGATGAAGGAAGAGGTGGTGGTGGTGATTTGAGCAATCATGGATGGAGGAGGTGGGTAAGTGGGAGTTGTTGGTTGAGGTTAGTGAACAATTGGATCGAGTGTGAGTCAAATGGGGGATACAAAGGTGTAGGTAAAGGTGGTTGGTTGTTTGAAAGTGGTCGAGTGTTTTTAGAAGGTGTGGGATGGATGTGAGGGTAAAAAGGGGTACTTTATGAATACAAAGGTTAGTTGGGTGGGGTAAGTTTTTTCCAATGTGATGGAGATGAGTGGAAGTGGAGGCAGGTGGATGGTAAGGTAATGGTGGAGGCTAGGGACTATACAAAGTAGCTAGGATAATGTAGTAATATAGGTGTGGCAGAATGGGGGGTAAATATGAATTGGGTGGTGTAGGATAGGTAGGTGGATGGGTAATTAGTGGTGGAAAATATGGGTCAATGTGAGATGACATTAGTTAGGGGGTTGGTTTAGGCAAGGTTAGGGTAAGGTATAGATATATGGAAGGTAGGGGAGGCTCTTACGGATTGGAGATCATGTTACAGTACTTGAAATGTTCCTCATCAGTGGGGATGTAGTGTACGTGACCCTCATAAATATATTTAAGGTAATGATGTAATATTTAGGGGATGCATCACATATCTTGAATTCATGGCATTCCAAGAAAGACATTAAATTGCATCTCTTCTTCAAGGATGTGACATAAAGTATGAATGGTCTTCCCACCTACTTGAATAGGTAGAATGACCATACCAAGTTTTGAGAACAATGCATCATTAAATGTCTATAGAGTAAAGGTGGATGAGGCTATGTGTGAAGGTGGTAGGTGGAGGTGTTGGAGTGCAATAGAGGTTATGATGTTGATCAAGGAGCTGGTATCAACCAGAACATGTTTGAACAACTTGTGATATATATGAGCTATAATTTGTAGTGGAGGATCTGGTGCTTCTATTGGTAAAGTTTTAATATCATAATCATAAAAGGTGATTGTAGGCTCCATGCAAGGCCTGTCACTACCCATAAATTTTGTAAAGGTATTTGGATCTTCATTTTGGAGGTAAATGGATTTAAGAATTTCTATTAATACCTTGCAATATGGGGGTGATTTTTGAATGAGATCATAAATTGAGAGTTTGGCCAATACCATGGTAAGGCTCTATGTGAGGCAGTTTGTCAAGGATATGACTGGTCATAGGGGGTGAGGTATGGCCTGCATTGGTGGAGGTAGAAAAGTAGAGGATGAAGGCACATTGGAGGAGGTACTCAATTGCATTTTTTGCTCAGGGTAGTGTTGAATTTGAGTAATGATGTGGATCATCCTTATAAATTTGTTATGCTATGGGATAGTGTTGAGGTGGTTTACTTGGTTTGGGGGGATGTTGGCCATCTATGGTGCATGAATTTGTTGGTTTGGCCTGTCCTATGGTAAGGGATCTTGGTAGATGCCAAGGTTCTGATTGGGTAGTGCAAGAGGACTATTTATGGCAATGACCCCCTTCTTGATGAGGTCTTAGACCAAATGTTTAAATTTTATACAATCATCAATGTCATGACCCCTGTCTATGATAAACAAAATAGTGATATTCTTTGTATGATTTGGGTTAAGGCTTGTTGGGATTCTCTGGTATTATTTTTGGTAATGACATTGCTTATGCTTCATAAAGTTATTGAAAGATGATTGAGTAAGGCTCAAAAAGTGAAGTAAAATTGCATGGGGACCTAACAGGGCACCTAGGATGATTCTCTGGTTGTGGAGGATTTTTACAGTTGGGCGGGAGGTGGTGTGGTATGGTATGTTTGTTACTATGATGGATGTTGAAATTGCTACCATTGTAACTGCTATGGTTTTTTAGGTTGTTGATTAGGAATGCTTGGGATGCTTAATACCACCTAATTAACTTGATTGGGCTTGGATTGATTATGGGAAGTGCCCTTAGAATTTTTTTTGGCCATTATTTATTTTTGAGATTTATTTCTTCCTCTTGAATTTTGATATCTTCAATACTATTAGCTTGTACTAAAGCCTCCTAAAGTGTATGATATTGTTGGAGTTGTAATAGTAGAGATATTGGCTTTGAATAACTCCTCATGAATAATCGAGTCAACTTCATGATGGGAAGAGAAAAAAGGAGTTATGTTATTATAGCTCTCCATCGAGCACCATAATCCAAGATGAACTCATCATCAAATTTATGATCATAAAGATCAGTAAGTGTCATCTTATTTTTGACAATGAGGGCGAAATTTTCTAGAAATAGGTTTACCAATTGCTCAAAGTTATAAATGCTATGTCTGGGCAAGTTATTGAACCAATCTAAAGCTCCCCTAGGGATAATAGAAACATTCAAAGCATGAGGGGATCAATTTCATTGATAAGATAACATGCATTAATAAATGTGCTCATGTGTTCTTGGGGATCATCCTTCCCCTTGAATTTTTTGAATTTTGGCAACACGAACAGGGGAGGATATGGTGGTGATGGTACCAAAGGATGGATGAAGTAGTTTTGAATTTGATTGAGTGTTGATTTTTGATATCTAGTGCCCACAAATTGTAATACCAAATTATTGATATTATTAACCACTAGTTGAAATTTATCGGTGATCGGGAGGGTTGAGTGAGATGCTCCAACTTGGAAATCCAAAGGTGGATATTGATGGTGTTGAGAAGATTGGTAGTGGGTGTATGTGGGGTTGGATGATGGATGTTGGTTGAAATATTACTGATGTGTGGGGAGTGGTTGTTGGTATTGTTGTTGAGGTTGAATGAACAATTGTTGATATTGGTGCTGGGTGACTTTTTGGTGTTGAATGGATTGCTATTGACAATGTGGAGTGGGTTGAGGCTAATGTTGCAACGATGGTTGTTGGTACTAGATGGGTGTCTACTATTGATATTATGGTGTGGGTGGAGGTTATTATTGCAATGATGGTTATTGGTATTGGATGGGTGGTTGATATTGTGATGTGGGTGGAGGTTGTTGTTGGTTGTAATATTAAGATGGCAATTGTTGGTACTAGATGGGTGGTTGCTATTGATTTTATGGTGTGGGTGGATGTTATTGCTGGTAGACTATTGAAGTGGTGACTATTAGTACTGGATGGATGGTTGCTATTGATGTTGGGGTGTAAGTGGAGGTTTTTATTGCTAGTATTGTTGAGGTGGTGATTGTTGGTATTGTGGCATGGGTAGAGGTTTTTTGTGGTACTACTAAGGTGGTAGTTGTTGGTACTATTATGAAAGGGGTTGATAGAATTATTATGATAGAGGTTGCTAGTATTAATGTGGTAGAGAATTTTGGTATTGTTGTGGCAAAAGCTGCTAGCATTATTGTGATGAAGGCTACTGGTATTATTGTGGTGGGGATTATTAGTATTGTTGTGACGAAGGTTGGACATAGGCCTTGGAATCTGGTGGTTGGATAGATGGTTGTTGGTATTGTTGTAGAGGTATCAAGGTTTGTATGGTAAATAATCGAGTGACCCATGATGTAGATTATGCAAAGAACAATTCTTGGGCCACTGTGGAAGGTGAGGGGTTTGACACCTAGGGTGGTAGTTGTGGAAGATGGGACAAAGTGGGTAGAGTAGATACAGGAAAATGAGATGCTACATTAATGCAAGCTCAATGGTACTGGTTTGGATTCACAAATATAGATATATGGCCTGCATTGGATTGGAAATTAGAACCCCCAAGTCGAAAGTATTTGATGAGCATTCCATACTCAGGATGTGATAGGTAGGATGGGTTGCACGAGCATATATATGCTTTGGGACATGGGTAATACTAAACAATGTGGAATATTCAGTGGCAACATGGATGGTCATGATGAATTTTATGGGAAAAAGGGGTCACAATGGAGGGCATGTGTAATGTCAACATCAATGAGGGTGATGTGGCCCAGGGACACAAGGGTCCCTATACCAGTGGATTTAGGAATGTTGGTGGGGATGTGGCAGTAAGTAGTACCTGAGCTATGTGTCTCAAGTGATTTGGTGGTGGGATGATGGATGTAGCTAGATAAGTTACCTTAGGGTGGTTGTGAGGCTACCCCCTACTAAGTTGGAGGAGTGTTGGATGGATGGGAGTTTTGATGGAATTGGTCCATTGTGGCTTGGGCTACGACTTAGGCTCAAGCTTGGGCTTGGAATTTACTTCAAGTCAAGACCATAAGTTGAGTGGGAAAATGAAGAACACAATATTATACTGAGAGGGGGGTGAACAGTATAAGACCACTTTTTACTTTTCTTTCACAATCAATATTATGCAATGTATCAATAGTAGTATCAACAATAATAATCAAAGAAATGCAAATCACCATACACAATACAAACTGATTTAATGTGGTTCACCCAATGTGGGCTACTCCACAAAGAAAATATTTCACTAAAATTTTCTCAACAAATCTCTTGGGAATCCTTTATCTATTACAATTTTTATGGACCTTTGTCTAAAGGAGACACCAATCCCCTAATAAAGTTTGTGGATCACTATCCACAGGAGAACTCTTTCTCCTTAGCTCTGGTTGGTGATATTATAGAAGAATTGTTGCCTCCACTGCACTGGCTTATGGATATCTATCCATTGAAGACTCCTATCATCACTCAGAAGACCTATAATCACTGCTCTAGCTAATGGATCTATATCCACTAGAGACTGTCATCCTCTATACTCTGTCACCTCCAAAGCTTACTCTCAACTTTGTCTCAAATATGCACTAAACACAGTCCTTCAATATAGCACAAATCTACTCAATCTCTATCCTCAAATTTGCACTAAAAATAGTCCTTAGGTCTATCACAAATATGCACTAAACATAGTCCTTCGATCTAGCACAAATATGATCAATATCTATCCTCAAATATGTACTAAACATATTCCTTCGGTCTAGAAAAATTCTATACTTAAATTTGTATTGTAATATTCCACAAAATATCACACTAATATGTCCATAAGTCTTCACCAAGACTTGACACAACTCTGCTCCACAAGTCCTCACTAGAACTTGTTCAATCTTCTCAACAAGTTTTCATCAAGACTTACCTCAAATCTGCTCAACAAGTCCTAATTAGAATTTATCCAATCTCACAGAAACATATAGATAATTGTTAGAGACTCAATATGCTTCACACTCATCACAATGCTCAATCACTTCCAATATATTTCTCAAATAAAATTAGAATATAGAAAATTTTGTTTCATAGAATTTGAACAATCACTTCAACACTTTCAATTGACTAGGCTCAATCAACTCCACTCAATCAATCACTCAAAGAAATACTCCTTGCTTACAAAACCTAGTCCAAGAATATAAACACTCACTCAAATATTTTCAACAATGCTTGTTAACCAATATCACATAATAATGATACTCATGTTCTTTCAAAAACCCTAGTTCAAGATAGTTCACAACTTTACATAACAATGATACTCATGTTCTTTCACAAACCCTAATCATGCACATAAAAGTTCAACCAAAGTTTCCAACAATGCTTATCAAACAAGGTTTCTATCTTCAACCTTTATTCCAGAAAAACCTTGAAGCATTAATACAAAAACCAAACTCAATAATGCTTACCAAACAATCCTTTTTACTCCAACTTAGCATTCACAACATCCATAAATCACTCACAAGAAAAATATGCCCATACCTTTTTGTTTGATGAAGAAGTGCCCTTAAAAACCTATCTCAATTATAACCACTTTCCTTGCCAAGCACAAATGTTAGATGACAAAAATATCACTTTAACACTTCTTCAAAATATTTCTTCAATACAAAAATAACACTCAAATACACCTTATAATATCCAACTTAAAAATAATATTCAACAACCTTCAATCTCAAAAATAATAAATTTCCTTACTACCTTATAACTCCTTAATCACTCAAAAATTCAACTCAGAAATTAAAGTTTTGCATTCCCCTTTTAACTCCCCTAAACAACTTATAATCCAAATTAATTATGCAAAAAACTTAATCAAAATAAACCTTTGAAAAAAAAAAAATTCTCTTTTTATTTTTTGCAAGCCAAGTCAACCCAAATAATGCACATACCTCTATTATGCTACTCAAAAGACCTTGGCAGAATTCGAGCCACCGATGGCTCTATCCTAAGCACTTCCGTAGTGCTTGCGCCCACCAACTAGGCTGCACGGCTCCACAAGAGCCAAAAGGCACAAATGTGCCTTTGACTTCCTTCTCCCTCGAATGACGAAAAAATGCAGCATGAACTTCCCTTTGGTAAAATAGTGTGCATGAGGTTTGAACCCCCACCTGGTGTTTCCAAACACGTCTAATGAAGCCCTTGGCTGCCAACTTAGCTACGAGGGGCTTCGAGTGGTTTTAGGAGGCCACGAAGTCTTGTAAGCCTTTCTCTCTTTTGCATGAGCCAATAATCAATCACATGGATAATATTTCAAATGCCAAAATTTGGCATTATTTATATGCAAACCATAGCATATTCCAACATCAGCAAGTATTCAAATTTTAATTTTGAATTCAAATATTAATTTTAAATATTAAATAAATATTTAAATTAAACCTTAGCACCCATCATTATTTAAATTAAAATTTTAATCAAATATTAAAATATTTAATTTAAATTAAATGTTCTTGTGGGTCTTTTTCACCTTGGTTCTTGATCTTCTTCAACTCGATTTTTGATCCAAAATAATGATAATAAAACATTATTATTAATTTGAACTTGCTTCTCCTTCCTTGGATCTTCATTCTTTGAGCCCTCCTAGGTATATAATATTTGAAAATACATATTATAACCTATTACTTTTCAAGACCTTATTGCTTTTCAAAGAAACACTTAATGTCCTCAAAGATGACGAACATAGCACAAAAATGCTTTTGACATCAATGACAACAAAACTCCTCAAAATGTCCAACAAAAAAAATGGATGGAACGTGGATTGGTGGTGTGATGGTGAGGGTGGATTTTGCTATCTACACAAAACAATCAAGCAAACAATAGTTTTGATATTCTTTGTTTTAGTGTACTAATGTTTAATTTGATGTGTTTGTGAGATGTGTTGGGACTATTTTTTATTTTTTTTGAATTAATGTTTGATTTTTTATTTTTTGGCTTTTTTTTCATGTGTTTAATGAATTTAAACCTAAACTACAAATGTGGTAATGGAAAGTAGTCTAAATTGGTATGGTGATACCTACCTCTCTAGCGAGAATTGGTACAACAATGATTGAAATGGTTTCCTAGGATGGTCGTGGCTTATGGTGACCTAAAGGGTCAAATTACCCTCTTGGAAGAGGTTGTGCTATCTAAGTCCTACTACCAATCGACCCATATATTTGCTTCACCCTCGAGCAAGCTTGAACAATAACAATAGATACAAGTCCACAAATTATTAAACCCCATGAACAAAGGGGTATCTAACCTAATCCACCCAAGATAATCTCAAGAGTGAGATTTCTCGGTGATGAAGTTCAAATACCACTCATGGGAGCTGCTATGGTGTCTAGAGGGTAAGCAAATGGAAGGAGGTGAATTCCAAATTATTGGTCTTGATCGATGGTTGGTGATGAAATCCAACATCATAAATATTTGCAGATCATGTAGTGTATGTGATTTTTCTTCCTTTTGAATTAGTTTGATTTTTTTTTCTTAGTTTAGAAGTAGTGTTCAAAAAATAAAATAAAAAAGAAGTAAAATTTCTAGAACTTGAAGAAAAAGACAATAATTAACTATTCTAGCCTAAGCAAAATAATTTTTTATCATCTACTCTAGACTCAATGATTAAAAGCATAAAGAAATGAAAAATCTTAAATGTGCTTACCTAAAATTGATGTTGATTCAAACTCAAAATAGAAAGGAATTAAACCCCCTACCTGTGATCCTACGTTGTGTCGAAGATCGAAGGTTGGCGATGACTATGCTCTATGACCATCTGGGGTTAGATGAATTTTGCCTAAGATAATCCTGGATCAGATGACTAAATTTTCATCTATGTGTGTTGTTTGCAACCTTTGTAAAATCCAAAATAATAGAACAGTTAAAAGTTTCTAGAATGCAAAAAACAAACCTATATTAAACATGAAAATAACAAATAAACCAAGTTATTATACAAAAAAAAATCAAAGTAAATGTCCCACCATGATCACCATCTTGTAGACGATAAAAAGATGCACCATAAAATAAACAAATCAGGAAAGAAACAATTACAATGATATTACACTTTTTACTCATTTTCATTACAAATAGACCCTCATGGGGTTATGCATATATTGAGGGATTGATTCTCTTTTTACAAAAAAATATGGTGTGAAAAACTTATTTTTGCTACAACAATGGAGGGATGAGTTGTCATGATCGTCACTTCGTTGGATATGAGTCTGTTGGGTCTAGCGTATCTACATCTAAATTTGTGTCTATGTTTGCTGGATCGACGTCTGGATCATCCATATTAATGTTTGGATGTTGACCGTTAGGGGTGACAAAAATTGTGTATTCTAACCATTTGAGGATCGAACGGTTGAAATATATGATAGTCTTAGGTCAGATGACCATGGGCCGGATCTAACAAGTTTATGTCTAGATCTAGATCAATGTATGGATCTGCTAGCTTTGCTACCTAGACATGCATTGGAGCTGGATTGATATTAGATTTGTTGGATTTGTTGGAACTGGATCTACTCTGCTAGATATGATTTGGATATGAATACCTACACAGAAATAAATAATGCAATTAGTCAATAATACCTATTAGTCCTCTCGAGGTGAGGCTTGGATCTAAAATGAATTAAAACCAGAATGCAAAAAAATAATGAAAAAAAATGTATTAAAGATGAATAAATAGATCTTACCCTTCCTTTGTTTTCATTGCTATTACTATTGTGTTGTGTTGGGTGGCGCTGTACTGCATTGTGTTGATCAGGCTCCATCGTGCTACATCTAGAATTTTGCGTGTAGGCTGGATGATGACCATCTTGGTTTGGACGATCGTGACCTGAGATCGTATGGGGTTGGACGACCATGGGATGTTGTGTGCCATCTCTGTGAAGAGCAAGGTTTGAGCCTGCAAAGTGTTGTGTTTGACATCTGGCATAGGATGAGGATGGTTGCGTTTGATGACTTGAGCATTTGAATGGGAAGTGGGTTCAAAATTTTAGTAGCACTTTGGGGCATATACCATCCTCATACTCCAAGAATGAGGAGAGGTGAATTTATAGATATTTCAAAGGGAATGGATGGGATGGTGACTCAACCAGTTAAGTGGTATAACCAAGAGTATTCTTCTTGCATTGATCTTATCACAGAGAGTGCATGCTTGCACAAGAAGATAAGCTTACCTCATAATTATCACCAGATGTGCACACCTTGATGTTATCACCAAAATGTACATGCAAATTGAAACAAATGTGCTCCTTGGAATCTTCACCAAACATATTTGTAGAGTTAACTAAATGTGCATGGTGAACTAAGTGTACAAATAGAACTAGATGTGCAATCAAAACTGGGTGTGCAATCTTGGAGAAGGGTAATCCTTTTCTTGTGCATGATTGGAATGAGGGATGTGAGGTGGAACTAGAGTGAGGTGGAGGTGACATGGAAGGGGAGCCTAGGTAATAATTAACCAACTATTTAATTAATTAATTAATTGATTGATTAATACTTAGGCACATGAGTATTTAATTTAATATTAATTAATTTAATTAATATTAAACATACTAATTAATTGTGATTAATTAATTAGTATTTAAGATGCTTGGTTTTGGTGTCTACAAATATACAATAAGTAAATGGGAGGAACTCGATGGGTTAAATACATCAACCTTTAAGGCAAACACCGTTGTTCATATCTTGAAAAATAATAAATGTATAATTACCAAGATGTTGTCATATTGTAGAGGGCAAATTTCGCACCCCTTTCCCTCTAGGTAAATGGATCTATGCCTAGAAGGGGGATGGGATTTTTACACTCAACACCTTGATGTGAGGGGTACCTAGTGACATCCTCCTCTAGTGATGATTGAATAGATGTGGGATTCACCAATAAGTATTTAATGACTACTTCTAAGTCTGGATAATGATGTTTGTTTATATGTGTTCCTTTGCAAACACCTAGGTTTTGAGCCAAATGCAACTAGGACCTAAAACTATATGTAATTCCAATTTCCTTGAAGACAAAGGCACACTAAATTTTTTTTGAGCTAATATGCACTTAATTTTTTATTTTTATATTTTAAAATAGTTTTCTTTCAGTGATCTAGAAAATATAACAAATATGATACTAAAACAGGAGTATTAAACAAAAATAAATTTGGCAGAGCACCTACTTGATCCAGATGCCTACTCAGAATGAATTCACAGTCTGTAATCAAATTCATGGCCTGTAACAATGAATTTTTTGGCTTTTAACAACGAATTTGTGGCCTACATCACGAATTCATGACTTGTACAACTCTGTTAGAAAACTGCAAAATAGTTGCACAAAACACTAGAAATTATGATTAGTATTTGGGGACCTGCTTAGGCCATTGCATGACTAGTCTTAGCAATGCGGTAGTCAAATACCCTTAGTAATTTTAGCAAACCATGCATAAACAATAAAAACTATTGACCTTTAAGAACAAATGTGAGAGATAAAATAAAATGATGTAAATGGTGCAAAAAGCAGAATGCTATTAGGAATAAAATGACCTAAATGTAATATGCAAAGTGAGATAGCAATTTTTAAGACAAATAATTATCCCCAAGACTTCAGATCATTGAATTTATGGCCTATAAGGTGAATTCATGGTCTGCAACATGAATTCACGGATAGTGTTGAGAATTTGACTAGAATGCAAATTTTGAAAGCAAATGCACTAGCATAAATGAAATAAAATGAACAATCCAGACAACAAAATGCTAATAGAATAAATATGATATAAATACAATGTGCAAATTGAGATTGTTCTTTGGAAGCAAATATTTACCCCCAAGTCCTTAAGACAACGAATTTGTGGTTTGAACAACGAATTTATGGCTTCTAGGAGAATTCGTGGACTAGCTTGCAAATTCATAAAAGTGCAAAAGATATGGTTTATAAAGATAAAATGAAATAAAAATATATAAAATATGCAAAATGACCTTCTTACAACAATGATTTCACAAGTTGGATCACTTGATTTGCAGAAGAAATGGTGACAACAAGATCTAGCAACAACACTCCTTCAGCAATTTGATCACTCATTCAACCATTTATTATCCTCTTTAGGAGATAAGATGTGCATTTTATAACTTGGAATCAACAAGGCTCAACCAAAAATAATGAGAATCAAGATGACAGTTCAAGGAAGTTAGCAAATTTAGAAAAATTCTAAATTTCAACTAATTCATAGCCTAAAATTAGAGGCTGTGAATTCACAAGACATAGTAAAATAGGTCAAATTGGGAATAATTTATTTGGCTGTTCAGGTGGTTGAATGGTTTTCTATTTTAGTGAATTCGACCTAAATTTAGAGGTTGCAAATTCACTAAAAATGAGTAAAAATATAAGGTGGAGGTTAGGGAGCGATTTGGATATTGTGAGGAAAAAGGTAGGTTGATGGATAGGTGGGTTACGTGTGTTAGTGGAGGGGAAGGATTATGACTTGGATAAAAAATCCTTGTCTACATTTTACCCTCTCTTTGGCAAATTTATGCTTGATAAATGCATCAAAGAAAGATGTAGACACTTGAGTGAAAATGACAGTGGCTAATGTAGGCAAAAAAGGGTAGATGTTTTAGGATGAATGGTTCATTTGAAATTGCTTGTAAATTTTTTTGGCATGCAAATCGATGCACAAAATTATAATTTTTTTTTTGTTAGGGTACCTCCTCAAGTTTCATGAGGAATACAATATTCCTAATAGAACTTGAAATGACAACTAAAAAGGAAAAAAAAGTAGTGAAATGTAAAATGTGGCTGGGTTAAGATGGAGTGTGGGATAAAAATCTAATTTATTTTTATTGTGCAAATTTATGGTTTGGAGCTCTAGAGAAAAATGGCACTTCCTACCCACAGGGCAGAAACGATGCGTAGAGACAACGACGGAGCAATTGGGCAGTTACAAGTAAGCTTAAAATTACTTTTAACTTATAGATTCTTGCTTTTTTGTTGCATTTTTTTTAATTTTTTTTGGATTTTAAGGTGGATATTTTATCACGTGGCCATCGTCACAAATTCATGATCATGTGATAAGTTCCTACCCCATGAATCCACTAAATATTAGGGTTTCATTAATTTACGAAAACCCTAGCAAATTCACTAAAACTTAGCATTTTTTTCGTGAAATCATAAAAACCTAGCGAATTCACAAAAAAAATTACTTTTTTTGCTTGATTTACTGTGATTTGCTAGAATTTTGATGATTTAATGATGATGATAAACTATGTTATTTGTTGATGTTTTTGTTTGTAGTATGGTACTCTCCAAAGTTGGGAGTGGCGATGCAGAGATTTCGAGGATAGAGTGAGGGATCTTGACATGGTAGACAGAAGGGTGATTGAGTAGGTGGGGCTTTACATGTAGTGGAGATGCCCAAGGTAGATGTAGATTACTCTCTTTTGATCTCATTGGTAGAGAGGTGGTATCTAGAATCATCATCAGTTCAGTTACCGATAGGGGAGATGATAGTGACTCTAAAGGATTTCTAGAGGATTTTGCAAATATTGATTAGGGAATAGTTAGTGTACCTATATTTGGTATAGACGATGGCTATGAAGTAGCTGACCGAGGATCAATACTATCATATCCAATAGAGTGATATAAATGTAGAGGGGATGGTAGGGAGATAGGGCATATCTACATTTATGATTGTGATGAGTGCAGTGGTTGTGAGATTACTGACTTATTACATGAGTAGGTGACATCTATCATGGAAATTAGCTGGAGTTATGGTCAAGATGAGGGATAATAGGATATGCTTTGCATGGGTTCCCTTTGTATTATATCGTTTGTATATGATATTATATAATGTCGTGTATAAGTGAGGTCACAAAATTGTCCTTACTACCTTGCTCTAAGTATGGTGTTGGGAGCATGTGGAAGTGCAGAGGCCTAAGGGATTGCCACATCAGTAGATATGTGAGGGGCATCCAAATGTGTACCAATGCGATCCTTTGAGAGCTATGCATAGATAGGGTTATCTGGATGCAGCTAGGCGGGTGATAAATGACTTGCATTCTTGTCAGATCATATGGAGGCCTTGGTGGATGCACCAAGGTTGGGATGAGGATGGCATAAATTTTAATTGTGTGTGATATAAAGTGGTTGAGGTTTAAGAAGGTAGAGGTAGAGTTGTATCACCCTGATCAAGTATAGTGATAATTTGGATTAGTACAGGGAATACCAAAATTAAGAGATTTTTGGTTTCGATGAGTGACGAGGGATCCACTCAGTGTAGGTGGTGATCCTGATGTCACATGGTTTTTGGATCCAAATGAGGATATCCCTTTTGGTGAATCTGGAGGTGGATGATGTAGGGGTGGAGGTTGGATACCAATAGTGGTATTGAGAGATGAGGCCATTAAGGATTACTCCTAAGTTGGCTTGACCTACATGACTAGTGGTGGACCAGAGGATACAACTAGAAGTATATGAGGTTGCTCGCTAGAGGGGAAAGGTTAGACCTAGGCTGGTAGAGGCATAGAGATGCCGGTAGAGAGCAACACTTAGAACTAGATAGGGGGATACACCTAGATCGAGAGAGGGAGATGCACCCCAACAACCTTGTGATGAGGAGAGGTGGACGATGAGGTAGGGATAGCTAGTGGTAGCCAAGAGGAGGAGTTAGAAGTAGAGGTGGTCATCTAAAGCATACAAATAGCATCACAAAGTGCACAACTAGCGAATCAGGCAAAGCAAATTATGACTCAAAATGCTCAAATGATGATGCAAATAGAGTAGATAGAAGCTTAGAGCATTTAGATAGTGACTCAAGCTGAGTACATCCAATAATTGAAGACCTAGCTATCACAGCTAAAAGATTAGGTGTAGTAGTAGGAGAGGGGAGCACCCTCTATAGGAGGAGCTGATGAGGGTCTCAAGATGAGAGTCATTTTACTAGATACTCTAGTACCAAGTAGTTCTGGAGAGGCAAAGGATGGCTATGCCAAGATCAATGATGACTTAGAGTTATTCATGATCGAGGTCACAAACAATGATCCAATCCATGAATATACCCCCAGTGGGACCACCATAAAATATGGATGAGGGTCAGGGATCTAGGCGATGATATGCTGGATTTTGATTTTTATAGCATACTTCCTTGATGACTGAGTATGCCAAGATTTTTGATTGTGGTATACCAGTTTGACACTACATATGTACTTACTCTCAAGATATATACCATACTACATTTTTGTATTTTTTCTTGTATTATGTTGATGCATTGTATGTATATGTTCTATTGTTTTAATACTTTTTATTTAGATGCATGTTGTGAATGCTGTAAATGATAATGCATATAATCATGTTGATTTTAATACACACTTGTCATGCTAGTCAAAATGTGGTTTGTGAAAATATGAAGTGTGGAAATAAGTGATGATGAATGAGAAGAAGTGGAAGACAATATGCAGAAGATGATTACACTATGTTTGAGCAACATGTCCTTACGACATCAATTTTTAGGTAATAAATTGCAAGGATGTGTACTTATTTATGACCAAAATGGAGGTTGCCCCTCACGTGTGGTCATGAAGCAAATCCTGTATGAGTTAACTTGTCACGCCTGAGTTGAAAGGTATGAAACCTAGTAGGAAAATGGTCGAAGTTGATGGTCAAAATGATGATTTTGAAGAAAAGTGAATGAGAAATGGTCTTATACCCTTTATTTCAAAGAATCAAGGATATGAAATGAATGTAAATGAGTAGCCATGAAAGATGCAATTTTTCCTATATAGGACTTTACTAGGCATCAGAATCCTCGGTTAAATGGAATGCATATGGGCAAAACCTGATCGGTTATCATTCCACTGCCATAGTCATGAAGTCCCTATGCAACTATATGATCAAGCAATCATGTATGAGCAAGCAAGATATGTACAATATGACAAGCAATTATGCAATATGATGAAGTAATCATGAAAATGTATTATGCAAAATGGTATATGGATGTGAAATGCAAAACTAATTATTGATTTGGCACCAATTACCTATGATAATGGTCATACATGTCCAATGAAGATATTATGACATTAGCTAGTTGAGACTCATAAAAAATATTGGTTATCCTCAAAATGAAATCAAGTCCATCAAGAACCAATGTGTGAATAGTGAGTTTATTTACTATCTTGAGCTTGATTATGATGTAAATCGATCAAGAACCAATGTGTGTGCTTGTGAAATTTATTTACCACTTTTGAGTAAGGTAGTGACACAAGTCAATCAAGAACCATCGTGTGTGCAAATGATGAATTTATTTACTAGTTTTGGATAGGGTAAGATTGAACCAATCATGGGCAGAATCAAGAAGCTAAGCTTGTCCTTATGTGTGGTCAGAGGTATCTTTAAGAGAGACATGTCACCATGCATGAGCATACTCCATTGCCAATCAGGTGTCTATAGCCTCGATGGAGCTTAACTCCATAGTCCAATAATAGGATCTCAAGCTTTGGGGAATCGGATTCTCAACCACTCAAATCGAGTCTTGATGAGAATTGAACCCTATCCTTACTACTTGAGCTCCATTATTATTATGTATTTGTAAAAGAGTTAGAGCTTTGGGGAGTCAGATTCCCAACCACTCGAATCGAGTCCTGATGGGAATTTTACCCTATCCTTACTACTTTTTTATTTTTTGTATAATTTTGTAAAGAATATATTTTTTATAATTTTTTGGACTATGTGCATAATGGGACAAGAAAGAAAAACTATTCACTTTAAGGTTCAAATCTAATCATGGCATCATCCCTCCCAAATGCAAGATTTATTAATAAATATAACATGTGTTTGGTTCAAGAGTAAAGTCAGTTCCCAAAACTCAATAGTTTTCTTAGTGAGAATTGTTTTTTGGTTCAAAAAGAATTTTTGATCAGTGTTGAGCATCAAGATTTGATTAAAATGTGAAGCAATGTGGTTGGTTCAAGATGGAATCTTAATCAGTCGAGGAGATCAAGATTACCTAATGAACATGATGACATTAGTCTAAAATTGTAGTGGATAGATATGACTATGTGACTTATATTAATTGAACTAATCCATTTTTAGGAGATGCAACATGTAAACTATATTATATAAAATGTATGACTATGACTATACAATGCAATATGGAGATGATAATTATGCACAATGGGCTATATGCAAACCTAAATAAAATGCATAGACTATATGAAAATAAAAAATCCAAAATACCAAAGAAAAACAATAAGAGGTGTTGAACCCGCTATAGGTGTAGTACTTGCTAATGGTCGAAGAGAAGAAGAGATATACCCGCTGGGATGTATGCTTGCAAATGGTCGAATGAAGGCTGCCTCTTGCTCGTGACCATGAAGTGATCCACTATGGGGTGCTAAGATGATGTGAATGATATTACCAAAACAATTACTACTCAATAGGGGTGTGCACTAAAGTGTATGGACAAGGCCAATGGAGCAAAGCAAGAACTACATCCCTTGCCTTGGGGAGATGTAATCAATAAAAATAAATTTTCAAGGTCAAGGGATGTAAAATGACATGAAAAAATGCAATTATGGAAATGCAACACCATGCACAAATTTTTATTTATTGATTTATTTATTTTTTGATTTTTTTGTTTTTTTTTTTAAATTTTTCTTTATGATTTTTTTATTTTTTTATTTACATGGTAGAATTGGTAGTATATACAAGATTATTTGTGCAAGATGTTCTATGTACAATGTGTAATATAATTTTTTGAATGGTTGTGGACCCTTTTTGAAAGGTCACGATAATTGACACATGTTCTGATTGTGCCTTCTCTCCTAAAAATAAGAACAAGCGTATAACATATTGATCCATAAAAGAGAGATCTAGAATGAGGGTTGTCTTGATGATCAAAATTACAAAGAAGTTCCTTTGTAGATTTTTTTGGTAGCCATTGCCCAAAAATCTTCATAGACTCGAACAAAACCATATTTATTAATAAAAGGAGGGGTGATCCCTAATTTTGCAAGATCTTTATAGGATAGCGAAGTAGATTCCTCTTGAGAAGCATAAAATTTACTATTAGAATGCATAAAATTTATCATATTACAAAACAAAATATCAGAGGGATAAGAGGGTCCCTCGTCTTCTTCAGTCCATTCCATAGAAGGGTTCTCGGGTGTAGATGAAGATGGATAATGGATAGAAGGCAATGATGATGATAGGGAGGGATACAATGGATAATCATATGGCTCCACCATTGTACAATATTCAAATAGTCGGGGGTCACCATGAATGGTGATAATTTGATTCTTGAATTTGAACTTCAATATTTGAAGAAGAGTGGAAGGGACACCCCCCATTGTATGAATACAAGGGTGTCCAAGCAACAATTTATAATATGCAATGCAAGACACCACATAAAATAAGGTATCTAAGACCTTGGGTCCTACCTTAAGGGGAAGGACTATAGTGCCACAAGCTTCTTGGGACTCATTGTTGAAAGCTTTTATGATGATATCAAGTTTGATGAGATATTCCTCCTTTAATCCAAGTTTTTGAAAGAATTGATGAGTGCATAGATTAAGGGAGGAACCATTATCTACCAAGACTCTCTTGATAAATGTTTCTCCAATAAATCCTATGATGTAAAGGGATGAATCTCCTTGCAGGTTTGAGGAAGGAATCTCATCATCATAGAATAAAATATGATTAATCCCAAGAGAACTTACAACATTAACCATATCCCTAGAAGGAATGTCTTGTACTTGTTGTGTAGGAGGTTGATTATTTGTTGGAGGATCATGATCAGGAGTAGTTTGAGAGTCCTCTATAACAAGATGACCTACATCAATCAAGTCTTGAACCACATGTTTCAACCTCTTACATGAGTGTGTCATGTGCCCATCCACTCTATGGTACTCACAATACTTTTCAGGCTTATACCAATCAACCGTAGTATCAGGTTATCTTGTGGGAGGTAACTCAATCATGCTTGTATCCAATAGATGCTTGAGGACCACAGATAATGGTTGATTAAGCTCGATAAAATTACATGGTGGGGATTTTTTAGAAGCTTTGAATATAATTTTCCTTAAGGTATCAGTGGTAACAAGATTAATGACTAGTTAAATGTCTCATTGTTGGCGGACAGTGCTACTACATTCCTAAAAGATGTATAGTAGGTAGGTTGTAAGATATGATATGGGTGCGTGGTGGGAATGATGACACTATTATGAAAAGGATTGGAAAAATAAGGATTGCCTTGCTAAAATAGACATGTCATGTTGAAAGAAGAATATGAAAATGACTATGATGACAATAATGATGGAAAAGAATAAGGGATGAAGAACTATGGAGAAACTAGTTGGGAGGAAACGGATGATAGCAGAGGAGGTTGTGACAAAGGTGATAATGTTGAATGTGGATGACATTGTGGAGGGAATGGACTATAATCAACCAATATCATCTATGGAATTCCCTCTATATTAACAATCAAGGAAGTAGCATAAACATGTTCATATTGGATTTGGTCATTTGTAGGACCCACAATTTTTTACTACTTCTAAAAGTCATGGTCATGTTTTGAAAATAATGAACAAGAATTGCTTTAAATAAATAAGTCACACAAAAGGTTTTTCCTTATTTTACTCTTTAGGATTCTTTTTTTTTATTAATCTTGTTTATGTGGCTAAATTCCTTAATGTGGTCTTGTTCAATGAAAAGAAAGAATAGATGATGAAAAATAAGGATGCTCTTCCAACCAAAATCCTCTCTCAAAGTTATCCTCAAAGACGTCTAATCTTAGTTGTCTAGCTTTCCCAGGAGTAGGAGGTGTACACCACTTAATATCCAACTTTGACAAGTTGGAGGGTTCAATCTCAAACTCTCACCAAACCTTGGCACCACCTGATGCCAAGGGTGGGATGAAAATAGAACAATGTTAGTATGGGCAATCAATAGAAAAACCAGAAGAGGGGAAAATGAAAGGAAAATAAGTGTGAAAATGGTTTAAACCCTTAATGCATGAACTTCATGTCAGGTTCACCAAAGAATGTAGAGGGCAAATTTTGCACCCCTTTCCCTCTAGGTAAATGGATCCGTACCTAGAAGGAGGATGCACCGTTTACACTCTAACACCTTGATGTGAGGGATACCTGGTGAAGTACCTCCTCTAGTGATGATTGAATAGATGTGGGATTGACTAAGAAGTATTTAATGACTACTTCTAACTCTAGACAAGGATGTTTGTTTTGATGTTTTCCTTACTTTGTAAACACCTAGGTTTTGATCCAAATGCAACTAGGATCTAAAAATACATGCAATTCCAATTTCTTTGAAGACAAAAGCACACCAAATAATTCTAAGCTAATATGCACTTTATTTTTTATTTTAATATTTTAAAATATTTTTCTTTCAGTGATCTAGAAAATAGAAAAAATATGATATTAAAGCAGAAGTATTAAATCAAAATAAATTTGGCAAAGCACCTACTTGATTTGGATGCTTTCTCAGAGCGTATTCACGATCTGTAATCAAATTCGTGGCCTATAACATTGAATTTGCTGTCTATATCACAAATTCACAACTTGTACAACTTTGTCAGAAACTTGCAAAATAGTTGCACAAAAACACTAGAAATTATGATCAGTGTTTGGGGACCTGCTTAGGCCACTACACGACTGGTCTTAGTGAAGTGACAATTAAATCCCCTTGGTACTTTTAGCAAACCGTGAATAAACAATAAAAAATATTGACCTTTAAGAACAAATGCGAGAGCTAAAATAAAAGGATGTAAATGGTGTAAAAAAAAATGCTATTAGGAATAAAACGACCTAAATGTAATATGCAAAGCGAGATAGCAATTTTGAAGGCAAAGAATTATCCCCAAGACTTCATATCAGTGAATTAGCGATCTGTAAGGTGAATTTGTGGTCTATAACATGAATTCGTGGATATTGTTGCAAATTTGACTAGAATACAAATTTTGAAAGCAAGTGCATTAGTAAAAATGAAATAACATGAACAATCCAGACAAAAAAATGCTAATAGAAGCAATATGATCTAAATGTAATGTGTAAATTGAGGTTGTGCTTTGGAAGCAAAGATTTTCCCCCAAGTCCTTAAGACAATGAATTCACAGTTTGAACAACGAATTTGTGACTTCTAAGAGAATTCATGAACTAACTTGTGAATTCGTGAAAATGTAAAAGATATGGTGTACATAGACAAAATGAAATGAAAATATAGCAAATATGCAAAATGACCTTCTTACAACAATGATGTCACAAGTTGGATCACTTGATTTGCAGCACCAATGGTAGCAACAAGATCTAGCAACAACACTCCTTTAGCAATTTTATCACTCATTCAACCATTTATTAGCCTCTTTAGGAGTTAATATGTGCATTTTATAACTTGGAATCGACAAGGCTCAACCAAAAATCATGAGAACCAGGACGACAATTCAAGGAAGTTAGAAAATTTGGGAAAATTCCAAATTTTAGTGAATTTGTAACCTAAAATTAGAGGCCACGAATTCGCGAGACATAGAAAAACATGCCAAATTGAGAACAATTTGTTTGGCCGTTTAGGTGGTTGAACAGTTGCCCATTTTAGTGAATTTACGACCTAAAATTAGAAGTCGCGAATTCACTAAAAATGAGCAAAAATAAAAGGTGGATCTTAGGGAGTGATTTGGATGTTGCGAGGAAAAATATAGGTTGATGGACAAGTGGGTTACGTGTGTTAGAGGAGGGAAATGATTATGACTTGGATCACAAATCATTGTCTACACATATCATGGTAATATGGTCATGATGTAATAAATACCCCTATTTTTATTTATTTATTTAGTTTTGGATAGTGTGAGAAACCTCTATGACCAACACCTAAGGCTGAGCATTCTTATCCCAACCATGATTTCTCGTATGATCAAGAGCTAAGCTTATCACTAAGGGATTAACACATCCCTCCATATACCACGGTTTAAACCTTAAATCTCTCGAAGAAGAGCCAAACCTCCAAACATATGACACTTCATTTAAAATATTATTAATTAAAATCTCCTTCAAACATATGATGCCTCATTTAAAAGAGAGAACACTTGGATTGTTTTACCCTCTATTGAAACTTATAATGATCAAATCAAACATATTAGAGAGATAAACTAATCAAAATTAAAAAAAAAACCAAAGAATTGAAAAGCTATCAAGATTGTTAGTTGAAATCTCCTCCAAACATATGACGCCTCACTTGAAGGAGAGAACAATTGGATTGTTTTACCCTTTGTGCAAAGATGTAATGTAATGACCAAGTCCTAGCATATTAAGACAAATAAGCTAATCAAAATAAAAAAAAAAACAAACCAAAGAGTTAAAAAGCCAAGTATTGACTAAGCCATATTTGATAATAAGAAATAATGGAATTATCTTCACCTTGTGCTTTGCATGATTAAACTATTATGAACTTATTAACTTTAGGGAATAAGTAACATATTTATATTTATATATATTTATTTATATATTTGATACATAAGAGAATTGGTAACACTTATGTTCAATAATTTGTCAAGCTTGGACTCCTTGCTATAAACCCTAGCTTATCATGTAAAACAAAGTCAGCGGGCCATGATCCTCCAAGGAATTGAACTGGACAAATACTTGACCACTATCATCTAACTTATCCCCTTTTGGTTATGTTCGTGGTTTGAAATGGGCCCCAACCCTCCAAGGAATTAAACTGGACAAATACTTGATCATTACCATCAAAAACCGATCCCAACCCTCCAAAAAAATTGAATTGAACAAACACTTGATCATTACCATTCAACCTATCATCTTCTAGGTATGCTATGGTTTGAACCTATATCTCCCAAAAAAAAAAAAAGAAGACCGGACTATGGTGTCCTTGAATATTTATTAATTACATATATTACCATTCAACTAATATTCAAAGTTATGATGATGGTAACCATTGAATAAAAAATTGAAAATTGTGAAAAAAATTCGAAGTTGTCATAATGAGAAGAAATAGGTTGTAAGAATGGAAGAAATCCGAACAGAAAGACGTCATCCCAAGCCTAATTTTCTGGACGTATCCATGCCTCCAAAATTAGCGAATCAATTCAGGTTACGACGGTAGAAAGTTTGTCCTTAGATGTTCAATACGGACACTTAAAACAATGAATAATTATTCCAAGCGAACACGTGGGAAAAGACCGAACGTAATCGTAAGACTGAACAATCAATACCATCAACAAAATAAAATGGAAATAGAAGAGTCCCTCCTTAACCCACGCACTCTTGAACGGCCACAGTTTTCTTTTGTTTAAATGTTCCGTTTCTTGCACGTTAACTCGCCCCCATCAGCCAAATTTCCAATTTGTAAAAGTCTAAGTAAATACACGCACTCTTTGGATTCAAAGAAAGGTGCCTCCAATACACGCACTCTTTGAATTCAAAGAAAGGTGCCTCCAAGCTATCAGACAAATTTCAATCTGCAAAAGTCGAGTAAAATTAGATACACGCACTCTTTGAATTCAAAGAAAGGTGCCTCCAAGCTATCCGACAAATTTCAGAATATTATCCCTCATTCTAAAGCATCCCAAAAAAATCTTTCAGATTTTCATGGCATCTTCATCTTCTCTGTATATAAATCTCCGCATGAAGCCCTGCTTTCCAGTAGTGGTAGTGCAGGAGTTAAACATCAACGCTAGCCAGTAGAATACTTGATAAATAATTAGAAATAATCTCATGTATCCGGAAATGTATCCATCGGGTTGGGATTCGTATTCATGCTTGCTGGGGTTCGTTGCTCTGAGTGTAAGTGTGGCGTTTTTGTTTTTGTTGAAGGGCAAAGATGGTGCAAACAAGAAAGGCAAACTGCCGCCTGGAGGCACCGGATGGCCAATTATCGGCGAGACCATCACTTTCTATCGAGATTACAATTCCCCGCAGCCTCGTCGGTTCAGTGATGATCATGAACGCAGGTAATCAGTTTTCTTCCCTGCTGATTTCCTAGCTTTTTAGTCTATTTTTAATGGATGTTTGCTCCTTGCACACACCTCAGGCTTAGCTTTTTTTATGGATGTTTTGGTAATGCAGGTACGGGCCGATTTTCAGATGTAATTTGTTTGGAACGGCACAAACAGTTCTATCGGTAGATCCAGAGTTCAATAAGTACGTTCTGCAAAACGAGGGCAGGCTGTTTAAATCGAGATATCCGTACTCCACAAGAAACCTTATTGGCAAATACGGTCTGCTGGAGGTCCACGGAGAACTTCAAAGGAAGCTTCATGGAATGGCTGCCAATCTGATGAAGTATGAAACCCTCACCACGGATTTCCAGGACGATATAGAACATGTCTTCCTCACCGGCATGAAGAAATGGGAATCGCAGAGAGACATTCCTCTTCAACCCAGCTGCCATCAGGCACGCAAACGCAATTACTTCTCTCTCTGTTTAATCATTATTTTTGTTTCGTTTTGATCTCTTACCTTCAATTCGGAATTGGCTGCACGCAGATTGTTTTGAACTTGATGGGGAGAAAATTGCTGAGCTTACCTCCTGCAGAGGAGATGCAAGAAATTTATGAAGCTTTTAACATTTATGTGAAAGCCATACTTTGCTTGCCTCTCAATATCCCCGGGACAGCTTACGCAAAGGGTGTAAAGGTAATTAGTCTCAAATTCAATTGCTTTATTTTCTCAAAAATAAAGAGTATTCGTGTTTGTTCGTTCATTGAAAATGTAAATGGGTATTGCAGGCGAGAAAAACTATAATAAAAAAGGTTCACCAGTGCATACAGGAGAGAAGACAGCATCCAGAAGTGGTCTATAATGATCTACTTGCTAAACTTTTAAGAGAAGGCACGTATTCGGAAGAAATTATTGCAGATATGATATTGTTTTTGCTCTTTGCCGGTTACGAGACTTCCTCCACGATCATGTCATTCGCTGTCAAGTATATCACTCACAATCCGCGAGCATTGGAAGAGCTGAGGGTGAGAGATTCGCTATAGCTGCTCATGTCATGTTTTTATCTTTGTAAAAAGTGATAGTGATAATTGGATAGTCTAAAAAGAACATGAACACGTGAATTGTGCAGGCTGAGCATGACGCTCTCTTGAAGGCCAAAGGCAATGAAAAGCTGACAATGGATGACTTTAAGTCCATGAAATTTACTCACTGCGTGCGTACATAATCATCTCAATTCTTATCTAATTTCATCCATAGTTTTCTACTTTAATCAGAGTAGTTCAATAAGATATATTTTGCATTAATTCTGATCTAATTTCATCCATAGTTTTCTATTTTAATCAGAGTAGTTCAATAAGATTTATTTTGCATGATATCTTTGGCATGGCAGGTCATAAAAGAAACTCTTCGCTTAACTAACGTAGCTTCAATTACTTTCAGAGAAACCACACAAGACATTAAAGTGAAAGGTTGGCTTTCTTTTTCCTTCCAGTCTGAACTGATTTTACATGATAAATTTTATTTTTTAAACAAAAAAACATAATGAGATTACTAATTAAATTTAAGTTTCTTTGATAAAAACCTTAAAAACATATTAATTCGAATCTCTCCTGTCATCTCCTCCTCTCTCACTGCAGATTTTGTTATTCCCAAAGGATGGACGGTGGTGATTCTTTTGAGTGGAACGCATTTGGATGAGAGGCACTATCCTGAACCTCTGAAGTTTGACCCATGGCGCTGGGAAAACGAGGGTTATGTAGGATTCTTGCTCTCACCTATTTAACTTTCCACTCTTTCAAATTATTATTATTTGAAAATGAAAATATAACGAAGTCAGTTAAAATTCAAATTCTTTTATGTAATTACTTTTCTTTGTGGATTGACAGGATCTATCGAAAGATTCGTCGTTCATGCCTTTTGGGAAAGGTGCGAGGCTATGTCCAGGATATCACCTGGCCAGATTTGAAATAGCTCTGTTTCTGCATAGCTTCGTCACTAAATTCAGGTCAGATTATCTTTTCCCTTATATGGATTGGTCAATGTGCTCGTCATAACTAAATTTGGTGTTGAATTTAAATTCACTTTTGAAATGCATTGATAGGTGGGAGCCACTCGAAGTTGGCCCTGACATTTTATTTCCTCTACCGCACATGGCGAAGGGTTTTCCAATTCGACTGTCTCCTCGATGATAACACGAAAGGATAGATGGTTGATAGTTTCCAGTTTCCAATTCGACTCCCTCTTTGATGATGAGTTGTCCATGTCTCCTTAATGAAAACACTAAAGGATAGATGGTTGATAGTCGACTCTATCTTTAATGATGAGTTGTAGAAAGTTTTTTTATTAGTAGTAAAGTGTTTTCCAATTCCACTGTCTCCAAATGTTCATTAATATAACAATATAATATAAGGTTTATTAATATAACAATATAATATAAGGTTTAGGATAACTACATTCTTTTTGAAATTATCCACAAATATCTACCATGTTTGGGTTTTAACTTTCCCTTCACCAACAAATATTAATTATTGAAAATGCTGGTCTTTTTTCAAAGTGATAGCTTTCCCTTGACCAACAAATATTAATTATTGAAAGTGCTGGTCTTTTTTCAAAGTGATAGCTTTCTTGATCTTGTGCTTATCTTGGACATAAGGAAAGGTAAAATAAAATTTGTTTTTTTAATAAATTTAATAATTAAATGAGTAATTAAATATTTTTTTAATACGATGTTTTTCATATGAATCAAGATTTGTTTAGTTTGTATTATAAAGATAATATAGTGGTATTTTGATAGCTTTATAATTATACATATAGTTTACATAAAGTTATTTGTTTTATTTAAATATTGTTTTGGGCTTTGGGCTCTTTTATGGGAGAGCCACACTCAAAAGGTTTTTGGGTTTATTTATGGAAGACTCACATTCAAAGGGTTTTGCATTTTTTTTTTGGAGAAGACCGAGATTCAAACCTTAACGGGTGTACATGAAGATGTGTAAGCGAAATTGTTACACAATAAATATATATATTATTTTTTTATAATAAAATTAATTAATTAGTAAAATAATATATATAATTATATTATATCGCATAATGTTACTACAACAATTTACAATTTTGGGAATAAAAAAGTTGAGTTAATACCATCAAATTGTTACACTAACTAACTAACTATCTATATATATATATATATATATATATATATATATATATATATATATGGTGGTGGCCACAAGGGGTAAACAGATTGTGACCACGAGGAAACCATTACATAACATACCCGCAACATGTGAGGCGAGAGATTTGAACCCGGGCCTCTCACAGCAACTAGAGAGGTTTAACTACCCACTTGCTCTCCAACTCCTCTACATGGGCGGATTTTATATATATATATATATATATATATATATATATATATATATTTATAATTAATTAATTATTAAAATAATATATATAATTATATTATATCACATAATGTTACTACAACAACTTACAATTTTAGAGGAATAAAACAGTTAAGTTAATACCATCTGATAATTCATAGATAGTTTGAACCCTACCAGCTGTGCTGGTAGTTACTAAAAATCGTGATTGAAACCATTGCTTTTATATACAAAAAAAAAATACCATCTGATAAGGGGATAATATATTTTTTTCAATTGATTATAAGGGATTGAAAAGTATGGCCATCTGAGGATAATATATATTTTTTCAATTGATTATATGAGATTGATTGATTATAAGAGATTGAAACGTACCCACTCGTATTACATCTAGTAGTATTACAATAAAGTTTAGATATTATCCATGTATAGTTAATTAATATTTGAACCTTGGTAGACTCTTTAAATATTGAAGAATCCAGTGAGCTAATACCACTTGATTATAAAAGGATAATATTTTATTATTTATAAGCTAATTTTTTTTTTATCTTAGTTATTTATGAGTTAATTTTTATTAAAGCTTTATTTTTTATGAGTTTATTTTTATTAAAGCTTTATTTTTTTTTAAAGGTAAAGTAAAGTACATTTTAACATTCATAATATCATAGTTCATATGAGACAAACCTCATGGATGATGTGTTTTTAGTTAAGACATATGGCGCACAACCCTATTCATTTAGGATTTGAACCTTTTAGAGTTCTAAAATCTTTACCAAATGAACAAGAAATCTATTTTTCTTATTTCCTAATTAAAATATTTTTTAAACTTTACTTTTTAACAAAATTAATTATATAAATTAAAATAATTTAAAAAAAAAATATTTCATATTACCATATTATTATAGTATTTCAATGAACCATAATAAAATTACACTAAATCATGGTAAATTTTTAAAAATTCAAACTTTAATTTCAGAACCAAATTTACAACCTTTGCAGTTTTTAAATGTTATTTTATCCCTTAAGAAAGTAAGATAAAAATTAGGTTTGAAAAAATAAAATTTTATTTTTTTGTCAAATAAAGAAATAGTTCAACCTTTCATTAAAAATAACTAAAAAATTTACCATTTAAAAACTTATATATTCCATTCAAAATTATTGAGTTTAAAACATAATAATAATAATAAAATTAATGAATTAATAAAAGTTGATACACAAATGAGAATGAATAAGATTTCGAAAATATGATGATGCAAGTCTAGTGGCATATTTCATGATTGGAATTTCTTGAAAAAAAATATAATAACTCTTATTAAAAGAAAGTAATCGACATAAGGTAAAGTCAATTACCTTGCCCTCTCAGGATTTGGACCTTCTATCCAGAGTTTCAAAGATAAAAAAATGACCTTTGGACTTTTTATTAAGAGTTTCAAAGATAAAACAAATGCAATGAAAAATATAAACTTTTAATGTGGGGATTTACGTTCAAAACTATTGTTAAAGTATTATTATATTAATTAGTTTGTTCCAATGTCGTGGTAATATAAACATTAATGTAATATATGGATAGAATTTATTTTAATTTTGCACAACAAAATATAACTAAGAATCATCTTATATTTTGAGGTCCCATAGACCATATTTGGGTCTCACGGACGTAATTAAAATCTTTCATTTCATATATATTTTAAAATTTACTTACTTATTTTTATATATATATATATATATATATATATATATATATATATATATATATATATATATATATATATATATATATTTGAGTTCAAAACATACAAGCAATGTATATAATTTTTTTATCTATTATTATATTAATACCTTAATGTATGATTTGATCAAATATTAAGTAGTATAAATATTTATAAAATATGATTGAAATCCATTTCAGTATTCATGAAATATGATTGAAATCCATTTTAATTTTGTATACCAACAAAATGTAACTAAGAACCATTGTATCAATTGAATGCTAATTTAATCAATATATGGATATAAAACTATTGGTTATCACTTACCCTTTCAAAGTCAAAAAATTTTAAAGAAAAAAAATCAATAAAAATATGAAATTCTAATGTGAAGATTTGGATTCAAAACTTACTGTAATTGTTAAAATATTATTATACTAATATCATATCAAGATATCCTTTTGTACAGTGAATCTAGTTAGTAGACGACTTTGCATATACAATTGGTTTGTTGAGAGGAAGGTTGAGCAGTTGTAACCTTAATTGACAAGTTGGGGAAGGAGGCTGGGTTGGCTGAAGGATCTTAACATCTGGAAGTGTTATGGGGTGGTCTCCTATCTTGGTTCATTTTGGATCGCTAGATCTCTAGTTTGATTATTTTTACTATAGATGCAAGTGGGATCACAGGGTGGAAGGCTAGGTAGTTGGAACCCTAGTAAGGGGCCAGGGGAAGGAGGATGAACCAACTGAAGGAACCTCAACATCCAACTTTGTTGATGGGTAGACAACTAGAACAAGATAGTGGGATCTGTGGTATTTTTACCTTCATAGATTTCCATGTTGGAGGGTTTTCCTACCGTAAGGGCACTTTCGACTGGTTTTGTTTTGTCTCCATGGTGTGCTTTGGTTTGGGCAACTTTATTCTAGTATATTTTTTCAACCGAGGTAGGATGATGGACGAGTTATATCCTAAGGTTCCAAAATTCACATTTTTATCTGGGATCCTCTCTTTTTCTCTCTCAGGTGTTGCGTTGGGTATTTTTCATTTTTTATTTCTAAATGCCTTGAGAGTGGTTTTCTCCAATGATATATGTGGGTTTCTTGATGTTTATTTATGATGTTTCCCATATTGTAGGTCTTTTGTTGGCTAGATGAGTGAGCCCTATGGGTTTATTTTTTGATATGTTGTGGATTTTGTTGGCCGATATTTTCTAGTGTTATTTTCTTAAACCGGTTGTTGTTATGAGGGTTGTCCTATTACATGCTTTGTTGGATGGATTTGTTGATCGTGATGACAGGATTCCCCTATTATCCTTTCTTGTGAGGCAAAAAATGCTTCGGTTTGGGCGATATTTATTTGTAAATTTGTTTTAACTGATAATATTTTTTTTTCCCTACTATTTTTCTCCAGTGCTTTAGATTCTTGAGCACAGGGTGGTTTGACTATGGAACAATCTCTTGTAATTGCTTGATAAAAATTTACAACTTATTTGCTAGGAGGTTGCTTCATTGGATTTTAGGGTTTGATTCATGGAATCTAGCTTAATATTTCTTGATTTATTATTGCTAGATCTAAGGTTTGGGGGTACGTTTCAAAACCCTACTTGTAACAGGTTTGGGGACCCTTTAAAAGCCCTTCTACTATTAATAAAAAAATACCATATCATATCATGTGGTTTGCACAAATATCATGGTAATATAAACATTCATGTAATATTGATGAAGTCTATTTTACTTCTGTGTAACAACAAAATGTAACTAAGAAGAATCATATCAAATTTTATTTTTTAATGTAATGTAGAGATTTAGGTTACAAAATTGCAAGCAATATTTAAAATATTATTATACTAATATTATAATGTGTGATTTGCTTAAATATATTACAATATAAATGTTCATGTAATATGGCTAGAATCCAATTTAGTTTTGTACAAAAACATAATATGACTAATAAGAATTATATATAACTAGTATCTCCACACACATATATGTCCTGCCATGGTATGATTTTAGTTTTTATCCAAAGAGAGGCTAAAGCCTTAACCATTATAGTGTCCCACAATAACATATCAATTTTTTATAAGCAACATAATTTTAATTATACAAATATTCATATTATTCTAAGTGATTTTTTAATAGGTTATATGTGGCTTCTATTGGGGCTTCTTCCATCAAAATACCAAAATATTACATTTTTTGCAACATACCTTTTTATCATATTTTTATTTTTAATTTTTTCTCTTAAATATATTCTTCAACTTTATCGAAGTGCTATATTTCCACAATCAAATCCTCAACATCATTTCGATCTAGAAATTTTTTTACTTGGCCAATTGCCTTCTAAAATTTGAATTTCTTCAAGATGAAGATCAACACCATAATTAACTATTTTATTTTCTACCCGATTTCCTTCTCTATAAATATGCTCACACCAACAATAATATTATTTTTATCCAATATCCACATCCATTTTTGTTAATAGCATTGATGATATTATGTGAGTCCCCCTCAATTGAAATATATTTTCATCATTTTTCTACTACAATTTTAATCCCTATGAGAAGTGCCCTAGCCTCTGCATAGTTTTTAGTTGAAGTTCCATACGATTATGAATAAGTGAGGAGAATTTTACCTTTACAATTTTTAAAAACACCACTTGCACCAGATTTTCCTGGATTTCCTTTAAAAGCATCATCAAAATTAAATTTGATAAGTCCAATTTCTATACAGTTCCACTTTACCATAGATCAAAGTAGATTATTTTTTTTAATTCCATTATCGTAGATGACTCTTCCATGTATGTTCAAATCTTGTAGCCAAGTTATTGTTGGTAATTTTGATAATATGCCACATTAGGATTTTTGATGAAATTTTATTGATTGTAAAAGCAACAATATATATTAATACTATGATTGTAGTATTTTGGCCAATATAATATGTTGCAATTTATATTTTTATGTGTGTTAACCTCCTTTATTTTTATGAGTTTCATGCTAAAAATAATGGGTCTTATAAGGTAAAATGGTTGGGAAATTGGTTGGTGATATCAGTTGAAATCAATGGTGCCCAAGAACTAAGTGTATATAAACTATAGAGGCCTTACTAAGGGTTAAAATCGCGTTCACCTCAAAATATGGGTGAAGGGCCCGTTCGCATCACTCTTGGGTGAACATGGAAATTTAAAGTTAAAAAGGAAGCATTAATATGACACGATGCTTTTGCCCCAAGTGTGGGGTGAAAGTCCCTTTCGCCTCTCATTGGGGTAAAAATACATTTTTAATGGTTAAGTCAAGTGGGCCCAAAGTTGAAGTGTAATAGTAATATAAATAAGTGCATTCACCCCAAAGATGGGGCGAAAGCATCATTTGCACCACTTTGGGGTGAATTTCCCCCAAGTTTTTCAAAGATGATACACCAAGGTAGTTTGTTGACTAGTCAACATGGCTTTTGCCTCAGGTGAGGGGTGAAACTCCCTTTTTACTCTCCTAGGGACGAAATACCAGCAAAATGGTGATTTCGAGCACCAAGAGAATGTTGAAAGGTCAAAGCCTCATTCGCCTCAAGAGAGGGGCAAAGACACATTTCATCTCCTCTTTGGGTGAATTCACATAAAGGGCTACATGAAGATGGCCCCACCAATGTGTCAAGGACTTTGTTTTCAGTTCGAGCAAATACTAAAGGGGTAGGCATTGAAAATTCAAGGTTACGTTCATCCAAGGTGAAGGGCGACCGTACCTTTTTCCTCTTTTGGGGTGAACGTATATTTTAAAAGTGTAAAAGAGGGAGAGCTTCCAAAGAAGGTCTCCAAAAATTCTTTCACCTTAGATAAGGGGTAAAACTCCCCTTCGCCCCTCTCAAGGGAAAAGTGACATAATAATGGATAAAACGTCAGAGTAAAATGAAAACATTAAAATGTGTTTCTACCAAGGGAGATTGCTATTGTGGAATGAATGTGATGAAGTAAATTGAGCTATAAATTGTGTATTCAGAAAAAATATATGGGGCAATGCAAAGTATGACTCAAAGGTAGAAAAATTATTAAAATTATTGCTGTAGTGGCGCCCTCTTCACCAAGACACATGAATGAGGAAGAATGATGCAGGTTGAAGGAGACATGTTCACTCATTGCTTGGTTTTGGGTGAATTATATTTTTGGCATCAATAGAGGTTTTCAAAGGCACTCAGTTTGGGTGAATGAAACACATTTAATGTTTGGGGAAAAAAGTGACTAAAATTGTTGACTTCAAGCTTAAGAGGTTGCAATATTAATTCATAGAGTAATTTTTATTAATTCCAAGATATTCTAAACAGGGGTGAATTTTTGAGAAGCAGTGAATGTATTGAGTCATCAACCATCATTGTAGTTTTTCGTGCATCGATACCCAAATGTGATAATTTTTTGGAGGTTCCTTAAATGCTGGATCATTGTTTCAAAAGATGGATTTTCAAGATTTCCAAGAAGGAATTTCTTCACCATGGTTCTTTATATGTAAACATTTTGTTATATATGCATTAAATGATAGAGGTAAAATTCCTCTATAAATACTACTCATGTTCCATTGTAAAAAGGGGAGGATAGACACTCTGTAGAAAAACTATTCAAGTTCTCTGCATAAATAGGAGAAGTTGTGGCTTCTGATTTTGCAAGCATTCTCTTTGTGTGATTTATTTATTTTCAAGCATTTCTATTTTATATTCATGTTTGCTATCTACTGTTAAGTTAAAATTTTGCACTTGGATTTGGACATTGCTGGTGTAAGTATGAGTAATGGAATGTGATTTTGGAAGTTGTATCCGAGGAACTGTAAGCGAAATTTCTTGCCTCCTTTCTATTTTATACTGCTATAACACTTGGTTGGAATTCCTACTACTAGTATATCCCCAATCCCACATATTTGGCCTATGGCTATATTTCCCATTTCTTTTGGTTATTTTCAATTTCTTTCCTACAACTCTAAACTTCAATCAGTGTAGGATTAGTAAGGGAACCAAACCTCTCTGGAGATTGGCATGAGGGACATTTATTTCCTTTGAAATTTTAATTTTAGCTATGTCTAGGGTGCACAAACGTATGTTTGTATATTAGGCAGATATTTGACCAATAATTTTTGGCATGCCTGGTGAAATAGATAGTCTCTGTCCTAGTAAGATCCATAGTCAGTGGAACAAATATATCTCAAGTTGACATTCAAAAGTTCCACTTTCAAAAATATTGAGGTTTGATGTTCACCTTCATGCTCTACGGTTAGAACATCTAGCGACTCAAATATATCCATAAGCCTCTGAATATGAAGGTAACGAAAGCTGTGCTTCATGATCACAAGATTGAAGGCCAAAATTTTTGAAAACTCCATTGAGTTTTTCAAACTCGACACTCAAAAATTAGGTGAACACCCTAGGTTAGTTCCCCCACCTCATACATTAGTTGCAATGTCATCACAGTTACCAATGTATTCTCATTTTCTTCAAGTTTAGGTAGTACTGCTACTAGCGTCCCACCTCCTCAACCTCACACACTACTTCACATGGCTCAGAACCCACCACCACAATAGCCACAACTACCAAGGCAATTCCCAACATGGAATAGTTTAGGAGCTTTGAATTTACAAGCACAAAATCCAATTCCTCAAGCAACTTTGAAGGTTTTACCTACCTATGACGGTACTGGTAAGACCGCTTACGAACATATATAAGATGTGGATTCTTTGGTGATGATCCATACATATGAATATATTATGGTAAGATTATTGGTATTGTCGCTCAGATGGAAATTGTACTGATATTTACCACCCACAATTGTTACTATATGGGACCAATTGGCAGAACTACTAATCAAAAAATTTTATGAGCAAGTTGATCCTTTCTCCTTACTACATCAATTCATGAATATCCAAAGACATTTGTAGGAGGAGATAGTGGACTTCAACGTTAGATTCACCCGAAGTTGGAAAAGAGTTCCTGATGGCCTTCGGACCATGCATGAGCAAGATAAATTTTACTATCTTCGAGCCTTCAACTCAAACATTGGTATGACGGTCTGACAAGCCAATGTCAACATATTTCCATAGTTGTACATGCAAGCGCAAAAGGCTGAAGTATATTTTATAGCCATAGGTAAGCTTCCTTCGAAGGTAACCATGTCCATCCTTCCTAATATTCTACATCATTTGTATTCAAGTGCATTTTCACAACCTATACCTTATATGTACCTGGTTCTCTCATGGAGCTCGGATCCACCTCAAATTGCTCCAATCCTAGTTCCTCAACTCCCCACTCCAAGTATCCTACAATTACCTACGCTAGTTGTTCCATAGTTACCAGCCTCAGTTCCTTTCCCAGTGTTAACAACACCACCTGTTCCATTGCCATTGCCTTCTCCATCAATACCTCTACCTTTACCAACACCTCATGTGCCCTCAAATATTGATCCTTACATGAAATTGTTACAAGAAATGCAATCTATTAATTCAATGGTAAGGACAATGTCGAACGAAATCACTACAGTTAAGAAAAAACAAGCTAAAGTTGATTTTTAGTCAATGAGATTTCAAATGCCACCAATTACTAGGGAGAAACCAACCACTAGCAAGGTATTTTAAAGGAACACAACTATGTTGGTAAATGAATAAACTAGTACATCAAAGAGAGCATACTAGTGCTCCACCTGTAATGATCCTCATGAAGCAGACATGTGCATGGTTCATTTGAACTATGTGCAGACATTAGCAAAAATTTCTATCAGTGGACAAGTTAACATGATAATGGAAGCCAATAATAACTTGATGGTCCCATATTTGGAGAAATTTTTAGTTCTCATAAGTACTGGAAAGAATCCAGCGACTATTGATCCAACAAAAATGGAACCTCTAAAATTTCTTGTTGAGCAAAAGATACAAAATAAAAAGGTACAAATACAAGCAAAAGCACCTGGCGCAAAAATGAAGCAATAATATTATGTATTATTGAAGGATCTATTACCCAAATAAGCTCAAGATAAGTTACAGATGAAGGTGTCAACTTCACAGCCCATGGTCGCTAAAGCACAAATGGAGGTAAAAGAGCAAGCCAAAGAGCGCCTCAAGTATCCATCATTGACCAAGTGGTAAAGGGTGGAAGCTACTCAATAGTATCGGAACAAGTATGAGCAAGTTGTAGAAGAAAAGGCTCTTGGTGTTTTTGATTATAATATAATGGAGGAAATGAAGAATATTCCTACGAGGATGAGTTTATATGATGCATTAATTTACCTAGACAAGCTGAATTGTTGCAAAAGTCTCTCAAGAAGAAAATTCATTCCCAAACATTGTTAGCACATACACTGTCTACTTTTACCACTAATAAGAATAGACAACCTATGTTCTATTTGTCTCTTAGAATGGAAGGATGGATCGTGCATAATTGTATGAATGACTTCGGTATTGCGACTACTATCATGCTAAAGGTAGTATGATCGACTATAGTAGCTTACATTTAATTTTGTCAATCTGGATTAATCCAGGTTAGATTTAAAGAGTAGCAACCCAATATAGATTGTACCATAGTAATTAATACTAAGCTTAGTTTAGATCTCTTTCTGGTTTCATGTGTTGCAAAAATTAAAGTTTACAGAAAATAAAATAAAATAAAATAAAATATTCAATTTATGAATTATTCTAATGTGGATCCACGTAATGATTTACTTAAAGAATTATTTATCTATTATAATTTCTAATTATTTTTTATGTAAATTAATTTTTAATCAATTCTATCTACCATGTTAGTGGGGGGAAGAATTTAGGGACTAACCTTTCGGAGTCTCTGGAAGGTTAGGGTTAAAACCTACCCCTATTTTCTATTCTACTTTAACTTTAATAATTTTATCTCATTTAATTAATCTAATTCTTAATTTCATAATTAAAAGAGAAAAAAATATATAAATTACCAAAGAAAGCAAAATATAAAATAATTATAAAACACAATTACAATATCCTGAAGAAAATATTGTTGTTGCTTTATTATTGAAAATCAAACGTACATGGTTGCGCATCCAACTTTCAGAATTGCATACAGAAGATTACATCGGGAATAATCACAGATTACATATATTTCTCCATTAGCTCACCATCCATCTTCAAAGGTCTCATATGCAAATATATATTGTCACTCAGAAAATTCCAAACATAACTCCTATTTCTCCCATATGGTTTGGACTTGATAAGAAACAACATTCCGAACACAACTCCCCGTATTTCTCCCATATGGTTTGGACTTGATATGCAACAACTATGTTCTTAACAAGAATAAAGCTAAATTAACACATCTCCTAAAATACTTGGACTCAATAAATATTCTAATTGGTCCAAGTGACAACTAATTATAACATAATACTAACTTTGATTTGGTGGGATAGCTACATAACAATACAACCCTTGATTTATAATTTTTCTACAACTTTTATCCTTTATTTTAGGGAAGGATACATTTATTACAAATATTCATGTAACAACTTATATACCCAAAATAAATGGTGAGTCACCCACATTTGATTCTTCTAACCGCCCATGTGGAATTTGAAACCTTTCGTGCTTGATTCTTTCAGCTGCCCACATGGTGTTTGACCAAGCCATAGCTTATGTGGTATTTATGTGAAACAGGTTCTTCTGTAGTTTTTTCCAAGTTTTCATAGTGACCTTCCATAGGGCCCTTCCGTAGCGCCCTTTTGTAGTGCGCATCTACGTGTCTCCTCGGTATTTGTTCATGCTTTATTCAATATATGACTTGTATTTTGTTATAATATTACCTACCAAAAACATACAAAAACTTTGCACAATTTGTGTAAAATATGAATATTTATCATTTTAACCTCATTCATCAAATTAACTGATAAATCACATAAATAAAGTAAAATAATCATTAAAACACATTTACTTTCATGATTTTATAGATAGAAAATAGATAATCCTTGCATAAAATATGTGTCAATTTGACACTCATCATAGTATGTGAAGTAATGGGAATGGAATACATAAGAAGGAGTCCAGGCATATTGCAGTTGGATGGGAATCTAGTTAAAATGATCAGATTAATCAAGGATATTTATATCGTTCTATACAACATGCTGCAAATCACTGTCATCCAAGAGGTAGTGGTGGTTGACTTGGAACCATACTTCAACATGTGTCTTTCGAGGGAGTTCACAATCAAACTAGAAGGATACCTTTACTTGGATTATTCACATTTGGATATCCCATTCAAGGGAAGAAGAATCCACATCTATAATGAAAAGCCATCCACATTTCATATAGAAATATTTAAATAGGAAGAAAAGCCCACTAGTGTAGTCAACATGATGATAAATGAAGTACAAGAAGTGGAATTGATGGAGGAAGCTCTTGGTGAACTCCGACTAGAGGATGAATTCTCATTGATGGATTTCAACACAATGGTAAAAATTGATATCGGTTGTTATATCATAACTAAACTTGAGCAGACTGAAGAAGTCTCTAATTCCCTAGACCATACCTCTGATAAGGTATGGAAGCTATATTTTGATGGTGCAAGGTGCAATAACGACATAAGGGATGGTATTATTCTAGTTTCTCCTATAGGGTTGCAAAAAACCTATTCATATCGGTTAAATTGGAGTTGCACAAGTAATACCACCTAATATGAAGTGTTGTGCCTTGGTTTGAAGAAAGTTGAAAAGTTAGGCATAAAAAAACTGTAAATCTTTGGATATTCTGAGCTCATGATCAAATAGACTACAAAAAAATGTGTGTAAAATCAAAACTATTTGAAGGCCTATTAGAACAAGGTATGGGATTTTTTTGAGTCTTTTATAATATTAAACATTTAGGTGATTTCATGGGAGCAAAACAAACATGCAGATATCCTAGCTTCTCTTGGTGCTAATTTCTCTTCTATGGAGCAAGTAGTCAGGAAACCCAAGACTGTGAGGGTAATTTATAGACCCTCTATCCCTAATAAAAACCTTTATTGACAAGTGTTCTATAATGATGAATAAATAATAAAATATCTAATTAAGGAAGTAGCAGGTGCAAAATATAGAACATTGGCTAAGGAGGAAATGGAAGGAATGATTCAATTGAAGAATAATCACATTCCTAGGGATTGATTTCACTTGAAAATTTGTTTGATCAAAATGATAGGATGGAGAAACATAAGATCAAGGTTGATGCGAAGGAATATAAGGAAATGCAATTGGAGTCTGAGAAGATTATCAAAGTCAGAACAAATTGTATGACAGAAGAGCTTGAAGATATTAAATATTTGTGTTATGAATTTCCAGACATCGTTGCATGGAGCTATCATGATTTAAAAGGATATGATAAAAATGTAATCCAACATACTATTGAACTATAGGAGGGAGTAAAACCTTTTCGATAGAAAAAACAATCTGTCAACCCAAAAAATGAACTGCTCATGAAAGCAGAGTTGTTAAAAATGCTAGAGGTAAAAATAATTTATCCAATCAAGCACTCAACATGGGTGGAAATTTTGGTTCCAGTTCGAAAGAAGAATGACAATATTTTTTTATTCGTGGATTTTCAGAATATAAATTAGGCATCATTAAAATATCACTACCCCCTATCACAGATTGATCAAATATTCCATGTGGTTGCTAGAGTGTAGAGGTTTTTATTGTTGGACAGTTTCTCTGGTTATAACCAGATCTGGATAAAGGACGAAGATCAAAACAAGTTGGCATTTACTACCAAATGAGGTACTTTCACCTACTAGAGGATGCCATTTGGTCTTTCCAATATCGATGCTACATTTTAAAGATCTATGGACATTGCTTTTGGTGAGTTTTTGAATAGAGTTATTGTTATTTACCTTGATAACATGACTATTTTCTCACACCGTAGGGAAGAGCACACCTCTCATTTGAGGTAAGTGTTCACAAAATATTGAGAATTTGAGATTTCCATTAACTCGAAGAAGTCCATTTTTATTTTCAAATAAGGGAAACTTTTGGGACACATGATTTCACAAGGACTGGCGATTGATCCTGCGAGAGCTGAGGCTCTCTTGAAATTGTTACTGCTAGTTAAAAAGAAGAATTTTCTATCGTTCTTTGGCAAAATAAATTTCATTCAAAAGTTCAATGCTGATTTCGCTCAGGTGGTGAAGCCAATAAATAAACTTCTAAAAAATAATATAGACTTCATATGGATGGAAGTGAGAAGATAGGCTTTTTAGGAAATCAAGGAGAGAATCATCCAAGCATCGATGCTGATTAATCTAGATTACTCAAAATATTTCATCCTTTATGTAGTAGGAGAACAAGAGATTTATGTCGTGGTTCTCACACAAAAGCAAGAAGATGAAGATAAAAATCTGATTGCATTATTGAGTCAAGTTATATTGCCACACCAAGAGAAGTATAATTTCACCAAAAAATAGGTGTATGCGGTTATGAAATATTTAATGAAATTTTGACATTTCATTTCACAGAGTAAAATAGTCATCTATGTCATACATCCATATGTCAGAAATTTCATTCTTCAAGGAGAATTAGGCGACAAGAGAATAGGTTTGGTCTCAAATATTTAAGAATATGATGTGGATATTCAACCGACTAAGGTGGTTCATGGATGAGCTCTTTGCTAAGAATTGGCCAAAAGTGCAACTTATGAATCACTAACTTTAGTACATGATGAGGTAATTAGTGAAATCATTTGTGCGAATTGAGCTACTATTGATCATGATTGGAAAAAGGACCTTGTCGAATTATTTACCTTCAGGAGATGTCCATCACATTTTGATGCTTCACAATGTCGAAGATTTAGACTACAAGCCCTTAAGTATGTCTAGTTGCCAAGTGGGCTATTCCATAAGAATATAGATGGAGTAATCCTTAGATGTGTGAAGAATTTAGAAAAAAAAACATATTGGAAGAGTTCCACTCTGGTTTATTTGGTGGGCATTATTTAGGAAGGCCTATGGCCTTGAAGATCATTCGATCTGGGTATTTCTGGCCTACCATTTTTGTAGATGCATATAAGGTGAGCCAAAATTGTGATAATTATCAGTGGTATGTTGGTAGGAATAAAAAAACATCTTTTCCCTACACCTGAATCAAGTGGAAGTGCCATTTTAGCAGTGGGGACTATACTTCATTGGATTTATTGATCCTCATTCCTCTATTGAACACAAATATATATTGATAGTGACTGATTATTTTACCAGGTGGGTTGAGGCCATTCTGACTAAGACAGTTGATCAGGCTACAATTATCTCCTTCTTGGAGGAACTAATCACTCGTTTCATTTTTCCAGATGCTATTGTAATAGATAACAAGAATCCATTCATAGGGGCGAAGATCACCAAATTTGCAAGTAAATATTGAATTTATCTCAAGACATCCTCCAATTATTACTTGCAAGGGAACGACTTGGACGTATCCACCAACAAAAAATTACTGTATATCTTAAAAAGGACACTAGGAAAAAATAAAAGAAGTTGGAACCTATTGTTAAATCAGTCCCCGTGGGTAGATCAAATATAAGTGAAGAAGTCTATTAAAGCCTCTCCTTATTCCTTGGTGTATGGGAAAGAAGCAGTTTTACCCACTTACATTGAGCTTCTTGTCCTTTGAATCTTGTAGTTGTTCCAAGATGAAAATGATGAATTTGATCCCATGAGCATAAGGTTGGCTCAGTTGCTAAATCTGGAAGATGAGAGAGAAAATGCATATGAATATTTCATCGAAAACACTAAAATTATGCAAAAGTGTTTTGGAAAAATGGCAACATAATGCAAGTTTTAGGTGGGAGATCTAGTTCTCAAATGAAACAAGAAAAAAGACAAGCTAGGGAAGCACCACATGTTTGATGTGATATAGGAAGGTCCATTTCAAGTTTTTAGTGAATTTGGTGAACACGTATCATCTTCAAGATATGGATGGTTGGAATCTTTCGATTCTAGTTAACGGTCTTCATCTGAAGGCCTATTTTCAATGAGACAATTAGGAAGTACAACTATGTAAATATGTACATATTTCTATTTGTAAGTATTTTTGTTGTTCTATGATATAAAAAAAAAGTATGAGGTAGATTCTACTTGAAGGCACCAGGATTTTCTTAAAGAGAACTTTACTTTAAAAACTGCTCTCTTGGAGAATTAATTTTACCCCGAATAATCTCCATGAGGACATGTTATGATTTTGGACAGAATTAATGGTTGTATTGAAAGGTTTTTACAGGTTAAAAAAGATCCAAAGTTTAAAATATTGCTTTTATTTACAAATATTCAATTTTAAAAGGGAAAATGTTTTAGATAAGGTATTCAGAGACACTTGGTGAAAGGATTTGCACTAACAAGTAAAGTGCTTTAGTTGAAAAATCAAATCGTGGGGCTTAATTTCGTAATTATGAAATGCAACAAACTGAAAGTGCTTTCACCCCCCAAAAAGGGTGCAAGTGCTATTCACCCCAAGGAAAGGGAAAAACCACTATTCACCTCCTAATGGGGTGAACGTATTCTAAGACAAGAAAAGTTATATGAAAAGCGCCGAAGCTCGTAATAAAAAAATCGAAAGAGTTTTTGTCAAAAGTGAAGGGTGAAAGCCCCATTCACATCCCAAAAGGGTGAATGCATGTACATACCAAGGTAGATCGGGGACTCGAACACAATCATAAAGTAAAAGTCGATCAATGACACTTTCACCTTGTGTAAGGGGCGAAAATCCCATTTGCCTCTCATGGGGCCAAAACAATATATAAGGTTTTAGAGGCACGCTTTGGATTTTCAGGCAATTACACGTACAAGGAATTTCGTCAAAATTATTTTCTAACTAGGGGTGAAAGCATATCAAGACAAGTGTTACAAATATGTTCAAAGAGTATGGGATAGCGCTATGGCATTTTTGACGAATGCATTAAAAGTGAAATGAAGAAAAAGAGGAAACACAAGGTTTTTATTTAAAACTTTTGTGGAAAAAGCAAGGATTAATTTTAAAATTTTTATTTTATTTCCTTAGTATGGCAAAAATAAAGAATAGAAATATCAAAAAGAGAAAATCCCTAAAATCAGGGGAGTTTTTAAAGAAAATCCTTGCTTTTCCTAAATAAGGGGTGAAAGAGAAAAGCTTGAAATTATTTAAAAAGAACATTCGCCATGATATCAAACTAGGAAAGTTGAAGACGTTTTCAAAGCAAAAGGAGAAGAGACCAAGCGCGCCCCAAAAGTGTTTTCACCCCTTCATTACTTTTTTGGGCATATGAGTTTTTTTTCAAATTTTTAGAAGCGTCTTCTCAAAGTGATTTCACCCTCCAATACGTGGAAGATTTTGGGAACTATTTATGGAAGTTGAGACACGTTTTTGGGGAATTTAATTTTAAACATACACTCGGATCTGCGTTGGGAGGAGTATTGGCATTCTCGAGCAATGAAATCTCACATTGGTGAAAGCAAGGGTGCCCATTGGATCATAGGTGGCGATTTATTTTTTCAAGGTAGTTTTAACAGCTAGGACATGTTTTTCAAAGGCATAACATCGTAGTAAGGGCACACTTTTCAAAAGTGATTTTGCAACAAATTACATTCAGTTGCCATTAAGCATTGAGATAAGTGCTAGTTGAGAGAAACGATGCATGCACCCTCCCAAATTCACCAATAAATTTTACTGTATTTACTTCGATAGTTGAAGTTCACCCTATAAATAGAGCACAGGTAAAAACACTATTGGTGCAATTTCGAACTTTTGGTTGCAAAAATTGCAAAGCATCTTTAGGATTGCTGAAGTTGATAGAATGGGTAAGAAAAGCAAAGAAGTTAAAGAGGCTGGGGAGCCCAAACATTCAAAAAATAAGGCTAAAGGTAAGATGAAATCCAAGAAGACCCACAAAAATTAAAATGTAGATTTGGACCCATACTCTGAAACCATGGCAGAGGTAGGAGAGTGCATAATCACCAATAAGAGCATGGTGAAACTCAAGCAAGATGTGGAATTTACTATAAATCAAGGATTGACGATGGAAAACCCACTGACTGTGTCATTTTATGCATAGTTATTTTGGTATCTATGTACGTCAGTACACCCTTACCTAGAATTGGTAAATTAATTCCTAGATTTTATAATCCAATTACTAGGGTGGTTCGAAGAGCAAATGGAGAGGTGCTTTTCTCCATTTTTGCTTTTGAAGTGATGGAAGCATTTGCTTGTGGGTTAAAACCCCCTTTTGATATGACTGCTAAGAAGTTGTATATTAATGAGTAGGAAGAGAGATACGTGTCTATGGTGATGATGCAGTAGTTTATGGAAACACAATTGATCAATGAGCTACAGTTAGAGAAACTACCAAATATGTCAAAACCTTTATCAAAATTCAAGAGCCCAAAAATTATTTTTGATGCTAGCATGGGTTGCTGGTCTTTCGACAGATTCTATAGTTCACAAGTGGAAGGAAACACTTGTGCAGTGTGTATCTCAAGTGGAGTTTTACGCTCCAATGATGATGAGGGCGGGTACCAACCCAATTTATTTTGATTGGGTTGATTTCATTTATCAAAATATGCACATCTAGTTGGAAAAACTACATACAGGAGAGGAGACTTCATTCAAGCACACCTCCTTCCTTATTTGGTATTTCTTCTTCCATTTACATCAATATTTTTTATTTATAGCAGTAAAACAAGTTGATGAAAAGGATGAATTATTGCCTGTTTATATGTGGACTCCTGCTCTATCAAGGAGGGAGTCATACTATAGTTTTAATCGCCTATTTTTGGGGCTTGCAATTGAGTTGATTTACAAAAAAGTGAGAGAATATCGTAGGATATGAAGGAGGCGATCGTCACAACCGATAAGGGTGACATATTTTTACTGAATCAAGGCATGGTTGTAAGAATTTATGGTTTCACAGGTAAGCTATTCTTGCTCCCATACTTCACCACTGAGCATGTTTTCACCATGGATGTGGTGCATCAAACAGACTACATGAATGATGTGTATGGAGCAGGGCACGATAAAAGAATGACTTGCACCATGTCATTCAAGTTTTGTAGTATAGAAGTAAACCAGGTCAGGTAGAACATGCTACTCACGAAGGCACTTCAAGACCTAGGTCTGATAGAACTGCCACAATGATGGAGATATGACCTATTGGGTAAATTTTTGGAAATAATTAAGACCAAGAATTTTCATTGTTATCCAAACCTAATATTTAGGTAAATCGTAACAATTTTTATGGGCATGATTTAGAGTGGCATGTTGAAGAAATGATGTCGCTTCCTCCATGATACAAATTTTATGAGCAAGAGGTTGAATACAACCCGAGAGTGCATAGAGACCACATCCCTCTGTTGGGACTATTTGATCAAATGAAGTAACAATTGCCCACATGGACCAAATAGAAAATTATGAATTGGTGGATTATGCGGGTCCACAGAGGGAAAATTATGTCCGGTTTTAGGTTGAATATGGATGAGGCATTTTCAAAGGCATACAATGAATTTGTAAACATCTATCAACCCATCACTTTTTCCAAGGTTGTGCCTCAAAGTTTTCAACATTCTGATAGTGGAGAAAGCGTGGCAAGAGAAGAGCACCCAATAGTTGAAGAAGAGACACCTAAGGAAGAAGAGTAGCATTATGTGTTTCAACAAAGATCCCAGTGGGTGAAGTGGAATATAGACGAGGCACCTTTTTTGGAGAAGAAAAATGTTGGAGAGGTTCTTCCATTCCTAAAAGCTACAAATAAGCTAAGAACTAGTGCTATTTCTTTAGCTACTATTGTAGTTTTAGCTATTGTAGTTTATACAATTGTAGTTGTTGCAGCAACTGTTAATCCATATCTACTTGTTTTGGTTGCTTCGATTAGCGTTGACCAAATATTCTCATTAATTCATAAGAAGTCGATGGACCAATAGATGGAGGTTGTTAACCTTGAAGTGGAAGTGAAGGAGCAACATGAAGAACCCATTATATAGTTGCTTTCATCACCAGGATACATAGCACCTGAAGATATGTCTCCTTTTTCCTCTTCTACTTCAGAGCAAGTAGTGATTGTTAGTTCATTTTCATCAGTCCCTACTTATTTATTTCCTCCATTTGGTATACCTTCTATGTATTTCACTTCCTTCCTATTATTCACAAGTCACTACTGCTCATTCTTCTCTTCCCCTCTCTTCAGCCTCCCTTTATTTTAGTTCATTTGAATTAGGTTCGAATCCCTTTTTGTGCCCTTCCCCTTCCATTTTTGTCGCCACTTCCACTATCATTGTAAGTATGCAAGCTCCTCCAAGAGTGAGCATAACTACAGTAAAACCTGGTTCTTCCATCCACTTCACCATTTTGGTTCCCCCTATCATAACTATTTTCTCTTCTTCCTTTGAGCAAAACCGTGCATAATTTCTAGTCCTTTTTACACCATTTTTGGAGATGTAGATGCTACCAAAAACTGAGGTGATGCTTGAGTAGCCTAATGTAGAGAAGATTAATCATGCTCATCTCAGTTCATTGTAGTGGTTGAAGAGCCATAGAAGAAAATAGTTACTTGCTCTCGCTAGGCCACTCAAAAAATTTGCCTTCATTTTGGTTTCTATGGAGGCTCACACAACCAAGATAATTCCCCTGGTACAAAAGCCACAAGGAGAGATGACGTCGAGTGATCACACCTATGAGACCGTGATGAAGGACTTGACGAGGTTTGATCTGACTGAGAAAATGAGGAATATACAATTTGATATGAGTTTGGTTTATCTACACGATGAGTATTATAAGCAAATATATTATGATGCCAAAACTAAAATTGTCGAGATTGAAGATGCCTTGGCAGCGATCAGAGCACAACAAGAGAAGATGATGATGGAAATTGAACACTTGCATCAATAGGCAAGGGCACATCAAAAGGAAAAGGATGTAGTAGAGCAGCAGGTGCAAGTTCTAAAGGCATAAATTGAATCCATATAGAATCAACTGGTGGAGAAGACCACACAGGCTGCAGGCTTCTCTCATAAAATGATTAAAGAGGCTTATCTTTGGTTGGCCTAAAGCTATGAGAATTTGGTAGCCAAAGCAATCCAAGTTCTGTAGTATCTCTATGAGGCTTGGATTCAGATTCAATTGAGCCAAAAGATAGTAGACAATATTGAGGAGATGCTAAAGCCTCATTTGGATATGGTTGTGAAAATGCAAGCCCTAGCTCAGTCTAATATGCGCATTCGCCCCATGAGTGAGATGAACTGAGCCTGGTCAACCATAAAATTCATGCTGTGTAGTTGCTTTCAGTGGTTGGATATGGTAAGAGAAGGCAAAAAGCTCCTCAAAACTATCGAGTGGAAGCATATTGTTTTAATATTTCATTTTGATGCTCTCTCTCATATGGGATTTCTAGATTTCACCAATGAATGAGGCAAGCCTCTACCAAAGGGACATTTAGAAGCGATGTGGAAGAATTTTATGGAAGACACATTCAAAATTGACAAGTGGGAGGAGCCCATTACAGAGGAGCATGTGCTATCGCTTATGAATAAGTTCACCCTATGGAGCTATCCTTGTTCAAGTTGGCCTAGCGAGCTAAACGCCTAAGCCTGGAGGATACAAAAAATTTGTAGTATATCTATGAATCACTTAGTGTTCCATCATTGTTCATCACGCATGCTTGGGTAGAGGTAGTTACAATTTTTGATATCACCTACAAAAGTTTGGAGGAGCAGGAAGAACATGCCATAGCTAAACAAGCAACAATGGAGCAAGCAGAAGTAGCATGGGTAGTAGCCAACGCAGAGTAGCAGTTCAATAGGCAGAAAAATAACCATCTAAACTAGAAGCATCAATTAAAGCTATTAGTAAGAAGATCAAATAAGGATCCCAATGGCTAAAGGCATAGGATCGCTTGCATCCATGCGAGCTGGATACCCCATGAGCCACCAAAAATGTTGGCAATTTTGATAATATGCCACATTGGGATTTTTGATGAAATTTTATTGATTGTAAAAGTGGTAAGATATATTAATACTATGATTGCAGTATTTTGGTAGATATAATATGTTGAAATATATTTTGTTGTGTGTTAACCTCCTTTGGTTTTATGAGTTTCATGCTAAAAATAATGGGTGTTATAAGGTAAAATGGTTGGGAAATTGGTTGGCGATATTAGTTGAAATAAATGGTTCCCAAGAACTAAGTGAATTAGGGAAAAACAATGCATTAAATGATGATAAACAATATGCGTATCTATGACCTATCACTTATGAGCATCAAACAGAAGCATATAAGTAAGATGTAAAGATAACGGACAAAAAGAAATGATGCAAACTAAATCATCTTATTATTAATTGAACTGATTAGATCCAGGTTACAAAGTGTCCCCTTCGAGGGCTCAAAATGGATGATACAAATATTTACAACTTGGGTTCCCAAGGATCAAATTGTGCACATCCAATGTCTTTCCTCGTACCCACAATCGAGGTGGGCGGGACAAGGTTTCCGCCACTTGTGTATTTGATCCATATGTCTTATGATCCTTCCCAATGCACGATAATGACCTGCAACTGCATAAAAGGAAACCAAAAATGTCAAATAGCGAGTGTGTGTGATAAAAAGCATGTAATCCCCAAAGGGGCCAAACGTCTAGTAATGAGAAAATGTATCAAAACAACTCCAAATGACTTGAAATCACATAGGTATGTAAAATGAGTGGTTTTGGGAAGATATCACCAAAAATTGCATCCTATGGGGTTTCACAATTCAAGTGACCATTCGTAACCTACAAAACCCAAAACAAAACATTTTCGCCTCTACGCATATCCAAAAAGTATGAAAATTGGAAAGAATACATAAAAAGATATTCTAAGAAAAACAATTTGATTATATTTGAAATATAAGTTACAGTTTAGGTGTTCTCCTAGATGACCACCGGATACCTGCATGAGACCCTATAAAACACTAAAAATACAATATCTTTGCCAATATAGCTCAGAATGACATGAAATTTGGACTATAGCATAATAATAGCATGTGGAAACTAACCAATTAAAAATAGTAACAAAATAATGTATATATTTCTATTCATAATAGGGTGGGATGAATAGGATTGTCACAAATTTAGGGGTGCCTGGGGGTGGGATGCCCACCATTTCTGCCTAAAATTTACCACCAATTCCATTGTGGATTTATGAAAAACACTATGGGATGTATTGTAGTTAAATTTGGTGAGGAAATTCACTCAGAGGGTTCAATTTTTATAACCAGTTGCGCCTCCTAGTTCACTCGTGAACCTCCTTCGCTAAGTAGAGATTTCGAGGGAAAAATAGGCACAAAAATGGTGGTAGGAAATCTTGGCAGAACCTCATCACTTTGTCCTCAAAATATTCTCTCCTATTGTGTGGAAATACATCCACTTTATAGCCCAAGGAGGATCATGGGTCAAAAGGCATGCGAGGGCATGCGAGGCAAGAGGCACCACTTGGCCACCAGGGTGACATGCATTGGAGGGGAAGAGAATATCCCAATTTGACCTCCCTTATGGATTGAAGTATTAACATGCTATGTAATTTGACTTATAGGTGTTGGCAAACATAAAAAGTAACCATTTCCAGGTGCCATTTGTCCATATTTGACTTTTTGCTAGTCAAACTTGCTATTCACCCCACCCTAGGAAGAATGTTGCTATTCACCCCAAGGTGGGATGAATAGGTTCTGTATTCATCCTAGGGTGGAACAAATAGAAGCATGGTGTCTAAAAGGTCCTAAAAGTGGCCTAAAAATTTTCAATACCTTGTACAAAGTGGTTAGAACCACTGTATGCCTCTTGAGGGCTGCCCTAGGGGCCTTGATGTGTCATGAAGTTGTTGCTTATGGTAGCATAATCGGATTGACTAGATTTTAGTGTCTCCAGATGTCCCTTTTTGGGATGCATTGTGTGTAGCACAACGTGGAGCAAAAATAGATGACTAAAATTTTTAATGATTAGGGTTACTCAATAACCTAACCAACTTTAGATGCACCAATCCTGGAAAGAGCATGTGTTCTTGAATCCTTGCTTCTGATGAGCTAAGGAAATTACTTTATCTTGGATGTTGTTCAGTCATGATGCAGGGGTTCCTAACATTACACATGCTTACTAAATTCTAAGTATTTTAATTTGATGTGTTGTGCTTGTTTACTGCCCCAAGTAGGAGCGCGATTGTCTTTGTCGAAGATTCGTTGAACAAATAAAATTTTCTTGATTGTGTGCATGTTTGTTGATTTAAATTGAGTATGACTAACCCCTCAAGTGATGAGTCAATGAGGGAATGACTTGTGAGAAAAGTGATGAGTCGCTTGACCCAGATGACTTTTGTTAAGGTTGCCTTCAGTTTTACTCATTGAGAAATTATACCGTTTTGAAAGGATTTGGATGATGCTATGGAGGTTTTCTGGAAGCACGGGGTTGAAAAATTCACTTCTATGGGGTGGTCTGGCCATAATGAACTTCTTGGGGAATAAATTATTAAATTCTACATGCATCCATGAGAAATTTGCATTCCATATTGACCTTGAATGAATTCCATCAGATTTGACTGGTGTTTGGTGGGTTTTGAACCCTTTTCTTTGCTGCTTCCTGGAGGAAAGGAATGAAAACCTCATTTTTGTGGGGTGGTCTGGCCATACTAGCCTTATTAGGGGTTGAATTAAGGTTCTTTCTAAGCATCCAAGAGTGTTATTATTTACCTCTTGGTTGATAAATTTTTTTGACCAAAATAAAGCTATTTTTGTGGGATTTTGGACCCTTATGGTGCATTTTAAGTTGTATTAACCTATGAATTCTGTATCCGTCCTAGGGTGGAACAAAAACAAGTTTGGTATTCATCCTAGGGTGGGATGAATGGCCAAAAGTGTGTTCATCCCACCCTGGTATGAATAGGACTGTTATAGGCCTATATAAACCCCAAATGCAAGTTTTGGGCTCATTATTGCATGTTTTATTTTGTGGTTTGAGATGTGAGGAGCAGGAGAGTGATTTTGCATAGCGAAGTGTTGTAAAAATCATTATGCTATCATCATGAGTCATCAGGGGGAGGCATCCAATGAAGGAGATGGTGTGAGGAATGTAAATGCTAACTCAAATGACCTCGTTATTAAAAGTGTAATACGTGTTGTTCTTGTTTGTGTTTTTGTATTTTATTATTATGTTTTTGTTTAGGTATATCACATTTAAAAAATAGGTAATTAAACCTAATAAAATGGAGTACCGTATTTTGTATTTTTATTATGTTTTTTGGTGCAATTAGATTGCTTTTATGGATTGGGTTTGCCTTATTTTGGGCCTTTTGGAGGCCATTTTGAAGCATGGTGAATACTTGCTTACTTTTGTGTTTGTTTTTTTTTTTTTTTATTGCTGTTAGGTGGTGAATATTTAGTATAAAAAACTGAAGCTCTTCGAGACCACATGGGATGCCTTGACTAAGTTGAATAGGAGTGGCTTGATTCATTAGGGCTCAAGCAAGTTACCCGATTGGAGCCTGGCGATCGAAATTATTTGACTGCCTTGATTAATTTGTGGGACTTGTGCACCAATACTTTCCATATACCAATGGGGGAGATGACGGTGATGCTAGAGGACATCTACCAGATTATGTGGATTATTATAAAGGGGTGACCTATCCGGTCATCGCACCACAAACTGAGGGATGTTGTGCTGACCAGGTACTTTGGGGTGGATGCGGATGCAACGAAGATGGATTGTCATAATGGAGGGATATTGATGGGGTATTGGCATGAGGATGGGGTGTTGGGGGTGAGGTATGAACTAGTGATGACTCTCATCTCCAATATGCTCCTCCCAGACTCATCAGGAGCCAGGTTCCCTGAGAACCTATTAGAGCTGGTGTATGCCCTGGCGGGGTGCATGAGGGAGGAGCCGTTGGTGATGGCATGGGGGACTAACTTGTTGGCATAGCTCTACAATGAGATGTATGAGATCCAATTTTGTAAGAAGAAGGGTTTAGGATGAAGCTTCTTATTAAAGTATTGGGGGTGACAGTACATAGCTATGGGGTGACCACATGGATTACCATGGATGACCTGAGCACAACTAGTGGACAGGAAGATAGGCTATGGTATCCTATGGTAGAGGGCTTAGGAGAGAGGACAAAATTAGTTTTCTAGTGATGTCGATTACTATGCCGATATATTTTATCAACTAGCACTAGGGTAGGTGCTATGGTGACCTTATAGGGGCTATCCAGGTTGGGCTAGGGTTGACGACCATCTTCATTGGGTGAGGCAAGGTAGATGTCTGATTGTGAGGCACGGTACTGAGTGAGAGTACTTCCTATTTTTTTAGATCATGCGATAGTTTGGACTGTGGTAGGGGCTTCCCAGGGAGCCAGTGGTGTACCGGTTCCACAGGGATGATAGGACACTGTTATGGCCTATATTTGAGGAGGTGAGTGAGGAGTCAAATCCTGTAGTAGCTGTGCCTGACATGGATGACATAGGGACTATAGAGGAGTATGAATCATGGTGGGTGATGTGTCAGTGGCAAGGTGTAGGGGCCCTAGGGGAGAGACGATTGGGGTGGCATATGATATGATTCCAGATGCTCTAGAGGAGGACCAGGCGAAGGGAGGTGAGCAGGGAGATCTCCTACACTTGGGGGATCAGGGTGATGTCATGGAGGTAGAGGGTCCTAGGGCACAGGTACAATGGGGTATACAGGGTGACCGATATTTGGAGTTGTAGGTGGAGTTGGCCAAGGTAAGACATGAGAGATATCTCCTTTTGGCATTAACATGGGAGGACCAATCCGAGATATCCTCCTTGCAGGCATAACTAAGAGCTCAAGGTCCAAGGCAGGAGGGATCCAACATGAGAGAGGCATAAAAGCTATGGGTAGAGGTATTACGGTTGTAGTCAGTAACAAAGACCTACTAGGTGCAGGGACAATGGAGGTAAGCATATATGGATCAATTAGAGATGGAGTTGGTGTACCTTGGGGGGAATTTATCGGATGATAGGGAGACTAGTGAATCACACCGGTATCGACAAAGTGAGATAGTGCAGTCCTCTACTAGGCAGAGGGTAGATAAGGTTGGTGGTAGTAGGCACAGGGTGTATCAACAGACCTAAACTATAGGTGGTAGTGAGTCGTAGCACCGATCCTACATGATCATGGTGATGGAGACTCTTGGGATTATTTTTGGGGTTTTAGATGCTTAGCATTGTGAGGTCTGGGGATCCACTTTATTGTAGCCTACGGGTATTTTTAGAAATTGTGATGTACTATGATATATATGAGATTTTATTATGGTCATCATGTATTTTTTTATTGCTTTATGGTATGGATGCAATGTGTGTATTAATTTGTGATTATATGTTAGATGATTAGTATGTATGCATATGGATGCAATGAGATGGTGATAGATATATATCATGTATGCATGTGTATTTTGATTTGATTTAATTTGATGCTATCTAGATGCGTGGATGCATAGTGAGATGGGACATTTGATTGATTGATAAAATGAACTATGGCTAATGAATTGACACACTATGTTAGCACGATAGACTGTACAAAACACATTAATACTTTTTTTTTGTTTTTTTTGTATGTATTATTTTTTGTGTAATGGAAATGTGGAAATGTATTATTGCAATGTGGTAGAATAGAATAATTGACATGAGATGTTAGAGAATGTAGATGAGGTTTTTATGAGACTCAAAAACTCTAGCTGACCTGATCAAAGGTTGTATACTTCATATCCCTATGTGTGCAAGTGAGTTCATTCCTATGAGATGCATAAAGATACTACCATTACTAGATAGGCTATCCACCAAACCTGTAACGAGGATCACTCTATGAATATCACAATACTGGGTTCTATACATAGTAGGATTAGACCACTAGGCGATCTAGGTTACCAAAAGATAGCTTATCCTAATGCAAACATTGGTCTGCACACACACAAAGCTAATGTGGCAGACATATCATCAGGCGGGAGGCTACCACCATTGACAGATAGGCTATCCACCAAAATTGTAATGAGTATCACCTTATGGTTTTCCAAATACTGAGAATTCTAGGGATTCAAGCTCAAGATCCCTTATTTTATTCAATTTTATTGGGATACTTGCTCCTGTGTAGTGATTATAATCACTATTTATTTTGCATTTTGTTTTCTTTGAGCAAGGGATTTGGGAAGTGGTGATGACCACTATTTATTTTGAATTTTACTTATTTTTATTTTTTTTTGCTTTTTGTGGGATGTTGCTTTTGACTTTGACTTTGAATTTTGAGGAGATTTAATTTTTTTGAACTTTTGGATTTTTGAGGATTGGGAATTGGGAATTGGGATTTTGGGATTTTTGATAGTGGTGAAAACCACTATTTATTTTGGGGAATTGGGTAGGGAAGATCTTGTCCTTTTGCCAATTCTTAGTATTATTGAACCATTCACATAGAGGGATGAGTAGGATGACATTTTCGCTTAAAGCAACGTAGACTACTTCATGGGTTTCATCTTTCCTTGCGCATAGCTTGGTTTATTAATGTTAAAAATGTGTTCGAGATATGATGTACATAAGGCATAATCTAAGAAAGACTCTACCTCCTAAAAATCAATATAGCTTTCGACAAAACCTAAAAAGAAGCTAGAGATGGTTGAGTGACCAAAAATCCTAATGATATTTGAAAACAAATGACTAGGTGAAGGGAGTGGATGCAAATATATAATATGGAAAATGTGGGTGAAAATGAGAAGTGAAAATTTGAACTATGTGAATGATGAATTTCACAACATTGATTTTGAGTGATGATGAGTGTACCGCCATGGTGCTAGCCATGTATGAGCAATTATAAAATGTAAAGTGCAAATGGTGAGTATGCCTAAATGCAAGCGATTATAGGATGCAATGGGGTGCAATATGAGGTGATGTAATATTTTTGTATTTTTTATATTTTGATGATGTTTTTGAATTTTTTATTGATGTATATGTATGTGTAGACACCAAAACAACACCAATCCGATTATGTGACTACAAGAAATGACCGAATTGGCATACATACCCCCTAGGGCAGCCTCCAGAGGTTAAACAGTGCTCCTAACCACTTCCAAATCAGTTTTGGAAGGTCATAGGTCAGTTTTGCACCTTTTAAGAACTTTGCTCCCTATTCGTCCCACCCTAGGATGATTAGAATCCTATTTGTCCCACACGGAGATGATTAGCAACAATCGCTTCAGGGTGGGACGATTAGTAGGTTTGACTGGAAAAAAGTCAAACCTTGACAAATGGCAGCCCAAATCTGCCACCTAACTTCACCTTCAAGGCATGCAATTGTGAGGGAACATTTCAAATCAGAGAGAGAGCCTACCCTGATCATGGAGGCCTCAATAAATGAGCCCCTAATCAAGGAAGAATATTCTCTCCCCCAAAAAGGCATAATGAGCCAAGTGGCGCCCTCGCATGTGCATTCAAAGGAGATCCTTAGGTCTATAAAAAGGTGAGCCTCCTCACCCAAAAAAATAATGGAGCTAGAGCATTTGGAGTAATGAAGTGCTACCAAATTATACCCCCATTTCTCTTTGTGTTTCCTACATCCCTAATCTCTCCCTTCTAGAAGAGAGGTTATCGGGTGAACACTAGGAAAGCAATCCAAATCCAAAAACCTAAGAAATTGGCTGCAATACAACCCCAAACTCATCGAAACAACCCCCTAGGAAGTTTTGGACCCATCCCACTTGGATTGGTGTCAAAAATAGGCCCTAAACAGTGGGCGTCCCACCCCCGGGTGCCCCCCAAACTACTGCAGTCCTAATTGCCCCAAACCTGGAGTGATTAGAAATTTGTGCATGATTTCCTTACTATTATTTTTGCATTGTTTTATATCTTATGTACTTATACTTTTATCCAAATTGCATGGCTTTCTGACATGATTTGACCTGATTTCTGGCATTTTATGCGTCTATTAACCTGTAGGGAGTGCATTCGAATATAGGATGACCTAGGTATAATATGCAAATATTACCTTATGGGTCATCTCAAAATGTTTTTTTAGTCTAACCCCAAGTTTGCAGGAGGTTTGGAGGTCTCTGGGTAGGACATTTTCAAGGTCACTTTTTACAAGTTTTGTGACAGTCCCCAGCGTCCCACCCCGGAGTGATTAGAAATATGTGCATTATTTCCTTAATGTTATTTTTTCAATATGTCCTAGATGATATCCTAATGCCTCTATTAAATTTTCATTGCATTCAGACATGATTTAACTATAGTTTTATTATTTTATGTGTTAACTACCGTAGGGCACCCTTGTCACATACAAGAAAATTTGGGTAGGATAGGTAGATTCTGAGAATTTGGGTAGTCTTAAAATCACATATAATGCCTAACCCATGAGTTTAAGGTGATTTGGATAAGAATAGGTGGGACATTGGAGCACTCACTTTGGAGAGGCCCTCGATAGGAAAACAAGCATAATTGGGCCGTTCGATGCCGTTTCGACGCAAAATTAGGTGATACCAATTCTAGACATTGTCATTTTCATTTTCATATCACTATGTAATTTATTTATCAACCTTATCATTGATATACCACAAACACCCGCTAGAGGCCTTGGGGATTGCATGTCTTTCTGGATAAACACATGCTATTAATGATTTGTTATCTTTCTGTGCACAGGATCTCACCACAAAGAATACTAGAGGGGAATAAAGTAATGATGAAACACATAGACACAAGTTGTGATAACTTTTAGCCCACCCACTTTGAATGTGGGCACGCGAAAGACGTTGGAAGTGTACTGTCCGATCTTGGAAGCGCGACTTCCTTCGGGCATCCATTGATATAACAAATTATATCAAAAATTATGAGCCCTAGAAGGGGGATGTATTGTAATAATATTAAAATAAATATCAATAAAGGAGGCCCCACTTTTGTTTGCTCACATCTCGTTTATGCATCATTTCCTTCATGCATTGCTCTTCGCATTCGTAGGACTTAGCATATGTATCCATTTTTGTTTGCATCCTATCGGTATGCCATTCTTCTACATTTATTTCAATGGCGATCACTGTGGGACCCTATCCCCTGCTATTAAGATCAAGTTTTTGATCCAAATTTTGTGGTTTTTCTTTGCATGTGTTATTCATTCGAGCACTAGACTGCTACTTGTGCCACCCTGGGATGAATACATATTTGTCCCACCCTATGACGAATGCAGACCTGCTATTTGTCCCACACCGAGATGATTATAGCTCTGTGCATTTTATAAGCAGAAACTCAGAGGCATCTGGTTTAAACAAAGAAGAGGTAGGCCTTCTGAACGTCCTCTGTGTTTTTCTACTTTCTATTTATGTAGTTTTTTGTTTTCTTTACTTTATTTTCAGACACTTGCATAGAAAGGTTAAGTAGTTTGTTCTCCTTTATTGCAATAAAAAAAAGGATAAAAGCATAGAGTAAATTAAATGGAAGGAACTTGATTAGGAATGCATTTTTCTCTTGTTTACTTGCATGATACTTGCACAAATGGCAAGTCCTCATTATAGGTTTCAGTTCTAGTTAGGTTTTGAGATTTCCTTTTTGCTATTAATTGTCTCTAAAAGATAAAATGTACTTTAAAGCATTGCATTAGTGAAAATAATCTTTTGTTGTATGTTTTCTTTCTTTACACAATTAAAAGGAACCACACACACCACCTAATAAAGTTAACATCAAGGAGTTGGTCTTAATACCCCAACACTTGATCAAGACCAATGGTGGATTTCATCACCACCTTGTCTTGGATTTTGCATACATATACCCTGATCACGACTGCTGCTAGACACAAATCCTAATGAAATATGACCAAGTGTAGCAGGGGTGATTCCCTGTGCATGGGGATAAGTCTTCTATGGTAGGTGTCAAAAATAGAGCGACCCCCCTTTCGTACCACCTATGTTCCACTTACTGTTCTACTCTCGCGTACCAATAGTTTTCCTTACGTAATGGTGGGTATATTGAGAGGTTCAATATAATGGCCTGGCAATGGTATATTGAAGGGGCGACCATTTTGGAGATACAAGAGCCCTCATTATGCATGTCTAACAACGTTTTCTTTACAAGATTTACATGACAAAAATCAAACACACTAAACCAGATCTAGGACACACATTTAATCTGTAAACAAGATAATCATTTCTTTGTTTGTGTGGTCCCTTTTTGTTTGGTATAGCATAAAAATTGTAAAGGAGATAAAAATATACGTATCTTTTTAGAAAAACCACCACCATGGTGTATACCCATAGCCAATCCCAATCATGGGTAGAAGCTACGAAAAGTATACAAGGAGGCACAAGTCACCTCCATTATAGCCCCAAGGACTTGGTTATACCACCTTGGCAGCCTGACCCACAATGTAGTCCACACTATACCACTACAGGACAAGACTATAGAGGCACCCCTTTGAGGGGCACTCCCGTTCAACACAGATCCTATCAGGAGGAGTACACACATGGGAAGGCCCCCTTAGACACTCATTATGAGTGGCCACTACGCGATGAAGTGCTAGAGAAGCATAGGGTTCATAAGGAGGGCCCACATGATTATATAATTCCTCCACCTCTCATTACTGTTAGAACTAATAGGCAAAATCTAGAGCGCAAGGCTCTTTAGATAGGGTGAGCCAACTCCGCCCGCCCCTTTCACATGTACAAAAAGGAGCATGATGAAAACTAGTATATTCCTCAAGAGAAATACACCGTGCGGGAGCAATGCACCTCCACACCTACTGATTATCAAGATCACCTATTGAGGCCAGAGCCTCGGGTGAATATTGCTAACCTCGACAAAGGAAAACGACCCATAGAGATCTCGGATCACCACGACCAAGATAGATGTGTAGGGGAGGCATCTAGGCCTCCTAGACCTAGGACGGTGAAACAAATCAACTTGGCATTTGCCAAACATGTCACTCGGCAAGTGCAAATCATGCATATTAGGCAAGATCAACAACAGTTAGAACAACTATATCATCTTAACAAAGAGCGCATTTAGTGCTAGATAGATGAGTTTCTCCAGAACACTATGCATGAGAGGATTCCAACCCTTCGCACGCATAGGATAGAAATTTATGAGAGGAACAACCCTTTAGTACGAGATAGGTCTCCATGACCTTATCAAGCGTTGCATCCAAGACCTCCTATATCTGAGCGGGAAGCCACTCCTAGAACCAATGACAGGCGTCTTCCTCAAGCACCCGTCTACATTTCTATGTCACACCCAAGAACTCCTCAAGAGGCCTATGAGGAATTTGAGTGAGAAGAAGAGTAGGCTAAAACACCCTACCAAGGCAGGGGGCACTATCTGGCTACCCCTCCATAGGCATCAAGTTCCTCATAATTCATAATGGGAACAAACAAAAGAAGAGGAAATCAAATCCTCTGATGCATACAAAGCACTGCTAGAGCACTTAGAGTCTATGGAGACTAAGACTTTAGGGTCCCAAAAGCCCACCTTACACCAACTCTGTAGTCACCCTGTGCATCCTTTAGTTTCAGCACCCCCATACCCCGACCACTTCAAAATGCCTCAATTCATAATTTTTAGAGGGGATGAGGATGCCCAAGAGAACATAACAAGGTTCCTGAGTCAATGCTTTGGAATTTAGGACAATGATGCATTGCTTCTAAGAACATTTATAACCACATTCATAGGCCCTACCTTGGATTGGTTTACCCAGTTGTCGAAGCATAGCATCAACAATATAGACCAGCTAGTGGACGCGTTCCTTGAAAGTTTTGCCTTCAACACCAAGAAGAAGGCATACTTAAGCGAACTAGCTGGCCTTAAGCAGTATGATGATGAGACCATGGCTGCTTATGGGAATCAGTGGAGGACATTGCTTTCAAAGATACCTTACCTCCCTCCCATGGCCAATTTGACTCAAATGTTTTCAAAGAGTTGCTTAAGGTCGATCTCCGTGCTATTACAGCTGCAACAATATGCCACCCTTGAAGAAGCCCTGGTGCAAGCCAGGATAATTGAGGAGATCAAAATACAATACGACGAGATTTCCAAGCCATGCAAGAAAGAGTGGCCCAAAATACTAAAAATGGGCCCACACAACCGAAACCCACCACGGTCAATCAGGTTGCCATAACTATACCAAATCCTGCACAAACGACATAGCCCCCAAAGGCTAATTATCAGGTAGTTCCTCTTGATAAATATGAAAAGAAAAATCATAAAGAAGAGCAAAATCAGTAGCGTCACCCCAGGCGATAATTCAAACAATTCACGAAGTCTAGAGACTCCTTTTTTGACTGCTTGTTCACGAAAAACCTGATAAACTTTCCAGAAAGTCGACCCATAGACCCCAACATGCCAAAACCCAAGGGCTATAGGGAAGACTTATATTGTAGATTTCACTGATAAAAAGGACTCAAAATCTCCACTTGTTGTAAATTCAAACACTTAGTGCAGGAATTGATAGACAACAAAACGCTCACGGTAGATAGTCCTATAGCATTGAGAAACCAATAGATGGAAGTCTTCAAAGACCCCCTGCTTGCCCATGATATGCAGGCAAAGACTTTACAAGTGAATGAGGTAACACAAAACTACCCCATGCAAGGATATGTAGGGATGATAAGCATTATGACACAAAACAAAAGATACCTAAACATGACCACACCTGTTGCACCTACAGGAGATGTTACATCAACGTCACAACCTCCACAACACCCTACGCGACTTCCTCGCTTAAACTAGTGGCCATGATTTGGACTAAACTTACTCAAATTTTAAGGACCACATCAGCTAGGCTCTCCATTTATGAGCTCATACAACAATCACCACCCCATCGGGAGGCTCTTATGGAGATACTCAAATCCATTGAGCTACAACCCCACAAACCCAATTCTTTCAATTATTTTGTGGGACATGTGAGATAATGCATAGAACCAGTCATAACCTTTAGGGAAGACAAACTAAAACTGGTGATTGGTGATATGGTGGATCCACCCCTACATGTCATTGCATGGGTCAATGGGATTCCATTCAAGAGGGTGTTTTTGGACACTAGATCGTCCAACAACATAATCATGACAACGGTATTAAAACACCTTAAGCTACTAGCATCCCACATTATGGTGTCCACTTACACTCTTTGAGCATTCAACGATGTGTTATTCTCGACGGTTGGCATAATTGTCCTGCCCATCCAAGTAGGACAAAAGACCATTCCTACGTTGTGTCACATCCTTGAGGGTGATATGGCCTACAATATCTTGCTAGGCCGACCTTGGATCAGGGACATGAAGTGTGTCCCTTCGATAGCCCATCAATGCCTCAAATACACATACGAAGTGCAAGTACATGTAGTACCAACAGACTTAGAGCCCTTTAAGTTTTGCAATGCGGTGTAGCTGATGCCATAATAGACCCTCCCATCGACACATTTGGACTTTCAATTGAATCCATCCACGTAGGGTCCGATCCCGCCTACATCCCCACTATTGAGTCCCTCAACTCACCAACCTGGCCCATATTCATTGTATGTTCCTTCACCAACAATGCCACCTATGGTGGCCACATCGAAGGAAAACAGAAAGAAGCCCCTAGAGGAGGTACCACCGTTAGTCTCAACCATCTCTATCGAAGAGGTGCCCAACCGAATGGAAGTTGAGACACCTGGTTCACCCAAAATAGAGTGGACTCAGGGAGAACTCCCATTCCCTCCCCCTCAACCACCGATGATTACCATTGATATGGCCAATATGGGCCTAGGGAAGTACCCAGTGTGAAACATTGTGGCAACACCCACGCTAGAATCCATGCAAAACATGGGGAGATCGTGCCTCCCCATCGACACTATCGTCCCTTTAGGCTACCTACCAAATCAGACCAATTTTGTATATGGGGGCCTCAAGAACGACATTGAACCCTACCTACAAGAGGAAGAGGACGAAGAGCCATTTGCTAAGAATGTTGACTATCTGTCCAACCCGGACTTCGCCTTGAAATACCTAGACCAATGTAATTGGCATGGATATGGATTGGGCAAATATGAACAAGGAATGCACACTATTTGTCAACCGAGATACCAGATGCAATATGATAAATTAGGAGTAGGGTTCAACCATCCTTTGCCCCTCGACATCTTGGTAGAAACCATGCAAGGCCTAGGTCTAGGCAATAGGGATGGGTTGGCACAAGATCCATATACCAATCCCAACACAACATACACATTGGGGGATTATTTCCCATTGTTAACAACAAACCTTGTTGACCTCAACAACCCCTCTCCTTTGATCGAGGAAGGAGAAAGTTCAAGAAGTAACCTCCAAAGGGGATAAGAAAAAGATCAAGGGGGGTCTTCTGAAGATGAGTTAGATTATGAGGTAGCACCTTGGGACCCTTTTGAGTCTGGTAGCAATCACTCGCAGGTGACACCCATTAATGACTATCAGGAGAACTTCGTGGTAATTTTCCCCTTTAATGTTCCAATCGGGCAATTGCTACCTCTAGAGAATCTAGCCCTCCCGTAGAGAGCGAAAAAACCCAGAAGGGACCAAATCAACATGCTCGAACAAAATGAGCCTCCCATATTGGCCATAAGGCCAAGTGATCCACCAAGGGAAGAAGATCTGAATATCCTCTTCAACATCGAATACCTGCATGCCAGACTTTCGACTCTCATAGAGAGTGAGGATAGTGATCAAGAAACACCTAGTGGGAGGCTATACCAACTAGAGGGGCACATAGTTGTCAAAGCCAATGAAGGCCTATGGATCTGCTATAGCGACTATGAGGATGAGACTGAGATGGCATATCTCAACCATATGAGGCAATAGGAATACCCCATAGACATGGATGATATGTGATGCGTTGTCATTAAGCACATCATTAAATCTCAAAGATCTTATCAATCCGGGGTGGTGTCCAAGGCTATTTACGAGAGAAAGTTCAAGCGGGGTTGTAGTTCAGTTCATTTGGAAGCAGCAGGTCTTATTGGTGGAATTGATTGTGTGGGGGTTTTGTGTCACTTCTACCCCTAAATTGCATAAATTGAACTTTAATCTATTTGCAAGAATGAAAACTAATTGCTAATTGCATAAATGAAACCCTAGTTACAGTTGCAAGAATGAAATCTAATTAAATTGCAGAATTGAAACTTCTAGTTATAGTTGTAGAATTGAAAGTCTATTTAATCTTGCAATAATTGAAATGAAGCATAAAAACTAGATCCTGTCAATGCTCTATAACAGAAGGTCGTCAATCTTCTGTGCGGGGTTTTGACAGCAAAAACAAGAATGCAGGGAAATTACAGAAAACTTGTAAATTGCTGGAAATGGAAATTTGTAGTGAATTGGAAAGTTGTTGGGAATGAAAAGAATAACCAGATCTACCACTAATCATATCACAAAAACATTATGAACAATAATTAAACAACTAGGAATGTTAGCTGTGCAAAAGAATGAAAATGACAAGTTCACAACTTATTCTGGCTACAACAAAATTAGAATAAAACCTGTCTATCAGTCCTCCTCCTAGGTCTGGAAGTGGCCAGCCTCCTTTCTCGAGAAGAAGGTTTGAATTCTTCTTTAAGTCTTACTCACACTCGGACATAACAAAATAAATGGAATGAAACTACACTTTTATTGCTTCAGAAACATAATTACAATTTTGCTGAAAATCTGTTACAGGTCTGAAATTACTATTCTATCATCTCTCTATTTATTTTCTATCTCCTCTATCTAATCTAATATAATCTAATAATATAATATTCCTAATAGCTCAACCTGTATGGGAGCTATCTTTTATAGATGCCTAAAATCTAATTACAAACAGAAAATATGTTGTCCTGATATCCTGCAGAATTTCCTGGGTTTATCCTAGAAGAAGATCAAATTTGATCTTTTCCATAAATGGTGGCTTTGGACGGCAAGGACGACAAAGTTAGATGGGAGATATTTTCCCTTAACTTTCTCAACCTTATTATCCCCTTTTCCACCGCCAAAAGTCAGTCAACAAGTCAAAAAGTACATTCTATTTTCATTTCGAAGATAAGTGGCTCATTCCGAAGATACTGCAATTCTCATTTCGAAGATCCGCTCATTTCGAAGATACTGCAATTCTCATTCTGAAGATCCACTCATTTTGAAGATACTGCAATTCTCATTTCGAAGATCTGCTCATTTCGAAGACACTGTGTTTTCTCATTCCAAAGATATCTGTTCATTCTGAAGACACTGTGTTCATTCCAAAGATCTTTAGAATGACCAATTGTGTTGACTCCAAATGGTTTTGGCTGCATTTCTCAGGTGTATTAGACCTCAGGATCAGATTGCAATAGTCTTCATTCTTCCTTGGATGTGAATTCCATGCCTTGCCATTCATTGGTAGCTTGCTGGAATTTATATGGAAAAACCAGTTTTCTACTGCATAGTAATAAGTCTTTGTACTATTTGCTGAATTTAGAGAAACTAATGCTTAATGATCATCAAAATAAGACTACTGAAATGCTTCTGTCAACCTAAGCATGAAAATATAACATAAAACTATACAAGAACTGTTAAAAATCAGAATATAATGTCCTTAACACTTCAATCATGCAAACAGTTAATACACAACATATTAAATCAACTTAACTAGCATATAAGATAATTCACAAGAGTTTTAGGCAGTTTTAACTATTTAAAACATGCTATAAATGAGGCTTATCCAGGCCTCATCATTCCCCCCAACTTATATTAATGCATGCCCTCATGCATTGCGATGGGCTATGGAGTCACAAATGTCCATACTCATATTCCATGTTTCATAGAACAATTTAGTGCCTGTGTAATTTCTCATGAAGGTTTCTGAGTCATTCTTCAAACTGATCATCCGGTTGGGAATCCTCTTCAAAATAGGAGGGAACCAGAGTAATGATGGTTGGAGGCCTGAATCGAGACCTACCCAATAATGTTGCATAAAGGTATTTCTCTGGATTGAGAAGGCAATGCCTCGGAATGGAAGGGCACTGCTTCAAAGTGGAGGGGCACTACTTCAGAATGAGCACCTATGTCTTCATATTCCCTAGATAATCCAAGCAATGAACTGAACCAAATCCTCCTCTTTATCCGATGTAGTTGATTGTTCATCAACTTGTGACAGCCTGCTTTTTAGTTTCTCCACTTTCTGCTATAATTCTCTAATTTTATTTTCATGTTTTTCAATAACATCTTCTCTTTCCTCAATCCATCTCATTTGTATTTTTATAACACTCTTGGCTGCTCTTAGTTGTTTTGTGATGTCCACCTCCTCTTCTTCGTTTGACTCAGAACCTAATACTGACAAATCAACTGCAGTTTGTTGCTCAACAATGATCTCATCCTCTGCTTCAGACCCCTACTCCTGTACAGGAGGTTCCATGAAATTATCTATGATTACATCCAAATTCTCGGTGGCTTGTTGCACTTCTATGACATCGGGGCTATCCTGTCTGGTCTTCTCTTCAATCATTTGTTCTTTTATCTCTTTTTGTTGGAGTCTTGCAGACCTCCTAGTCCTTAATGTATATTTTCTCTTCTTGCCCTATTTTCTTGTGGTAACAGGGGCTGTAGGGATAGCTTCAAGCTCTTCACTGTGAACTTCACTCTTATATTCTGACAGATAAATAACATCTTTAGAAAAATGAACCCTCTTCTATTTTATTTTTTTGCTATCAGTTTCAGACCCTCTTTTCTTAGTCTATGAGTTTGATGGTTCTGTTGCTGCTGTTGGGTGCGTTTTTTTTTTTGCAATAGCCTCTGTAGTAGTTCCTATTTCTTCTTCTGCAACAACCTCTACAGTAGCTATTTCTTCTTCTGCAACAACCTCTGCAGCAGTTGTTTCTTCTTTTGCAACAACATCTACAACATCTGTTAGGTCACTAATTTTTGGTTGCTACAGGGTTTGCTCTTGTTCTTCTTCAGAAAGAATAATTTTTTTTCTTGTAATCATTAGCAAATATGTCTTCGAAAAGAAAATATGGCACACTTCCTTATTCTCTCTAACACCTAGCCATCAATCATTGGACATCCTTGCCATCAAATTTTCTTTACTATTTTTAGCTTGTCCATTCTGCATGCAAATTTTCCCACATGAGTGGTTATTATCAATGAATGGTGGTGGCATGTTTGTTAAATCTTCATTCCAAAGATTATGTTTCATTCTAAAGACTAAGTTGGGCATTTAATTTGAAGATAACCTCATTCCGAAGATAAACCTTCATTCTGAAGACAAACCTTCATTCCTAAGATAAACCTTAATTTTGAAGACACACCTTCATTTCGAAGACAAACCTTCATTTTGAAGACAAAGCTTCATTCCAAAGATACCACGGTTATTGAAGATACAACAGTCATTTTGAAGACATAGCAGAAACCAACATTTTTCTCTTTCTCCAAGCATGTTTTGTTTATGCCAACTCTTATGAACACTTTTATACTAATGGTTAATTGTCATATACTATATATCAAATATTTACAATGAGAAAAGTGCAAGAAACATATATACCTGGTTAAAACAAGTTAATGCAAGTTTTGAAAGATGACTGCTTCGTTGATATTCTATTGAGGCTTCCTGCAACACTTCAAAAACAAGTGCAGTTGGTGAATTTGTACAATGGTGACTCAGAACTTTCAAGGTTATGCATGCCAGAAAACTGGTTTTCATGCATACCAACTCAGTAGCGCCTTAGAAAAGGTTTTCACTGCTGAGCTATTCATTTTTCTCTCTTTTTTTTTTTTCTTTCCTTTTCCTTTTTTTTTTTCTCTCCTTTTCTCTCTCTTTTTTCTTGATTCTGATTATGCCCATGAAGGATTTCATGACTTCCCTGAAATCATGCCCATGAAGGAATTCAGAATTTATTCATCTTTTTGTTTTCTATTTTTTTCTAATTTTTTTTTCTTTTTCTTTTAAGATTCAAAGATATGATCATTTGGAATCTTCATCAGAAGAAGAAGCCTCTTCTATCAAATGTAACTGTGTGAAATACCGAGCAAATTCCACCTTTGTTAGTGGTTTATGGTACAACTGTAAAAGATGTCCATTCACCACTAATATCCTCCTTAAATCATCAACTAAAGAAAGTTGAACAACTTCATTCTCAAACTCCCCTGGTTCATCCTTGCTGCTCTTAATGTGATCATCATGCCACATTTTCCATTTTTGTTGAGTGAACTCTATTTGGTGAAGTGCTTCCAACCAAAGTTCATCAAATGCATTCAACTGCAAAATTTGTTTTTTCTGTACCTGCAACAACTCAATGCCAACTGCTAAAGATGCATAAAATGTTAGTAAAGCATTAGGATGTTGCACCAATATATCAAACAAATTTGCTCCCTGGTTTTTAGTCAACCAACTATTGTTGTTCAAAGGTTGTTTTGGCTGTGTTTCAGTTTGTTTTGTACCAGGCTTATTTGAATTGGTTCTTGGAGAAACATTTTTATTTACACCAATGGAGGCCAAAACTAAAGTATTCTTTTCATTTTCCTTATGTGTTCTAAGAAACTGTGGGCTTTCTATACAATCATACTTAGGTGTAATAAGTTTACCTGAAAGCAAGTTAACTAATTTTCCACCTTTTTGTATGGTTTTAGGATATACTTTCTTCTTTTTTCTTGGTTTTCTAAAACACATTTCTTGAACAATCCTATTAATGATTGGTACAACTTGAGGTAAAGGGATTGTAACGGTTAAATGTTCTAATTCCTTTATCAAATCTGATTGTGAAGATGTTATTTTTGATATCTCAGACTGTTCAAAATATGATACTTTATTTGATGAGGTATCTTGTTCTTCTTGATGTTGTTTTAGTGTGGATTTGTTTTCATGTTCATTCTTTTTAACTTCACTTTCTACACTGATAAGTGGAATAGGTTCAAGCAGTGGTTCACCTGAACACAACTGAGTTTTAACACAGTCACTAACATTTATTAGGGCTGTATTTTTTGATTCAACCACAGAGACAGGGGTTACCTGTTTAACATGATTTGGACTGACCACAGGTTGAGTTGAAAATAGAGGTTGTTTTAATTTTTGTTGTTGTTGTCCATGATAGAAATTATGGATATAATTAGGCAACAAATTTGATTTTTGTTTTTGACAATGTTGCTGCCCTTTGTACAGATTTTGATGTTGTACCCATTGATATCCCTGTAATTTTGGCTGCAACCATGGTGGATGTTGTTGATTCCATTGTTGTTGCATCCATCCATGTTGAGACCATGCTTGGGAGTATGCCCATGGTGGTTGACTCCAACATTGTTGAAGTGGACCTGAAGTAGACCATGGCATATACCAAGGATTATTTCCCCAATGTGCAGGAAATTGAGAAGCATTATGATATGGAAATTTATGAAAATTATTCCCTTGTCCTTGTCCTACAAAATTGGTTTTTTTCATAGGTTGAGACTATTTTTCAAAGACACTTTTAAGTTCTAGCAATAAACTACACTGATCTGTGGGGTGTCCTAATTGACAAATGCTACATGTAGCAGGTATAAATATTTTTTTCAAAGGACAATCATGAAGAGAGTGTTGCTTTTTACATTCTAAACAATAGATGGCTGAAGATTCAGTAGATTCATTTTTTTCATCTAATGTTCTATCATGTACTAAAATATCAGCCTCTTTCATGCATTCTTTCAAATCATGTTTTTCATTACCAATTCTGTGTTTTCTATGCCTTGAATGAGAGTAATTTTTACAGAGTTTAATAATTTCCTAAAATTTAAGTGCATTTGTATCTCCTCTTCCCAAGATATCCAATGCATCCCTAGATTCATCTTGTAGTCCCCTTAAGAATATGACTTTGCAAATTTCAGGTTCAACACTTCCACATCTCTTATGAACAAAAGAAAATATGTCTATATAATCTTCTAAGATTTCATTTTCCTCTTGTTTCATTGTAAGAATTTCATCATTTTGATTCTTGACTTGACAATATTCTTGGTATCTCTCCAAGAATATGTTTTCCATCTCATCCCAAGTTCTAATTGAGTCAGGTGCTAAGGTGATAAACCATCGTAGAGCTAACTCTTTAAGAGTGGAAGGAAATAGTTTGAGCTTTTGATTGTCATTAGTGTAATCATGAGCTTGACATACAATTTTAAACTCAAACAAAAACATATCAGGATCTTCGGATGTAATTCCCTTGAAAGTTGGTAATACTGCAGGTGAAATGACCTTCATGGGAGCATTTTGATTAAGATCTAGTTGGATGGGATTTTGAAAAGTTCCGGCGGGTGCACTAGTTGCACTAGGGTGGAGCACATTGTTGGCTCTACCTTGATTCTCTTGTGAGCCTTCCATTGTAGGTTCCCAAAAACAATTATAAATCTTGTCAAATTTTCCTGATTGTATGGATTTGTCAAGAGAAAATGGTGTTGAACTACTTAATTTTCCTCCTTGTAATGATTTCTCAAAGGATCTTGCAGTCTTGGAAGTGGATGATTGGGATTCTTTGAAAATTCCAACATTTTTGGAAATAAAAAATTTAGACATTTTTGACATAATTTCAACCTCTTGTGAAATTTTTCTTCTTGTGGTTTCTTGCTTATTTCCTAAATGGACTGAAATACAATTTACCAATAACAATTACTTATACCAGTCATTACATTCAGATTTTACTCTAAAATTCACAACTTAGCATATTTAATAATTATTGGACTGCTTTTCACCTTCTAACAACACCGTGTTCCCTAGACAACGGTGCCAAAATGATGCGTTGTCGTTAAGCACATCATTAAATCTCAAAGATCTTATCAATCCGGGGTGGTGTCCAAGGCTATTTACGAGAGAAAGTTCAAGCAAGGTTGTAGTTCAGTTCATTTGGAAGCAGCAGGTCTTATTGGTGGAATTGATTGTGTGGGGGTTTTGTGTCACTTCTACCCCTAAATTGCATAAATTGAACTTTAATCTATTTGCAAGAATGAAAACTAATTGCTAATTGCATAAATGAAACCCTAGTTACGATTGCAAGAATGAAATCTAATTAAATTGCAGAATTGAAACTCTAGTTATAGTTGTAGAATTGAAAGTCTATTTAATCTTGCAATAATTGAAATGAAGCATAAAAACTAGATCCTATCAATGCTCTGTAATAGAAGGTCGTCAATCTTCTGTGCAGGGTTTTGACAACAAAAACAAGAATGCAGGGAAATTACAAAAAACTTGTAAATTGCTGGAAATGGAAATTTGCTAGTGAATTGGAAAGTTGCTGGGAATGAAAAGAATAACCAGATCTACCACTAATCATATCACAAAAACATTATGAACAAGAATTAAACAACTAGGAATGTTAGCTGTGCAAAATAATGAAAATGACAAGTTCACAACTTATTATGCTGCAACAAAATCAGAATAAAACCTGTCTGTCAGTCCTCCTCCTAGGTCTGGAAGTGGCCAGCCTCCTTTCTCAGAAGAAGGTTTGAATTCTTCTTTAAGTCTTACTCACACTCGGACATAACAAAATAAATGGAATGAAACTGCACTTTTATTGCTTCAGAAACATAATTACAATTTTGCTAAAATCTATTACAAGTCTGAAATTACTATTCTATCATCTCTCTATTTATTTTCTATCTCCTCTATCTAATCTAATATATTCTAATAATAATATTCCTAATAGCTCAACCTATACGGGAGCTATCTTTTATAGATGCCTAAAATCTAATTACAAACAGAAAATATGTTGTCCTGATATCCTGCAGAATTTCCTGGGTTTATCCTAGAAGAAGATCAAATTTGATCTTTTCCATAAATGGTGGCTTTGGACGGCAAGGACAGAAAAGTTAGATGGGAGATATTTTCCCTTAACTTTCTCAACCTTATTATCCCCTTTTCCACCGCCAAAAGTCAGTCAACAAGTCAAAAAGTACATTCTGTTTTCATTCCGAAGATAAGTGGCTCATTTCGAAGATACTGCAATTCTCATTCCGAAGATCCGCTCATTTCGAAGATACTGCAATTCTCATTCCGAAGATCCGCTCATTCTGAAGATACTACAATTCTCATTCCGAAGATCCGCTCATTTCGAAGACACTATGTTTTCTCATTTCGAAGATATCTGTTCATTTCGAAGACACTGTGTTCATTTCGAAGACACTGTGTTCATTTCGAAGACACTGTGTTCATTTCGAAGATCTTTAGAATGACCAACTGTGTTGACTCCAAATGGTTTTGGCTGCATTTCTCAAGTGTATTAGACCTCAGGATCAGATTGCAATAGTCTTCATTCTTCCTTGGATGTGAATTCCATGCCTTGCCATTCATTGGTAGCTTGCTGGAATTTATATGGAAAAACCAGTTTTACTTGCACATGGTAATAAGTCTTTGTACTATTTGCTGAATTTAGAGAAACTAATGCTTAATGATCATCAAAATAAGACTACTGAAATGTTGCTGTCAACCTAAGCATGAAAATATAACATAAAACTATACAAGAACTGTTAAAAATCAGAATATAATGTCCTTAACACTTCAATCATGCAAACAGTTAATACACAACATATTAAATCAACTTAACTAGCATATAAGATAATTCACAAGAGTTTTAGGCAATTTTAACTATTTAAAACATGCTATAAATGAGGCTTATCCAGGCCTCATCAATATGTTTGAACATCTAAATATGGGATCAAAGCATAGGTGGCATTTAAATCAAGTACAGTTAAACCAAGTGCTTCATCCACCACTTTGGGCATATAGGGGGCACCTCCCACCTAGAGACCCTATAGGGCCATCAGTGCCAAGGGAAAACCCTATCCTATCTGCACATAGGACCAATACTTTTGTGCTAGTACCCATAGAGCCAAATCTAGGGTACAAGGATCACCAAGAATGTCTGAATCAACACCCACGCGGTAATGGAGACCAAATTCATTCCATCAACATGATCTCCATTGATTTAATTGCCCCCATACACAATCCAACTAATTCAACATGACCATTGTATCTAGACCTAGATGCCATATACTGGGATCATGCAAACTCACCACCATACCCATTAGAGTACTAGCCTTATGGCAAGATGGTCCATTTCACCCTAGGATAGACTCAGGACATCTTCCATGCTAAAGAGGAACTCGACATTCCCAACATAGATCTAAATTTGGCAAATGATATCCACCTGATCCCAACTCCACACCAGTTGGAGGACGGATCCCACATGTCAGTCAAAGAGACGATTGATGTAGACATCGATTCTGACCCAATGAATCTACAAATCATCAAGCTAGGGGTAAGTTTATCCCCCAAAGAGCAAGCTGATTACATTGCCCTTATCAAATAGAAGAAGGAGGTTTTTGCATGGTCTTACAAAGACATGCCGACGCTAGACCTGTAGCTAGTCATGCATACTCTAACGCTTGATCTGACAGTAAAGCCAGTCAAGAAAAATCTCCATAAGATGCACCCAATAGTGGCCTTAATGGTCAAATATGAGCTACAAAAGCTATTGGATGCACAGTTTGTCATCTGCATAGATTACCCACCATGGCTATCCAACATGGTACCCATAAAAAATCCTAACGGGAGGATTCGTATATGCATCGATTTTTAAGATTTAAACAAAGTGAGTCCTAAGGATGATTTCCCCTTGCCTAGCATCGACGCATTGGTAGATGCTACAATAGGACATGAAATGCTTTCCCTCATGGATGGTTTCTTGAGATACAACCATATTTGTATCAATCCCGATGATCAACTAAAAATGGCATTCATGATGCCTTAGGGGAAATTTTGTTATAAGGTCATGCCCTTTGGCCTTAAAAATGCTGGCGCCACCTACCAACGTGCTATGACATACATCTTCCATGATCACATGCATAAAACTTTGGAAGATTATATGGATGATTTTTTGGCCAAATCTCTTTTGTGCCAAAATCATCTTGATGACTTACGCAAGATCCTTGATTGCCTCATCGAACACAAGGTTAGGCTAAACCCCAAGAAGTGCGTATTTGGCATCACATATAGAAAAATCTTGGGTTTCATAGTCTCAAAATGAGGCATTGAGGTAGATCCAAATAAAGTTAAGGCCATCCTTGAAATTCTTCCCCCAACCACCATTAGGCAGCTTAGAAGCTTACAGGGTAAGGTCATGTCAATCAAGCGCTTCATAGCACAGTTATCTAACAAGTGTCGACCCATGAATAAATTATTACACAAGGGAGTAGCATTTCATTGGGATGACGAGTGCCAGTAAGCCTTCGACGACATCAAATAATACTTGGCTTCATCGCTAGTATTGGCACCACCTAGACCAAGAGTGCCATTCTATTTATACATCTTAGCTACTGAGGTGGCACTGGGCACCATGCTAGCCCAAAAAAATGAATTACATAAAGAATAGGCTAATTATTATCTTAGCCGCACCCTGGTCAGTTATGAACTTAACTATGCATACATTGAGAAGCTATGCTTGGCGGTGGTATTTGCCACCAAAAATTTATGCCATTACATGCTGAGCAATACAACATATGTTGTGTCTAAGGAGAATCCATTGTGGTACATGATGATTCGTACTTATCATAGTAGTCGCACGATGAAATGGATCATGTTGTTGATGGAGTTTGACATCGAATTCATTGGAAAAAATTCCATCAAAGGTCAAGTCATCATCGATAAACTAGCAGAGGCTCCTCTCAAAAATGATCAGCCTCTAACCATAGAGCTGCCCTATGATGGGGTCTTCCATGTCTCAGAATTTCTAGATTCTAATGAGCTTGAATCACAGGCCGACATAACCTTATTTTTTGATGGTTCTAAATGTGAGCAAGGAGGTGGCATGGGAATCATGTTTTTCACACTGCAAGAGGCTCCAATGCCTTTATCATTTAAACTTGATTTCCTGTGCACCAACAACAATGCTGAATATGAAGCCTTGCTCATAGGTCTTCAGACAACCATCACCATGAACATCAAATGCTTAAATATCTTTGGTGATTCACTATTAATTTTCAACCAAGTGAAAGGGGTATTCCAATGCAAATGCCTAGTTCTACAGGACTACAAAACCCTTATGGATAAATTCCTAGCAAATCTTGAATGGTACGACATTGAGGCACTCCATCGATCATCGAACCATTTTGCAGACACTATGGTCTCCTTGGGGTCACTAATATCGTAAGACCCTTTTGGTGAGATGACAACCATTCAAGTCAAAATGATATCACAATATGTGATGGAGTGTGAAAGCTCTGACATAACGCCAGCAATCCACCTGATCTAGGTTGAACCATATCAGGATAGGCTCTCTCAAATCCATGATAGTCTGAATCATGCCAAGTAGGGGTCTTTGTTCTCTCCAACCCCTCTTAATAGCAACACAACACTATTTCTACAAGTTCTTTCCTGCTCAGCTTTTGCTAGGGATGAACTTCAAGAGGGATTGGTCGTTCATACCATCGAGGTTTTTGATCAACAGAATTGGTACACACCCATAAGAGACTATCTTAAGTTAGGTATCCTCCCAATTGGATTGTCGCATGCCACAAAAATATCATTAAAAAAAAGAGAGGCAAAACATGTCTTGCTAGGAGACATTTTATATCCTCAAAGCTACGAAGGAATCCTCCTCCGTTTCTTGGACCAGTAGGAGTCCACTTGGGCGATAACCCAAGCACACGATGATACATGCGATGGCCATTTCAGTGTTATGGCCATCACAAAGCACATTATTCATATGGGCTATTATTGGCCATATTTAAAGCGAGATTATTGCGCATATGTGTGGAAGTGCATGAAGTGTCAACACCATGCTAACTTGACACACGTACCTTCTTAGGCCTTGTAGTCGATCCAATTAGCTTGGCTAGTTTTGCAGTGGGGCTTAGATCTCATCAGAAAGATCTACCCTACATTTTCAGGTCATCACATGTTTATCATAACGGCCACAGAGTACTTCACTAAGTGGGTGGAAGTAGTTTTGCTTACCTCTACAACTGGGCCCCGCATCGTGGAGTTCATTTTACATAACATCATATATCATTTTGGTATTCCATCCAAGATCATCTCAGATAATGGGACGTCATTTAAGAACAAAGATGTGCGTGCTTTGACAACAAAGTATGAAATTTAGCATAGTTTTTTGACACCCTATTATCCATAGGCAAATGGGCAAGCAAAGGTGTCAAACAAAATGCTAGTTGCCATACTTAAAAAGATGGTCATAGATAGTCATAAGGATTGGCACATCCAAATACCACTTGCCCTATAGGCTTATTGCACTAGCATTCAGACGCCTTCTGGGGTAACTCCATTTTTTCTAGTGAATGGCTCTGAGGCAGTCATGCCTCTTGAGCGCATATCAATGCAAGAGTTCATCGATGATTATACTGCATAGTAGGCCTAGTTAGACCAGCTTACGTTACTCGATGAATGACACATCAATGCTCTTGAGCATTTATGTATCTATCAAGAGCGACTTAAGAAATCATACAACATGAAAGTTCACTTGAGGGAATTTTAGGTCGATGACTTGGTCTTAAAATAGAACCAACAAAATTCTAACTTACCGCCCCATTTAAGGGACAAGTTCACGGAAAATTGGTTAGGTCCTTATGTAATCGATAGTAAAATAGGACTTGGAACATACCGAATCACCTCTCTTGAAGGAATCAAAGAATTAGAACCCTTGAACATCAGTCATTTGAGGCCATTCAACATTTACAGAGCCATGGCCCACCCTAAAAGCTCCAAGGATTTCCAAATTGCTTGGTCAACCAAACACCCCAAAGGTATCTATAATACCTTTGGTCAAACCAAAAGATCCAAGTATTCCCGCAATCGCTTGGTCAACCAAAAATGCCCCAAAGGTATCCATAATCCCTTTGGTCAAACCAAAATCCCCAAGGGTTCTCGCCATCGCTTGGTCACCCAAAATTCCCCAAAGGTATCCATAATCCCTTTGGTCAAACCAAAATCTCCAAGGGTTCTCGCCATCGCTTGGTCAACCAAAAATGCCCCAAAGGTATCCATAATCCCTTTGGTCAAACTAAAAGCCCCAAGGGTTCCCACAATCGCTTGGTCAACCAAAAATGCCCCAAAGGTATCTATAATCCCTTTGGTCAAACCAAAAGCTCCAAGGGTTCTCGCCACCGCTTGGTCACCCAAAACACCCCAAAGGTATCCATAATCCCTTTGGTCAAGCCAAAAGCTCCAAGGGTTCCCACAATCGCTTGGTCAAAAATGAATATTCAAAAAAATAACAGATAATCAAAAATAATAAAAAAATTGCATCTCACTTTCATGCATAATCTTAAAAACCAAAACAAAAAAAAGAAGTTGCATTAGGCATCGCATACATACATTGCATATTTGTTGGTCATACATGTCAAACACACCATAGACTATTATTACTCTGAAATTCCATCATTTTCCACATTCAGTCATTTTGTAAATGATCCAACAAGAATAAATGCCATTCGTATTTTTGCCATATCGTAGTCAGTTGTCTTCTAATGTCTTTAGGGTTTTTGTCATTCAGATGTATTTAGATTTCTAGTCAAATGTTGTACAAATTCAGACCAATTTTTACAAGGTCGAGTTTTACTTGGATCATGCCTTGTTACATAGCATCCCAACACAAGCTTAAAACACATAAAAATTCCCAAGTTGTGTGAACGAAAGATGAAACCTGCATAGCGAACTAGGTTACCATAAGTGAAATGGTTATCTTACTCATCCCCTTGTGTGAATGACCCCAAGAATGTTGAGATTTTGCTAAAGGACAAACATATTACCTATCTAATTCCCCCAAAATAAACAGTGGTTTTTACCACTGTCAGAAATCCTAAATTCTCAAAAAGTTGAAAACATAAAAAATCTACAAAAGTCAAAGTACAAAATCCAAAATTTGACATAAAAACCCTCAAAGTGCCCACATAAAAAAGCACAATAAATAGTTATCCCCATCACTCAAAATTCAAATCCCTTGCTCAAAAAAAAAAAAAAAAAGAGAAAAATAAATAGTGATTTTATCACTACATATGAGAGCAAGTATCCCAATAAAATTGAAGAAAAGAAGGGAGTTGAACTTGAATCCCTAGAACTCTTAGCATTTGAAAGGTCATGAGGTGATCCTCAGTCCCAGTTTGGTGGATAGACTGCTGGTCACTGGTGGGAAACCTCCCGCATGAAGATATATCTGTCACATTAGTTTTTGGGCATATGTACATATCAATGTTTGCATGTGGATGAGCTAGCTTATGGTATCCTAGATTGCATCGTAGACTAATCTTACTAAATGCAAAAAAGGAGTTAGTGGAGCTAATTAAGTGATCCTTAGTATAGGTTTGGTGGACAGCCTACCTGGAACTGGCGGTATCCTTACGAATACCACATCAACGAACTCAATCGCACACACAGGGATGTGAAATAAGTTGGTCAAACTCAAGTCTGATTCGTACCTTGTTCAAAAGTCTTGTAAGATAATGTATAGTCTTGAATAGTTAGTTAAAGCATCTGAGTCTCAGAAAAACCTTAACTACATTCTAAAACAATTGTTGTACATTTCATTACTTACATCACCATCAAGAAATACAAAACAAAAATTACAAATGCAAAAGTTATTTCATAAAGCAATCACATAGTATAGAAATCCAGTAAACCCTATACAGTCTATGGTGCCACCACCTGTATACCAACAAAACATTCCATCCATTTCATATGCATACATCTATATCATATAGTTAATATCATTTGCAGTCATAATAGCATATGCATACATAAACATAAATAAACGTGCATAAAGAACAATGAACCATGACAAGTATATAATCAAACCAAAAAAAAAAGAGTCATGTATATATATCAAGTCAAAATGCCCTCAAGCTACAATAAGAAGGTCCTCTGACCTCACAAAAACCAAAAAATCAAAATCCTCAAATCCTAGGGAGTCGGCCACCATGATCATGCAAGATCGATGCGACTAGAACTACCCCCAGTAGTATGGGTTCTATGGGACCTCTCAGGGTAGCTACTGCCAGTCCTCGCACCCTGCCCACCAAAACTACCCTCACCTAGCCACCTGTAATGAGATGATGTAGAATTATTAGTCTCACTGCCTCTTGTACGACATGATGAACCACCTCCATCAAGCACAGGTAACTGTCCACCGAGGCAGACAACCTCTGTCTCTAACTCTACCTGATACCGACCCAACTCCATATCTCATTGGTGATACAAAGCCAATTAACTATATCATTGTACGAACTGAGTCCACAAGAGATCCCTCTCCTATGTTACCTCCACCAAAGCATCTCTATGCTCCTCCTCTCATATCCATAGGAGAACCTCCAATTGCGCTATCTCAGCATGAAGCCTAGCCTCTGCATCCCTTGAGCCAGCCTAAGGCATGGGCACCTCCGAGACGGCCTGCTACTCTGGCACCCACTGATTCGGGACATCCTGTACATTCAGCTACTTTGAAACCCACAAATCATCTCCATCATCGATGAAGTCATCAACCTCCACCATGTCAGTATCATCAAGAAAATCCCCCCAACCCTCCATCAGTGCCTCTGCACCCCCACTTCCTACTGTTGTAGTATCCATGCCTCCTAGAGGCCCCTCACTCCACCATCACCACATAATCCACCACCGATCATACTTTACAGTCACCCCGACATCGTCCACGTTGGGTACATCAATAACTACATCGGACCCCTCACCCAATGACTCAATGGTAGGCCAGAATAGAGTCCTCTCATCATCATGATACCGATAGATCAAGGGATCACCAGGAAATCCCTAACACACCCCAAACTGCTACGTCACCCAAACATATGGGAAGTACTCCTGCTTTGTCCTGTGCCTCCCAATCAAACATCTACCCCTATGCACATACCGAAGCCACTCTCCAGCCTCAATCCAAGATGGAAAATCTCGGTACAGCCACCAGAACACCTACCTCGACACTAGATGAGAGAAGGCATCAGTATAGTGACCTACGTCACCTTCCCACTATCGAGTCTGTCCATGCTCCTCCGACCTTCGTCGTAAATTGACATAGCCAATTTCTTGATCCACCATCTCACCTCAGGTAGTCCAATGGAAACACTGCAGTCACTCCACAGCTATGTGCTGCCATCCCCAACACTGCAAGAGATAGGTACACCCGATCTCCTTACACTTTCGACAGCAGACCTCCTATAGCTCATCGTACAACTACGCCAATAGAGTCTGACCCCATCTCATAATAAGTGGAGCTGATGTAGGACACTCCACAAATGTGAAAACAAACTCAAGCAGGTTCCAAGGGAACCTCACACCTGAGGAGTTAGGAAGTAGCATATTAGAGATGAGGGTCATGATCAAATCATGCCTCACCCCTAATACGCCCTTCTCCAGCCACCATCACACCAAAATACCGCCTATCTGGTAGTCAACCTCTGCCCTCTCCATAGCCCTCTCCACCCCCTATCCACTGTCAGACAAAAACATCGTGTCAATACTACCATTTTTTGGTCACGGTGGGTCATCCGGATAGGCAGTCCATATATCAAAATCCACAGAATCCGATACACATCCTCTAGAGTAAAAGTCATCTCCCCTATTGAGAGATGAAAAGTGTTGGTGCGAGGATCCCACAGATTGATCAGGGTAGTCAAATATACCCGATACCCCAACATATTCTCCATACACATCATGTGCTTGAGCCCAAGGGCATCAAGCCACTCCTAATCCACAACTGTCAGGGCATCCCGGGCATCAGAGAAAATAGTCGGCTGGCGATATCGACTCTTCACAACCTGAAACAACACAATAAAACAAAAAAAGATATTAAGTACAAACTTAATATAAAACAAAAACATTAAAATAAAACTGTACAATAGAAGTACAGACTACAATTTACAATTGTACAGCAAAAGTACAACATAAGAAGTACATTAAAATAAAACTGTACAATGAAAGTACAGATCATAAAAAAAAATTGTACAATCAACAAAAAACAAACACGAAACAAAAAAACATATTAGGGTTCCAACCTTAATATAAACAAAAACAACAAAATAAAATGAAAATGTTTTGGGTTTTAAACCTAAATACAAACACAAACAAATTATAGATAACAATTGTGTACTAGGGTTTTGACCTTAATATAGGAAAATAAACAAAAAAAGTAAAGCAAACAAACATTCTATATGTGAGTTTTAAACTTCATATAAAACACAAACGAATAATAGGCAGAGAGAAGGAACATCATACCGGTCTCACCTTAGCTCCTCCACTCGAAGATCCGGTTCTCGCACTCATGATGTTCGTGAAATTTCAGCAACGCTCCGCTACGCACACTCGCACTCCTCCTCACTACTCCAAATCGCCAAGAAAAAAATATTGCAAATGAGCCCAAAACCTAGTTTTGGTCCTTATATAGGCTATTAGGCCTATAATAATTCCACCCTGGGACGATTACAGAATTGCTATTCATCCCACCCTAGGATGATTACATAGCAAGAAATAAAACAACAAAATATGCATCCAAAAAATGCATCAAAAACAGTAATAAATCTACCGAACAAAGGTGCCTTTGCAACTGAAATTCATGGCATGAAAAACCATCGTCGAGGTCACAAATACTCACTATCATACTCCCTAAGAAGGCTAGCATATCCGGAACACTCCACAAAAAGGAGGATTTTTGATAATTTCTACCCCAATAGGCGTAAAAAAAAAAAGGGTCAATACCCACAAAAAATAGGTCCGATTGTTGGAAAACTGCAATAAGCATTCAACAAAAACAATTGAAGACACCCTTCCAAACATCATCTTGGGTCAAGCAACTCATCATTTTTCTCATTTTTGGTCATTCCCTCATTGATTCCTCGCTTGAGGGGGTAGTCACACTTAGTCACAAATCAACAAATACACACCCAATCAAGGAAATGGAATGCATTCAAAGAATCATTGACAAAGACAATCACGCTCCTTATTGGGGCAACAAACAAGAAATAATCACAAGCTAAACAAACACTTAGCATTCTAGAAGCATGAAGAAAAGGTTCCTCGGACAAAAGGTTGCACCGTTTGCCTATTCATGTCTGAACAATGTCCAAGATCAATTACACCTCACTGAAAAAGGTCACACTTGAGTTAAGCTCCTTAGCTTATTAGAAGCAAGGATTCAAGAATGCATGCCCTTTCCATACTTGGGGCATCAAAATTTGGTTAGGTTACTAAGAAATCCTAATCATTAAATGCTTTGGTCATCTATTTTTTCTTAGCACTATTCCACACACAACGCATCCCAAAAAGGGGTATCTATAGACACCAAAACATCACCAATCCAATTATGTGACTACAAGCACTGACCGAATTGGCATACATACCCCCTAGGGCAGCCTCCAAAGGTTAAATAGTGGTCCTAACCACTCCAAAATCAGTTTTGGAAGGTCAAAGGTCAGTTTTGCACCTTTTAAGCACTTTGCTCCCTATTCATCCCACCCTGGGATGATTAGAATCCTATTCGTCCCACCCCAAGACGATTAGCAGCAATCGCTTTAGGGTGGGATGATTAGTAGGTTTGATTGGCAAAAATTCAAACCTTGAAAAATGGCAGCCCAGATCCGCCACCTAACCCTTCAAGGCATGCAATTGCGAGGGAACATTTCAAATCAGAGAGAGAGCCTACCCTGATCATGGAGGCCTCAATCAATGAGCCCCTAATCAGGGAAGAATATTCTCTCCCCCAAAAAGGCATAATGAGCCAAGTGGTGCCCTTACATGTGCATTCAAAGGAGACCCTTAGGTCTATAAAAATGTGAGCCTCCTCACCCCCAAAAAAGAACGAAGTTGGAGCATTTGGAGCAATGAAGTGCTGCCAAATTATACCTCCATTTATCTTTGTGCTTCCTACATCCCTAATATCTCCCTTCTGGAAGAGAGGTTATCGGGTGAACACTAGGAACGCAATCCAAATCCAAAAACCCAAGAAATCGGCCACAATCCAACCCAAACTCGTCGACACAACCCCCTAGGAAGTTTTGGACCCATCCCACTTGGATTGGTGTCAAAACTAGGCCCTAAACAGTGGGCGTCCCACCCCCGGGTGCCCCTCGAACTGCTGCAGTCCTAATCGCCCCACCCCGGAGTGATTATAAATCTATGCATGATTTCTTTACTATTATTTTTGCATTGTTTTATATCTGATGTACTTATGCTGTTGTCCAAATTTCATGGCTTTCTGACATGATTTGACCTAGTTTTTGGCATTTTATGCGTCTACTAACCTGTAGGGAGCGCCTTCGGATACATGATGACCTAGGAAGAATCTGCAAAATCTGACCTTCTAGGTCATCTCAAAATGCTGTTTTAGTCTAACCCCAAGTTTTCTAGAGTTTTGGAGGTCTCTGGACAGGACATTTGCAAGGTCACTTTTTGCAAGTTTTGTGACAGTCCCCAACGTCCCACCCTGGAGTGATTACAAATATGTGCATGATTTCCTTACTATTATTTTTTCAATATGTCCCAAATGATATCATAATGCCTTTTTAAAAGTTTCATTACATTCTGACATGATTTGACTGTAGTTTTATTATTTTATGTGTTAACTAGCCTATAGGGCGCCCCTGTCACATATAGGAAAATCTGGGCAAGATAGGTAGATTATGAGAATTTGGGTAGTCTTAAAATAACATATAATACCTAACCTATGAGTTTTAGGTGATTTGGATAAGCATAGGTGGGACATTGGAGTGCTCACTTTGGAGAGGCCCCCGATGGGAAAACAAGCATAACTGGGCCGTCCGACGTCGCTTCGATGCAAAATTAGGTGATACCAATTCTATATGTTGTCATTTTCATTTATATATCATTCTATAATTGATTTATCAACCTTATCACTGATATCCCACAAGCGCCCGCTGGAGGCCTTGGGGATTGCATGTCTTTCTGGATATGCACATGCTATTAATGATTTGTTGTCTTTCTATGTGTAAGATCTCACCACCATGAATACTAGAGGTTTAGCAAGGAACAATGAACACATGGACATAAGCAGTGGCAACTTTTAACCTGCCCACTTCAAATGTGGGCACGTGAAAGACGCTGGAAGCATACCGTCTGATCTTGGAAGCACGACTTCCTTCGGGAATCCATTGATGTAACAAATTATATCAAAAATTCTAATCCCTAGAAGGGGGATGTATTGTAATAATATTAAAAGCAATATCAATAAAGGAGGCCCCGCTTTTGTTTGCTCACATCTCATTTCTACGTCATTTCCTTCATGCATTGCTCTTCGCATTCGTAGGAATTAGAATATGTATCCATTTTTATTTGCATCCTATCGGTATGCCATTATTTTGCATTTCTTTAAGTATGTACAAGTGACCAACGGGCTTATTGGTGGCCATTGGGGCATTTGGGACCAAAGGGCTTATGGATGCCTTTGGGGCTTTTTGGATGACCTAGATAGTCATAAACCACCTAGGAGCGTTTTAGGTTGACCAAGTAGGATATAGGCACCCTTGGAGCATTTTGGGGTGACCTAGACAGTCGTAGACCACCTAGGAGCATTTCAGGTTGACAAAGCAGGATGTAGGCACCCTTGGAGCATTTTGGGGTGACCTAGAAAGTCATAGACCACATAGGAGAGTTTTAGGTTGATCAAGCAGGTTGTAGATACCCTTGGGGTATTTTAGGGTGACCTAGATGGTCATAGACTGCATAGGAATGTTTTATATTGACCAAGAGGGTCGTAGACACCCTTGGAGAATTTTGGGATGACCTAGATGGTCATAGACTACCTAGGGGTATTTTAGGTTGACCAAGCGGGTTGTAGATACCCTTGGGGCATTTTGGAGTGTCCTAGGTGATCGTAGACCACTTAGGAGCATTTTAGGTTGACCAAGTGGGATGTAGGTACCCTTGGAGCATTTTGGGGTAACCTAGACGGTCATAGGCTACCTAGGAGCATTTTAGGTTGACCAAGCGGGTTGTAAACACCCTTGGGGCATTTTTGGGTGACCTAGGCAGTCGTAGACCACCTAGGAGGATTTTAGGTTGACCAAGTAGGATGTAGGCACCCTTGAAGCATTTTGGGGTGAATTAGATGGTCATAGACTACCTAGGAGCATTTTAGGTTGACCATGCGAGATGTAGGTACCCTTGGAGCATTTTGGGGTGACCTAAACAGTCGTAGACCGCCTAAGAGTATTTTAGGTTGGGCCACCATGCCCTAGGCATGGAATGGCCATAGATGAAGTATGTTCAAGGGTTCAGGATCCTTGACACCTTCAAGGGAGGCTAGGTGATAAGTTTTGGGTCCTATTTGACTAGTAATGACAAAGGGACCTAACTAGTTTGTTGTAAACTTGTCCCGTAGATGGGGTAGAAGATTAGAATTTTTTTGATTTTCCTTCAGAACAAGATCACCAACCTAAAAGTCCCTAAGGTGGACTTTAATATTGTAGGCTCTCTTAAGTCACTCTTGATAAATTTGTAGGTGCTCGAGAGCATTAATACGATGTTCATCAAGTAATGTAAGCTGATCTAGGTGAGCCTGCCACGTGGTGTCATCATCGATGAAATCTTGCATGGATATGCACAACGATGGTATTTCGAGCTCTAGAGGCATGACCACCTCAACATCATATACTAGTGAAAATGGGGTAGCCCCAATGGGCATCTAAATACTAGTGCAATAGGCCCATAGAGCAAGGAGAATTTGCATGTGCCAATCTATGTGATTCTCTCTGACAGTTTTCTTGAGAATAACAATCAATGTTTTGTTAGAAGCTTTTGCTTTCCCATTTGATTGTGGATAATAGGGTGTTGAAAAATTGTGTTGGATATTATACTTTTTTGTAAAAGAACACACATATTTATTCATAAATGATGTCCCATTATTCAAAATGATCTTGGATGGAATACCAAAATGACAAATGATATTGTGTAATAGGAACTCCGCTATGCGGGGTCCTATCGTAGTGGTAAGGGGAATTGCTTCCACCCATTTAGTGAAATACTCGGTAGTCGTTATAATAAACATGTGATGGCCCAAGGATGCAGGGGATATTTGTTCGATTAAATCCAATCCCCATTGCGAAAAAAACCAAGCCGATTGGATCGGTTGCAAGGCCTACGAAGGTACGTGTGTCAAGTTAGCATGGTGTTGACACTTCACGCACTTCCTCACATATGCACAAAAATATCACTCTAAGGTTTGCCAATAATAGCCCATGTGAAGGATGCACTTTGAAATAGCCATGCTGCTAAAGTGGCCACTGCATGTACCATCTTGTGCTTGGGAAATTTCCCAAGTCGACTCTTGATGCTCTAAGCACCGAAGGAGAATTCCTTCATAGCTTCGATGATATAGAATGTCTCCTAGCAAGACATATTTTGTCATTTTTTTTTTAAATGTTCTTTTAGTGGCATGGAAAAATCTCAAAGCGATATTACCAAGTTTTAAGTACTCCCTGATTTGTGTGGACTAGTCCTGTTGTGAGGAAGCCTCGATCGCATGAACTACCTATCCCTCTTTAAGTTCATCCTGAGCAAATGCTGAGTGGGAAAGAACTTGTAAGAATAACATTGTACTACTATCAAAAGGGTCTCGAGGGAACATAGTCCTCCAATCAGCATAATTCAAGTGCTCGTGAAGGTGTGAGAATATCTCTTGATGAGGTTCAATTTGAATCAAGTGGACTGCTAGCATGGCCTGAATGTTCTCACACTCAACTGTATATTGTGAGAGCATTTTGACCTAAATGGTTGTCATCGCATCAATATGGTCTTGTGGTATCAATGATCCTAGGGAGCACATCATATCTGCAAAATAATTAGATGATCAAGGGAGTGCCTTGATGTCATACCATTCAAATTTTTCTAAAAATTTGTCCACAAGGGCTTTGTAGGCTTGCAGAACTGGGCACTTGCACTGGTAGATCCCTTTGAATTAGTTAAAAATGAGCAAGGAGTCGAAAAAGATGTTAATCTTGGTTATTTTCATGGCGATGGCCATTTGAAGACCTATGAGCAAGGCTTCATACTTGGTGTTATTGTTGGTGCATGGGAAATTTATTTTAAATGATAGGGGTATGGGAGACCCATTCGATGTGAAAACATGATCTCGGCACCACCCCCTTGCTCAAATTTGGAGCTATCAAAGAATAGATTCATATTAGCCGGTGACTCAGGCTCATCAAAATTAGGTGATTCTGATATTTGGAAGACTCCATAATCGGGAAGCTCCATGCTGAGAGGTTGATCATCCTGGAGAGGAGCCTCTACGATTTGATTGGCGATGACCTAACCCTTGATTGATTTTTGTCAAACAAATTCTAGGTCAAACTTCGTTAACAAAATGATCCAGTTCACCGTGCAACTACTATGATAAGTACGACTCATCATGTATCACAATGGATTATCTTTAGATACAACATACATGGTATGGCTAAGCATGTAATGTCATAGCTTCTTGGTGGAAAAAATCACCGCTAGGCATAAATTCTCAATGTATGCATACTTGATCTTGTAACTAACCAGGGTGCTACTGAGATAGTAAGTGGCCTGTTCCTTATGTAGTTCATTGTTTTGGGCTAACATGGTGCCCAATGCAATCTCAGTGGCTGAGATGTATAAGTGGAACGACACTCCTGGTCTAGGCATATCCAACACTAGCAACAAAGCCAAGTACTATTTGATTGCATCAAAGGTATCCTAACACTCATCATCCCAATGGAATGAAACCCCCTTGTGCAACAACTTGTTCATGGGGCGATACTTGTCTGAAAATTGTACTATGAAGCGTTTGATGGACGTAATCTTGTCTTGCAGACTTCAGAGCTGCTTGATCATGGTTGGAGAAGGTATCTCAAGGATGGCCTTGACCTTGTTGGAGTCTACTTGAATGCCTCACTTAGAGATGATAAATCCCAATATATTTCTAGATGTGACGTTGAAGACACACTTCTTTGGGATTAGTCTCACGTTATGCTCAATGAGGTGATCTAGGACTTTGCGCAAGACATCAAGATGCTCATGGCATAATAAATATTTAGCCAATAAGCCATCCATTTAATCTTCCAAAATATTATGCATGTAGTCATGGAAGATGTATGTCATGGCACGCTGGTAGGTGGCACCGGTATTTTTAAGGCCAAAAGGCATGATCTTATAACAAAATGTTCCCCAAGGTGTTGTAAACATTATTTTGAGCTGGTCTTCTGGGTTGATATAAATATGATTGTACCCCAAGAATCCATCCATAAGGGATAACATTTCATGGCCCACTATGGCATCTACCAGGGCATCGATGCTTGGAAAATGAAAATCATCCTTAGGACTCACTTTGTTTAGGTCTCAAAAATTTGTGCAAATGAGAATCCTCCCATATAGCTTCTTGACGGGAACCATGTTGGACAACCATGGTGGATAGTCTAAAAAAATAACAAACTTGAAATAAAACTTTTGTAGCTCATATTTGACCATTAGGGCCATCGTGGAATGCATCTTTCTTAGCTTTTGCTTGACAAGCTTAGCCTTGAGGTCAAGCATCAGATTGTGGGTGACTAGATTTGGATCTAGTATCGACATGTATTTGTAAGACCATGGAAAAGATGCCTTCTTCTCTGTGATAAGGGCTATGTAATCAGCTTGCTCTTCGAGGGAGATTATTTCCCTAGCTTGATACATTGTAGGTTTTTAGGATTTGAGCCGATATCTTTATCAATCATAGGCTCAATTGACATATGCGATCCTTCCTCCAACTGGTGGGGAGTAGGGATCAAATGGATGTCATCAACTAGGTTTAAATAATCAAAGGGAACCTCAGGTTCCTCCTCGACATGGAAGACATCATGAGTTGGCCCTATAGAGAAATGAAATGGATGTACCATCTCATCACAAGGCTAGTACTCAGAAGGTGAGGGCAGAAAATCTCCTCGATCAAAGTCTATTTCCCCCAAGTCAAGGTGAAATGGCTTCAATGGGTTATTCGGATCTTGTAGGGGGCCGAAAAGATCTATGGAAATCAAATTTATGGATGGATTATTTTCCCTATGTGGCTAATGGTGTCCACAGACCTCTGAATGTTGCAATACTTGAAGAGGTGGTTGTGGGGGTGGTGGAATGACCAGTGCTGGTCGATGTGGCTATTGGTGAACGTGCTCCTCTAGAGGTAGAAGTTATCACCATATGGGATGATGTAAAGAAAACATGCATAGGTAGAACTCATCCTCATCATCGATAGGGATGACTCGAGGGCCTTCTTCGTATGAACTACCAAATTCAATGGGCGTGACTCCATAATCTGACTCATTGTATAACATCCACTCATAAGGGAACTCTGGATCTTTCTCCTCACCATCATGGGGAAGAGTGCATGAACCTTCACCTCTCTTATAAGATAAAATATCATTACAAGGTGGTTCATCATCTCCCAAGGGCATAGGGAAGTAATCCCCCAGTTAGTAGACGTGATTGGGGTTGGTGAAAGGATCTCGCATGAGCTCATCTCTAAATTTGAGTGTCATGCACTCCAAGTTATCTGCTAAGATGTCAAGGGGAAAATATGTGTTGCATCACAAGCCAAACTTGTCATAAGGCATTTGGTAATGTGGTTGGTAGGGGACTCAAGTGCCATGTTCGTACAAGCCTAACCCAAAACTGTGCCAATTGCACAAGTCAAGATACTTCAGGGCAAAGTTAGGGTTAGATAAATAATTTACATCTTCTACAAAAGGCTCTTCATCTTCTTCCTATTGCTGATAAGGTTTGATGCCATAGTCAAGGCCCCCATAGATGAGGTTTGTTTGATTAAGGGGGAAGCTGAGAGGCACAATGGTGCTTATGGGAAGATGGGGTAAACCAATGTCTTGCACTGAATCTATAGTAGGGATGGTTGTAACATTCCTAACCATGTATTCTCCAAATCCAGTGGAAGCTAGGTGTATGGTGACCTGAGGCTACGAATAGAAGAGGGATGAGAGCGAGACCTGATCTGATTCATCGTTTGTCTCGTGCGGTAGCTCATCATATATTTGGCTAGGAAACTCCTCAGTGGAGATGGTGGATATGGTCGGTTGGGCCTCCTCAATAGGCCGCTTACCTGGGTTCCTAGGTAAAGGATCCATGGGTGCACTAGACATTTGCATGGGTGTCGATGATGTAGAGGGTATGGACTAAAATGGTGACATAGTCAAAAATTGGCTAGATTTATTCAGTTGAAAATCTAGATGAGTCAATGGTAAGGTTGACTCAGGTAGCTGCTACACCATATTACAACATTTGAAGGGCCATAGGTCTATAGGGATGACATGAACTTGCCCTTAATGAGTGTACTTAAGGCACTGGTGAGCGATGGAAGGGAAACACTTCATATCCCTGATACATGGTCTGCCTAATAGGATATTGTATACCATCTCACCCTCTAGGATGTGGCACAGTATCCAGATAGTATTTTCCCCTACCTGAATAGGTATGACGATCATACCAACCATTGAGAATATGGTATCATTGAAGGCTCAGAGGGTGTAGGTAGATGCGACAATGTGTGATGCTAGGAGCTTCAAATGCTTGAGAGCTATTGTAGTTATAATGTTGCTAGAAGACCTAGTGTCTATCAACACTCTCTTGTATGGTGTTCCATTCATAGATGCGATGATGTGCAAAGGGGGATCTACCATATCATGTGGAACCAATTTAAGTTCATCTTCTTGAAAGGTAATCATCAATTATGTGCATTGTTGCACCTGCCCCAAAAAGTTGTTGAAGGAGTTATATTCCTGGGACTACAACTCAATTGCCTTAAGGATCTCCATAAAGGATTCTATATGAGGTTACGATTGTTGTATGAGCTCATAGATGGAGAATCAGGCAAGTGTTGTTCTTAAGCTCTGAGTGAGCTTACTCTTAATGGTGACCATAGGCCTAGGTGGTAGGTTCAACACAGGAGGTAGTATAGGTTGTGATGTCAAAGGGACATCACTCTAAGCCACAGGTGTTGCAACTAGACTTGGGTATTGCCTATTTCTTGTGATGATGTTGATCATGTCGACATACCATTGCTTAGGGGGGCATGGTGAACCTAATTTACCTAGGGAACTGGTTTAGCCTGCTTTGCATGGGCAGGCAAGGGTTTCTTGAAGACCTCTATTTGTTGGTTGTTTGGTGCGATAGGGTTTTCTACCTGAAGGTCCTTCCTATCGATCATATCTTATACCAATTTTTTAAACTTGTAACATATGTGCACGTCATGCCTATTTTGCCTATGAAATTTGCAATATAGGTCGTCTCTGTATCCTTTAGGTTTCAGTGCATTTGGGTCGATATGTCGACTTTAAGGTAGGTGAATTGCATTAGCCACTAGGAGGCGATCAAAAAATGAGTCCATAGACTCTACAATAGATGTGAACTATCACTTGGGGTGACACTGTTGATTTTGACCTTGATTGTTTTGGTTGTCTTTGGCATAGTTCTTAGGTTTGGCCTAATAATTAGGCTTTTGAAGTGGTGTAGCTTGCGCTGGCCCCAGGACACTAATGGCAACTTGATTCACTACTGCTTGCTTAGATTGCATTGGGGTGTTCTTATCATTCTTGTTCCACTCCTTGCAAGGCTTCACAATCTCTCCCTATTGAATCTTGATTTCTTCAATTATCTTAGCCTGTGCTAGGGCATATTCAAGAGTAGCATACTGTGGTAGCTACAACAATAAGGAGATAGGCTTCAAATATCTCTTGGAGAACATTTGAGTCAACTCCATCATGGGGAGTAGATAAGGTAGCTTGGTGAGCAAGGTTCGCCATCTATTGCCATAGTTTTTTATCGCCTCATCGTCATACTATTTCAACCCAACTAAGTCGGCCAATGTCATCTTCCTCTTGGTATCGAAGGTGAAGTGTTCTAGGAATGCATCTGCAAGTTGGTCCAAGGTGTGGATGCTATGCTTAGGGAGCTGGTAAAACAAATTTGAGGTAGGGCTAGAGAGGGTAGCCACAAATGTACTCAAAATAAAAGCATCATCATCATGAATGCCAAAGCATTGACCCAAGAATCTGGTGACATGTTCCTATGCATCTTCCTCTCCTTTAAATGTAGCCAACTGAGGCAAATTGAGTTGCTTTGGATAAGGAGGTACAGGAGTTGAAGGATGGATGGGTTGGCTATGCAATTGATACATATTGGGCTTTTGATATCTAGATCCAGAGGTCTTATTCTCTACTGACTCTAGGTGCTCTAACAATGCTTTATACAGGCCTGAGGACTTGATATCCTCATCCTTGATCACATCCTATGATGGAGGTCTAGGATCCTCCAACATATCATGGAGCAGTGGCATGTCACATCCTACCCTGGTAAGGCATCTCCAAATACTCTACTTTTGGCTCATGCTCATTGTAGGTCCAGTAGAGCATATCTCGAGCCAGTCTGTAAAGAGGGGTATTTTCCTATTGTGGGTGACCTATGTTTAGCTTGGGAGGCACATCTCAATATAGCCTAGGAGGTCATGGAGGAAACATTGGATAAGGCTTGGGAGACCTATATCGAATGAGTGTGGGTTGCCTCAGGTGGAATTTTTGCCTATGTGTCTTAGGGGCAGGAACCCTCTCTCATAAAGTCTTTTGGAATAGCTCATTGGTCTACCATTCGATTCTCTCCTTCTCAAGCTGATGCAAGTGGTCTAATTACTCTTTGTATCACTGAAGTCGCTTAAAATGAGCTTGGAGTTTCGCATACTTTGTAACTACTTGATTAATTTACTCCACTGTGCAGGGCCTAGGAGGTCTAGGAGTCTCACCCTGAGGTAGACCTCGTTTAAGATAATATTTTTTTATCCATCGCATGCTTCCACCAATAAAGAGTCACCACATTAACTTGAGGTTTGAGCTGGGGCATATGCTCATTATACTTAGTAGGCATAGAGGCACATCATGCATGTGTAGAATACTACTCCTGAGGAAATTCTGGGATCTCCTCATACCTTCCTTCCTAGACGAGTAAGGGAAGGGCGAAGTTAGCTTACCCTAAGTGATGAGTATCATACCTATTAGTTTGCCTAATCTATTGTACCCTATCAAGGTGACATGTAGGAAAGGTCATACCAACCTGTCTTGCCTAGTGTGTGAAGTCAAAATCTAGCTCATGAACAGGCATGTTAGCCCGAACAGGTATGCAAATGCGTGGCATTGCTATATCTACTAGCACCTCAGCACATTGATTCCTTTCATTCAAGAAGGTGTGTGATGTATCTACATATCAAGAACACTCTCTAAAGTAAAGTCCATCATCCCTAGGGGTGTCATGCATAGGACTTCCTCACAGGTGCATCTCATTCCTTGCTATCTTGGGGCTAGGGTGAGTAGAGGCTCACCAGGGAGGTATGACCAGGTCCCAAGGGTTATAGCAAAGACGACCCATGTCTCCTAGTCCACTCTCTATAGCTTCCACCCATGATTGGGTTTGGTTGCAGGTACACACCATCGTAACTCTCTACTAAATCCTAGATGATTATCTTCTCTACAAATTCTTAATGAATTAGCAAATAGAGAAGGAAATACTCAATAAGGCAGATGATTATCTCTTTTAAGTTTTAAATACGAATCCCTAAATTTTTTTGTGTTTTAGATGTGTTGCTTGTAAAGAATGACATTATGTCATGTGTTTGAAATATTGTTGAATGATAATCTTGTGTTAAATTGGCTTTCACCTGTATACTCATAGCTTGAAAACCTAGCTATGAAATCTAGGTCACATTATCCTACCTATAATGTGTGGTGATGAGGTCCACACATGACCAGGGAGCACAAGTCCTACCAGTTCCTCACCCAGTTCACTCGTAATCTATGATATACCTCTTCAAAGAGAGATACATGCTATAACCCATGGGCTATGATGAATCTTGGAACCGGCCTTGGAAAAGAACAAGGTTCATGGGATTTGAGACAATGGGTGGAGATGAAATCCACCTCATTGAACTCTACTAGTGGATGGTGATGAAATCCACCTCACTAGCGTTTAAGCGGATCATGGTGTGTGTGGTTCTTTTTAATCCAAAGAAAGTAAACAAAGAAGCGTCCGATGATATTTCACTAAATGCATGCATAAAAGGCACGTTTTACTTTCAGAGATCTATGATAAAAGAACACTAAAAACAAAACCAATAAAGACAACCCTAAATGTTGACATACACATTAGGTAGGCTATCAACAATCAAACCATAGAGATGCATCACTATTATGAATTTCTTTGATTTTTCTCCTTTTATGTGTTTTTGTTATTTTGCATTTAATAAAAGGAAACTAACTTCTAGCCTTTCTAAACAAGAAAAATATACGAGAAAAACCAAATAATAAGAAAAATGAATAGTTTTTGAAAGTACAAAACAAATATGGAAGGTTCAAAAGCCTACCTCATCACTACCAAAACTTGTTATTTCTGGAATTCTGCTCATAAAGCTCCCTAGTTTCTATTTTATCTAGAGTGGGATGAATATAAGGTATGTATTCATTCCAGGGTGGTATGAATTTGCATTCATCCTAGGGTGGCATGAATAGTAGGTCAGAGTTTATTTCAGTCCAGAACAAATAGCACCTGCAACATAAAAAGATGAAAAATGAGATCCAAAATTTACCTAAAGCAAAAGGGACTAGGTCCCACCATGATTGAAACTAAAGTAGGGAAAAATGGTGCACCAAACGATGATAAGAAATATGTGTATCTATGTCCTATCGCTTATGAGCATCAAATAGAAGCATACAAGTAAGATGGAAAGATAATGGATAACAAGAAATGATGCAAACTAAATAAAATTCTTATTAATTTAACTAATCAGATATAGGTTACAAAGTGTCCCCCTTGAGGACTCAAAATGGATGATACAAATGTTTACAACATGAGTGCCCAAGGATCAAATCCTTCAAGAAATTTGGGTGCACATCCAATGTATTTCCTCATACCCACAATCGAGGTGGGTGGGCCAAGGTTGCTACTACTTATGTATTTGATCCATATGTCTTATGATCCTTCCCAATGTGCTGTAATGACCTACACCTATACATAAGGAAACTAGAAACATCCAATAGCAAGTGCGTGTGATAAAAAGCATGTAATCCCCATAGGGGCCAAACGACTACTAATGAGAAAATGTATCAAACCAAATAAAAATGAATCAAAATAACATGGGTATGTAAAATGAGTGGTTTTGGGAAGATATCACTAGAAAAAAGTGCCAAAATTACATCCTATGGGGTTTCGCAATTCAAGTGACCATTCGTAACCTACAAAACCCAAAGCAAATAATTTCCACCTCTACGCATATAAAAAATGCATGAAAATTGGAAAAAATACATACAATTATATTCTAAGAAAACCCATTTTATAATATTTATAATATCAATTACAGTTTAGATGTTCTCCCAGATGACTGTCGGGTACCTGCATGAGACCCTAAAAAATACTAAAAATGCAATATCTCGGCAAATATAGCTCAGAATGACATGAAATTTGGACTGTAGAATAATAATAGCATTTAGAAAATAACCAAATAAAAAAATTAACAAAATAATACACAAATTTCTATTCATCACAGGATGGGATGAATAGGACTCTCACAAATTGGGGGGTACCCAAGGTGGGACGCCCAACGTTTCTATCTAAAATTTACCACCAATTCCACTGAGGATTTATGCAAAACACTATGGGACATATTATAATAAAATTTGGTAAGGAAATTCTCTTATATGGTTTAGTTTTTGTAACAAGTTGTACCTCCTAGTTCACTCATGAACCTCCTTCGCTAGGTAGAGATTTCGAGGGAAAAATGGGCACAAAAAGGGTGGAATGAAATATTGGAAGCACTCTGCTACTTTATCCTCAAAATATACTCTCCTATTGTGTGGAAAATACATCCAATTTATAGCCCAAGGAGGCTCATGGGTCAAAAGACATGCGAGGGCATGCGAGGCAAGAGGCGCAACTTGGATACCAGGGTGACATGCATTGGAGGGGGAAGAGAATCTCCTAATTTGATCTCCCTTATGGATTGAAGGATTAAGATATTATGTGATTTGACTTGTAGGCATTGATAGATAGAAAAAGTAACCATTTATAGGTGTCATTTTTCTATATTTGAATTTTTTCCAGTCAAACCTGCTATTCGCCCCACCCTAGAATGAATACTACTATTCACCCTAGGGTGGGACGAATAGGTTCTATATTCATCCTAGGGTGGAATTAATAGAAGCAAGGTGTCCAAAAGGTCCCAAAAGTGGCCTAGAACCTTTCAAAACCTTGTACAAAGTGGTTAGAACCATTGTATGCCTCTTGAGGGCTGCCCTAGGGGCCTTGGTGTGTCATGAAGCTATTGCTTATGGTAGCATAATCAGATTGACCAAATTTTAGTATCTACACTAAGTGTATATAAACTTTAGAGGCCTTACTAAAGGTTAAAATCATGTTCACATCAAAATAAGGGTGAAGGGCCCATTCGCCTCACTCTAGGGTGAACATGGAAATTTAAAGTTGAAAAGGAAGCGTTAAGACAACAAGGTGCTTTTACCCCAAGTGAGGGGTAAAATTCCCTTTTGCCTATCATTGGGGAAAAAATAAAATTTTAATGGTTAATTCAAGTGGGCCCAAAGTCAAAGCGCAACAATAATCTAAATAAGTGCATTCACCCCAAATATGGGGTGAAAGCATTGTTCACTCCACTTTGGGATGAACGTCCCCCAAGTTTTTCAAAGATGTACCAAGGTAGTCCATTGACTAGTAAATAAGGATTTCACCTCTGGTGAGGGAGGAAAATACCTTTCACATCTCATGGGGATGAAAGTGTAGAAAAATGGTGAGTTCATGTGCAAAGAGAACGTTGAAAGGTCAAAGCCTCATTTGCATCAAGAGAGGGGCGAAGACACCTTTCACCCCATATTTGGATGAATTCACATAAAGGGCAAATCTACATGAAGACGGCCCCACCAACGTGTCAAGGACTTTGTTTTTAGTTTAGGAAAATACTAAAGGGGTAGGCATTGAAAAGTCAAGGTTACATTCACCCAAGGTGAAGGGCGATCGTGCCTTTCACCTATTTTGGGGTAAACGTATATTTTAAAATTTTAAAAGAGGGAGAGCTTCCAAAGAAGGTCGCCAACAGTGCTTTCACCCCAGATAAGGGGTGAAACTCCCATTTGCCCCTCTCTAGGGTGAAGTGACTTAATAATGGATAAAACATCAGAGGAAGATGAAAATATTAAAAGGTGTTTCACCTACGGGAGATTGATATTCTAAAATGAATATGATGAAGTAAATTGAGCTTTAAATTGTGTATTTAGAAAAAACATATGGGACAATGCAAAGTATGACTCGAAGGTACATATTCAACAAAAAATTTTAAAATTATTGATGTAGGAGCACCCTCTTCACCAAGAAGCATGAATGAGGAAGAATGATGTAGGTTGAAGGAGACACATTTGATCATTGCTTGGTTTTTGGTGAATTCTATTTTTGACGTCAATAAAGATTTTCAAAGGCGCTCAGTTTGGGTGAATGAAGCATATTTAATGATTGGGGCAAAAGGTGACTAAAATTGTTGACTTCAAGCCGAAGAGGCTGCAACATTAATTCATAGGGTAATTTTGTATGAATTCCAAGATATTCTAAACAAGGGTGAATTTTTGAGGCGCAGTGAATGTACCGAGTCATCGACCATTGTTGCATTTTTTCATGCACCGACACCCGAATGTGTTGATTTTTTGGAGGTCCTTACTTAAATGCTGAATCTCTGTTTCAAAATATGGGTTTTCAAGATTTCTAAGGAGGAATTTCTTCACAATGGTTCTTGATCTGTAAACATTTTGTCATATATGCATTAAATGACAGAGCTAAAAATCCTCTATAAATACTACTCATGTTCCATTGTGAAAAGGGGAGGATAGACACTCTATAGAAAAACTATTCAAGTTCTCTACATAAATAGAAGAAGTTGTGGCTTCTGATTTTGCAATAATTCTCTTTGTGTGATTTCTTTTTTTAAAGCATTTCTATTTTATATTCATGTTTGCTATCTGTTGTTAAGTTTAAATTCTACACCTAGATTTAGGCATTGTTGGTGTAAGTGTGAGTACTGGAATGTGATTCTAGAAGTTGTATCTAGGGAACCGTAAGTGAAATCTCTTGTCTCCTTTCTATTTTATGCTTCTATAACACTTGGTTGGAATTCCTGCTACTAGTCTATCCCCAATCCTACATCTTTGGCTTGCAACTATATTTCCCATTTCTTTCCATTATTTTTAATTTCTTTCATGCAACTCTAAACTTCAACCGATGTAGGATTATTAAGGAAACCAACCCTCTCTAGATATTGGCATAGGGGACATTTATTTCCTTTGATATTTCAATGTTGGTCATGTCTAGGGTGCATAAACATATATTTGTATATTAGGCAGATATTTGAGCAAGAGTTATTAGCACCTCTTTTTCTATAATTGAGACTTCCATGACAAGCACCATATATGTAGACATTCTGCAAGAGATGCAATAATACGATTTAAAACTTGGGCATGATTTTGATATTTATGTTTAAAAATTCTTTTATTCCTCTCAAGCCATAAATTCCAACAAATAATGGAAGGGCCAATCCTCCAAAGAGTAAATAATGCTTTAGCTTTGAAATAATTTAGCCAACATTTTATCAAATTTTTCAATGTTGATGGAGCTACCAATATAATTTCATATTTAAAAAAAAATAATCCTAAATGATGTGAGAAAATAGACAATAAATAAGTAAATGATTTGATGTTTCTAAATACTTCTCACACAAGGCACATCTGAAGGGTCCATAATATCTTATTATTTGTAGACTCTCTCCCATCAGAATCTTACTTTAAATTGCCAACCAAAGAAATGTTGATGCCTTAGGGAGAGCCTTTAATGACCAAACATTCTACCAAGGAAAATATTTGGGAGAAGGAAATTTTAATTGTTTTGAATTCTCATATCCCAACTTGACCGAGTATCCACCATCCTTTGATAAATTCTAAACCAACTAACCCTTTCATGTAAAAATCAGCAAATAAAACTCTTGAAGCATTTTTTGAAGTCCATCTGCAATTTGTTTGAGTTCCTCTTCTTCAACCAAGTTGCTAAAATAAATCCATGATTTAGAGTTTTTGCTCATAATAATTTAATCTTTGACCTTTGGAACTTTACATTCTAGGTATGCTTGAACCAATGGTTTCCATTTTGAGTAAGAGATAAGAGGATAAGTCTTAAAACAAGCATCAAACAAAAAATTTGCATAACTCCCCTCATTGAATGACCATCTAATATGTGTATTTATCAATTGCAAACTCTCTAATATGAAGTTCCATGTTGACGATCCTTTGGGTAGAGTTATTTTCCTAAATAATTTCATTACATCAAGAGAACCTATATATTTTTGAATAAATACTTTTTCCCAATTCTTTCCTTGATATTTGAATAATCTCCATCCAAGCTTTGCTCCTAATGCCAAATTCATAAGTCTACAATTTTGCAAGCCTACTCCTCCAATATTATTTCCTTTGCAAACCCTATCCTACTTACAAAGAGGAAACATAAATTTTTTCTCACAACCTTTTTATAGAAAGTATCTTTGAATTTTATCAAATTTTGATGCAGTACCAGATTGTAGTCTTGAAAATGACATCATATAAATAGGAATGGGTTGTAATGTAGTCATTATGAGTTGTAGCCTTCCTACCATGGTTAAGAACTTACCTTTCCAACCTATCAAACAAGCTTTCATTCTATCCAAAAAAGAGATTCAAAGCTCCTTTTTATTTTCTTTATTAGTCAAAGCAATACCCAAGTAGGTTGGTGGAAATTTTTCAATTTTAAACCCTAGATTATTCACAAAAATTTGTTGTATATCTAGGGTAGTATTAATGAAAAAAATCCTGGATTTTGAAGTATTTACGAACTATCCAATAGACTTATCATAGCATGATAATATTGATTTAAACTCCATGGCCTCACTGATTGAGGGAAAACCCAAAAGAAAATTATCATTAACAAATTGGATATGAGGTTCAAAGGGACCATTTTTTTGCAACTTGAATACCCTTGAGTTTTCCTTCCATTTTTACCTTTGAAAAGACTCTCCCTAATACTTCCACCAGAATAATGAATAGATACGGAAAAAGTCGATCACTTTGATGAAGTCCACAAGATGAATTTAAGTAACCAATAGGATAATCATTGATAAAAATGGAAAATTTGAAGTGCTATAACAATATTTAATCCACTCACACCAACTATAATAAATGCCAAATTTTTTGAGAATAACATATAGAAAATTCCAGGAAACCCTATCATATGCTTTGTTCATATCTAATTTCAAAAGCATACCTGATTTTTTCATGGAATGAAGAGAATGTATGGCCTCTTGTGCAATAATTATACCATAAAGAATTTTCTACCATAAAAAAATCCACCTTGTTCCTCTGAGATAAGACACCCTAGAATGCCCTTCAATCCGTTTGCCATAACTTTTTAAATGATCTTATAAATTATATTACAAAGGCTTATTAGATAAAAATTATCAAAAATATCTTAAATATTTTGAGGAAGTTGATAATATTCTTTGCTTCCTATCCAAGGATATTTGCCTATCCTTACTTGCTTTCCATTATCTATTTTCCAAGCCAAGATATTCTCAGCTAAAAGAATAGCTCTCACTACTACTTTCCAAATAATTGTGGTATTTTTAAACTAAATTATTTTGTAGTTTAATCCAATCTACAAAGATCAAGTTTCCTAAATATTTATCTTGAATTACCTCTTATCATAATCCATTTCCAGTTATCAATGTCCATAAATTTTTTACTACTAAAGCTTTGCCAAAATTATGTATATTCTTAAGGCCCCATCCTATGTCTGATTTTGGTTTAGTTATTTTATTCCAATTAACTAATGCTATTGCATCCTTCTATTTTTTTCTTGAACAATGAAATTAGAAACACTCATTCCTTATATTTTCTACTATTGTGATGGGAATGTAAGCTAGAGAATGCTTCCAAAATAGATTTCACCAATGTAAGGTGACCCCCCAATCATAGCTACCTAGTGCACTAGGTGCTAATCCTCTTCCCTATTTTTGTGTATAACTAGATCCAATCTTGGCATCCATAGTCATTAGGTTTTAGAGGGAAGCCTAAATATTTTATCCCTTTATCAAAGTCTACTTGCTTGAAACAAAAAATTCTCATTACTATTTTCATTTTCCCTAGCTAAAACCTATTGAAGGTTATTTCTATTTTTTTGTAGATTTATTTCTATTCCTGTAGCTATAAAATATAGGTCCAACACTTATTTATACTTTAAGGATTCCTTCAATGTCTTATTTACAAAAAGTAAAACATCATTTGCAAAGAGCAAATGGGTTACCCTTAAAGGGTTACCATTTTTTATACCCTTGATTATTTCTTATATTTTTTGTTCCCTGATCAATCTACTCAAACCTTCTACTACCAAAATAAAAAGGAGAGGAGAAAGAGGATACCATTTTCATAGACCTATAGTAGCCTTAAAAAATTGAAAGCTAAACCATTGATAAGCACAACAAAAGAGATTGAATTGATACATCCCATCATCCAATTCACAAGAGAATGCTACATCCATTTTGAATTAGGCTCAACCTGATATATAACCATTTTACTTTATCAAATTAATTTTCTAGATCTAATTTTATTACCATTGCTTGTTGCTTCTTTGTTTTTATCGAATGTAGTCCTTATTTGGCTACCTCTATTGCTTCCTGAATCTATCTTTTACTTAAAAATCTAAACTATTCTTCTAGAAAATTTTCTGTGAATATCTCTTTAATTCTATTAGCTATAATATTTGAGATGATTTTTTTATAGAATATCACATAAAGAGATAGCTCTATAACCCCCAAAATATTTTGGATTTTATTTTTTTAGAATTAAAGTCAAGAAGGTGGAGTTTATGGATCCTAGAAATTATCCCTTAATCCTTAATTCTTCTATCACTTTTAAAATATTCTTCTTCACAAGTTCATAAAAATCTAAATAAAAATTAATTGTCCATCCATCTAGACCTAGACTTTTCCATTTTCGGAATGATTTGACTACTAATTGTAACTCCTTGGTGATTTATAAGAACATAACTTCTTTTTGTTCCTCATTGACCACCTTGGACAAATTTAGAACTAGTTTGATTATCTCTGCCATATTTGCTCTATTTGGATCCTTATACAAGTATTTGAAGTATTTACTACTAATGGTGTCAATTCTTGGAATCTTCTCAAAGTGTTTCCATTATCCTCTTTCATTTTCCAAATTGTATATGTATATTTCCTTTGTTTTTCATAGTTTTGAAAAAAAAAGTATTTTCATCCTCTGTTCTAGCCATAAATCCCTAGTTTTCATTCTCCATTTTATCTCCTCCCATTCTAACAATTCTCTCTTCTTTTTTCCAGTTCTTTGAATTGCATGTTGTTACCTTTGGCATTGTAAATTTTATTTAGAGTAGATTCAATTTCACTAAGTCTTGTCTCTGCTTTTCAGTATTTTTATTTGGACCAACCTAATGTGACTGCTTTTATTCTCCTAATATTACTAGTAAACTAAAACATGACCATCTCTTCTAAAGTTGGGTGATGATACCTCCATTCTATTCTTAATATGTTTTAAAATTCTTCATACCTCATCCACATGGTATTGAATTTGAAAGGTCATAGTGGTTTATGCTCTTCCTTTTCTCAATGTAAAAGGATTGGAGAATGATTTGATCCTCCTCCTTGATCTATCCAAGTTCTCATCTTATTAGAGAAAGTTAAGAGATTTTTTGAAACTAGAAATCTATCCAATATTTTAGATATCCCATGAATTCCAAATCGATTGTTCTCCCATGTAGGAGCAAGCTTTGTTGGTTCTATATCATAAAGTCTAGCACTCTAAATTTTATGAAGGAAAACATCAACTAGTGGGTCCATTTTGACCTGTTCTCCCCATATTTCATTTCCTTTTTAGAAGATATTGGCAGAACAATTCCTCCAATGAAACCTACCTATATGTATATGGACCATACATATTTACAATAGTTGTAGTTTTTCCTAATTCCTTGAAGTGGGATTCAGATATTGCTCTTACTTCTATAAAGATGTTATCAATCAATTTGTAAGAATATTTTCATCCGGAGACAATTTCCCATGATTTTCCATTTGAGTCTATCCCAATAAACTTCCAACTTGGTAGGAAAAAATTAAGAATAGATGTTACATTTTCTACCTCTAACATGGTTTCTTGGATCATGATAATTTTTAGGATATTAAAGTTTAATAAGTTTTTTAGGGCTATCTCCTTGCGAGGAGCCCCTGATCCTCTAATCTCCAAAGATATTATTATCATAGATTACCTAAATCAGGGGGTTGTTCTGCTCTAATTACCCCATAAATAGACCTTTATTTACCAGAGATAATTTATTTCTCAACTCTTTTTTGGGCTATTTTTAGATAGGAAATCCTACCTACTGAGGAACCCTAAGTTTGACTAGCTTCAAAGCTCAACCCCTTTTCAAATTTTCTAAATATATTATCTGATTTACCTTTCTTTGTGATATTAAAACACATTTTTCCATAAGCGAAAAAATTTTACATTGAGATGAGGGACTGGAGGGAGAGGAAATATTGCTGATGGGAAATTTACTTAGTTTAATTATTTTCCTCTTTTTATTTTCTCCATGATCTCAAAGAGAGTTTTCCCTCTTCCATCCTAAACTAAATTATTACTTGATCCCTCTGCCTGTCTATCCTCCATTATCTTCTTAATTCCCCCTACTGAGGTAGAAATGCTCTCTTCTATCCTTCTTCTCTCAAGAATATTCACTTAGATCAACCATTAGAAAAAAATTGAAAACGATATATGGGATGAGGAATTACAATGTGCAAGCTTAAAATCATAAGGAATTAAAAGATTAAAGAAGATGTTGAGCCATATTTTAAAACAAAGAATGAAAAAGAAATCAATTTTAATCTAGGTAAATTATTTTTAGATTTCTCAAGTATCAGAATACCCTCTCCTTCCAATAAAAATAAAAGTAGTATACAATATTTTCCTTAGACTTTGGGGTTTCAAGAGTAGAATAATATAGAGAGTATAGAGGATATCCATGGAAATTTAGGGATTTTGGGGAAGCATATGAAAATAAGTATTAAGAGAATGGTTGTTGCACTTTAAGGTTTCCCAGGAGATATAAAGAATAAATAATTTTTTAGGCTATTCCCTATATTTAGAGTTCATGAAATATTTAGAAAAATAAAAGGGATTGGTGAGAATGGAAAAAGAGAGAGGAAGACCCTTGAAATATGAGTAAAAAGAGAAGAAATTTTATAGGGATACCGATTTGGAAAACCAAAAATAAATAACACAAGTATTAAAAATAAGTCGGGATAAGCCCACAAATAAGAACAAAAATGATGATGAAGATGGTAGCTTGGAATATTAGGCTATGAATAAGACCCCTAAAAAAATAGTTATTAGGAAAATAATGGGTTATTATAATCCTAAATGTTGAAATTATAATCTGATTCAAGGCCAAAGCTAACATTATATAATGTATTTGATAGGTCAAAGGGCATTTAAATGTATAATGTATTGATTAATTGAAATATTTTATTATGTAATCCTTATGGAATGTAGTTAATATTGTTATTGTTTAACCCTATTTATAACTTGTAATTGCTAGAATAAATATTATATCCTAAGTTGTTACTAGGATAATTTGTGTGGCTGAGATTAGCTTAGTTAGTTATGATCCAATGGATCAGATTGTATGCCTTTTCTATTTAAGCAAGGCTCCTTTCAATCAATAATATCAAGTATTCTACTTTTCTAACATGGTATTAGAGCAGGCCTTCCCTGCCCTATGAGCATGAGGATATTTTTCTCATAGGGGGATTTACCTCATGGAAATCCCCCCTTTATTTTTTTCCCCCTAATGTTTTTACTGAGGGAGTATGCTCTCCATCCTTTGATGGATCAAAAACTAGATGGTTAAAATTTTAGTTTGGGAGGTCATTTTAGTTTTTATGGTTTGCAGATCTTGACGAAGATGCAAATCTTGAAGATGCAAAGAAGAAGTGAGTTTTTTTTGTTACAACAACACCCTCACATTTTTCTCTCTTGCGGAAGGAGAGGGGACCTATATACAGTAGTGCACAACCAATGATGAAATTCTGGGTTTGTGTTCTTTGGTGCGTTGATCCGCTGTGAGAAGGGTGCAATATCCCTTCATTAGGGAGGTGAAGGAAGCGACTCTTATTTCATACAAATATTTTCTCTCGCATCCGCTCACAAGATACTACTATTGCATTTCTATGTTGTGGCTTTTGATGCGAATTCCAATGCCATTGGTTCAAAATTTGAACACAAGATAATTTTTAATCTTAATTTTTTGGATAGCGGTGACAAGTCTACTATTCACTTTAGGTAGTACATGATGTTGTTGTCCATGTGGAATAGATCAAAATGTAAACTCGGATGGAGATTTTTTTGGCCTTGGTGCCACATCGAAATCTTCATAGGAGGGTACAAATTTTTTAAAAGTATGCCAAGCTACACCTGTTCCAGATGGCCAAAATATATACTATGGTGATAGCATTATTTTATGATCTAGAGATCGTATTCAACCTCATATCCGTAGAAATTCTCTTTGTCTTCTTCATTGTGGAAAACACCCTTGTATTCAAGCAATATGTGGTGAATGGGAAGATGAATCCGTGGCCCAAGCTAGGCTTCTTTTTGGTGCTGTCGACCATTATCAGGGGTAAATTTTTTGAGAAATTTTAAAGGCTGTTTTTGCACAAAAATTCTGCTATCGCCATCCTGTAGCTATTATTTGGAAGCCAATGTTTGTATATTATTTGTGTGAGATAGAGAAAAAAACTCATCGAGACCCGTTGGTGATGACCATCATTGCAACAAATTTGATAAAATGCATAGATGGACAGAGCATAGTGGACCATTTGATAATGGAGTTGTGAAATGGAGGATCCATGTGCAAAATATCATGGCGATCGCTGTTTTATTTTTCAACCATAATTAACAAAACATTTCATAAAGTCATGTTTCAATGTGAAAGTGTTGGCGATTTCTTGTTCAAATCATAGCCATTGTTGTTGAAATCATAGTCGTGTGATGGCTTCTATTTGATCATGAATCATGAATCATGAATCACTATCCAAGGGCATGGTAGATAAGCTATGATGGTAATCTCCTGTTTGCTCAGAAGCCGCAAGCGACTCGTAATGCTGGGTTAGACGAGCAATGATATCTACAAAATAGATGAGGAACGGGCATCATAGTCATTGCTACGGTGCGGAGATATATTTTTCTTGGTTCGTTATTGGTTACGCCCATAGTGAGACTTAGAATTCACATGCTAAAGGATTCATGGGTTTGATTCGAATAGATGAGAAAAGAAATTACACATCTTGTCTTCCCGGTAGATATTGTTCATAAAAATTTTTGGAGCACTGAAGGAGGACGTGATTTATGTTTGTTTAGAGCGTGTGTTGAAAGTGAGAGACTGATCACATGAAGTTCTACAAACTTAGTGGAGTGTGCTAGTTTTTTGTTCTCAGTGCTACGTATTAAATTTGTGATAATTAACATCGCCATGTAGGAATATAGTAATAGGGTCAATGTGCAAGGCGAGCGTGCGGTTTAATGATCAAGCATGTTGTGGAGAAAGTGAATTCGAGACCCAAGGCTTCAGGCTAGAGATCATTCTAGTATTAAAATACGTAGTTGAGTGCAGTGTTATTTCATGGTATTTATGTTATTCCAACACCTGATGCAGAAGAGTGGTGATGGTGGGCCATCTAGGCATTGTCAAGATGGAGGAGATTTTGTTGGCTGTTTAATATCTCATGTCATGGATTTCGATCCGAAGGAAGACATTGTGATGAACAACGATGTAATGAAAAATGACGCCCCAATGGAGATGGTTCAATTTTGCTCAACACGACTATTTTTCCCTTCAAACAACCTTGCTTGTAAATCGTATTCTCAAATGGAATTTTTTTTTGAATTGATAGGCCCCAACGGCTTGCTGGAGAATGTGCTCAGTGTCATGGTGTGGTGTAATTTTTGTGGATCGTATGTGAAATCCTAAAAAAAAAAAGTTTAATGCCTATTTTTCATCGCTTGTTACATGATTATTTGGCACATTGAAGAGCGTGGAGGTCTACATTTGTTTTTTCTAGCGATGTGGATGTGGAGATCACGCGTAAACTTTGTGATAGAACTTGTTTTGAGTTTTGTTGCATAAGAAGACCTGTTGAATATTTTTTACACAAGAAGAATATGGCACATTGGACAATGTGCTTTTCGACATTTCCCACTATTGAATTTAAGGCGTGTGAGGCATTGGGGTGATGTTCACTATTTTTTTTTTGGTTGGCAATTTTTATGCCCTCTCAATTGGATGATGGCCTTTAGAAAGAAAAAAGAGCGGTTCTAATTCCAAAATGTGATGATGCTTGCTTCATGTCTTGGCCAGTGTTAATGAGATTGAAGATCACAATGGTATTTCAATGCAGGTGATATTCACTCCTCATGCTGACATGAAGACGATGAAGGAGCTAAGCAAAGTAATCATAAGGGACGATGCTTCTGGATTCAGTCCCGATGGAGTTGGTAATTCTGAAAAAAATATTGCTCCACACTGATTATCCTTGCACAACCATTGAAGGTGCTAGAAAATCTCTCATACTAAAATGGTCATGGAGATTTAGCGAGCCACCTGGTGCATAAGGAGGTAGTTTAGTTCACACTAACCAGGTGGTGGATAAATTTCAACAGCTAGCACTTCATGGGAGACTCGTCTTGCATATTTAATAATGGAAAGAGGGGCCTTCGATTGATGCAGTGGCAGGCGGTGGAAAATCTGGAATAAGAACCCTGGTTATGGTGTTCGCCATGTTCACTATGGGTTTAAATTTTTTTTTAACATGCAGGTGAGATCGACGTTTTTTATCCACTGCATGTCAGATTTTGCATGGAAAGTAAGGATATAGTATGATGTAGTCATAATATGGGAATGAACTGCAAATGTTCTATGCAAAGCTATAAAAGTTATTGGCATCGTCGAGAAGTATGGAGGTTTTCCTATTTTTTATTTTTTGTAGGCAACCAGTTTAAATGGCCACATTTTCCTGCTCGTAGAAAGCAATGATGGCACTTGTTGTAAATCCATGCATAGCAGCATCGATGTGCTCCTTGGATTCTTTTATCAAGGTCTGTTGCTGCTATAGAATGTTGGGTCCATTGCTGTCGCTACTCCATTGACCTTGATTTTACTTGAAGTGCAGATTTTTTGTTTCAATGATCGTTGTATTGTGATCTCGATGTTCTAGATATGGAGATGCGAAAGTGGATTTGACAACAATGGGTGAGCATTAGAGCCTTGAAGCATTGGATGTGAAGATTATGGTAGACGACTGTGGAGGTTGAACTTTGCTGCATAGTTATTCGACGTGGCAAACAATGGAATACCAAAATATCTGTTGCCACCAAGCTAAATCAATGTCGTGTAATTTTTCTGCTACGACAAAGCATAAAGGGGGACATTTTTTTAATTATAAAATATTTAATGTCCTCAAATAAATTCTTTACCCATAATTTAAACTAGAAGGGGAGATTGGCACCGGAGGGAAGCATGACTTACTCCTTGTCCTATGTTTTAGTGGCCCCCACATAGAATATATAGTGTCTTTGATGTCACTAAAATTGAGGGGGAAGTTTTATTTAATCATGGCCCTATTTTTTAAATTAAAAGTGTGGATCCCACCCATTTCTATATAGCATAAGGGACCACTTCACCCAAATGACAGTCATTAATTGTAAAAAGGGTGAAATTTTATTTTATATGGTTCCAAGGGAATAAAGTTTTTTTAAAAACTAATTTTTATTCCAATTTTTGAAATATTCCTTTATGAAGATAGAAGGCTATTGATTTTCCTGAATGAAGATCAATTAATACTCACTCATAGGGGTATTTATAGCCATCAAAAAGGTTTTTTAGTGATCGACAAAATGGTGCAATCCATTTTTAGTTTTGAAACTATTTTCCACACTTTTTTGTGGATCAAAAATATTGTATCATGGAGTGCATTCTTGGTTGAACTCGACACTCCTAGACATTTGCTTAAGTGATCCTAGTATCTAGTCATATCCTCTATATCACCTAGCGGATGCAGTGTTTGGTTACCCATGCATTCTGGTAGGATGAGGAGGTCACCTTAAGGACATGTTTGACAGCTACATTGGTGCCCTTATTTTTTTGTTTGACCACTAGTTTTGGATCTTGTTATCAGCCCATTATGTTCATATATGTGGAAACCACTAATTATGCTTGTGGAGTCGATTTGGACATCCCTTGCGATCCTTGTGGTTCTTTCCACACTATTTTCACACTTTTTTTTTTGTGAGACACTTTGGCTTCAAGGGGTTTTCTTTAGTGAGCTTTTTTCATTGTTGACAGCCTTGATCTGTATCACAGGCACCAATATGGGAGTATGATTTCATTCATTTTGGTGATGAGTCTCTACTTTTTTGAGACATATGATGGATCCTTTGTAGGATTCTTTATGTAAGTTGTCCTAGGGGGTTTGAAGAGGACATATTCATTCCTCTCCATCCTCCATGCACATCTTCCTTCTTCTTTTTCTTCTATTCTGGTAGGTGGTTTTCTCCCTTATGGTTTTTCATATCTCTAGAAGATTTTTCTTATGCACATATTATACATGAGTACCTTATCAGGCCTTATTTCCAAGACTCATACTTGTGGATATGCCACTTGTATTTGGTTTTGTTGTTTTTCACTACCTCCTAGTATCACTTAAGGGGGGTGTTAGTATATCCTAGTACCACTTAAGGGGGGTGTTAGAATAAATATTATATCCTAAGTTGTTACTAGGATAATTTGTGTAGCTTATATTAGATCAGTTAGTTATGATCCATTGGATCAGATTGTATGCCTTTGCTATTTAAGCAAGACTCCTTTCAATCAATAATATCAAATATTCTACTTTTCTAACAGTAATTAACCTAAATCCCTCTTGTTATGTCAACTTAGGTTAAACTTTATTATTTATTTGGGGCTTTGGTATTGGTATAAATATCCCATCACACTCATTTGATTATGAGAGTGTTGTAAAATTTTATCTATGAATATAGTGATTATTTATAGTGCCTATGGGTGCCCACCATATCTATCTTGTTTTTGTCCTTTTCACTTTCTATATAATATTTGAATGGATGTATTGCTTCTATTAGTATTTAAAAATCATTGTTAATTCCAACATGGTATGCGTTTCTTCATTTGGTCATGCAGAAACATTTTTAGAGCCTCCAATTCTTATTTTTAATGATGATTCTCCCCTTATGATCTCATTTGATAATTTTGCATAAGAGGTAAAAATAATTGTCCACATATTCTCTTATCCACTTATCCAAAAAAATTGAGGATTCTCCACTATATTTTCAAAGATCAACTTTAGAAGAAAAGAGCCAAAATACTCCAATCAATAGTTTTTGAAAGGATTTAGAGACCTTAGTTCAAGGTTTCCCCATCTTACCATATTTTTTTGCATACAAATTTTAAATTTAAAGTATGTTCTCTTTGCATTAACTAGCCTTGGCTTGGAAGCCTCATGACAAGGAGTGCATATCAGTTTTACCTATGGAAATGACATGCTTTGTCTTGTTACATAGGATGACCGTTGTACCTAGAACGAGATGTTCAAAAGCTCTCTAACCTAAATGTGGAGACACACTTTACTGAGGGTATATAGAGTTGTAATAATCAGTCTAAAGATGGTTGTCCTTGTCTAGATGTGGCTATGGCATTAAGGGCATGAAGGTTGCATTGGGAAGAATAGGGTATAAGATCAAGTCACATCTATCATAACTTTTGAATAGAATAAAAATATGATTATCTTCCATATAAGATTTATACATTTGTTCACCATTATAAGGGTTTCCCAAATGGATAGTAAAAACATCTTTGAGAGTAGTGGGCACAAGTTTAAATTATGCACTTATTTTTTTGTTAACAAAAATGGAAAGGGTGTTATATTAGAACATGTTGTCATGTTACTACTTATGTATGGTGTCGTTGAAGTGCCTAGAACATTATTCTTAGCACAAGGTAGACCAAGGTTTGATTCCCTTCAAGTCTCTTTGGATATTCTAAAACATTTAGCATATATGAGGTCAACATGGTATTATTTATTGCCATGCCAAACCATTTTACCTATATATAATAGCTCAACCAATTAAATGGAGGTAAGTTTCATAGTCATATGGGTTCAAAGGAGATGACATGGTAAAAAATAATTGGAAGAAACTAATAACTATTTATTCACCAAGTGGAAGTAGACAATTGGATTCATTTTCTTAGGTGTGAGGCTTTAATTTTTATTTTTTTGAGGGTTATTAGGAAATTTTTTTTGGAGGCCATAACGTTTGCATATGGAAGCATTTTGAGCCCTTTTTTTCAAAATTACATAATATTTTGAGCTCTACACATTGCTGACATCAATGTTTAGTTAGTTATTATCCAATGGATCAGGTTGTAAGCCTTTGCTATTTAAGCAAGGCTCCTTTCAATCAATAAGATCAAGTATTCTACTTTTATAACTTGGTATTAGAGCAGGCCTTCCCTACACTATGAGCATGAGGAGATTTTCTTCATGGGGGGATTTACCTCATGGAAATCCCCCTTCCTTTTTTTCCCCCTAATGTTTTTACCGAGGGAGTATGCTCTCCATCCTTTGATGGATCAGAAACCAAATGGTTAAAATTTTAGTTTGGGAGGTCATTTTAGTTTTTATGGTTTGCAGATCTTGACGGGGATGTGGATTTTGAAGAGGTGGAGAAGCAGTGAGTTTTTTTTTTTACAACACCCTCATACTTTTCTTTCTAGGAAAAGGAGAGGGGATCTGTATACAGTAGTGTACAACTGGTGATGAAAGTCTAGGTTTGTGTGCTTTGGCATGTTGATCCGCTATGAGAAGGGTGCAATATCCTTTTGTTAGGGAGGTGAAGGAAGCGACTCTTATTTCATATGGATATTTTTTTTTCTCTCGGATCCAATCACAATTTACTACTGTTGCATTTCTATGTTGTGGCTTTTGATGCAAATTCCAATGCCGTTGGGTCAGAATTTGAACACGAGAATTTTTAATCTTAATTTTTTGGATAGCGGTGACAAGTCTACTATTCACTTTAGGTAGTACATGATGATGTTTTCCATGTGGAATAGGTCAAAAGGTAAACTCGGATGGATATTTTTTTTGGCCTTGGTGCCACATTGAAATCTTCATAGGAGGGTGCAAATTTTTAAAAAGTATGCCAAGGTACACCTATTCCAGATGGAAAAAAATTGTATTGCGGTGATAGTGTTGTTTTTCGATTTGGAGATCATAGTCAACCTCATATCCATAAAAATGTGTATTATTCATGGTGGCAAATGCCCTCATCTTCAGGCATTATATGGTGAACGAGAAGACGAATCTGTGGCCCAAGCTAGGCTTCTTTTTGGTGCTCTCGAAAATTATCAGGGGTATTTTTTTTGAGAAATTTTAAAGGTTGTTTCTACATAAAATTCCTGCTATTATCATCCTGTAGCTGTTATTTGGGACCAATGGCCGTATATTATTTGTGCGAGATAATTGGAGAAAAAACTCATCGATGCCTGTCGACGATGAGCATCATTGCAATGAATTCGATAAAATGCACATATGGACGAAGCGTAGTGGACCATTTGATAATGGAGTTGCAAAATGGAGGATCCATGTGCAAAATATCATGGCAGTGGCTGTTCTATTTTTCAATCGTAATTAACAAAATAGTTCATAAAGTCATGTTTCAATGGTGAAAGTGTTGGCAGTTTCTTGTTGAAATCATAGCCATTGTTGTTGAAATCATAGCCGTGTGATTGCTTCTATTCGATCATGAATCACTATCCAAGGGCATGGTAGATAAGCTATGATGGCACTCTCCTATTTGCTTAGAAGCCACAAGTGACTCGTAATGCTGGGTCAAATGAGCAATGACATCTACAAAATAGATGAGCAGCAGGCATCACAGTCATTGCCTATGGTGTGGAGATATATTTTTATTGGTTCATTATTTGTTATGCCCATAGTGAGGTTTAACATTCACATGCTAAAGGATTCATGGGTTTGATTCGAATAGATGAGAAAAGAAATTACACAAATTGTCTTCCTGACGAGTATTATGCATCAACATTTTTGGAGTGCTGAAGGAGGTCACGATTGCTGTTCATTTTGAGCGTGTGTTGAAAGTGAGAGACTAATCACAGGAAGTTATACAAACTTAGTGGAGTGTGCCAATTTTTTATTCTCAGTGCTACATATTAAATTTGTGATAATTAACATCGCCATGTAGGAATATAGTAATAGGGTCAATGTGCAAGGTGGACGTACAGTTTACTGATCAAGCATGTTGTGGAGAAAGTGAATTTGAGGACTGAGGCTTCAGGTTGGATATCATTCTAGTATTAAAATACATAGTCGAGCGCAATGTTATTTCATTCTATTTATGTTATTTCAACACCTGATGCAGATGAGTGGTGATGGTAGACTATCTGGGCATCGTCAAGATGGAGGAGATTTTGTTGGCTATTTAATATCCCATGCCACAGATTTTGATCTAGAGGAAGACATTGTGATGAACGATAATGTGATGAACAATGATGCCCCAATGGATATGGTTCAATTTTTCTCAACACAACTATTTTTCCCTTCAAACAACCTTGCTTGTAAATCGCATGCTCAAATGGAATTTGTTTTTGAATTGATAGGCCCCGACGGCTTGCTGGAGAAGGTGCTCAGTGTCATGGTGTGGTGTATTTTTTGTGGATCGTATGTGAACTCCTAAAAAAAATTTAACGCCTATTTTCCATCGCTTGTTGCATGATTATTTGGTGCATTGAAGAGTGTGAAGGTCTACGTTTGTTTTTTCTAGCGATGTGGATGTGGAGATCACACATAAACTTTGTGATAGAACCTGTTTTGAGTTTTGTTGCATCAGAAGACCTAATGAATATTTTTTACAAAAGAAGAATATGGCACGCTAGACAGTGTGATTTTTGACATCGCCCACTATTGAATTTAAGGCGCTATGTGTGAGGCATTGGGGTGATGTTCACTATTTTTTTTGGGTGGTAGTTTTTATGCCCTCTCAGTTGGATGATGGTCTTTAGAAAGGAAAAAAAGTGGTGCTAATTCCAAAATGTGATGATGCTTGGTTCATGTCTTAGCTGATGTTAATGCGATTGAATATCGATGGTGTTTTGACATGGGTGATCTTCTCTCCTCATGTTGACATGAAGACGATGAAGGAGCTGAGCAAAGTAATCGTCAGGGATGATGCTTCTAGATTTGGTCTTGATGGAGTTGGTAATGCTGAAAAAATTATTGCTCCACATTGATTATCCTTGCACAACCATTGAAGGTGCCAGAAAAGCTCTCGTACAAAAATGGCGATGGAGATTTAGCGAGCCACCTACTGCACAAGGAGGTAGTTTAGTTCATGCTAAACAAGCGATGGACAAATTTCAACAACTAGAACTTCATGGGAGACTCATATTACATATTTAATAATGGAAAGAGGGGTCTTCAGTTGATGCAGTGGTAGGCGGTGGCAAATATGGATGAAGACCCCTTGGTTATGGTGTTCATCATGTTCACTGTGGGTTTAAATTTATTTTTTAAAATGCAGGTGAGCTCGATGTTTTTTATCCACTGTGTGTCGAAGTTTGCATAGAAATGAAGGACATTGTCTGATGCAGTTGCAATATGGGAATGAAGTGTAGATTTTCTATGCAAAGCTATAAAAGTTATTGGCATCATCGAGAAGTATGGAGGTTTTCCCATTTTTTATTTTTTTTGATGGCAACCAGTTTAAATGAGCACATTTTCCCACTCATAGAAAGCAATGATGGCACTTGCTGTAAATACATGCATAGCAGCATCGATGTGCTCATTAGCTTCTCTAATCGAGGCTCGTTGCTACTATAGAATATCAGGCCCATTACTGTCACTGATCCATTGATCTCTATTTGATTTGAAGTGCATATTTTTTTTTCAATGACCGCTCTATTGTGATATCAACATTCTAAAGATGGATATGCGAAAGTGGATCTGACAACAATGGGTGAGCATTGGAGCCTTGAAGAGTTGGATGTGAAGATGATGGAATACAATTGTGGAGGTTGAAATTTGCTGCATAGTTATTAAATGTGGAAAATAATGGAATGCCAAAATATCTATTGCCACTAAGCTAAATCAATGTCGAGTAATTTTTTCACTGCGACAAAGCATAAAGGGGGGTATTTTTTTAATAATAAAGCATTTAATTCCCTCAAATAAATGCTTTACCCATAATTTAAACTAGAAGGGGATATTGGCGCAAGATTTGGGAAGAATGACTTACTCCTTGTCCTATGTTGTAGTGGCCCCCACATAGAATATATAGTGCCTTTGATGTCACTAAAATTGAGGGGGGAGTTTTATTTAAGAATGGCCCTATTTTTTTAATTAAAAGTGTGGATCCCACCTATTTCTATATAGCATAAGGGACCACTTCACACAAATGACAATCATTAATTGTAAAAAGAGTGAAAACTTTTTTATATGGTTCCAAGGGAATACAATTTTTTTAAAAACTAATTTTTATTACAAATTTTGGAATATTCCTTTGTGAAGATAGAAGGCTATTGATTTTCCTAAATGAAGATCAATTAATACTCACTCATAGGGGTATTTATAGTCATCAAAAATGTTTTTTCATGATCGACAAAATGGTGCAATCCATTTTCAGTTTTGAAACTATTTTCAAAAAAAATTTAGTGGATCAAAAACATTGTATCATGGAGTGCATTCTCGGTTGAACCCGACACTCCTAGACATTTGCTTAAGTGATCCTAGTATCTAGTCATATCCTCTATATCACCTAGTGGATGCAGTGGCTGGTTACCCATGCATTTTGGTAGGATGAGGAGGTCACCATAAGGACATGTTCGACAACTACATTGGTGCCCTTGTTTTGGTGTTTGACCACTAGTTTTTATCTTGTTATCAACCCATTATGTTCATATAGGTGGAAACCACTAATTATGCTTATGGAGTCAATTTGGACATCCCTTCCGATACTTGTAATTATTTCCAAACTATTTTCACAATTATTTTCTGTGAGACATTTTGGCTTCAAGGGGTTTTCTTTAGTGAGCTTTTTTCATGGTTCACAACCTTGATCTGTATCACAAGTACCAGTATGGAAGTATGTTTTCATTCATTTTGGTGATGAGTATCTATTTTTTTGAGACATCTGATGGATCCTTTGTATGCTTATTTATGGAATTTTTCCTAGGGGGATTGAAGAGGAAATATTCATTCCTCTCCATCCTCCATGCACATCTTCCTTATTCTTCTTATTCTATTCTGGCAAGTGGTTTTCTCCCTTGTGGTTTTTCATATCTCCAGGAAAGTTTTCTTATGCACATATTATACAAGAGTACCTTATCAGGCCTTATTTCCAAGACTCATACTTGTGGATATGCCACTTGTATTTGGTTTTCTTATTTTTCACTACCTCCTACTATCACTTAAGGGGGGGAGATAGTATATCCTAGTACCACTTAAGGGGGGTGTTAGAATAAATATTATATCCTAAGTTGTTCCTAGGATAATTTGTGTGGCTGAGATTAGCTCAGTTAGTTATGATCCAATGGATCAGTTTGTATGCCTTTGCTATTTAATCAAGGCTCCTTTCAATCAATAAGATCAAGTATTCTACTTTTATAACAATAATTAACCTAAATCCCTCTTGTTATGTTGACTTAGGTTAAAATTTATTATTTATTTGTGGCTTTGGTATTGTTATAAATATTCCCTCACACTCATTTGATTATGAGAGTGTTGTACAATTTTATCTACGAATATAGTAATTATTTATAGTGCCTATGGGTGCCCACCATATCTATCTCTTTTTTGTCCTTATTTTCACTTTCTATATAATATTTGAATGGATGGATTCCTTCAATTAGTATTTAAAAATTATTTTTAATTCCAACATGGTATGAGTTTCCTCATTTGGTCATGCAAAAACATTTTTAGAGCCTCCAATTCTTATTTTTAATGATGATTCTCCCTTTATAATCTCATTTGATAATTTTGCATAAGAGGTAAAAAAATTGTCCACATATTCTCTTATCCACTTATCCAAAAAAATTGGGGATTCTCAACTATATTTTCAGAGATCAACTTTAGAAGAAAAGATCCAAAATACTCCAATAAATAGTTGTTGAAAGGATTTAGAGACCTTAGTTCAAGGTTTCCCCATATTACCATATTTTTTTGCATACAAATTTTAAATTTGAAGTATGTTCTCTTTGCATTAACTAGCCTTGGCTTGGAAGCCTCATGACAAGGAGTGCATACTAGTTTTACCTATGGAAATGACATGCTATGTATTGTTACATAGGATGATCATTGTACCTAGAATGACATGTTCAAAAGCTCTCCAACCTAAACGTGGAGACACACTTTACTGAGGGTATATAGAGTTCTAATAATCATTCTAAATATGGTTGTCCTTGTCTAGGTGCGGCTATGGCATTAAGGGCATTAAGGTTGCATTGAGAAGGATAAGGTATAAGATCAAGTCACATCTATCATAACTTGAATAGAATAAACATATTCTTATCTTCCACATAAGATTTATACATTTGTTCACCATTATAAGGGTTGCCCAAATGGTTAGTAAAAACATCTTTGAGTGTAGTGGGCACAAGTTTAAATTATGAACTTATATTTTTGTTAACAAAAATGGAAAGGGTGTTAGATTAGAACATGTTGTCATGTTACTACTTATCTATGGTTTCATTGAAGTGCCTAGCACATTATGCATAGCAAAAGGTAGACCAAGGTTTGATCCCCTTCAAGTCTCTGTGGATATTCTAAAACATTTAGCATATATGAGGTCAACATGGTCTTCTTTCTTGCCATGCCAAACCATTTTACCTATATATAATAGCTCAAACAATTAAATGAAGGCAAGTTTCATAGTCATATGGGTTCAAAGGATATGACATGGTAAAAAATAAGTGGAAGAAACTAGTAAATATTTGATCACCAAGTGGAAGCAGACAACTCGATCCAATTTCTTAGGTGTGAGGCTTTAATTTTTATTTTTTTGAGGGTTATTAGGAAAAAACTTTTGGAGACCATAACGTTTGCATATGGAAGCATTTTGAGTCTTTTTTTCTAAATTACATAATATTTTGAGCTCTACACATTGCTGACATCAATGTTTAAACTTATTCTAGTGTTAGGATCAAATAAAATAGAATAATACTCAAATTATTTTGCTCTATTTTTAGGGTAAATTTATCATATTTTATCTAATTACAAACTTTGGACTGATTTTGGGAGATATAGATGAATTTATGATAGTTGCATTAGAATTTGAGTCTTGGAGGTTTACAAGAAAGGGATTCAGGACATGCTTTAGTCAATTCCTCTTCCTCCTTTGGGTGATTGATTCAAATTATTCATGAAGATCTAAATTTTCATGATTTCTTCCTTCTTCTATTCTTGTCCACCTACTCTTGGCAGTTTGTTATAACTCTTCTTTTAATCACGTTCATGCAAAGCCTATTTTGGTGACTAGAATCAAGTGACCCAAGGGTAAGAGGAGGTATTCAAATAGGGTTATGTATACCATGAGTGAAAATATTATGCCTTCAAGATATACCTTATGCGATAATGGAATATTGAAAGATCTTATCTTTAAAGGAGGTGATGATCTTGACTTATCTTCTTCATTTGAAGTCCTAGTAAAAGTATTTTATGGATGTGTGTGGAAGTGTGAAATAGTGGAAAAGGTGACTATGGTCTAGCCTCATTGGGAGGGGGTCACTCTAAGGAAATGGTAAATACCACATGGGTGCATACAGGGGATATTTTTAATATCAAGTTGATCCATCCATATATTGGTATCTTATAGGGAAGGGGTGTTTAAAATTTATGCATACCTAATATAGATTCTACTGGTAAAAAAGGGGTTGGAGAATAGGGGGTGGGTGTTATATTTGAGTTGCATACAAATATTTATATCATTTATAACATAAAATAGTTCTAAAATAGTAAAATGTTTAATAAAAAAACCATGTAAAATTTGATTACAACCACAATTCTTGCTTACTTTCTAGAATAATATTAATGGAAGGCTCACTCCTAGATCACACTTTCTCTTGGCTTATACTTGGTTACGACTTGCAAGTTAATATTTTTTCTAAAAGATTTAACAATTAAATATCATGCATATTATAAAATAAAATTTAGAATCAACTAATAATTTTAAATATTAACTATAGTATTTTATTATGTAATTCCTATGGGATGCAGTTAACATCATTATGGTTAAACCCTATTTATAACTTGTACTTAAACTAAATCCCTCTTGTTATCTCAACTTAGGTTAAACTTTATTATTTATTCGATGCTTTGGTATCAATATAAATATTCCCTCCCACTCCTCATTTGATTATGAGAGTGTTGTATAATTTTATCTATGAATATAGTGATTATTTATAGTGCCTATGGGTGCCCATCATATCTATCTCTTTATTGTCCTTTTCACTTTCTATATAATATTTTAGTGGATGGATTGCTTCTATTATTTTTTAAAAATCATTGTTAATTCCAACATGGTTCCTTTGGAGCCTTTGAAGTGAATGTGACCAAAGAAGTTTTTGTTGCTTTGGATCTTTTTTTTTTATATGCATGTGATAAAATTAATGTATTATGAATGAATGCAATTGGTGGTGATGTATGCAAATGAAAAAATTATGTTTCCTTATTAATCATCGTCCGAAGAGGTTATGGACCATTGTTTAGCAATTTTTTGCCTTTATTGCTTAATCAAGGGTACTAAAATCTAATGCTGATAGATGAGGTAAACTCTAATATATGTAATAGTGTAGTGGTGACATGGAATGTAAGATCACTTATAACTTTGTTTACCTTAAGGATAAAGGATCTAGAGTGTTTTATAAAGACTCAAACCTCCTAGTGATCTTAAAAAAAATCATTTATTCATCTTGCATGACCCATGAGATACTAAGGATGTTCTAGCAGAGTTAAATTTTATCAAGGACCTATTATGTGTGCAATGAAGTCTTATTTTCAATCAATTTTGAGTTTAGTATTGAAACAAGGTAATTAAGAACCAATGTGTGTGCAAATGGCGGATTCATTTACCCTTATTGAGTAGGGTGTGATTAATGCAATAATGGAGATAACCAAGAATCTAGATTGTCTTTATGGGAATTTATAGGTCTCTTCAAGAGAGACATGTTTCCACACATGAGCATACTCCACTGCCAGTCAAGCATCTATAGCCTCGATGGATATGAGCTCCATAGTCCAATGATATAATTTCCAAGCTTTGGGGAATCTGATTCTCAACCAAATCGTGATGAGAATTAAATCCTATCCTTACTACTTGAAGATATATCATTATTATTATGTGTTTGTAAAAAGAGTAAAGCTTTGGGGAATTAGATTATCAACCAAGTCGAGATGAGAATTTGACCCTATCCTTACTACCCACTCTTTTTATTGTTAAATTTAAGTGGTAAAAACCACTGTTTTCATTGGTATTTTTGGACTATGTTATGTTTAAGTGGTGAAAATCATTTTTTGTGGACTATGTGGTTAATGGGACAAGCAAGAAGTTTTTTTTATTCCAAGTTTAATCCAATCATGGCTTCATCTCTCTCTGATGTAAGATCTCATTAATATATGTGATTTATGTTTGGCTCAAAGATGGTAGATTCAACTCCCATAACTCAAAATTTTCTTAGTGACAAATGTGCATGGTCTAAGAGTAAACTTGATTTGACTAGGAGCAACCTATAGCACCTCAGGATTGTTCAATATTGAATTAAGTTTTCTTAATACAATAGGAGTGCGTGAGTGACCAAGAAAAACTAGGGATTATTTGATGAACATTGTATTATGTGAGATGTAGCTGTACATTCCTTATGATATTTTGTATTCAATGACCATATAAACATCATTGCTAATGTTCATATGGTATCTATACTATCTCTTACGGATGTCTTAATGATCAAAATACCACAGGGAAAGTTGTAAATCATTGTGAGTGATGGATTGACTACTAATGTTAAACCGAAGGTGCCCTTGATTAAGGAAACAAGACATAGTGGACTAGCAATTATCCAAACTAATGGAATAATGACTAATATTGCAAGTGAACGGATGCAAATGATATGAATTCATGTATGCAATGTATGTGGAATACATGAATGGATGCATGAAATACAATGTGTATGGTTGAGTGCTAATAATTTTTTTTCTTATGCATTAGGTTGGACAAGGTACGATGGTTTATCTACTAGTGGTTGAGGTCTTTCTCATGGGAGAAGCAATCAAAATATGGGTTGATGGATTGGAAATATTCTAATGTAGTACTCATCTTCTTCATTTATGGGCACTATAGGGGCTGTATCCTCTTTGAAATCATAGGAGGTGATAGATAGGGCATCAAATTCCTCTTTTTAGTATTCCTCAGAGTCATCATCAAAAATAGGATTAATCATGACCATTTGTGGTCACATTTCTAGAAAGACCTCATATAAATAAGGCATAAACTCAGGACCTACGTATTCATCCTCAATATCATTGCTATCTTCGCTACCTTCACTCTCTTCCTCAAAATATAGGGTGAGTTGCTAAAATACATGCTCAAAAGAGGTGGTATAAGATAGTGGCATGTGTCCCAAGCCAAAGAGATCATGTGCCTCTTGATATTGAGGTTCAATGATATCACACACACCTTGATCATGTCATGCAAGACCATATACCTACCTGATAATATATCATATAGGAAAATCTGGGTTGGACATATATTCAATGTTGGTATAAAATTGTTGCCTAGGTTCATCATCAGAAGAAGGTGGATCGGATGAAGATTCCTCCTCCATATACAAAGTTAGTCCTGCTTGGATTTGAACCCATGCTATACACTACACCTATGTCTAAATGTGGGTCGTGTGGGTGACCATAATATCTAATAGTCTAAGTAGATGGCGTTATTATGATATTCTCAACTATGTACTAGCCAATGCTTGGATTAGCAATATGGACTACAACTCGAGTGGGATGGATGTGGATGAAGTGGGTGTGAAGGTGGAGGCTTCAATGGTGATCTATGAATCGGGTGGAGGGAATAGAATATGCTGCAACGGTTCCTCTCAGATAGGTGGCCCTATCTATGAGATAGTAGATGGTGGAGGTGGAGATTAGATTTTTTTAAACACAAATACTAGTGGCTGGAGGTTTAGGCTGAGATGAGATGATGAGGGGTGCTTATGAAATTGAAGTGGTATGAGATGAAAGGTTGTGGATTATTATGGATGTTGATAAAATATTGGATGGCTAAATTTATGATGTAGAGACTTGTACCCCTAGTATAGATGTTGGATGTGATGTTTGGACTTTACCAAATGTGAATGGTGGAGGTTGTGATGAATGATGAGGTGTGGGAAGAATGTGATGAGATGTTGAAGTGGATCTTGGTGGGTGACTTAAAATATGAATAGGTTTGGATAGATGTGTGTGAGTTGGTTTTTGATACACATTAGTTGGTGGTGTTGTAGGAGAGAATACTACTTGTGTTGTTTCATTGGATTGTTGTGCATGATTTATGCTTATTTTCCCTCGAGTTACTATATTAATGGTACCCACAAAATATTTTGAGATACATGTTTGACTTGGTTAGGAGGAACTGTAGAAGTTGACACCCCTATTTCTTGTTGAGTTACCTCATGATGAGGTAGTAGTGTGTGATAGATACTAAGATTATAAATTTTTGGGCCAAAGGGTTATCAATTTTGATTTATCAATTTTCAAGTAGATCTTGCCTGATGTCCTTGAATGAATAACAATCATTAATATCGTGACCTTTATATTGATGAAAGGTATAATATAGATGCTCCTTATAGTTCTTACCATGTGACTTGTTTTGATCTTTAGGTTTCACCTTTGGAAATGTAATGGCTCATGCATCATACAACCTTTGGAAGAGAGATGAATATGATTCAAGAAATGGGGTGTAATTACGGGGTTTCTGAGTGAATTAGTGCTGACAATTATCTACATATTGAGCTTGATTTTATAGTTATTGTGGGGTAGAATTAGCTAATAAGTCTATGGTGGTGGTTGCTATTATTGTTGTGGGGGTTGTTGTACTTGGAATTGATCTTGTTGTGTTTTCTATAGTGGTTGGCTCAAGACTACTTGATTAACCTGACTAGTCTTAGATTGGCCTTGGTTGTTCCCTCTTTGACCCTTGTTTTTCCATTATTTCTTCTTTAGATTTTGAAGAACACAAGCTTATACTGAGAGGGGGGGTGAATAGTACAAGACCGCTTTTAACTTTTTCCTTCGATATTTCAAATTAATATTATGCAGCGAATAGATAACAGTATCAAAAATAGAAATCAAAGCAAAGCACAAAATATCATTCACAATAGAGACACAACAATTTACGTGGTTCACCCAACACGGGCTACTCCACGGATAAAATTTTTCACTAAATTTTATCACCTCAAATTTTGGGAAACCTTTCCCGATTACAAAGTTTATGGGCACCAACCCAAAGGAGATACCTTCCCCTAGCTCTGCTCTAACTGGTGATCCTCTAGAAGACCTCTATCTCTGCTGCCCTTAGCAAGTGGAACTCTATCCACAGAAGACACCTGTCTTCCTTGCTCTGGCTGGAGACCTCTGTCCTCAACTCTTTCACCTCCAAAGCTGGTCCTCTTATCTGCACCAAACACAGTCCTTCGGTCTGGCACTAATGTCCTCGAAATTGCACCTCTACGCAATCACAACACTCGATCAAACATCCACTTATGCACCTCTCCTTTTTCCGCTGCACCTTGATGATCGAACTTCTCCCCGCACTCTGCTTCTACAAAAGTCACACTTCGAACGCACTCTTCGATTGATACAAAATATCTCCAAACAACCCTCCTTTTATAGCAATACTTTTAAGATCAAAACTTTGATCTTAGTTGACTGTTATGCAAATGCAAACCCTAACTCCGTCGGTTGCATGCCCTAATTTATGTTAGCCCAGATTTAACTTTGTTGGCTCAAAGTTAACTCTGTCCTTCAACCGCCTCTGGAACTCACCTGTAGCTTCTACCACGAAACTACAACATGTCATGATATCGTGACATTTTTGCAGCCATACACTTTCATTTGGCTATTGTCATGATATCGTGACACTTTTGCTTTTGTCTACCTTGACAACGTCCTTGTCGCGAAATCGTGACACTTCTAACTTTTGCTGACGTCATCTTCACTCCTGTCATGAAATCGTGACACTTTAGTCTTCATTGCCTTCTTCTCTGCTTTTGTCATGAAATCACGACACATATGCTTCCACTGACGTCACCTCCAACTTTGTCATGAAATCATGACCCTTTTAACTTCATGGCCTTCTTCTCTGCTTGCACTAGCGAAAACTGGAACATGTCACGAAATCGCGACGCTTTCACCTTCGAGCTCTTCCTTCTTGAATTCATCGTGAAATCATGATGTTTCTTCTATTGAAGACTTGCTAACTATTTTTGTCGAGAAATCATGACACTTTCTCCAACTGAATGCTGCCATCTCAACCTATCACGAAATCGTGACACTTTCTGCATTCGCAAGCTTTCTCTTCAACTTGTCGTGAAATCGCGACACTTTCTGCATCCGTACAACTTCTTTGTAGCCTGTCACGAAATCGCGACGCTTCTCATTTTAGACTCTTCCTCTTTGCTGCATGTCACAAAATCATGATAGTTCTCACTTCGAGCTTTTCAACATGTCACGAAATTGTGACAGTCCTCACTTAGTCTTTTGCAGCATGTCACAAAATCGTGACGCTTCTTAATTCAACTTCTGTAGCATGTCGCGAAATCGTGACACTTTTCCTCCTTAGCACTTTTCTTTTCTTTGGGTCGCAAAAACCCGACATGTCATGAAATCGTGACACTTTCCACCTTGCTTTCTTTCTCTGCCAACATGTCACGAAATCGCGATAGTTTTGCCAGCTTCTTCTCTCTCTTTCAACATGTCGCGAAATCGCGACACTTTTTCAAAAAGCTTTCTCTCTCCTACCTAAGTCACGAAAATGCGACATGTCGTGATATCGTGACACTTTTTCAAAAATCTTTCTCTCTCTTGCCTGAGTCGCGAAAACGCGACATGTCACGATATCACGACATTTTTCCAACTTACTAATTTCGAACCTGTCATGCCGAACCTTCATCAAAAACACATTATTTTACATCAAATCAAATTCTTTCAAAAGCTCTTTGACATCAATGACAACTTATTCACTTGAGCAAATGCAAAGTACTCAAAGTACCCAAAATTGCCAACAATCTCCCCCTTTGTCATTGATGGCAACCCTTTACTAAAAACACGTCTTAAGAGCCAAAACTGAAACCAACCGAGATAACAGCTGAGAAACTGCGCCCATAACTGAGACTCTGCCTTTGAAGTTTTTGCTCCCCCTGACTTGAAGCTTTCCTCTTCACATTGAAGCTCTCCCCCTTACTCATATCTCTCCCCCTTACTCAATTCTCTCCCCCTTTGTCATCAATGGCAAAGGGTCACCTTTGGGGCTCGGGACTAAGAATGAGCTTCTTAGCTTAGTCCCTCCCCCACCTCCTGATGAGGTGATTAATTCTAGGGTGGGAGTACAACTCCCAATTTCTCCCTTAGATACTCAAAAGTATCTCTTGGAAGAGGTTTTGTGAAGATATATGCAATCTGCTCTTTAGTAGACACATATTCTACCTTGACCTGTTTGTCTTGCACTTTCTCCCTTAGAAAGTGATACTTGATGGAAATATGCTTTGTCCTTGAGTGCATTACCGAATTTTTGGAAATACTTATGGCACTTTTATTATCACAAAATATGGAGATGGGTTGTTCATGCTTGACTTTGAAATCCTCCAAGGTGGTTTTCATCCATAAAACCTGTGTACACCCCGCCACTGCTGCTATGTATTCAGCCTCTACCGTAGATAAGGAAATTGAAGGTTGTTTCTTACTTAGCCAAGAAACCAGACTCTTTCCCAGAAAGAATGCTCCACCACTGGTGCTTTTCCTGTCATCATTATTGCCTGCCCAATCTGCATCTGTATAGGTTGTGAGAGTGAAATCATCACCTTTGGGATACCAAAGCCCAAAGTCCATAGTGCCCTTCAAATATTTGAAAATCCTTTTAACTACTGTAACATGAGAATCTTTAGGAGCTGCTTGAAATCTGGCTACTAACCCAACAGCCTGCATGATATCTGGTTTGGTAGCTGTAACATATAATAAACTACCAATCATTGATCTATACAATCTCTAATCTGCCACTGCAGATTCATCATCTTTACTCATCTTGCACCCCCTAGTCATTGGAGTACATACAGGTTTGCTGTCCATCATCTCCATTTTTTTTAACATTTATTTGATATACTTTCCTTGAGAGAGAAATATACCATCTTTTGATTGAGCAATCTGAAGACCTAAAAAGAATGACAACTCTCCAATCATAGACATCTCAAATTCCTTCTGCATGGTGTTAGCAAAGTCTTTGCACAACTGAGTATTATTTCCCCCAAAGATGATATCATCAACATAGACAACTACAATCAACATATCATCACCTTCATCCTTAATATACAGATTGCTATCTGCCACACCTTTCCTGAAGCCTTGCTCATGAAGGTACCTGTCAAGTCTTGAGTACCAAGCCCTAGGAGCTTGCTTTAACCCATACAAGGCCTTTTTTAGTTTACACACATAGTCTGATTGATATAAGAGAGACACGCCTTCTGGCTGTTCTATGTAGACTTCTTCATCCAACACTCCATTTAAAAAGGCTGACTTTACATCCATTTGATACACCTTGAATTATTTTAAGCTTGAAAGAGCCAAAAACATTCTGATAGCTTCGAGAAGATCAACAGGAGCGAACGTCTCTTCGAAATCCACACCTTCTACTTGAGCATACCCTTTGCAAACCAACCTAGCTTTGTTTCCGACAATCTTTCCATCCTCATTGAGTTTATTTCTGAATATCCATTTTGTGCCAATGACATTCTTGTCCTTAGGTCTTGGAACCAAATCCCAGGTTTCACTTTTCTCTATTTGATTTAGCTCTTCATCCATTGCTTTTACCCAAAATTTATCTGCATAGGCTTCATTGAAATCTTTTGGCTCAATCTGAGATAGTAATGAAATATTTATAGAATCGTGTGAAGGAATGACTCTTCTTCTAGTTTGCCTGTTGTTTGGATCACCAATGATCAAATATTTGGGATGATATTTCTGAACATATCATGAAGGAGTTTTGGGAAGCAGTTGCTGTCTTTCCTCTTCTTCATCTGAAACCTCTTTGAATTCTTCTTGAAAAATTTCATCACTGATTTCCTTGACAGGTTCTCTCATCCCTATCTTTTCATCAACTGTTACATTTATGCTCTCTACGATAGTATGTGTTCTTTTGTTGAAGCATCTATAAGCCTTGCTTTTGCTGGAATAACCAAGAAAAATTCCCTCATCACACCTAGGATCAAACTTACCCAAATTCTGATCTTCCCTTCTGATGAAACACTTACTCCCAAACACTTTGAAATGTTTTACTGTAGCTGGTCTTCCTTTCCACAACTCATAAGGAGTTTTATGATGGTTGACTCTAAGTTGGGCCCTGGTGATAATGTAGACTATTGTACTGACTGCTTCTTTCCAGAAACCATCTAAAAGTTTTGACTCATTTAACATAGCTCTAGCCATATTTTCAATAGTTCTATTTTTTCTTTCAACTACTCCATTTTGTTGAGGAGTCCTTGCTCTTTGAATATTCTCTTTTGATTCCTTGTTGCTCATAGTATTCCACAAATTCATTAGACGTGAACTCTCCTCCTCTGTCTAATCTTAAGCATTTGATTCTCTTGTCAGTCTCATTTTCAATCATTTCTTTGAACGCTTTAAATTTTTTAAAAGCTTTAGATTTTTCTTTGAGAAAAGTAACCCAAGTCATTATGGAATAATCATCTATAAACAACATGAAGTAGCTTTCTCCCTAAATGCTCTGAGTTCTGGTGGGGCCACATAAATTAGTATGAATAAGATCTAATGGTTTTGAATAAGTATACCCTTTTGATTTAAAACTGGTTTGAGTTTGTTTTCCATGTTGACAAGGACCGCAAATGGTGTTATGGGGCCTTTTTATTTTGGGCAAGTCTCTAATTGCTTCCTTGTTACTAATATTGACAAGATTATCAAAGCTCAAATGCCCCAATATTTTATGCCATAACCAACTCTCATCTTCTTGGGTTAGAAAACACTTTTCCCTTTTTATCTCACTTAGCATGTAAAGATTGTTTGGAGTCCTTGTAGCACTAGCAATGAGTTTTCCATTTTTTTCTTTACGTATCTCACATCTATCTAAAAAGAAAGATACTATGTGTCCTTGATCACAAAGTTGACTCACACTTAGAAGGTTATGTCTTAGGCCTTCTACATAAAGCACATTTTTTGTTTTGGATTTCCCATCCAAACTAAGAGTCCCTTTACCACAGATTTTAGCTGACCTGTTATCTCCAAAACTAACTGTTCCTTTGTTTGTGTTTTTTAAGACCAAAAACTTTTCCTTTTCACCAGTCATATGTTTTGAACAACCACTATCAAGATACCATTTCTCTACTTTGTCTTGAGCATGAAAAGTAGTTTGAACTATCATTGACTTAGATTTGATCTCATTTCTCTTTCTAGTGAACTCAAGCCTAGATCTATCCAAACCGCACATCCTTGCTATATGCCCAAAATTCTTGCACTTGTAACACATGACATTTTTATCCATAAGAGGTGCAAAAGAGTTAACATTTTCCTTACTATGGCTATTCACGGATTTATTGCAATGCATAACTTTGTGACCAAATTTCTTGCAAGAAAAATAGTAGCCATGGAAAGTATTATGTAACCTATTTTGATGCCTTGGATGATTGTTCTTCTTGTGACCAACTGGAATCCATCGTTCTTCAGGATGAAGATTGATCTTGCTATCTCTTCTTCCTGTCATGATGCTTGAGAATAGAACTCTCTTTCCTGAAATTTCTTAAAGTCCAGAAGAATTCACTTTTGAGATCGAACTTAACCTCTTCATCCTTTTCTGAATCTGTATGTTCTTTTGATAGATCCTTCTCCAAGTTGTTAGGCTTTTTCTGGAGAGAACCGCTCTGATACCAATTGAAGAACACAAGCTTATACTGAGAGGGGGGGTGAACAGTATAAGACCGCTTTTAACTTTTTCCTTCAATCTTTCAAATTAATATTATGCAGTGAATAGATAACAGTATCAAAAAAAAAAGCAAAGCAATGCACAAAAACACCATTCACAAAAGAGACACAACAATTTACGTGGTTCACCCAATGCGGGCTACTCCATGGATAAAATTTTTCACTAAATTTTATCACCTCAAATTCTGGGAAACCTTTCCCGATTACAAAGTTTATGGGCACCAACCCAAAGGAGATACCTTCCCTTAGCTCTGCTCTAACTGGTGATCCTCTAGAAGACCTCTATCTCTGCTGCCCTTAGCAAGTGGAACTCTATCCACAGAAGACACCTGTCTTCCCTGCTCTGGCTGGAGACCTCTGTCCTCAACTCTTTCACCTCCAAAGATGGTCCTCTTATCTGCACCAAACACAGTACTTCGGTCTGGCACTAATGTCCTCAAAATTTGCACCTCTATGCAATCACAACACTCGATCAAACATCCACTTATGCACCTCTACGCACCTCGACGATCGAACTTCTCCCCGCACTCTGCTTCTACGAAAGTCGCACTTCAAACGCACACTTCGATCGATGCAAAATCTCTCCAAACAACCCTCCTTTTATAGCAATACTTTTAAGATCAAAACTTTGATCTTAGTCGGTTGTTATGCAAATGCAAACCCTAACTCCGTCGGCTGCATGCCCTAATTTATGTCGGCCCAGATTTAACTTTGTCGACTCATTTAACTCTATCCTTCAACCGCCTCTGGAACTCACCTGTAGCTTCTGCCGTGAAACTACAACATGTCATGATATCATGACATTTTTGTAGCCGTACACTTTTTTTTTGCTACTGTCACGATATCATGACACTTTTGTTTTTTTCTGCCTTAACAACGTCCTTGTCGTGAAATCGTGACACTTCTAACTTTTGCTGATGTCATCTTCACTCCTGTCACGAAATCATGACACTTTAGTCTTCATTGCCTTCTTCTCTGCTTTTTTTGTAAAATCATGACACATCTTCTTCTACTAATGTCACCTCCAACTCTGTCACAAAATCATGACCCTTTTGACTTCATGGCCTTCTTCTCTGCTTGCACTAGCAAAAAATGGAACATGTCACGAAATCGCGACGCTTTCGCCTTCGAGCTCTTCCTTCTTGAATTCATCATGAAATCATGATGTTTCTTCTATTGAAGACTTGCTAACTGTTTCAATCATGACACTTTCTCCAACTGAATGCTGCCATCTCAACCTATCGCGAAATCGTGACACTTTCTACATTTGCAAGCTTTCTCTTCAACCTATCACGAAATTGCGACACTTTCTGCATCCGTACAACTTCTTTGTAGCCTGTCGCAAAATCGTGATGCTTCTCATTTCAGACTCTTCCCTTTGCTGCATGTCATGAAATCATGACAGTTCTCACTTCGAGCTTTTCAGCATGTCGCAAAATCGTGATAGTCCTCACTTAGTCTTTTGCAGCATGTCGCGAAATCGCGACGCTTCTTAATTCAACTTCTATAGCATGTCGCGAAATCGCGACACTTTTCCTCCTTAGCGCTTTTCTTTTCTTCGGGTCATGAAAACCCGACATGTCACGAAATCGTGACACTTTCCACCTTGCTTTCTTTCTCTGCCAACATGTCACGAAATCGTGATAGTTTTGCCAGCTTCTTCTCTCTCTTCCAACATGTCATGAAATCGTGACACTTTTTCAAAAATCTTTCTCTCTCCTACCTAAGTCACGAAAATGCGACATGTCACGATATCGCGACACTTTTTCAAAAAGCTTTCTCTCTCCTGCCTGAGTCGCGAAAATGCGACATGTCGCGATATCGTGACATTTTTCCAACTTACTAATTTCGAACCTGTCAAGCCGAACCTTCATCAAAAACACATTATTTTACATCAAATCAAATTCTTTCAAAAGCTCTTTGACATCAATGACAACTTATTCACTTGAGAAAATGCAAAGTACTCAAAGTACCCAAAATTGCCAACAGATTTATCTCAACTTCTTAGATTTTAATTTCTTCAATTACCTAATCTTGGGTGAGAACTTTCTTGAATGTTCTATATTTTTGCAATTATAGTAGCAAGGAGATTGATTTGGAACAACTCCTTGTGAACACTCTTATCAATTATACCATGGGGAGGGAGAATGGTAATTTTGTAATGACTTCCTTCCAATAGTTTCCAAATTCATAAACCAACTCATATTCAAATTGGTGTAGGTTGAACAAGTTAGTTAGTTTTGTTTTATTTCTGATATTTAGAGATAAATGCTCCAAAAATTGGTCTACCAATTGTTTGAAAGTGTAAAAAATGTGATGTGGTGGGTGATTATATCAATCTAGGGCATATACTCAAAATATTTGAGGAAAGGTTTGAAGTATTAAAACATAATTCTTTTGGATTATGAAACATGCATTGATAGATCAACTCACATGCTCCTGAGGGTCTTCATCCCTCTTTAATCTATAAAACTTTGGTAATGTGAAATCTGTCAGGTAAGGTAGTGATGGTCATAAGAATGAACTGGGTGATTGATCAGCTAACTTAGAGTTGGTTTTTGGTACAACATTCTAGGTGTGTAAATGGCCAAGATATCAATATGATTTTGCAAAAATTGAAATTTAGGATCTTCTAATGATGACTAAAAAATCTAATTTGTTTGTTGTTGATGAAAGTGATGTGTGTTGTTAGTTGGAATTTGGGGATGATGGATGTTTTGGTTGAATGGATTATGGAATGAATGTTTTTTATGGATTTGTTTATAATGAGGATATGGGGGTATTATGGTATGCTATGTTGATGAATTAGCATACATGTGATGAAGTGGATGGTTGGGTACGGTTATGGTGGGTGGTCATGACACCCATGATGGATATTGAGTGAAGAAGATGTTTTGATGTGAGGTGGATGGATGGTTAGGATCTAGAACCTATGATTTTTGTTGTTGTTTTAGGATGAGTGCTTTGGTTGTCCTCGTCTGCAAGTAATTGTTGTAACTATTGAAAAGCTTACTGTATAGCAATAACAAATAATAGATGGTGTGGTTGCATGGAGGGTGGAATATTGAGAAAGATGCATGATAACCATGTGAGTGGATGTTAGTGGAAGGTAGGTGGAAAAATACATCACGATTGAATGAGGGATGGCATGTTGGTTGGGATCAACAGATGATGTGGATGGGGTGGATGAAGGTATTTTTGAAGCAACATTGACTTGTGCTTCATAGAGGGGGTTAGAGTAGATGATGTTTTGATGTGATGGGATGGATATGAACTTGTGATATGATGATGGATAAGTGTAAATTATTGTTGCAATAGTTGATTCGAAAAGTGGGTTGGTGATGAACTGATGAGTTTATTACAAATGAGAGTAAATGACTTCTTGATGTAATGTAGGAATGGTGTGGGGTGGAATGGTGAGAGAAGCCAATAATGGAAAGACCAATCCTATTGTAGTCAAGTAAGTCCTAATAACATTAGTATCCAAATATGTGATGCACTAGTTAGATGGTCAGGGTGGCTCACTCCAAGGTCTCTCTAGAATGGTAGCATGGATAGCCCTCTACATCACATTCATGTATGAACTGGGAGTACGATTGGACAACCCAGTAGATGAGTCTAGATACATAGTATGGGCCACACTGACTTACCCCACCATCAAAGTGGTGAGCACTTGGGAAGGTTGAGCAAAGTACTCCATGGATGCAGGTGGTTGACTTTGGACTTTTGTTAACGCTTTGTCTTGACTCCAGGTCACTACAATAAGCTGGGGATGAAATGGTATGACGAATGTGAAGGTATGTGTGTGAAAGTGTGATGCAAATAAAAATAAAAAAACACAATAAATCAAATAAATAATTTTTTTCTAGGTATATGCAAGTTTTTTTTTATTTTTTGTTTTTTATTTATTTTATTTTTAGTTTTGAAAATTTTAAATTTTTTTAAATTTTGTGTGTTTTGATGTTGAAAAATACTATTCCTAGATGACTAAGGGTAAAATAGAATAAAAGCTACTGAAGGTAGCTTAAAAACACCCCTTATTGAGGAATGTAACCCAAGCAAAAAAAAGTGGCTTCCTATGGATATTGCTCAAGGTAATCTTATGGAAATAAAGATCCCCTGAAGAGGCTACACTATCTAATGTTTTGCTACCAATAAAGTCATGATTTCGCTTAACCTACACATTTAGGGTGTGAAAAAGAATGACAATTGAATCCACTAATTATTTGAAGAGCCCTATGGTAAAGGGGTTCACTAATCCATCCTACTCCAATGCACCCAAAAGTAGGGCACTTTTTTGTGATGCAATCCAGAAAGACACTCACTTCGGGCTACTATGGTGTCTAAGGGGTGAGTTGGTGGAAGGAGGTGAATTCCAACATCACCGATCTTGATTGGGATTTGGTGATGAAGTCCAACCTTGCCAATATTTATGTGATACATGCGAGTGTGTGAAGTGTTTTTGGTTTTCTATGGTTTTTTATGCAATCTAGAATGTAATTCAAATTTCAATGCCAAAGTACAAAATTAGAAATATGAAGAAGCAAATAGAATGACAAAAAAAAACATAATTTTAGATCTGATGTAGAAAATAGATTTTAGAAAGGCCTTGTAGTGGTTCTGAAACATAGAGCCAAACACCGCTTAGCGTTTGATGCTAATCAAATGTTGTTGGGAATTTTACCAAAAGTGGGCTCACTTTTGAAGCTGGTCAAACGTAGGTGTTGTGGCTGATCCACAACACACCCCAAAATTGGGGACCCACCTTTTTTGCATGCTTTCAAAGAAGATCTCAGTGACCCAGATGCTAAAAATCAAGAAAAAGGGGCAAAATTGCACAAGGATAAAAAGTGTCGCGATATCGCGACATGTCGCTCCATCGCTGCCAAAAAATGAAAAGTGTCACGATATCGCGACATGTTGTGCCATCGCTGCCAAAAAATGAAAAGTGTCACGATTTCGCGACGTGTTGCGCTGTCGTGACCGAAAATGAAAAGTGTCACGATTTTGCGACGTGTTGCGCGGTCGCTACCAAAAAGTGAAAAGTGTCACGATATCGCGACATGTTGCTCCGTCGCGGTCCAAAGAGGAGAGAGAAAGGTAGAATGGAAAATTGTCACGAAATCGCGACATGTCACAAAATCGTGGGTCAAACCAGTCAAACAGGGCAAGGCACGAAAAGCGTAGCGATTTCATGACAAAAAAGCAGCAAAGGGGCACAAAGCGAAAAACGTCGCGATATCGCGATAGAAAGCAGCAAAGGAGCATGAAGCGGAAAAACGTCGCGATATCGCGACAGGTCGCGATTTCGCGGCTCCAAAGCAGCAAAGTGGTACAGATGGAAAATATGTCACGATTTCGTGACATGTCACGTTTTCGTGGCCAAATACAACAAGAGCAGCCCGAAATAAAAAGCGTAGCGATTTCGCGATAGAAAGCCGACAGAGTGGTACGGAACGGAAAAGTGTCACGATTTCACGACAGGTTGCGGCCAAAAGCGTATCAAGTGAAAAACGTCGCGATTTCGTGACAGGTTGTGGCCGAAGGCGTACGGAGATAAAAAGCGTCGCGATTTCGTGACATGTCACGTTTTCGTTGTGCATGAAGATAGAAATGCTGCTAACAGAAAAATGTCGCGATATCGCGACATGTCGCGTTTTCGCTGTGCAGGCAGAGGAACAGAGTTACATGCTATTTTTTGTCATGATTTTCATGGGGCCGTTACAGAAGATGCAAAAAAGTGCAGAACACGTGGCATACATGTATAAGGGTTACATAAACGTTACATTCATAGAATATTATCAAACGTTTCAGCATTAAACATAAATTCAAAAGCAATTCGAAAGGCGAGAATATGAAACGAAGCATCATAGGGCGAAACAGAGAGCATTGCCAAGCTTTAAAAGCAGAAGCACAGGGCAGGTACAGGGGTCGGAAACCGTTGCGGGCAGAGTTGCAGTGCCTAAGGCCAGAGGGTCATTCTAGGCCTGCTTGGGGCTATTTTCCTTCCTTTTCTGGTTTTGAGAAAACCAGATGTTCTGCTATTGTAACAGGATTTATCTTTAATGCAGGAGTGTTCAAAAATTTGCATCTTGTTGGCAAGAAAGAAGGAGTTATTTTTTGCATGCATGTTTTAATGTTTATCTTTCCCTTTTTCAGATTTCTAGGCTTATAGGTGAAGTTGAATGCAAGTTCTCTTGGTTGCTTCATGCGAATGTCTAAATCTGAAATCACGATAAACCCCGAGAGACCAGCACTTAACTTATCTGGATTGTGCGTGTTTTGCAGGTTCAATAGGTTAGGTTGCATGCATGGAAACCTCACATCTTCGGTTTTTCCAGGACGGGATAGCATCAAACTGAATGCAATTTTAATTTCTTTTCTTTTGCATTTTATTTTCTTTCTGCATTTTATTTCAGAAGCTCCAACTTTAATTTTTCAAGCTTTAAAATAAAATAAAAAAATTAAAAAACTTCAAAATCCATAAATAATTCCTTCATGTTATGGCATTTCATTAAATTTTATTTTGAAGTTACAGCATGGTCATATAGAGACCAAATCACATTTACTTTATCAGGGTTCAATGAACAATCATTAAGTTTCACAGTAAAATAAACCACAGTGCCCCTTGTTTTCAGTTACTTGCAACCACTAAGGTGTTCCAAGCATTTTAATTAAATATCTTTATTTGAGATTATTAATACATCGATGCAGAATGCTAACATAACAGGAACCTTGGAGAAGTTACATGTTTAATTTCTTTGCAAGCAGAGGATTTAGAACCCAAATCCTATCGGAGAGTGTGTTTTCACAATCGGGTGAAAATACCACTCAACAGATTGGCGCTAGAAGGAGGGCCTGAAGCGGTTTATTTTATCGTGATTTTAGATGCTACGGGTTTATAATTGTTTAAGAGCTTTACATTGCTAAATATTTCAAGTCCATTTTATTAGCATCTTCGGTCCCTAACACCACTCAACGGATTGGTGCTAGGAGGGCCGAACGGGTTTATTTTAGTGTTATTTAAATTTAATTTTTTTATGCTTTAGTCCTCTAACACTCAGCGGATTGTAAAAGGACGGCCTGAATTTATTTACTTGTTCTATTTTAATTCAGGTATGTTGTATATTATTCTAACACTTTTTTGATTGTTCATAGAGAAATATGTGATTTGATTTAATTTTGAAAATTTTGGTCTCATGCAATTACTTGACATTTGATTTTAATAAGTACATCTCTTGGTTGATGCTAACTTGATTTTTTTTTACCTTGCAGGTTGAATATTCCACAGATTTGGTTCTGAAATTATATTTTAAGTTTCACCAATGGCAACACTTGAGGAGCAAATGGTATCCCTGAGAGCTGAAATAGTGTCTCTTAGAGAGAGAATGGTATCAATGATAGAGGATCATTATGAGGGTTTATCTATACCTGTGGTACCCTATCAAATTCCTAAAATGTTATTGGATTTTTTACGGTGTTTTAATCAAGAGGTGCCACTAGGATACTTGCAAAAACTGCATGTCTACAAGGATACATTATGTAAATTCCAGATTTTCTATGAGGAGGTGGCTTGTAAGTTATTTGCATACATTTTGGATGATAAACCATTCTTTTGGTACAGCCAACTACCCATGGAGGTTAGGACTTCTTGGATACAATTAGAAGCAGCCTATCTTTACCATTTTGGTAATCAGGTTGACTTAGAAATCCTGAAAAATCAGTTTACCTCCATATGTAAAGAGCCTAATGAATCCTTGAGTCAATTCAATGGAAGATTTCGGGAGTTGCACTCCCAAATGTGGGAAAATTTTAACACATTGGAAGAGGAAGCCATGGAAGTATACCTAGGAGCCATACACCCCACACTTGCTTCACTCATTGAGGAAAAAACTGAGTGGTTTGTCCCTAGAGAAAATCCATGAGGTCTTAGAAGAGATAGAACGACAAGGTCTTGAAGAAGAAAAGGCACAACATGTTCATATGAAAGATTGTTCTTTTGATGCCAACCTACACCAACCATCAAACATAGCACCCTCCACTCCAATGATATCTAAGGTAAATGATCAAGGGGATGAATTTGAATATCCAAATCTTACAACCACCTTAGATGTAGTTCACGAGGAGGTGCAAATTGATAAGCCAACATCCACTAGTGAGGATTATGTAGAAATGAGCTCATTCATAGAGATACATGATTATTTGGATGAAGGGGTTCTAAATTCAACAATGTTTGATATATGTGATAGGACGGAACCCACCATAGAATTGAATGAAGTGGTTGAAAGTGAAATTGGAAGAAAACCAATAAATGAATTTGAAGATATGATAGAGTTTCACCACTTGTTCTTGGAAGATACTATTGATGAGATGTGTAAAATTAAGGATCAGGAAATTCTTCACCCTCCAAATTATGATAAAATTGAATCATGGGTTACTAATTTGGACAATGATAGCCTTATAAATTTGAATTCAAGAAATAACCCACTTTTGGAAATAATTGAACCATCTAAGGAAGGTGAAGATGAATTTGATGAGAAACACATTGATGAATTGGAAGATGTTGAAGAAGTAGTTGAACGTCACCACTTGATTTTGAAAGATGATTATTATGATGCTTGGAAGAAGTGGGAAGATTTCACTCATTCCAAAACTACTAATGAAACTTGTGTGCCCATTGATATACAGGACAACATAATCGCCTACTCAAAGGAAGACTTTACAACTCCTGTACAATTTGAGGATGTTTTGGAAGAGGGTTTCAAATCTCATCAAATTTTGAAAGATCATGATGATCCTATTACCAAGGACAAAGAAGAAAAAGAATTGATGAATGAATCAAGAGATCATGTCACAAACATCATGGAATTTCATTCTATGGATTTGGATGACGATTTTTACAATGGTTGGGGGAGATATGATAATGCATTCTTTTCTCACATCCCTATAGATGAAACTCATATTTCACTTGATATGCGGGATGTTGAACCTTCTACATCATACGAAGATCTCATATTCACAAGATTTGAAAAGGTGACAAAATTTGATCATGTTGAATATAAATTCATTGAAAGTGTGGATGCAAGTTTGCATGATGATTTTGAGGATTCAAATGAAGAGATACCATGGATAGTGAACAAAGAATTAGAACCAAATGACAAAGAGATTGATCAATTGGAAGCAACTCAAATGAAGGATCATCAAGATGAGTCATGGGACATACTCTTTGACCAAGAATGTTTGAGGATTGAAAAGGATGACCATATTTTGAATTTAAATAATGTTTATGATGAAATGTCATTAAAGGTAAATGAAAAACAAGGTATAATTTTTAATCACACCTTTAATAACATTGTTTTAATGAATGGAAAAGAAGTTGATGCACTTGAATTGTTAAACCAAATTCATCAACAATTACTAATTGAATCTAGGATAAAAACTTTTAATGATCCTAATTTAGTAAATATCCTAGATGCTTGTAAATTGTTACACAAATTTGATTGGCCTACAAATTTGGAAAATAATTTGGCTTTAAAATTTGTAGAAATAGGCTCCTACTTACAAAATTGCATATTGGAAGAGGATAGCCTAATTCTAAATCAAGGATTGAGTTTGGAAATGGAAGTTTTAAAGAATAGACATGATAAAATTGAAAATCATTTATTGTCTAATCATTTTAGTAATTTGATGCTCACCTATGGGAGTATTATTGGAACTGAATCAAATTGGCATGGTGAGCATGGCAAGTGGAAATTTGTTGCATTGTTTGGTCTTGTCTTGTTTTTGTTGGATTCCCACAACATTTGGCATGCATATCATGTTATATTTTTGTTGAAATGTTCTAATCATGTTTGGGATCCAGGAAAGTGATAATCCAAGCTTTGCATCATCTTGTATTATAGTGTACATTTGTATATAGATTTTGGTTTTTGGGTTTTGGTTTGTGTTTTCAAGATCGTTTTTGAAGTTACTTTGGGTTTGGTTTTGGTTTGTGTTTTCAAATTTTCATTTTTGGGATTGCAGTTTGGATTTGGATTTAAAGTTGTGTGTTTATTTGACATGTTTTGTTTGTCTATATAAAAAAAAAAAAAAAATGATGAAAAAGTTGCCTTGAGATGCTAACTTATGTTCTAGATCAGGGAAATATGGAACATTGGAATTGTCTTGTAGAAGCTCCACAAGTAACACAAACATTTTAAGTAATATCGTTTGAAACTTGTGATGCATGAAGTAGTCAGTTTTATATGGCAATATTTCATCTGCATTTCAAAAGACAATGCATTCATATTACATCTCACTTTGCACATACATGCCATCTTAGTTGCAAATGCATTTCAAATACAAATCATTAAAGTGTGTCAAATCCTCTTAAGGTTATGCTATCACATAAATAAGAAGAAGATCCTAAGGTTGGGAACTGAGTCTTGAGATATCTAGAACCAAGCACATTTTATACACATTAAAAAGGATCTTGAGCAAAATGATCAAAACCTTGCTTGGAAGAAAAGGTTGGGCGAAAGAAGTATTTCATGTCTATCCTATTTATGCAGCATGATCCTTAAGACAGTGGTTTTGACCACTTCCATAAAGCTTAAAGCCTAAAATCAGAGTAGTAAGGATAGGGCTAAATCCTCATCGAACTTAGGTTGAGGATCCAACTCCCCAAAGCTTTGATTTGACCTACATGGAGTAGTAAGGATAGGGCATAAATTCTCATCTCGCTTAGGTTGAGAATCCGATTCCCCAAAGCTCCTATGTCTCATTTCATGATAAATCTTGGATTGGAAGGATCGTACTACTTGTCCTCTGCAAAGGATGGGTAGTCATCCCCAAGGTCTAAGCAATAAAATTAATATTTTCCATTTTTATCCAAAGCTTGGATTGGAAGGATCGTACTACATGTCCCTAGCAAGGATGGGTAGTCATCCCCAAGGTCCAAGAAGTAAAAAAATAATTTTTTCCCATCTCATATTTATATTGGATTGGAAGGATCGTACTACTTGTCCTCTGCAAAGGATGGGTAGTCATCCCCAAGGTCCAAAGAAATGAAGGTAAGTCTTGGATTATGGGGTTAGGTATGCCCATGCATGGCAACATGTCTTGTCTAAAAAACAAGACCACTGATTGTCCAAAGGGTTAGACTAGCATGACCATTTCTTCCATAATTGGTTAAATTATTTTGCTCAAAGTGAGGTAATGAATTCTAAATCAGAATAGTAAGGATAGGGTTAAACTCCCATCTCGATTAGGTTGGGAGTCTGATTCCCCAAAGTTCTGATTTCACATTCACTTGCACATGGGTTCAAGATAGTAGGGACTCATAACCAACTTTGGGATCTAATAAAGCAATTCATTATACATATAGTTGATCCTAAGAGGGTTTGATAATCTTGAATGTTTGTGTATGATACTAGAAGAAAGACTATGCCTTTTATAAAAGCAAAATCTCTTAGCATATTTATTAGGTTACACAAATCATTCACAATCTCACATATGCATTCATGTAAAACTGACGATGGAATGTTGATCAATTTCAAACGATAGGGAATGAAAACACATTGCACACACCGAGCTGATACTTGATGATTCTGATGATTCATATATTTCTGATCTATGGGCATTTGTTTATATTTATTATGTGCTAACACATGTTTTCCGAGTTTATATACTTCCAGGTAGGGTTCTCAAGAAAATGCTCAAGAGCATTTGACAGCAGAGTCGCCATTTGTTGTGGCTGATCCACAACACACCCCAAAATTGGGGACCCACCTTTTTTGCATGTTTTCAAAGAAGATCTCAGTGACCCAGATGCTAAAAATCAGGAAAAAGGGGCAAAATTGCACAAGGATGAAAAGTGTCGCGATATCGCGACATGTCGCGCCATCGCTGTCGAAAAATGAAAAGTGTCGCGATATCGCGACATGTCGTGCCATCGCTGCCAGAAAATGAAAAGTGTCACGATTTTGCGACGTGTTGTGCTGTCGCGAGAAAATGAAAAGTGTCACGATTTCGCGACGTGTTGCGCGGTCATTGCCAAAAAGTGAAAAGTGTCGCGATATCGCGACATGTTGCTCCGTCGCGGTCCAAAGAGGAGAGAGAAAGGAAAAATGAAAAATTGTCGCGAAATCATGACATGTCACAAAATCGTGGGTCAAACCAGTCAAATAGGGCAAGGCACGAAAAGCGTAGCGATTTCATGACAAAAAAGCAGCAAAGGGGCACAAAGCAAAAAACGTCGCGATATCACGACAGAAAGCAGTAAAGGAGCATGAAGCGAAAAACGTCGCGATATCGCGACAGGTTACGGTTTCGTGGCTCCAAAGCAGCGAAGTGGTACGGAAGCAAAATATGTCACGATTTCATGACATGTCGCATTTTCACTGCCAAATACAACAAGAGCAGCCCGAAATAAAATGCGTAGCGATTTCACGACGGAAAGTCGATAGAGTGGTACGGAACAGAAAAATGTCACGATTTCGCGACAGGTTGCGGCCAAAAGCGTATCAAGTGAAAAACGTCGCGATTTCGCGACAGGTTGTAGCCGAAGGCGTACGGAGATAAAAAGCGTCGCGATTTTGTGACATGTCACGTTTTCGCTGTGCATGAAGACAGAAAGGCTGCTGACAAAAAAATGTCGCGATATCGCGACATGTCGTGTTTTCGCTGTGCAGGCAGAGGAACAGAGTTACATGCTATTTTTTGTCACGATTTTCATGGGGCCGTTACAGAAGATACAAAAAAGTGCAGAACACGTGGCATACATGTATAAGGGTTACAGAAACGTTACATTCATAGAATATTATCAAACGTTTCAGCATTAAACATAAATTCAAAAGCAATTCGAAAGGCGGGAATATGAAACGAAGTGATCTGGAAGATGAAACGAAGCGTCACAGGGCAAAACAGAGAGCATTGCCAAGCTTTAAAAGCAGAAGCACAGGGCAGGTATAGGGGTGGGAAACCGCTGTGGGCAGAGTTGCAGTGCCTAAGGCGAGATGCCATTCTGGGCCTGCTTGGGGCTATTTTCCTTCCTTTTTCTGGTTTTGAGAAAACCAGATGTTCTGCTGTTGTAACAGGATTTATCTTTAATGCAGGAGTATTCAAAAATTTGCATCTTGTTGGCAAGAAAGAAGGAGTTATTTTCTGCATGCATGTTTTAATGTTTATCTTTCCCTTTTTCAGATTTCTAGGCTTATAGGTGAAGTTGAATGCAAGTTCTCTTGGTTGCTTCATGCGAATGTCTAAATCTAAAAAATAACAGTAAACCCTAGAGACCAGCACTTAACTTATCTGGATTGTGCGTATTTTGCAGGTTCAATAGGTTAGGTTGCATGCATGGAAACCTCACATCTTCGGTTTTGCCAGGACGGGATAGCATCAAACTGAATGCAATTTTAATTTCTTTTTTCTTTTGCATTTTATTTTCTTTTTTCTGCATTTTATTTTCTAGAAGCTCCAACTTTAATTTTTCAAGCTTTAAAATAAAATAAAAAAATAAAAAACTTCAAAATCCATAAATAATTCCTTCATGTTATGGCATTTCATTAAATTTTATTTTGAAGTTACAACATGGTCATATAGAGACCAAATCACATTTACTTTATCAGGGTTCAATGAACAATCATTAAATTTCATAGTAAAATAAACCACAGTGCCCCTTGTTTTCAGTTACTTGCAACCACTAAGGTGTTCCAAGCATTTTAATTAAATATCTTTATTTGAGATTATTAATACATCGATGCAGAATGCTAACATAACAGGAACCTTGGAGAAGTTACATGTTTAATTTCTTTGCAAGTAGAGGATTTAGAACCCAAATCCTATCGGAGAGTGTGTTTTCACAATCGGGTGAAAATACCACTCAACAGAGTAGGTATGCATTTTTTACTGTGTTATAAATAGAGTAGAATAAATATGAAATCCTAATATGAACTTATTAATGCAAACCTAACCATAGGATGCAACCATGTAATCCAAAAATTGAAAGTATGCTCTAAAATGCTAATTAAGGGAGATTGATTTCTTTTTCTTTTTGTTTTAAGTGCCTACAAAAGATTCTAAAATGCTTAGAAATGCATCTGTGGACAAAGCAAATAGAGAGGAAAAAAAATTATTTTCTTTTATTCATTTTTTGATGATAGATTTTTAGGCTTGGGTTTTATGTTACTCACATAGGATCCTTTCACTACCCCTTCAAATCCTCAAACATCGCTATGTGTTTGATTCGAGGTCCAAATGCTTCTCCACATTTGTACAGGTCCTAAAATACCAGATCACATTTGCATAGGTACAAGAACAACCAAAACAAGCTTTGGAATTCCCAAATCTAGATTTTCAACATTCATGCAATCGAGCTCTAGAAACCTACAACAGAAGTAGACATAAATTAGTAAAAATTAATAAGGCAAATAAGATATGGAACCTTTTGGATGTCTTGCCATTATATTAAATTTTATACTCAATAAAATATGACACCAAGCAATGCAATAGAAATAAGCAAATGTAATGAAACACCGATATTTGTATTAAATAGCGGAGCCTTCGTGTCCTTTTTACAATGTTTACCTCGAGTGTGGAAGGGTATGAATACACCAAAATTGCTTGCTTTATGATAAAAAAATGAACAAGAAAGGAGGAAATAACAATTTTTGCTAAATATAAAGAATGGTGGTGCATTTGGTCTTATCTACTACAACCAAATGGTGGATGGACTTCAACTATCCTCGCGCACCATCCTCATTTCAACAACATTTAAGAACCTATAACCTACATATACATGAATGCAAACACAAGAGTTAGTAGCACCTGTCGATGTGAATAAAATTAACTACTACTAAACCCTAGCAATTAATGCATATAGGTTGTAACATGATGTGCAAGAAACATAAATAAAATATTAAACAAATACCTTGCTAATTACCTGACCTTGATCTTTGTCTATCACTGGCTAAACTTTCCCTTGAGTAAAAATGAGGTCACGTTTAGGGCTGGATAAATGCTCATTGGTATTTATTGAAACACGGATGCATGTTTGCTTTTGCTTAAATGCTCATTGGAATTTGTGGCTAAGTGGTAGGAATGTTAGGGTTTGATCTGGGACCTCGAACAATTGATCTCCATGGGCATTGGTGGCCTCTTGTAGAGATTCTAGTAGTGTAATGATGTATTTTTTAGCCCTTTCTTATTGATGGAATGATGTTGCTTTTATAGGTATTTTGAGGCTTTAAAGGAAAAGGATAGGTGGTAAGCTAGGGTTGCCAAGTGGTAGGGATTGAGCAACCACCTATCTTGGGTAGCTACAGTGAGTCACTTAGAGTGTCCCACTTAGGTGGAGTTGTGACATGTGGGTAGGTGGGAGTGAAGTTATGTGTGGAGTGAGGTGTGACATGAGGTGTGAGATGTGGTAAGTGGAGGGGTGGTGGTGGCTAGGACAAGTTTCAAGTAGAGACATAGGGCATCCTAGGGAGATTTTCCAAATTTTTATAAAATTTGGAAAATAGGATTATGTGTAAAGAATTCGATGAAGCAGTTGATTCATTTCCATTGATTTGAATATAAGGAATTACAAAGCAGTTGATTAACCAATAAGTTGGTTAATCAATGAAATTGGAGATTAACTACGAGCAATATTTTTGATAATAATGAAATACAATATATGCCATGCCATATGCTAACATCCCCCCTTATTACATTATTGGCAAATTCCAATTGTATCTTGAAATTTTTCATATTTGATACGTCCAAGTGCTTTGGTAAAGATATCTGCAACTTGTGCATCAGTAGAAATGTATTGAAGTTGTATATGGTGCTTTGGAACTTCATATCAAATAAAATGACATCTGGTATCAACATGTTTGGTTCGTTCATGAATAATTGGATTTTTGACAAGATTCAAAACACCTTGATTTCCGTAAAACAAATGAAGTGGAAGATTCTTTGGAAGGCCCATGTTTGTAAGAATGCGACCTAACCACATTATCTCGCAGACTGCTTCACTGGCTGCACGATATTCTGCTTCTGTTGAAGATAGAGCAACCACATGTTGTTTCTTACTATGCCATGAGATTGGTCTAGACCCAAGATGAAAAACATATCCAGAAGTGGATTTACGATCATCAAGAGATCCAGCATAATCTGAGTCTGTGTATCCAAGTAAGAAAAAATTATTATTCTTTCTATATTCCAGACCATAATTTGTACTACCACGAACATAATGAAGAACTCTTTTTGCTACTTTCCAGTGACTCATCTTAGGCTCTTGCATGAATCTTGAAAGATATCCCACAACAAAATTGAGATCTGGCTTGGTATTTGTCAGATATAGGAGACTCCCAATCAACTAGCGATAGCGAGTTCCATCTACCTGAGGTGACTCATTATATCGAGATAACTTAAGTCCTTGCTCCATTGGAGTTGCTTTGGACTTACAATTAGTCATCCAATATTTTTCTACTAAAGTCTTGGCATATTTCTTTTGTGTTACTCAAATATGAAACTGTTCTTGAGTAAATTCTAAACCAAGACAATAGTGAAAAAGTCCTAGATCTGTCATTTCAAATGATTGCTTCAAGTCATTTTTCACTAAGCCAATCATACTTTCTGAGCTTCCTGTGATGATAAGATCGTCTACGTAAAGTACAAGGATCACTATATCAGAACCATTTCTCTTGATATAGAGATTTGCATCTGAAGGACTTCTTTCGAATCCATGCTGCACAAGGTGACTGTCTATCTTGATATACCAAGCTCGAGGAGTTTGTTTTAGCCCATACAAGGATTTAATCAATTTGCATACTTTTTGTTCTTTTCCATTTTTCACAAATCCTTATGGTTGAGTCATATATACTTCTTCTTGTAAGTCACCATTCAAGAAGGCACTTTTAACATCCATCTGATGTAATTTCCACCCAAACTGAGCTCCCATGGCACAAAGTACACGAATGGTAGTCATTTTTGCAGTAGGGGCAAAAGTCTCTTCATAATATATGCCTTATTTCTGAGCATATCCCTTTGCAACAAGCCGGGATTTATGCTTATCAATAGACCCATCTGCCTTATACTTCACTTTGAACACCCATTTGCAACCTATGGGTTTCTTCCCTTTTGGCAGATCGACTAACTTCCAAGTAATATTTTTAAGGAGAGATTGATGTTCTACATCCATGGCCTCTTTCCACTGTGGTTCATCAAGTGCAGATTTAACCGTTATGGGTTCGTTTGTATTCAATGTAGACATATAAATTTTTTCTCCATCCTTATCTTCCTCTCTATAATTTTCTATACCCACTGACAAATCATCAAAGTGTTGACAAAGGTCGTCAACCTCTGAAGTAGATTCTTCTGCTTTCATCTGTTGAGTCATACTGCAAGTACATGGCCTATCAAGTGATAGATATGGAAGGGATTTCAGCTTAGCATCTCTCAAAGTGCTAGTATACCATTTTGGAACTTTCTGTTTTTGCTGTGGAAGTTGAACCTCCTTCTTAGGCTCTTCTTCATCTAGGTATACAGTTGTGGATGTGTCTTTTGATGTGAGAGCTTCATAAAATATAACATATCTACTTACATGTGTCTTCTTGGTCTCAAGATCAATCAATCGATAACCTTTTGAGTACTCATCATAGCCAAGAAAGATACATTGCAAGGTTTTCTCATCCAACTTTCTCCTTTTTTGTTTTGGAATGTGCATGAATGCTTTACATCCAAATACGTTTAGATGAGCAATGGAAGGTTTCCTACCACTCCATGCTCCTTGTGGAGTCTTCCCTTGTAGAGCTCTAGTGGGTGCTCTATTTAGGAGATATGATGTTGTATTTACTGCTTCTACCCAATATTGATCCTCAAGATGTGCTCCTTTTAGCATACATCGAGCCATTTCCATAATGGAACGATTTCTTCTTTCTGCAACTCCATTCTGCTGAGGTGTATAGGCTGTAGTCAGTTGTCTTTTGATCCCATGTTTCTTAAGAAATTCTAAAAACTCTTCAGAGGTGTATTCCCCCCCTCGATCTGAGTGGAGGGTTTTGATCAAACATCCCGACTCCTTCTCAACAAGTTTCTTGAACTGTTGAAAGTAGAGAAATGCTTCTGATTTCAACTGAAGAAAGAAAACCCACATCCTTCGTGAGTAATCATCAACGAATAGTTGAAAATATTTTTTCCCACCATAGCTGGTTGGCATAGGTCCACACAGATCGATATGTACCAGCTCTAAAGGTTTTGCAGCTCGAGAGGAGCTTGCTTCAAAAGGCACTCGATGTTGCTTCCCTGCTAAGCAATATGAGCAAACCGATAAGATAGATGAGAGGGGCGAAAGACCTGTCACCATCCCATATTTGTGTAATTCAAGCAAATATCCAGAACTAAGATGCCCATAACGTCGATGCTAGAGAGAGGTGGCCTCTTTTATAGTTGCAGCCAAAGCAACATGGGAAGAGGATATAGCATTGAGAATAAACAAGCCATTTTGGTAAGATCCAGTTGCTACATGTATGCCACTGTGTGTGATAAAACATCTCTTCTGGTCATTGACAACTCGAAACATGACTTCCATGTTTCTATCCAACATTTGTGTGACTGAAAGCAGATTATTGGCTAATCCTGGAACATAGAGAACCTTTTCAATTTGACAATTACCATCAGGAAGAGACACAGAAATATCCCCTTCTCCTTTTACTTGATATATCTAATTGTCAGCAATTGTGACTGGCTTACCCTCTTTTTCCACAAACGTATCAAACCAAGATTTATCCCCAGTCATGTGTTTTCTAGCTCCTAAATCAATATACCATACTACATCTATCTGGGAAGATGAAGTATGAGTCATGAGCACCTTGTGTGCTCGTTCAGAGTCAGAGTCTGAATCGAACTCAGGAGAATGTGAGTCTAAGTTGGATTCAGCATAAGCAACATGGCCTTTAGATTGCTTATGCTTATGGTATTTTTTCTTGTGCTTGCCCTTCTTTTGGGAACCTCTTTCATTTGGCTGCTTGTTTTTGAACCAACATCTGTTGGTGTCATGGTTATTCATGTCACAAATTTTGCAATATTTTGTATCTTTTTGCTGAGATTGCTTCCCTTTTCCTTTGGAAGAAGTACCTCCTTTTTTAAACTGGCCTTGCTATTTACCACTTTGTTGTGTGGAAAGAGCATTATCTGGCATGTCATCTTTTTGGACCTGAGTTGCCTCCTCAGTCTGAAGCAAGTTTACCAGTTCCACAAATGAGACTTGTCTACCAAAAACATTGAGAGAGGTGATCAACATCTTGTAGGAACTTGGTAATGCTCTCAAGATAACAGAATTCAAGACATCATCATCCACAGGTTTTCCCATAGCATTCAATTTTGCTTTCAAATCTGCCACTCTGCATAGGAATATGTCAACTGTTTCTCTAGAACTCATACTGAGATTATGTAGTTGAGTTTGAAGATGAAGAATAGTGGATTGATTCTTCCATTCATATATTGTGAGCAAAGCATCCCAGGCTATCTTACTAGTTTTTGCATCACAAATATGAGGTTGCACCTCATCTGTGGTAGCAAGTAAGATAAATACAAGAATCTTCTGGTCTTTCTTATCCCAATCATCTTGATCTGTTCCTGTTGACGAAGGACGTTTTACAGTGCTAGTCACTACATCCCATAAATCTTCCAATTAAAGAATGGATTTCATATTTGTCTTCCATGGAAAAAAGTTAGGACCTTTCAACAATTGAGAATCTGAGAGATACTTATGAATTGTGGCCATTATGAAGGTTCCTTATATCACCAATTGGTCTCCCTTTCTTTATACCTTCCAGATCGTTATATTGTAACCATTCAATATACACCCGCTCTTATGTGAGGGAAACTATAGGTATATAGGAACAGTATACTACTCAATATGTACTCGCCCTTACGAGAGGGAGACTATAAGTACATATGAGAAGCACAATATAGTGAACATAGGCGATACTGAAAGGGCATCGTGTTGTTAATGACACCTACCATAGAAAGTTTTATTTCGCATGCGTGGGGCGTAACTTCCCCTAAAAACTTTGGAAAAAAGAGCTTTCATCAGGATTTATGCCTAACAACAATCACGATGTGGGTATGAAATGAGAAATAAAAAAATTGGTTTGCCTTATTTCTCCCCGAAGATTTATAGATAACAAGCTCAGACGTCATTGTTGCAGCTATATTAGGCGGCGAATACAGTAGTCCAAAGCACGACAGCATTACCTGTAAGTGTGGACCAGAGGTATCTCAAATACCGAATGCTGTTGTGCAATAAATTGCACAAATAGGGTATAAATTTGGGGTCTTATATTTTGTTTTTAATTTATGATTGTGAATGCAAGAAAACAAGATAGTTAAATGCAAGAAAAAACAATCATAAATGCCCACAAATTTATAGCTCCTATTACCAATCTAGCAATTATTCTGCCAAATTGCTTGATTTCCCCCCTTTATCTGACAATTTTGCAAATGAATAATGTGAAATCTGCCCCCCTTCAACTTGCAAAATTAGACAAAAAATGGGAAATGAATACCTGAAAAAAAAATTGAGCCCTCAAGGCATCAATTTGGCTGCTGTGGGGCATCAATGCGGCCTTGTAGGTGTCAAATGTATAGTGCAACCGTCAACTGACAGCATTTTGCATCAAAAAACATGCTGCAGGTGTCAACAGCATCGGGCGGGTGTCAACAGTGCCGGGCGGGTGTCAACAGCACCGGGCGGGGTGTCAACAGCGCCATGCGGGCGTCAACTGTGCCGGGCAGTCGTCAAAAAAAATAGTGCAGGCGGAAAACAAAAGAAAACATCATCACATAACCCCCGAAGAGATTTGAACCCACGATCTGCCACCAAACAATGTCCGCACTTGCCACGGGAGCCAGACGGCCCAACAAAACAGAACAAACGATAGCAATTGATAAAGAGGGTTACGGCCTGGGAAGGGAAAAAAAATAAAAAAATCCCACATGGCTTGTGCGGCCACTGTGGGAGGTTTTAAGTTTGGGGAAAAGCAGTTAAGCTTTCGGTTGCCTTCGAGCAACCAACCCCTCCATTTTTGGCCTCTGCAACCACCCGCAACCACCATCTGCGTCCTCCCCTCCTCTGCCGTCTGTGTCATCGTCTGCCTCACATGCCTGTGTGGTCAGTCTGCTACTGTCTTCGTCCACCCGCTGTCTGGTTAGTTTGCTGTCTGGGTCGTCCGCTTGCTATCCGCCTACTATCTGATCAATCATCCACCTGCTGTCTGCCTGCTATCCGCCTGCTATCTGGTCAATCGTCCGCCTGCTGTTTGCCTGCTGGTCAATCGTCCGCCTATAGAGATCGTCCTTCGTCTGCCTGGTCCATCGGTCATCTGTAGCTCTGATGCCATAAAGAATTCGACGAAGTAGTTGATTCATTTCCATTGATTTGAATATAAGGAATTACAAAGCAGTTGATTAACCGATAAGTTGGTTAATCAACGAAATTGGAGATTGCCTACGAGCAATATTTTTGACAATAATGAAATACAATATATGCCATGCCATATGCTAACAATGTGCAAGGTTTATACACCTAATTTTAAACTTAGGTATATTCTATTATGTAAAATAGTGAGGTGGGATGCAAATACATAGATTTTGGTGTCTACACAAATTAATGATTTTTTTTAAATATTTAACAATTAAATATCAAGCATATTATAAAATTATCATAACATTAAGAATTAATTAATATTTTTCATTCTTGTAATATTTGTAATATTAAATAATATTAGATAATTTAATAGGGTATTATAAAGCATTACATATATAATATTTTGCAATCCAAAAGAAAGAAAGTCTTTGGTTTAATTTATTAAAATTATTTTCTTTAGATTACTAAGATGGATTCCGTTTATTTACATCTTGTTCCTATCCTTCTGCTTCATATTATCTCGTAGTAGGCTATATGTGCATTTTATTGGAGGATACTCTCATTTGCTCTTATAAAAATATCAAGATATTATAATTGTTATTAGGCTAGTTAAATTATATTCAAGAAATATTCTCAACAACTTTTTCTAGCCTGCCTTTATATTAAAGATATTTTTTAACTTTATTAAACCACTACTTTTATCTTGTGAAATATTTGGTATAATTTAATAATATATAAAATATCCATCAATCCAATACTTTTTAAAATTAAAATTTCACCAAAATAGATATCAAGGCTATAATTGGCTAAAAATCTAGCATCTTGATTTTTCCTACATAAATACGATGATATTTTGAAGATATTATTGTTGATAATAGATGGACATCAAGAATAATGATATTGATGATCCAATATTTCAATTCATTTTCTTTAACAAAATTAATGATAATTTGTGAATCCTCCTCAATTAAAATAGACTTCCATCATGTCTTAACAATAATACGAAATAGATGCGTTAATGAAACTAGATTTGAAATATGACTAATCAACAAATCAAGCAGTAATTAATCTAATATAAAGCAAAGGAAAATAACGTCTATGCCCTAAAATATGCCTATAGGCCACTGTCTGAGATAGTAGTCGCGATATGAAACTCTTCTCCTCATGAATTAGGGGTTGTAGCACTATCCTCCTTGCTATAATTGATGTTCAAGGGTCACCAGGTGTGTCTTCTACATTGATTTGATGGTTGGGAATGATGGATCTGAATACTAATGCATGGATGTGGCTCAGCTGGATGATGCTCCAATACTCAAAATCACATAAACTATTAAAATGTATAATTTAATTTAGGATTTTGATATTGTTATAAATACCTTCTTAAACTCTTTTTTTTTTAATGAGTGTACAATATTATCTAGAGATAATGACTATTTATGTTGTCTATGAACATTTCATTCTTTTTTCGTGTCTTTTATTTTTTTATATAAGATTTAAGTGTATGTTTTTCATTGCATGTCACACAAAAAATTGCACCTCGGCTACCCTACTTGCAATTTGATTTATTATGTATATTATTACTTGCACAAAATGAAAGTATTGAAAGCACATATAACACAAAAATAAGAAACAAATAAAGATGCTTTATTTATTGATATCTCAAGTCCTCGGTTACAAGTTCGTCCCTCTGAGGGATACCCATCATTTTGATACAAATATTTACACAATAGAGTAGCGGTTGGATATATTCCCCGTAAGGAACGATGCGCCTACACAGGCCTCCTAGTCCCGCACACAAAACTGTATGAGGGTTTACAAATGCCCATTTCTCCAGATCTAGTCTTGGAGGGATCTTTGTGCTCCTGTTGCTTCAATCCAATTTTAAAGATATGTATAGGTGATCATGTAAATAACAAAGCATGCTTAATAGGATGGGTCACCTCTTCGATGAGGCCTTTGTCAGTGGATCTGATAGATATGATAATATAAGCATAAAAAGAATGATAAATGCATGAAAAGCTGAGAAATATGAAATAGATGCATTAATGAAACCAGATCTGAGCTATGACTAATCAAAAAATCAAGAAATAATGAATCTAAGCTAAAGTAAAGGAAAATAAGGTCTATGCCCTAAGTTTTTATTAATTTTAATGAAAAATACCAGCTCTATCAACTTTCCTAGTATTTTCCTTTAACAACACTGTCAAAATTAAGTTTAATTAACCTAATTTTTAAGCATTTTTATTTTATCATATTGTTATAATAGAAAAAGATTTTGCATATTTTATACATGTAAGAATTCATTTCAGATTTTTGCATTTTCACTTTAAAAATGAACATCTCCTTGGTTTAAAAGTTCAAAATTTGATTGATTTAATCTACACTGTGATATCACAAAAAATTTAAACTACAATATTATTTAAATTTTTTGGGGAGGATCAAGTCATTCACCATACTCATTGAAGGTAACCAAATAATACCTCTGTACTTTATATTTAGAAGTAAAGAGCTTCTAAAATTGTTCAAGATGAACATCAAATCACTATAATTATAGAAGTAACTTTTTATGCATTCTTCATTTGGGGAAAAGTAGCTATAGAGTTATTAGATACCATTTATATGGGGTGGAAAGGTTCGAGTTTATTGTCATTGTGTAGTATTGTCAATGTGTATATAGAACATCAAAAAAATTTACCCATGCCATCGTACAATAATTTTACCTTTCAATGGATTTTACCCTAAACCCTAACAGAAGACAAGACGAGTCTATTCACTTTTTTATTGTAATATGGGATTATAAAAAGTGGACAGTTACAATCATATCAATTATCAATTATGGAAATGAATCCCCAATTACCAAGCACTTATAGAAGTGACCTACGGTGTCTCTTTAATTTAGAATAGGTATTATACTATTCACTCCTTGCTATGCTGGACTTTCTGAAGTGAACTCATACATCCCCTGTATTTGTAATATCTTATCTTTTCTACCCTGCATAAACAATAAGTTGTTCAAATGGTGGGGAAAATCGTATGGCATGGCTAATTTTTGAATCAAATGCATCTATGTCTTTTTTGGAATTCATACACACTTTTATAATTGAGATATTTTTCTTTTCCTTATGAACATGATATTATTGGCAAAGGCACTGCTATCAAGTACTTATTTTCACCCATTCGAGTATTTATGTGATGGGTTGCTTATTGTTTCTTAGCTTTTTGGCTTCAAGATTCACATTATCTTAGGTTTTTTCAAAGACCCATCAACCTTGCTTTCATGTTTCTACATTTGTTTCATTTATTTTCATTGGAATTTCCAAATCCTACTATTTTTAATCTTCAATTTGCACAAACAAGTTTATAAGGAGATCACTAGAAGACTGACTGAAATTATTAAGCACAAATAGTTTTAGTAAAATATCATTAAAAGATTGACTGAAATAGTAAAATGTGCAAAAAATCTTAAAATTGCATAAATCAAAGCAGAAATTTGGATGCCCTTTGAAAATTTTTCATGTACTTAAGTAGGTGAAACAAAGGTATGGCCAAAAAGAATAAATTTAGGATTTGTTTAAGCTATATATAAAAGAAGACTTGCAGATCTACAAAAATATTGCATTATGCAACTTTGTACGGGAAAAGTAATTTGTTTAGAGGAAATTTTGAATTACTATATGGAATATAACTCTTTTATGATATTCTTTATGGATTCACTTTTGTAAAATATTTTTTATTTGGTTAATTTTATTAAAATATTACATTTTTTATAGTGTTAATTAAACTATATCTTACTTTTGGTTGGTAAGTCTTGTTTTTTTTCCTATTATATATATTTTAATTTTTTGTATTTATTTTTGTCAATAGAATTAATGATAATTTTTGAATCCCCTTAATTGAAATATATTTCTATCTTTTTTCAATTGTAATTTTGACTATTTTAAAAAGTGCCATGGCCTTTGCATAGTTTCATATAAAGTTGTTAATTAAAGTTTCATATAAAGGAAAGAAATTTTTTTATTTGAGAAACACCACCTCTAACAATTGTTCCTATATTTCTTTTGAAACACCATCAATTTTAATTTTGATAAACCCAATTTCTAAATATTTTTATTAAACAAAGATCAAAGCAAATATTTTGTTTTAATTTCATTGTCATAGAGCACATTTCCATGTTTATTCATATATTGTATACAGAGGATTGACACCTATTTTTTAACACTTGAAACTCATGATGAATGACATGTCTCTAAAATTTTTGTATTGGAAGCAATAATATGGTTCCAAATTTAGGCATGATTTTGAGATTTATTTTGAGAAATAAAATTATATTTTTCAATTCTACCAAATAATGGTAGGACCAAACCTCCATAGAATGCATAATACTTTAGCTTTCAAATATTTAATCTAACATTTCATCCTCTATTTTAATGTTTATGGAGCTACCTAATAATTGAGTATTTTTTAAAAAGCCACCCAAATGGTGTGAGCAAAGAGACAATGAGTAAATAGTTTGATATTTCTAAATCCTTCTCACATAATGCACATGTGAAAGATCCATAATATCCTCTTGTTTGAAGATTCTCTTATAAGAAAATTGTTTTGGATTGATAATAAAAGGAATGTTGAGGCCTTAGGAAGAGCATGCAGTGACAGAACATTCTTCTAAGTGAAATATTTGGGAGTAGGAAATTTTGATTGCTCAAAATATTCATATCCCAACTTGATTGAGTATTCACCACCTTTTGATAGATTTTAAACCAGATCATCCTTTCCTGTAAAATTAGGCAAATAAAACTCTTGTAGCATTTTTTATAACTCATTACTATTTGTTTGAGGTCCTCTTCTTTAATTAGATTAATAATAGAAATCCATGATGTAGAGTTGTTGCTCACATTAATATAATATTTGGCCATTGAACCTTTGCAAGCTAGATATGCCCAAACCAATGGTTGCTATTTTTGAAATAGAGATAAGAGAATAGGATTTGTTTGAGCTATATATAAAATAAGACTTATAGATATATAAAAATAAGAACTACTTTTATTTTGTATGATTGTTTTTCATCTTTGCAATGAACCTTTATGATACTTTTATTTAAAATGCATTTCCTATAGGTTGTAAGAATATTATGAAAAAGGGTATATAATACATTTATTTATATATTATGTAAAAGGGTATATAAGACATTTATCTATTTTTTGTTATAGATGAATTTGTTACTTATTGGTCATGGAATTAGACTTAGCTGAACTAGATGAATGTTTCTTTGTTTATTTTTCAAACAAGAGTTTTCTTTAATGTGGTGGATTACCTTATTGATAAATTAAGTAGAATGAATAATTAATAAAGATATCATAGGTTTGGGGTAAACCCCTTTTACACTGAAACACCATGCTAGTTTAAGAATTTTTAAATTTTTGTAATTTATTATTATTATTATTATTATAATTATTATTAAATTATAATTATTATTTTAAGGGGTAAATTCAAATGATTTCTAGTGATTGATTATAATGTTGTAGTATAGATTTTATTCTCAACAATAGAGAAAACAGATCAAACAAAACAAGCCACAAGAAAATGACAACAATGACAATTTAAAAAACAATTTCATTATGTACAATCTGATATGTAAATTACTTACAAAAGTACGTTTTTTGTACTCAACAACACCACAAAGATGACCTCAGTAATGGTACAATTGCATTACCATTTAATGGAGTGTATAAAATTTAAAAAGGGAGTGGATGGTTACAATCTAACAATTACCCTCTCAAGTTAGAGCTCAAACCAGTAATTTTTTTATGCTCATAAAGACTTAGATAGTTCGATGGAGTTAAACATACCCAATGGATATATATTGATAAAATGGTAAAACTACCAAGGGATATTAAAAATTGATTCAAATTATTTTTGGAAAAATGTTAAGTTTTGAAAAGGGGTTATTATTTATTATATAGGGGTTTACCAACAGGGATTTAATAAATTAAAATGGGAGGTGGTAAAGGGGATTTTTTAAAATGTCCGTGAGCGCACATGTTTTTAACTCTTTCAACTAAGTGACCCCTCATGACATTTAAAGGGGACGATCTTATAGTCAAGTTTTTTCCAAATGTAGTTTTCAATCTAAATTACTACATCCCTAGAGAAGGATTTAGAAAAGTCTAACTTAAATAGATTCTAGATAAGCAATCATAGTCCCTTGATAACTACTTATAGTGTTCCCTAACATCTCCAATATTTTCTATTTCTCAAAGACCAATAGAAGGGAAAAACATCAAATTCAAATTAGTATTTTTAAGAGGGGATCTTTCATGGGAATGAAATATAAAGGTTCACTTGACTCTAAAAGCAAGGGTAAACATGCTTACAATACATTATATTTGTCAAATTTATTGTAAAGTAGTCATTTGTTACAAGATCAATTTCCATATTCTCTTCTATCTATCATGTTTTCCTTGTCCATTCTTCAAGATTTTTGAGGGTAATGTGTACTCTTGTAAACTCCTAAATCAATGTATTTGGAAATATAATAATCATTTATAATTGATTGTGGTTGCATAACCAACATAGGCTTATTTGTTGTCCAAAAATGATATCCATTAATTTTTCTTGCAACTACCTCATAAAAAGTGACTATTGTTTACACTATCAAGATTTTTAATTGAAATCTTCTCCAAACATAAGATAACTCATTTGAAAGAGAAAAAAACACTTAGATTGGTTTACCCTTTGTGCAAATTTGTAATGATCAAATCCTAATATATTAAGAGAGATAAGTTAGTAATAAAAAAAACCAAAGAGTTGAAAAACCAAGTATTAACCAAGCCATATTTAATAATAAGAAATCATGAAATTATCTTGTACTTTGCATGAATAATCTATTATGAAATTATTAACTCCCTATAAATTTTGATAAAGTAACACCTTTACTTAATAATAGATGAGGCAATGATATATTTTGATTTTTGATACATAGAATAATTGGTAAGACGTTATCCCAAACCTAATTTGTTTTATTTTCATTGTCGCTACGCTCTTTCGTGGACTTATCGGTTGCGAATCCCTTGCCCTGCCTTTATCCGTACGAGCCTCGCCGAGTGATCATCTAGTTTTTCGTTGAAAAAACTGGCAAGCCCCGTTCTCCCGCGAGTTTTGTAGGTAACGTGCGAGTTTTAAAACACTGGTTCCAATAAATAGGAAGGCCATCGGAGACACACATTCAATGGATTTTGAAATAAAATAAAAATAAAAATAAAAATAAATTTAATAAAATGAATTGTAATTTTTAAATAAGATATTGTAATATAACTAACTGCATTTATCTTTTGAATCGTTTTAAACACAGGTAACAGTTGGTTGTTGTTGGCACCTTTTATATATAACCCACATCGTTGGCTTCGACAACATCCTGTATCAACTTCCTAGCGGAAGGATGTCATCTTCCATTGGTATTTTCAAGTCTCTTATAGCATTATAAACCATATCGGAATACATAACAATTAGCATATTTGATAGGCCAGTTGGAGAAAGCAAGGCCAAAAATGTAATAGACACTACCAAAAGCAATTATCGCTAGGATGTCCTCTTCCATTGGTATTTTCAAGTCTCTTATAGCATGAGAAACCATATCGGAATACATAACAATTAGCATATTTGATAGGCCAGTTGGAGAAAGTAAGGCCAAAAATGTAATAGACACTACCAAAAGCAATTATACAATATGTTATATTAGCTATCATTTTTGGGTATGCTGTGGATGTTATCTCCATGTATTTTCAAGTCTCTTATAACATGAGAAACCATAGTCGGAATACATAACAATTAACATATTGGATAGTCCAGTTGGAGAATGGAAGGCCAAAAATATAATACACTATCAAAAGCAACTATACAATATGTTATATTACCTCCAACACCTTATCGTATTATATTATTTGGTATGAAGTTCTTTGCATTCATTTTAGCTTGTTTTCTATTTATTATTATTCTTTTTATAATTTTTTTCATCTTATCTCGTTAATGTATGTTTATCTTCTTATCTTCATATTCATATTATTATTTCATTTGTACCAACAAAGAATGTTCGTTACCTCCACAAATATCACAATAATGAAGATCTCATCATATTTCTATTTTGTTTCCATGTCTGCCATAATTTCCATGTTTGTTACCTGATTGTTTGAGGTCTTCATTTTTTATTTCCAATACTATTTTACCATTTTTAAAGAATTTGTACCATTGTATCTTGTCAAAAACTCTATACCAATCTCTCTATCACTATTATTGATATCATTACAATGTCTATTGTCACATATACTTTTTGCACACTCTTTGTCTTCATGAACAATGTTCAAATCCCTTGTGTCACATGCAATGTCTCTTCTTGGAACAAGTTATTTTGTATTTGTTGTTGTGGGTCCCAAATCACAAGTATCACAACTTGCATAGGCTTTTATGGACTTCAAATCACAATTCTCCATTTTTTTATTACGATCACTAGTGTCACAACATTCATATGTCATCATGCATCTTAAATCTATGGTATCACGTGTAATAGTGTCATAGGCTTTAGATCATTTTTCACATATAACATATTTCATCATAGGCTTGTTATTCAAAATTTTAATCATTTTTTCTTGTCTTCCACATAGAGTAATGCAATATATATCATCTTTCCTATGTCAACATGTAATGAGATAACAAAGAAATCATCATCTTCATCAATAATAATGTTGTAGTAGTATTTAAGTGTTGAAAATATTCATCTTTAGTTTCTTTGAGAATTGTTTGTGAGTGCACCATTAATTCTGGTCACATATAATCTTCATATTGATCAACTAAGAAATTTTCTTCTTGAAAATATGAATTTTTATCTTGTTTCTCTTCAATTATTTTTTATAATTCGTGTTCTTGTATATATGTACTAATTTCTTATGAAATATATTTTTGATTGTTTGTTTACCATTTTTGTTTGCTTTCTCATTTTAATTATGGTGCTAACAATATCTATAACCATGGATATAATTTCCTTTGTGATTGACAATCTTATAACTCCAAAATTAATATTTTTTCTTCGAACAAGTTTCTTCACTCAAATAATAATTTTCCTTTAATATTCAAATTTATTCAACTTTCTTAGTCTTTCTTCAATTCCAATTAATCAAAATTTCCTTTATAGAAATTCTTTTAACTCCAAATTTAATATTTCTTCTTTTCTTCAAATAATTATTCTTCAAATTCTTCAATCTCCAATATACTTCTTCTTAACAATATATTATTTCAAATATTTAATTTCACTTATCTTTAATTTTTTCAATTTTTATCTTCAATAAGTTTCCTTTGAAGTTGAAATCCTTATTACTCCAAGTTTAAAAATTTCTTCTTCAAAATGATTTACCTTCAATAATATTTCTAAATTCTAATTAATAAAATAATATATATTTCCTTTAATAAATTTTCTTCAATCATAAAATATTTAATATTCTTCTACAAATATTTACTCTTCAAATATTTTTTTTTTGTAAATATATTAATTTCTCCTTATAACTCCTTTATAATAATTATCTTCTTCTAATAAAATTCATTCCTCCATTTTTCCTTTCTTCAAATTCAAATATTTAATTTAAATACCTTTCCACTTGATTAACCCCATACTTACTAACTTGACACCTCATTTATATAACTCCACACTTACTAACTTGACACCTACTATATACTCAAATATTAAACACACCCTAGACTCAACTATTTATAATGTCCTTGCACTAATATTGCAAGGCATAAAATAATATAACACCTCCAACTTGTTCATGGTAAACAAAATTTTGATGGTGTAATATTTGGACAAGAGGTCATACATTATCTTCATCCCATAAAAAAGTTAGGTATGATTAGGAAATTATACATGAACAAAGTTTATGATGGAATTTATTTGCGTTTTCTAAATGCTATTCTCAAGAAAATTATTTTTGATCAAGGTTGGCCTAAATGTACTAATAGCACTTCAATATATTTTATTTTGATGTATGCATCCCTTGCTAGGTACTTCGAATTATCCCATGGACTTCAGAAGGGTGACCCATATAAATATATAACTATGTAATTATAATAAAAGTAAAGAAATTTTGTATATTCAAAATTTACATTTCAATACTTACCACTTCAAAATTGTGATTACAAAATGATATGATTTGACCTAAATTTGAGGACTTCAAAGCTATAGGAATAACCTATCAACTATGAACTTGGCTATCATCAAAGTGTGTCACAACACCATTCTTTTACACAAATAAAAAAGAGGTATTGTGAAGCCTTTGAAATTGTTGGAATTATAGAATGATTGGCTAGTGGTCAAATACATAACAATATAGAATGGTGGTAATAAAAACAATATTGTATTTTAGCAATGTCTTTGCCACACTTTTTTATCATTCTAGTACAAATTCCATTAGCAAATGGAACATCAAAAGTTTATGACACAAAATATAACTATTTGGAAGGTTGTTATATTGCTCTAGAGTATTGTTTTCTTTATATCATTTTTCCAATGAGAGGGTAATATTAAAATACCATCTAATAATCCATAAAGAGTTATGCTTCATTGCCTAATAATGCGTCTATCTAGATTGCCAGAGATTAAGATTTTCAATAACAGATGAAATATAACTACTTAGAAGGTTACTATATTTCTTTAGAGTATTGTTTCCTAGAATTTCTCCATTGAGAGGGTAACATTAAAATATCCTATAATAATCTATAAATATTTATGCTTGATTGCTTGATCATGCATCTATATAGATTGCTTGAGAGTAATATTTTCAATAAACCTAGTAGATACATAATAATTGGATATCATGAGATTGTTATTGAAAACTTCCAAGGATAGATCAAGAAAAAAATCCTTTAAATCCTAATGATTTTTCCATTTGAAAGTACCTTGGATTCCAAAGAGTCATGTTACATTCAAACTATTCTTAGGATAAAATTTTATATTGCTAGTATCCTTTCCAAATTTTGTTGTATATTAATTTTTTCTTCCATGGTAAATTTTAATTTCTACAAAAAAACTATTACAAGACTAAGTCTGTTAATTAACATCTTAAAAATATTTTATTGGGCCTTGCTTCCTATAGCTCAAAAATCCTATAATATTATCATGGTGTGAGGTTATCAAAGTGGTGGAAGTTCAACTTCTTGACTAAATTGCCTCCATAACTTGCTCACCATCCAATATTATCTTTTATTGGTTAGATTATTTACCTTGCTTGACTACTGTATCAATTCTTGTTAGCATGTTGGGCCCAAAATGCATGATGTCTAGTGTCATAGTTGATTGCTCCTTTCTTTTTTATCTTTATGCTTCTATGCATTATTTTTAACTATTGTAACATTTGGTTTATCTCCACATCCTTTGACTAGTATCTATTATTTCCTTCACAACTAAGATTAGATTCTTGGACTATGAAGCTAATCTCCATCGAAACTATAGATGCTTAAATAGCAGTGGAGTATGCCCATGCGTGGTGACATGTCTCTCTTGAAGAGGCCTCTGATCGCACAAGGAAAAGCTAGCTTCTTGGTCTCCTCCATGACAAGTTTTATCTCAATTTACTCAATATGGGTTAATGAACTAACTTGCACACACATTGGTTCTTGATTACCTCGAGTCATTACCATACTCATGATTCGATAAATAAATTCACTGCACACACATTTTATCTTAAAGGAATTAGACAAAAGTAAGTGAGTTTGTTTGATATCATTAGTATGTTTGAGTCTCTACAAAATAATAAGTTTTTCATATCAACATCCATATTAGTTTTCCATAGCTACATCCATATCAATTTTCCATATCAAAATCCATATCATTTACATAAGTCTTCCATTTTACATGCCACCATTGTGGTACCCTTGATTAAACAACACTGCTATAAATGGTCAAGTGACATCTAAAATATGAATGATCATTACAATATTAGATCATTTGAATTCATACACATTATTATTGCATTATAATCCACCACACATATACACATGCATTCAAATAAAAGCATCCACATAAAAGCATAGCACAAAACTAAAATCCATATATATATATCATATGTATATGAATACCCGAAGGCTATATACAATGGAGCACCAAATATCATATACAAAAAGTGCATATAAGCACTAGCTAACACCTATAGGAGGATCCCTATGATATTGAATGAGCTCTAGATCTAGATTCACTATGCTTAGACTCATTATTCCTAACAGTCCTAGATACGAAGGAAGAGGGCTGATCTGGCAACCCAATATTGTGCCGCATCAACAAATCCTCCAAATCCTAGATGTATCCATCCCAATACCAAAGGCATAATATATAATACCTTTAATGATGGTCCCTCTATGCTAGCTCTTCTTGGATCCTCACAATTCTATCCTTACCTCCATATATAGCCATCCATACCTTTAGCTTTGCCCATAGTCGAGCTATCTCTACATCTTGATCTACCAACATCTACTGGAGCTGAACCCAGTCATCGTCACTCCAACCTGGAGGTATCTCTAGAACCTCCTCCATATCATCCCTATCACCACCATCACCTCCAATATCTGGAGGCTACTCTATTGCATCTCTCACCCATATACCTTGACTTCTATATCAACGGTGTCTTTGATATCTTAGAGCCTCATATATCTCCTACACCTCAGCCTCTACCTCATGATCATCCCCACTATCCTCATACACCATATGACTAGGTACCCATGGTGGTTATGCAATGAACCATGCATCATACTTAGTGGTAGTCCCTGCATCATCCAAATCATAATCTATTTCATCATAGTACTCATAGGTCACCCACCATACCTCCACACAAGGCAAACCTATCTCATATTGATGGTGCTTGTACAACACTAGTATCTAAGGAATCCCCTATCGTAGCCCAAAATACCTCAACACCCGTGAGAATTGGATCAAATCCACATCATTCCATAGCCTCAAACCAATTCCAATGCTCCTTCCATGATGCCTTTCTTACTGTTGGTGTGAGAGGTGAGAACTGATATCGAGCCTCCAATATTCTTAACTACAACACAACACATACACAATGCAAGCACATTAATGTCACATTCATTACAAAAAATGGCATAAATTCAAAGAAGAGTTCCAAGGGTACTTACCTCATCCACTCACACTGCCACTCCTATTATTGAATCCACACCCTCCATTTTCATAGCCTCCACTCCACCTCACTCCTTCACTCACTCACTCTCCTTCAAACACAAATTTTGGAACTTGTGAACGCAAGAATGAATCTAATTTTACATCTGTAAACTATTTATAGCTATTTTTGGTGTGATTAAATACCCATGGGCATTCTATGGTTCATTGAAATACTCACCAATATTTATAGAGTGGTAAACACTTACCGATATTTGTGCACTATGTGAACGCTAGTCGGCTTCTCGCTTTAAAAATTTGTAGAAAGACCAAAATACTCCAAAACGTAGTTTACCTCCACAAAATAACTTCAAATTGCATCCATGCATTCATTTCATCATCACATCATGTTTTGTGAAACCAAAAATCAATTTGGACACTTAATTTTTTCTTGCAACCAAAAGTTGCAAAATCTCCTTACAAACTTCAAAACATCTCAAAATGGTCTAAAGTTTTACAAAATGATCATATTCATCATTCTAATAATCCACCTTATCATTTCACCACTTTTTGTGATATCATGGATTTATTTGGGTGGTTAACATTTTATATGCAACTCAAAAAGTTGCAATATTATCCAAAATTGCTTCTCAAAATGATCCAAAACAATGCAAAAATTTACAAAATCATGCAATCCAATCATAAATGCATTTTTCATCGTTAAATATGCATTTAAACACCATAAAATCCATCAAATATTGCTTTTGCATTTTTGCCAAATTCACCTATAATTTCAAGTGAACCTCTTATCTAGTGGTTTATTCTATCTCCTTGGTGATTGTAGCGATTAGTTGTCCATGCAATTCGGTAAGATGAGTAAATCACCATAAGGAAAATTTTCCATCATCATTCAATATCCTCTTTTTTGAACACAAAATTATTTTGGGTTACTCATTTTTCAAGTGAGACTATGCCCAAGTTAACTTGTTCAAAAAACTATCATTGATGACCTTGTTCATGGGGCTTGAAACATGGATAAAATCACATATCAACATTTATTTTACATTTAAAATCATCATGAAGATAAGCCTTATCTAGGTTGATTGGTTCCAATTGAGAGAATTATCCTACAATCACTTTATGGCCGTCCAAGGGTTGACTCCTTTTCTTTTTGCATTTTCATCACTTTGCATTTCAATGACATCAATTGGCATGTTTTCCAACAACATGGAATCACCCCAAACTTGGGGAACCAGATTTTGTTTTTAAGTTCCCACATTGGGACACATCATTCACATCATACATCTACATTTGGAAAAAAAAACTTTTTTTTCTATTGGGGTAAAAACATAATTCATTTACATCACTCACCATACATCTGCATTTAGCAAAAAATCCTTATCTATTGGGGCAAAAACAAAATCAACCACTTGCATTACATAAAAAATCCTTTCTCCGTTGGGGTAAAAACAATATCAAATTACATCATTCATATCATCTATATTTACATCATTCATATCATCTGCATTTGCATCATGCACTTGCACTTACATCATTCACCTGCATCATTACCCATAATTTTATCAATTGGCTTTTGAGACTCATTTTTCACTCATTCACCAATAGAGGGGGTAAGCTACACTAGCAAATTATTTATCTTCAAAATCGTCTTTGCGCTCCAAGGAAAGAAAGCTGCTTCACCTCACCAAACCAGGTGTCTCGTATTGTTGCACCGCATTATGTTTCATGTAACACGATACAAAAAGGTATATATGTAGACACCAAAATATAGCCACTTTTCATCCATTCATATCTATCCACTATATATATGTGTATTTATTTAATATATACATAAATATTAATATTTTATATTAATATTTATATATATTTAATTAATATTTATGTATTTATGTACATAAATCCTTGTCATCCACCATGAATTAATCTCAGCAATCCATCCATATGAATCCATGTCACTTGCCCAAGCTTAATCTCCACCCTTACTCATGTTTTAATATTGATGACCCATTTTGTGTCATCGAAACCCTAATATGTTCAAGGGTAGATTATAAAAGATGAGTCATTTTGATGAATCAATGTCTTAGAAAGTCTTGGAAGGTTCATGAAGAAATATGTAGAGGTCCCAGATTTGAACATCTATCCACTTCCAAGTCCTAGCTTCTTCGCTATCATATTTTTCCCTTGTCATTGCCATCACCTCCACCACAATCCTCACGAACCAAATCTGGTTCTTCTCCACTCCCATTCATCCTCGAATGTTGTCCAGTGTTCGTAGAACACTTTTGAGTATTTTTGGAATGTTGGTCAGCATTTGTAGCCATCACCAAACATCTCTAGGTGTTTCTCATATCATATTTATAGTTTGTAATCTCTTGGATGCTTTTGAGTATTCATACAATTCTTGAAAACAAAAACAAGAACATTAATTAGCATTGACAAGGTAAGATATTAGTTGTATTATTTTTATATTTCTGCATTATTTGTTTATAATACAACATTGCAACATTTAGGGTTTTACAGGTTTTATCATTCAAAGGGCATCATACAATGGATCCCTTGTAGGTGCTTTTAACCCCTTTTTATGTTATTTTTTATTTGCAGGTGCAGGAACCACATTTTTGGAAGTTGTTGCAGCTAGGGTGGTCTCGTAAGGATAAACAAGCCCATATGCACACTTGTTTGGATCAAGGACAAACTAGAAGACATCTGTTGTTCATTAAACTAGGGTTTTAAAACCCTATTATCTATGATCATTGTATCAAAATTATATGTAACCCCACATTGGGGTACATTCATTGTACAACATGGATATTTTACCTATATCAATAAATATTATTCATTTTGTGTATTCTATGGTGTTATTATGCTTTTGTACCTTTGCTTTGTATTGGTGTTATTAATTTTTTGTTTACAGTAGCATAAACAGGTTCATATTGAATTTGGTCATTTGTAGGACCCACAATTTCTTTACCACTTCTAAAAGTCATGGTCATCATGTTTTGAAAAGAATAAACAAGAATTGCTTTAAAGAAATAAGTTACACAAAATGTTTTTCCTTATTTTATTCTTTTTGTTTTTGATTATACTAGAGGAATCAGTTATTCATTACAATTTTCTACATCTCTTCGTGGGTTCGAATCTCGCTCTTTTTCACCACTATAACCTCTAGTTGCATCGGGTAAACCTTTAACATAACTGGCTATGATAATGCGATATGCCCATTGGTACTACATGGCTCAAGGGATTGGAAACCTTGTCTCCATGCTCCTACAAAAGCATTTTGACTGTTGAACCAAGCTATTCAATCCTTCCTTATTTTAATATTTAAGATTCCTTTGTTTTTATTAATCTTGTTTATATGGCTAAATTCCTTAATGTGGTATTTTTCAATGAAAAGAAAGAATAGATGATGAAAAATAAGGATGCTCTTCCAACCAAAATCATCTCTTAAATTTATCCCCAAAGACATTTAATCTTAGTCATCTAACTTTACCAGGAGTAGGAGGTGTACACCACTTAATACCCAACTTTGAAAAGTTGGAGGGTTCGACCCCAAACCTTCACCAAAACTTGGCACCACCTGATCCCAAGGGTGGGATGGAACTAGAACGATGTGAGCATGGACAATCAATTAAAAAACTAGAAGAGGGAAAAATGAAAGGAAAAGAAGTGTAAAATAGTTTAAACCCTTAATGCATGAACTTCATGTTAGTTTCACCAAAGAATGTAGAGGGAAAATTTTGTATCATTTTTCCTCTAGGTAAATGGATCCATGCCTAGAAGGGGGATGAGATGTTTACACTCTGACACCTTGATTTGAGGTATACCTGGTGACGTACCTCCTCTGGTGATGATTGAATAGATGTGGGGTTCACTAAGAAGTAATTAATGACTACTTCTAAGTCTTGCCAAAGATATTTGTTTTGATGTGTTCCTTACTTTGCAAACACCTAGGTTTTGAGCCAAATGCAACTAGGACCTAAAACTATATGTAATTCCAATTTCTTTGAAGACAAAAGCACACCAAACAATTTCTAAGCTAATATGCACTTCATTTTTTATTTTGATATTTTAAAATAATTTTCTTTCAGTGATCTAGAAAATAGAACAAATATGATACTAAAACATAAGTATTAAATCGAAATAAATTTGGCAAAGCACCTACTTGATCTGGATGCTTTCTCAAAGTGAATTCATGATCTATAATCAAATTTGTGGCCTATAACAATGAATTTGTAGCTTGTATCACAAATTCATGACTTGTACAATAACTTTGTCAAAAACTTACAAAATAGTTGCACAAGAATACTAGAATTTTTTATCAGTGTTTTGGGACCTGCTTAGACCACTACATGTCTGGTATTAGTAACACAGTAGTCAAATACCCTTGGCACTTTTAGTAAATCACATATAAGCAATAAAAAATGTTGACATTTAGAATAAATGCGAGAGCTGAAATAAAATGATGTAAATGGTGCAAAAAGTAGAATGCTATTAAGAATAAAATGACCTAACTATAATATGCAAAGTAAGATAGCAATTTTGAAGACAAAGAATTATCCCCAAGACTTTAGATCAGGGAATTCATTGTTTGTAATGTGAATTCGCAGATAGTATTGCGAAATCGACTAGAATACAAATTTTAAAAGCAAGTGCACCAGCAAAAATAAAATAACATGAAAAATCTAGACAACAAAATTCTAATAGAAGTAATATTATCTAAATACAATGTGTAAATTGAGGTTGTCCTTTAAAAGCAAATATTTACCCCCAAGTTCTTAAGATAATGAATTTACGGTCTGAACAACGAATTTATGGCTTCTAAGAGAATTCGCTAACTAGCTTGCAAGTTAGTGAAAATGCAAAGGATATGGTGTGCAAAGATTAAATGAAATAAAATATAAAAAATATGCAAAATGACCTTCTTACAACAATGATGTCACAAGTTGGATCACTTGATTTGTAGCAGTAATAGTGGCAACAAGATCTAGCAGCAACACTCCTTCAATAATTTGATCACTTAATCAACCATTTATTAACCTCTTTAGGAGGTAAGATGTGTATTTTACAGCTTAGACTCGACAAGGATCAACCAAAAATCATGAGAATTAGGATGATGGTTCAAGGAAGTTCAGGTGGTTGAACAATTGGCCATTTTAGTGAATTTGTGACCTAAAACTAAAGGTCGCAAATTCGTGAGACATAAAAAATAGTCCAAATTGAGAATAATTTGTTTGGTTGTTCACGTGGTTGAGCAGTTTCCCATTTTAGTGGATTTTTGGCCTAAAAAGTCATGAATTCATTAAACATGAGCAAAAAGACAAGGTGGAGGTTAAGGAGTGATTTGGATGTTGTGAGAAAAAATATAGGTTAATGGACAAGTGGGTTACGTGTATTTGAGGAAGGAAACTAATTTGACTTGGGTTAAATATCCTTCTCTATACATATCATGGTAATGTGGTCATGATATAATGAATGCCCCTATTTTTAATTTTTTATTTATTTATATTTGGATAGTGTGAGAAACCTCTATGACCAACACCTAAGGCTGAGCATTCTTATTATAACCATAATTTCTCGTAAGATCGAGAGCTAAGCTTATCAACAAGGGATAAACACACCCCTCCACATGCCATAGTTTGAACCTTAAATCTCTCAAAGAAGATCCAAGCTTCCAAACATATAATACCTCATTTAAAATATTATTAATTAAAATCTCCTCCAAACATATGACACCTCTTTTAAAAGAGAGAACACTTAAATTATTTTACATTCTATGAAAACTTATAATAACCAAATTCTAACATATTAAAGAGATAAGCTAATCAAAATTAAAAAACCAATCCGAAGAATTGAAAAGCTATGAAAATTATTATTTAAAATCTCTTCCAAACATATGATGCCTCATTACGCTTTGTGCAAACTTGTAATGTAATGCCCAAGTCCTACCATATCAAGAAATATAAGCTAATAAAAAAAAAACAAAAACAAACCAAAGAGTTAAAAAGCCAAGTATTGACTATGCCATCTTTGATGACAAGAAATAATGGAATTATCTTCACTTTGTGTTTTGCATGATTAAACTATTATAAACTTATTAACTTTAGGGAATAAGTAAAACCTTGTCTAATAACTGATGGAGGTAATTATATATATTTACTTATTTATTTGCTTACTTAATACATAAGAGAATTGGTAACACCTTTGTTCAATAATCAAGTTTGGCCCCTTGCTATATACTCTAGCATGTTAGGTAAAACAAAGTCAAGCGGACCACGACCCTCCAAGGAATTGAATTGGACAAATACTTGACCACTACCACTAGCCTATCCTCTTTTGGTTATGTCCTTGTTTGAAACGGGTCCCAACCCTACAAGAAATTAAATTGGACAAATACTTGACCATTACCATACAACCTATATTCCTCTAGGTATGCCATGGTTTGAACTTAAGCCTCCCAAAAGAGAGCCCTTGTATTGCATATTTATTAACTAAATATAATAACATTCAACTAATATTCAAAGTTATCACGATGATAGACGTTAAGTATTTGTATGTTGACTACTCCAGTTCATTGTCCTTTCGATTACCAACGGACTTAAAATTTATAGAAAAAGTATAAAAAGATTCTACCCATTTTAAAAAAAAATCAAAGTTGTGAAAAAAATTCAAAGTCGTGATAAATGAGTGAGGAAATAGGTTGTAAGAATGGAAGAAATCCGAACTGAAAGACGTCATCCCACACCTAATTTTCTTCACTTTCACTGTCGGCACGCACGCTCGTGGACGTATCCTTGCCTCCAAAATTAGCGAATCAATTCAGGTTACGACGGTAGAAAGTTTGTCTTTAGATGTTCAACACGGACACTTAAAACAAAGAATAATTATTCCAATCGAACACGTGGGAAAAGACCGAACGTAATCGTAAGACATCATGTAGAATAACATCAACAAAATAAAATGGAAAGAGAAGAGTCCCTCCTTAAACCACGCACTCTTGAACGGCCACAGTTTTCTTTTGTTTAAATGTGCCGTTTCTTGCACGTTAATTCGTCCCATGAAAGCTGCCTCCAAGGTATCAGACAAATTTCAGTCTATAAAAGTCAAGTAAATTTAGATACACGCACTCTTTGAATTCAAAGAAAGCTGCCTCCAAGCTATCAGACAAATTTCAGTCTATAAAAGTCAAGTAAATTTAGATACACGCACTCTTTGAATTCAAAAAAGGTGCCTCCAAGCTATCAGACAAATTCAGAATATTATCCCCCAAGCTATCAGACAAATTTCAGAATATTATCCCTAATTCCAAAGCATCCCAAAACATCTTTCAGATTTTTTATGGCATCTTCATCTTCTCTGTATATAAATATCCGCATGAAGCCCTGCTTTCCAGTAGCGGTACTGCAGGTTGGCAAAGGAGTTAAACATCAACGGTAGCCAATAGAGTACTTGATAAATAATTAGAAATAATCTCATGTATCCAGAGATGTATCCGTCGGGTTGGGATTCGTATTCATGCTTTCTGGGGTTCGTTGCTGTGAGTGTAAGTGTGGCGTTTTTGTTGTTGTTGAAGGGCAAAGATGGTGCAAACAAGAAAGGCAAACTGCCGCCTGGAGGCACCGGATGGCCTATTATCGGCGAGACCATCACTTTCTATCGAGATTACAATTCCCCGCAGCCTCGTCGGTTCAGTGATGATCATGAACGCAGGTAATCAGTTTTCTTCCCTGCTGATTTCCTAGCATTTTAGTTTTTTTTTTGGGTGCAGTGCTATGTGAGTGGCTGTGTTGAGCTAGTCCAAGCTTCCCAAGTGTTATCGCACAGCCGACACAGGGTCGAGTTGCTCCTTGCACACACTTGAAGTTGAGGCTTAGCTTTTTTATGGATGTTTTGGTAATGCAGGTACGGACCGATTTTCAGATGTAATTTGTTTGGAAACGCACAAACAGTTCTATCGATAGATCCAGAGTTCAATAAGTACGTTCTGCAAAACGAGGGCAGGCTGTTTAAATCAAGATACCCGTACTCCACAAGAAACCTTATTGGCAAATACGGTCTGCTGGAGGTCCACGGAGAACTTCAAAGGAAGCTCCATGGAATGGCTGCCAATCTGATGAAGTATGACACCCTCACCACGGATTTCCAGGACGATATAGAACATGTCTTCCTCACCGGCATGAAGAAATGGGAATCGCAGAGAGACATTGCTCTTCAACCCAGCTGCCATCAGGCACGCAAACGCAATTACTTCTCTCTGTTTAATCATTATTTTTGTTTCGTTTTGATCTCTTACCTTCAATTCGGAATTGGCTGCACGCAGGTTGTTTTGAACTTGATGGGGAGAAAATTGCTGAGCTTACCTCCCGCAGAGGAGATGCAAGAAATTTATGAGGCTTTTAACATTTATGTGAAAGCCATACTTTGCTTGCCTCTCAATATCCCCGGGACAGCTTACGCAAAGGGTGTAAAGGTAATTAGTCTCAAATTCAATTGCTTTATTTTCTCAAAAATAAAGAGTATTCGTGTTTGTTCGTTCATTGAAAATGTAAATGGGTATTGCAGGCGAGAAAAACTATAATAAAAAAGGTTCACCAGAGCATAGAGGAGAGAAGACAGCATCCAGAAGTGGTCTATAATGATCTACTTGCTAAACTTTTAAGAGAAGGCACGTATTCGGAAGAAATTATTGCAGATATGATATTGTTTTTGCTCTTTGCCGGTTACGAGACTTCCTCCACGATCATGTCATTCGCTGTCAAGTATATCACTCACAGTCCGCGAGCATTGGAAGAGCTGAGGGTGAGAGATTCGCTATAGCTGCTCATGTCATGTTTTTATCTTTGTAAAAAGTGATAGTGATAATTGGATAGTCTAACAAGAACATGAACACGTGAATTGTGCAGGCTGAGCATGACGCTCTCTTGAAGGCCAAAGGCAATGAAAAGCTGACAATGGACGACTTTAAGTCCATGAAATTTACTCACTGCGTGCGTACATAATCATCTGAATTCTGATCTAATTTCATCCATAGTTTTCTACTTTAATTAGAGTAGTTCAATAAGATTTATTTTGCATGATGTCTTTGGCATGGCAGGTCATAAAAGAAACTCTTCGCTTAACTAACGTAGCTTCAATTACATTCAGAGAAACCAAACAAGACATTAAAGTGAAAGGTTGTGCTCTCCATGGCTTTCTTTTTCCTTCCAGTCTGAACTGATTTTACATGATGAATTTTATTTTTTAAACAATAAGATAATGAGATTACTCATTAAATTTAAGTTTCTTTGATAAAAACCTTAAAAACATATTAATTCGAATCTCCTGTCATCTCCTCTCTCACTGCAGATTTTGTTATTCCCAAAGGATGGACGGTGGTGATTCTTTTGAGTGGAACGCATTTGGATGAGAGGCACTATCCTGAACCTCTGAAGTTTGACCCATGGCGCTGGGAAAACGAGGGTTATGTAGGATTCTTGCTCTCACCTGTTTACTTTTCTACTCATTAAAATTATTATTATTTCAAAATGAAAATATAACGAAGTCAGTTTAAATTCAAATTCTTTTATATAATTATTTTTCTTTGTGGATTGACAGGATCTATCGAAAGATTCGTCGTTCATGCCTTTTGGGAAAGGTGCGAGGCTATGTCCAGGATATCACCTGGCCAGATTTGAAATAGCTCTGTTTCTGCATAGCTTCCTCACTAAATTCAGGTCAGATTATCTTTTCCCTTATGGATTGGTCAATGTGCTCGTGATGACTAAATTTGGTGTTGAATTTAAATTCACTTTTGAAATGCAATGATAGGTGGGAGCCACTGGAAGTTGGCCCTGACATTTTATTTCCTCTACCACACATGGCGAAGGGTTTTCCAATTCGACTGTCTCCTCGATGATAACACGAAAGGATAGATGGTTGATAGTTTCCAATTCGACTCCCTCTTTAATGATGAGTTGTCCACTGTCTCCTTAATGATGATAAAGGATAGATGGTTGATTGTCCACTCTTTAATAATGAGTTGTAAAATGTTTGTTAGTGGGGAAGTGTTTTCAAATTCCATTGTCTCTATGGTTGGTAGTGGTTGATAATTATAAAATGTTCATTAGTATGACAATATAATATAAGGTTTACGATAACTACATTCTATTTTGCGTTTTAGCTTTCCCTTGTAATCCACGTGACCAACAATTATTAATTATTGAAAGTGCTGGTCTTTTTTTCAAAGTGATAGCTTTCTTGATCCCGTGCTTATCTTGGACATAAGGAAAGGTAAAATAAAAATTGTTTTTCTTAATAAATTTAATAATGGAAAGGGTAATTAAATATTTTTTAATAGGACGTTTTTCGTATGTTATTTAAAATCAAGATTTGTTTAGTTTGTATTATAAAGATAATAGTGGTATTTCGATAGCTTTATAATTATACATATAGTTTAGATAAAGTTATTTGTTTTATTTAAATATTGGTTTGGGTTTTGGGCTCTCTTATGGGAGAGTCACACTTAAAGGGTTTTGGGCTCGTTTCTAGAAGACTCACATTTAAAGGGTTTTGGATTCTTTTCGAGAAGACCCAGATTCAAACCTTAACGGGTGTGCATGTAGATGTGTAAGCGAAATTTTTACACAATAAATATATATTATATTTTATAATAAAATTAATTAATTATTAAAAAATTATATATAATTATATTATATCACATGATGTTACTACAACAATTTACAATTTTCCATCTCTTTAAAAAACAATAAAAAGTTGAGTTAATGCCATCAAAATTGTTACACAGTAAATATATATATTATATTTTGTAATAAAATTAATTAATTATTAAAAGAATATATATAATTATATTATATCACATAATGTTACTACAACAACTTACAATTTTGTATATCTCTTTAAGGAGGAATAAAAGGGTTAAGTTAATGCCATCAAAATTGTTACACAGTAAATATATATATATTATATTTTGTAATAAAATTAATTAATTATTAAAATAATATATAATTATATTATATCACATAACATTACTACAACAACTTACAATTTTGTATATCTCTTTAAGGAGGAATAAAACGGTTGAGTTAATACCATATGATAAGGGGATAATATATTTTTTTCAATTGATTATAAGGGATTGAAACGTGTGGTCATTGATACGGGGATAATATATATTTTTCAATTGATTATAAGGGATTGAAACGTGCCACTCATATTACATCTAGCAGTATTACAATAAAGTTTAGACATATGGTGCACAACCCTATTCCTTTAGGATTTGAACCTTTTAGAGTTCTAAAGTCTTTACCAATTTAACAATAAATATATTTTTCTTATTTCCTAATTAAAATATTTTTTAAACTTTACCTTTTAAAAAAAATAATTATATAAATTAAAATAATTTTTTTTAACAATATTACCATATTGTTATAGTATTTCAATGAACCATAATAATATTACACTAAATCATGGTAAATTTTTAAAAAATCAAACTTCAATTCCAAGTAAAAACCAAATTTACAATATTTACAGTTTTTTTTTTAAATGTTATTTTGTCCCTTAAAAAAGTAAGATAAAAATTAGGTTTATTTTTTTTTGTCAAATAAGGAAATAGTTCAACCTTTCATTAAAAATAACTAAAAAAATTACCTCTTAAAAACTTACATATTCCATTCAAAATTCTTGAGTTTAATAAATAACAATAATAATAAAATTAATGGATTAATATAAGTAGATACACAAATGAGAATGAATAAAATTTAGAAAATATGATGATACAAGTCTAATGGTATATTTCATGATTGGAATTTCTTGAAAAAAAAATATAATAATTCTTATTAAAAAAAAATAATTGGCAGAAGGTAAATTCAGTTACCTTACCCTCTCAGGATTTGGACCTTCTATCCAGAGTTTCAAAGATAAAAAAATGACATTTGGACTTCAAAGATAAAAAAAATGCAATGAAAAATATGAACTTTTAATGTGGGGATTTACGTTCAAAACTTACAAAAATTGTTAAAGTATTATTATATTAATTCTATAATGTGTAGTCTGCTCCAATGTCGTGGTAATGTAAACATTAGTGTAATATATGGATAGAATTCATTTTAATTTTGCACAACAACAAAATATAACTAATAAGCATCTTCTATATATTTTAAAGTTTACTCTTATATATATATATATATATATATGGATATTTGAGTTCAAAACTTACAAGCAATATATATAATATTTTTAAATATTATTATATTAATATCATAACGTGTCATTAGATCTAATATTAAGTAGTATAAATATTTATAAAATATGATTGAAATCCATTTGAGTATAAATATTCATAAAATATGATTGAAATCCATTTTAATTTTGTATACCAACAAAATGTAACTAAGAACCATTGTATCAATTGAATGCTGTTTTAATCAATATATGGATATAAAACTATTGGTTATCACTTGCCCTCTCAAAGTCAAAAAATTTTAAAGAAATAAACATCAATAAAAAATATGAAATTCTAATGTGAATATTTGGATTCAAAACTTATTGTAATTGTTAAAATATTATTATACTAATACCATATCAAGATATCCTTTTGGACAGTGAATCTGGTTAGTATATGACTTTGCATATACAATTGGTTTATTGAGAGGGAGGTTGAGTAGTTGTAATCTCAATTGATGAGCTGGGGAAGGAGGGTGGGTTGGCTGAAGGATCTTAACATCTAGCAGTATTATGGGGTGGTCTCATATCTTGGTTCATTCTGGATTGCTGGATCTCTATTTTGATTATTTTTATTGCAGATGCAGGTGAGATCACAGGGTGGAAGGCTGGGTAGTTGGAACCCTAGTAGGGGGCTAGGGGGAGGAGGATGAACCAACTGAAGGAACCTCAACATCTAAATTTGTTGATGGGTAGACGACTAGAACAAGACAATGGGACCTATGGGATTTTTGCCTTCATAGATTTTCATGTTGGAGGGTTTTCCTTTGTCAGGGCACTTTCGACTGGTTTTGTTTTGTCTCCATGGTGTGCTTTGGTTTGGGTAGATTTATTCTGGTATATTTTTCAACCGAGGTAGGATGACGAACAAGTTAGATCCCAAGGTTCCAACGCTCACATTTTTATCTGAGATCCTCTTTTTCTCTCTCAGGTGCTACGTTGGGTGTTTTTCATTTTCTTTCCAAATGCCCTAAGAGTGGTTTTCTCCAATGAGAAATGTGGGTTTCTTGATGTTTATTTATGATGTTTCCCATATGGTAGGTCTTTTTTTAGCTAGACGAGTGAGCCCTATGGGATTATTTTTTGATATGTTGTGGATTTTGTTGACTGATATTTTCTAGTGTTATTTTCTTAAACTAACTGTTGTTACGAGGGGTTGTACTGTCAAAAGCTTTGTTGGATGGATTTGTTGATCATGATGACATGATTCCCCTATTCTCCTTTCTTCTGAGGTAAAAAATGCTTTGGTTTGGGTGATATTTATTAGTAAATTTGTTTTAACTCATAATATGTTTTTTTCCTGCTATTTTTCTCCAGTGCTTTAGATTCCTAAGCATAGGGTGGTTTGACTATGGAACAATCTCTTGTATTTGCTTGATAAAAAATTACAAATTATTTACTAGGAGGTTGCTTCATTGGATTTTAGGGTTCGATTCATGGAATTTAGCTCAATATTTCTTGATTTCTTATTGCTAGATCTAAGGTTTGGGGGTACCTTTCAAAACTCTACTTGTAATAGGTTTTGGGACCCTTTAAAAGCCCTTCTACTATCATTAAAAAAAATACCATATCATATCACGTGGTTTGCTCAAATATCATGGTAATATAAACATTCATGTAATATTGACGGAGTCTATTTTACTTCTGTGTAACAACAAAATGTAACTAAGAAGCATCATATCAAATTTTATTTTTAATGTAATGTAGAGATTTGGGTTCAAAAATTGCAAGCAATATTTAAAATATTATTATACTAATATCATAATGTGCGATTTGCTTAAATATATTATAATATAAATGTTCATGTAATATGGCTAGAATCCAATTTAATTTTTTTCAACAACATAATGTGACTAAGAAGAATTATATATAAAAATTATTTCCACACACATATATGCCTGCAATGGTATGATTTTAGTTTTTATCCAAAGTGAGGTAAAGCCTTAACCATTAAAGTGTCCCACAATAACATATCAATTTTTTAATAAGCAACATCATTTTAATTATACAAATATTCATATTATTTTAAGTAATTTTTTTAATAGGTTATATGTGGCTTCTATTGGGCTACTCCCATCAAAATACCAAAATATTACATTTGTTGCAACATACCTTTTTATCAGATTTTTAATTTTTTTTTTCTCTTAAATATATTCTTCAACTTTATCGAAGTGCTATATTTCCACAATCAACTCCTCAACATCATTTCGATCCAAATTTTTTTTTACTTGGCCAATTACCTTCTAAAATTTGAATTTATTCAAGATGAAGATCAACACCATAATTAACTATTTTATTTTCTACCCGATTTCCCTCTATATAAATATGCTCACACCAACAATAATATTATTTTTTATCCAATATCCACATCCATTTTTGTTAATAGCATTGATGATATTATGTGAGTCCCCCTCAATTGAAATATATTTTCATTCTTTTTCTACTACAATTTTAATCCCTATGAGAAGTGCCCTAGCCTCTGCATAGTTTTTAGTTGAAGTTCCATATGATTATGAATAAGTGAGGAGAATTTTACCTTCATAATTTCTAAAAACACCACTTGCACCATCTTTTCCTAGATTTCCTTTAAAAGCACCATCAAAATTAAATTTGATAAGTCAAATTTCTAGACATTTCCATTTTACCATAGATCAAAGTAGATTATTTGTTTTAATTCCATTATCGTAGATGACTCTTCCATGTATGTTCAAATCTTGTATGCAAGTTATTGTTGGTAATTTTGATAATATGCCACATTGGGATTTTTGATGAAATTTTATTGATTGTAAAAGTAGCAAGATATATTAATAATATGATTATAGTATTTTGGCCGATATAATATGTTGCCGTTTATTTTGTTGTGTGTGTTAACCTCTTTTATTTTTATGAGTTTCATGCTAAAAATAATGGGTGTTATAAGGTAAAATTGTTGGTGATATCAATTGAAATCAATGGTGCCCAAGAACTAAGTGTATATAAACTATAGAGGCCTTACTAAGGGTTAAAATCATGTTTACCTCAAAATATGGGTGAAGGGCCCATTCACATCACTCTAGGGTGAACACGGAAATTTAAAGTTGAAAAGGAAGCATTAATATGACAAGGTGCTTTTACACGAGGTGTGGGGTGAAAGTCCCTTTCGCTTCTCATTGGGGTAAAATTACATTTTTAATGGTAAAGTCAAGTGGGTCCAAATTTGAAGCGCAATGGTAATATAAATAAGTGCATTTGCCCCAAATATGGGGTGAAAGCATCGTTTGCCCCACTTTGGTGTGAATGTCCCCCAAGTTTTTCAAAGATGATACACCAAGGTAGTTCATTGACTAGTCAACAGGGCTTTTGCCTCAAGTGAGGGGTGAAAATCCCTTTTGCCTCTCCCAGGGACGAAAGCCCAGCAAAAATGGTGAGTTCGAGCACCAAGAGAATGTTGAAAGGTCAAAGCCTCAATAACCTCAAGAGAGGGGTAAAGACACCTCTCATCCTCTCTTTGGGTGAATGCACATAAAGGGCTACATGAAGATGACCCCACCAATGCATCAAGGACTTTGTTTTTAGTTTGAGCAAATACTAAAAGGGTAGGCGTTGAAAAGTCAAGGTTACGTTCGCCCAAGGTGAAGGGTGACCGTACCTTTCACCTCTTTTGGGGTGAACATTATTTTAAAATAGGGAGAGCTTCCAAAGAAGGTTGCCAACAATGCTTTCACCTCAGATAAGGGGTAAAACTTCCCTTTGCCCATCTCAAGGGCAAAGCGAAATAATAATAAATAAAAAGTCAGATTAAAATGAAAAAATTAAAAGGTGTTTCACCAAAGAGAGATTTCTATTTTGGAATGAATGTGATAAAGTAAATTGAGCTGTAAATTGTGTATTCAGCAAAAATATATGGGGCAATGTAAAGTATGACTCGAAGATAGAAAAATTATTAAAATTATTGTTGTAGTGGCTCCCTCTTCACCAAGAAGCACAAATGAGGAAGAATGATGCAATTTGAAGGAGACATGTTCGCTCATTGCTTTATTTCGGGTGAATTATATATTTGAAATCAATAGAGGTTTTCAAAGGCACCCAGTTTGGGTGAATGAAGCGTATTTAATGATTGGGGCAAAAATTAACTAAAATTGTTGACTTCAAGCTGAAGAGGCTGCAATATTAATTCATAGAGTAATTTTTATGAATTCCAAAATATTCTAAACAGGGGTGAATTTTTTAGGCGCGGTGAATGTACCGAGTCATCGACCACCATTGCAGTTTTTCATGCACCGACACCCGAATGTGCTAATTTTTTGGAGGTCCTTCCTTAAACGCTGGATCACTATTTCAAAATATGGATTTTCAAGATTTCCAAGGAGGAATTTATTCACCATGGTTCTTAATATGTAAACATTTTGTTATATATGCATTAAATTATAGAGGTAAAATTCCTCTATAAATACTACTCATGTTCCATTGTGAAAAGGGGAGGATAGACACTCTGTATAAAAACTATTCAAGTTCTTTGCATAAATAGAAGAAGTTGTGGCTTTTGATTTTGCATTTTGCAATAATTCTCTTTGTGTGATTTCTTTCTTTTCAAGCATTTCTATTTTATATTCATGTTTGCTATCTGTTGTTAAGTTCAAATTCTAAACCTAGATTTGGGCATTGCTGGTGTAAGTGTGAGTACTGTAATGTGATTTTGGAAGTTGTATCTGAGGAACTGTAAGTGAAATATCTTGCCTCGTTTATATTTTATACTGCTATAACACTTGGTTGGAATTCCTACTGCTAGTATATCCCCAATCCCACATATTTTACCTATGGCTATATTTCCCATTTCTTTTTGTTATTTTCAATTTCTTTCCTACAACTCTAAACTTCAATCGGTGTAGGATTAGTAAGGGATCCAACCCTCTCTAGAGATTGGCATGGGGGACATTTATTTCCTTCGGCCTTTCAATTTTGACTATGTCTAGGGTGCACAAACGTATGTTTGTATATTAGGCAGATATTTGACCAATAGTTTTTGGCACGCCTGGTGAAACAGATAATATCTGTCCTAGTAAGATCCATAGTCAGTGGAACAAATATATCTCAAGTTGACTTCAAAATTTCCACTTCAAAAAATATTGAGGTTTGATGTTCACCTTCGTGCTCTACGGTTAGAACATCTATAAACTCAACAATACCTAGAAGCCTCTGAATTTGAAGGCAACGAAAGCTGTGCTTCATGATCACAAGATTGAAGGTCAAATTTTTTAAAAAATCCATTGAGTTTTTCAAACTCGACACTCAAAAATTAGGTGAACACCCCAGGTTAGTTCCCTCACATCATACATCAGTCACAATGTCCTCATAGTTATCCAGTGTGTTCTCATTTCCTTCAAGTCCAGCTAGTATTGCTACTAGCATCCCACCTCCTCAGCCTCACACACTAGTTCACATGGCTCAAAACCCACCACCACAGTAGCCACAACCACCAAGGTAATTTCTAGCATAGAATAGTTTAGAAGATTTGAATTTACAAGCACAAAATCCAATTCCTCAAGAAACTTTGAAGGTTTTGCCTACCTATGACGGTACTGGTAAGACCTCTTATGAACATATCCAATATGTGGCTTCTTTGGTGATGATCCATGGTATTATAGATGCAGATATTATGATAATATTATTGGTATTATCGCTCAGATGGAATTGGTACTGATATTTACCACCCACAACTGTTACTACATGGGACCAGTTGGCGGAACTGCTAATAAAAAAATTTCATGAGCAAGTTGATCCTTTCTCCTTACTACATTAATTCATGAATATCCAAAGACATTCGTAGGAGGAGACAGTGGAATTCAACGCTAGATTCGTCCGAAGCTGGAAAAGAGTTCCTGATGGCCTTCGAACCATGCATGAGCAAGCTGTATTTTATTATCTTCGAGCCTTCAACTCAGACATTGGCATGGCGGTCCGATAAGCCAATGTCAATATATTTCCAGAGTTGTACATGCAAGCACAAAAGGTTGAAGTAGATTTGATCGCCATAGGTAAGCTTCCCCCGAAGGTAACCATGTCCATCCTTCTTGATATTCTACATCATTTGTATTCAAGTTCATTTTCACAACCTATGCCTTCTATGTACCCGATTCTCTCATGGAGCTCAGATCCACCTCAAATTACTCCAATACTAGTTCCTCAACTCCCCGCTCCAAGTATCTCACAATTAACTATGCTAGTTGTTCCATAGTTACCAGCCTTAGTTCCTTTCCTAGTGTTACTAGCACCACATATTCCATTGTCATTGCCTACTCCATACATACCTCTACCTTTACCAAAACCTCATGCGCCCTCAAATATTAATCCTTACATGACATTGTTACAAGAAATACAATATGTTAATTCAACTATAAGGACAATGTCGAACAAAATCACTCCAATTAAGAAGAAATAAGCTAAAGTTGATTTTTGGTCAATAAGATTTCAAACGCCACCAATTACTAGGGAGAAACCAACCACTAGCAAGGGATTTGAAAGGAACACAACTATGTTGGTAAATGAAGAAACTAGTACGTCAGAGAGAGCATACTAGTGCTCCACCTGTAACAATCCTCATGGATAAGACATGTGCATGGTTTATTTGAACTATGTGCAGACATTAGTAGAAATTTTTGTCGGTGGACAAGTTAACATGATAATGGAAGCCAATCATAACTTGATGGTCCCATATTTGGAGCAAGTTTTAGTTCTCACAAGGACTAGAAATAATCCAGTGACTATTGATCCAACAAAAATGGAACCTCGAGAAGTTCCTATTGAGCAAAAGATACAAAATAAAAAGGTACAAATACAAGCAAAAGCACCTGGTGCAACAACGAAGCAACAATATTATATCTTATTGAAGGATCTATTACCCAAATAAGCTCAAGATAAGTTACAGATGAAGGTGTCAACTTCATAGCCCACAGTTGCTCAAGCGCAAATGGAGGCAAAAGAGCAAGACAAAGAGTGCCTCAAGTACCCATAATTGACCAAGCAGTAAAGGGTGGAAACTACTCAATAGTATTAGAACAAGTATGAGCAAGTTGTAGAAGAAAAGGCTCTTGGTGTTTCTGATTATAATATTATGGAGGATATGAAGAAGATTCCTACGAGGATGAGTTTATATGATGCATTACAGTTACCTAGACAAGTTGAATTGTTGTAAGAGTCTCTCAAGTCTATGAAAGATCAAAATAAAAATCATTCCCAAACATTGTTAGCACATACACTGTCTACTTCTACCACATAAGAATAGACCACCTCTGTTCTATTTGTCTCTCAGAATGGAAGGATGGATCGTGCTTAATTGTGTGATTGACTTCGATGTTGCGACTACTATCATGCTAAAGGTAGTATGATCGACTATAGTAGCTTACATTTAATTTTGTCAATATACGTTAATCCAAGTTAGATTTAAAGAGTAACAACCCAGTATAGATTGTACCATAGTAATTAATACAAAGCTTAGTTCAGATATCTTTCTGGTTTCATGTGTTGCAAAAATTAAAGTTTACAAAAATAAAAATAAAAATAAATATGCAATTTATGAATTATTCTAATGTGGATCCACGTAATGATTTACTTAAAGCATTATTTATCTATTATAATTTCTAATTATTTTTTTATGTAAATTAATATTTAATATAATTCTATCTACCATGTTAGTGGGGGGAAGAGATTTAGGGACTAATCTTTCGGAGTGGGCCCTACCTCCGGAAGGTTAGTGTTAACACCTTTCCCTATTTTCTATTTTACTTTAACTTCAATAATCTACTCTCATTTAATTAATCTAAGTATTAATTTCATAATTACAAGAGAAAAAAATAAAAATTACCAAAGAAAGCAAAATATAAAATAATTATAAAACACAGTTACCATATCTTGAAGAAAATATTGCTGCAACTTTATTATTGAAAATCAAACGTACATGGTTGCACATCCAAATTTCATAATTGCACACAGAAGATTAGATCGAGAATAATCACATATTACATATATTTCTCCATTAGATCACCATCCATATTCAAAGGTCTCATATGCAAATATATATTGTCACTCAGACAATTCCGAACATAACTCCCTGTATTTATCCCATATGGTTTGTACTTGATATGCGACAACATTCTGAACACAACTCCCCCTATTTATCCCATATGGTTTGGACTTGATATGCAACAACTATGTTCTTAACAAGAATAAAGCTAAATTAATACATCTCCTAAAATACTTGGACTCAATAAACATTCTAATTGGTCCAAGTGACAACTAATTATAACATAATACTAACTTTGACTTGGTGGGATAGCTACGTAACAATACAACCCTTGATTTAAAATTTTTCTACAACTTTTATCCTTTCTTTTAGGAAAGGATACATTTATTACAAATATTCACGTAACAAATTATGTACCCCAAATAAATGATGAGTCACCCACCTTTGATTCTTCTAACCACCCATGTGGAATTTGAAACCTTTTGTGCTTGATTCTTTTAGCTGCCCACGTGGTGTTTGACCAAGCCATAGCTTATGTGGTATTTATGTGAAACATGTTCTTCCGTAGATTTTTCCAGGTTTTCGTAGTGCCATTCCATAGCACCCTTTCGTAGCACCCTTTCGTAGTGCGCATCCACATGTCTCCTCGATATTTGTTCATCCTTCATTCAATATATGACCTGTATTTTGTTATAATATTACCTTCAAAAAATATACAAAAACTTTGTACAATTTGTGTAAAATATGAATATTTATCATTTTAACCTCATTCGTCAAATTAACTGATAAATCACATAAATAAGGTAAAATAATCATTAAAACACATTTACTTTCATGATTTTGCAGATAGAAAATAGATAATACTTGCATAAAATATGTGTCAATTTGACACTCATCACAGTATGTGAAGTAATGGGAATGGAATACACAAGAAGCAGTCCAGGTGTATTACAGTTGGATGGGACTCTATTCAAAATGATGGGAGTAATCAAGGATATTTCTACCATTCTATATAACATGCTGCAAATCACTGTCATCCAAGAGGTAGTGGTGGTTGACTTGGAACCATACTTTAACATGTGTCTTTCGAGGGAGTTCACAATGAAACTATAAAGATACCTTTACTTGGATTATTCATAGTTGGAGATCCTATTAAAGGGAATAAGAATCCACATCTATAATGAAAATCCATCCACTTTTCATATAGAAATATCGAAAGAGGAAGAAAAGCCCACTAGTGTAGTCAAAATGATGACAAAGAAAGTACAAGAAGTGGAATTGATGGAAGAAGCTCTTGGTGAACTCCGCCTAGAGGATGAATTATCATTTATGGATTTCAACATGATGGTAAAAACTAATATCAGTTGTTATACCATAACTAAACTTGAGCAGACTGAAGAAGTCTCTAATTCCCTAGACCATACCTCTGATCAGGTATGGAAGTTGTATTTTGATGGTGCAATGTGCAAGAACGACATAGGGGCTGGTATTATTCTTGTTTCTCCTACAGGGTTGCAAAAAACCTATTCATATCAGTTAAATTGGAGTTACACAAATAATACCACCGAATATGAAGTGTTGTGCCTTGGTTTGAAGAAAGTTAAAAAGTTAGGCATAAAAAAGCTGTAAATATTTGGATATTCTGAGCTCATCGTCAACCAGACTACAAAAAAATGTGTCAAATCAAAACTATTTGAAGGCCTATCAAAACAAGGTATGGGATTTTTTTGAGTCTTTTATAATATTAAACATTCAGGTGATTTCGTGGGAGTAGAACAAACATGCAAATATCCTAGTTTCTCTTGGTGATAATTTCTCTTTTGTGGAGCAAGTAGTCAGGGAACCCAAGACTGTGAGGGTAATTTATAGATCCTTAGTCCCTAATAAAAACCTTTATTGGTAAGTGTTCTATAATGATGAAAAAATAATAAAATTTCTAATTAAGGAAGTAGCAAGTGCAAAATACAGAACATTGGCTAAGGAGGAAATAGAAGGAATGATTCAATTGAAGAATAATCACATTCTTGGGGGATTGATTTCTCTTGAAAGTTTGTTTGATCAAAATGATAGGATGGAGAAACATAAGATCAAGGTTGATGCGAAGGAATACAAGGAAATGCAATTGGATTATGAGAAGATTATCAAATTCAGAACAAACTGTATGATAGAAGAGCTTGAAGATATTAAAAATTTGTGTTATAAATTTCCAAACATCATTGCATGGAGCTATCATGATTTAAAAGGATATGATAAAAATGTAATCCAACATACTATTGAACTGCAGGAGGAAGTAAAACTTTTTCGACAGAAGCAATGGTCTGTCAACCCAAAAATTGAACTGCTCATGAAAGCAGAGTTGTTAAAAATGTTGGAGGTAAAAATAATTTATCCAATCAAGCACTCAATATGGGTGGAAAATTTGGTGCCAGTACGAAATAAGAATGGAAATATTTGTTTATTCATGGATTTTCAAAATATAAACCAGGCATCGTTAAAATATCACTACCCCCTACCACATATTGATCAAATATTCCATGTGGTTGCTAGAGTGCAGAGGTTTTCGTTACTGGATAGTTTTTTAGGTTATAACCAGATCTGGGTAAAGTACGAAGATCAAAATAAGATGGCGTTTACTACAAAATGAGGTACTTTCACCTACTAGAGGATGCCATTTAGTCTTTCCAATATTGATACTACATTTTAGAGAGCTATGGAAATTACTTTTGGTGAGTTATTGAATGGAGTTATTGTTATTTACCTTGATGAAATGACTATTTTCTCACATCGCAGGGAAGAGCACACCTCTCATTTGAGGTAAGTGTTCAAAAAATATTGAAAATTTGAGATTTCCATTAACCCAAAGAAGTCCATTTTTACTATCAAAGAAGGGAAACTTTTGGAACACATTATTTCACACGAAGGATTGGTGATTGATCCTACGAGAGCTAAGGCTCTCTTGAAATTTTCACTGCCAGTTAAAAATAAAGATTTGCTATCGTTCTTTGGCCAGATCAATTTCATTCGAAAGTTCATTGCTGATTTCACTCAGGTGGTGAAGCCAATGACTGAAATTTTGAAAATGAATGTACTTCAAATGGATGGAAGTAAGAATACAAGATTTTTAGGAAATCAAGGAGAGAATCACCCAGGCATCGGTGTTGATTAATCTAGATTACTTGAAATATTTCATCCTTTATGAAGTAGGAGAACAAGAGAGTTATGCCATGGTTCTCACACGAAAGCAATAATACAAAGATGAAAATTGGATTGCCTTATTGCATCAAGGTATATCGCCAAACCAGGAGAAGTATACTTTCATCAAAAAATACGTGTATGCGGTTATGAAATCCTTAAAGAAATTTTGACATTTCATTTCACAGATAAAATAGTCATCTATGTCATACATCCATATGTCAAAAATTTCATTCTTCAAGGAGAATTAGGCGACAAGAGAATAGGTTTGGTCTCAAAGATTCAATAATATGATGTGGATATTCGACCAACTAAGTTGGTTCGTGGATGAGCTCTCCGTAAAGAATTGGCTAAAAACCCAACTTCTGAATCACTAACTTTAGTACAGGATGAGGTAATTAGTGAAAGCATTTGTGCGAATCGAGCTACTATTGATCATGATTGGACAGAGGACCTTGTCGAATTCTTTACTTTCAGGAGATGTCCATCACATTTTGATGCCTCACAACATAGAATATTTAGACTACAAGTGCTTAAGTATGTCTAGTTTCAAGTGGGCTATTCCATAAGAATATAGACAGAGTAATCCTCAGATGTGTGAAGGATTTATAAAAATATATTTTTTTGGAAGAGTTCCACTCTGGTTTATCTAGTGGGCATTATTTATGAAGGTCTATGGCCTTGAAGATCATTCGAGCTGGGTATTTTTGGCCTACCATTTTCATAGATGCATATAAGGTGAGCCAAAATTATGATAATTATCAGTGGTATGTTGGTAGGAATAAGAAATCATCTTTGCCCTACACCTAACTCAAGTGGAAGCACCATTTTAGCAGTGGGTACTAGAATTAATTGGAGGTAATGAACCTCATTTCTCTGTTGAACACAAATATATCTTGACGGTGACTGATTATTTTACCAGGTGGGTTGAGGCCATTTTGGCTAAGACAGCTGATCAGGCTACAATTATCTCCTTTTTGGAGAAACTAATCACCCATTTCATTATTCCAGATGCTATTGTAACATATAACAAGACTCCATTCATAGGGGTGAAGATCACCAAATTTACGAGTAAATATGGGATTTATCTCAAGACATCCTCCAACTATTACCTTCAAGGGAATGACTTGGACGTATCCACCAACAAAAAATTGCTATAGATATTAAAAAGGATACTAGGAAACAATAAAAGAAGCTGGAACCTATTGTTAAATCAGTCCCTATGGGTAGATCAAATATTAGTCAAGAAGTCTATTAAATCCTCTTCTTATTCCTTGGTGTATGGTAAAGAATTAATTTTACCCACTCACATCGAGCTTCTTGTCCTTTGAATATTGTAATTGTTCCAAGATGAAAAATGATGAATTTGATCCCATGAGCATAAGGTTGGATCAGTTTCTAAAGTTGGAAGAGGAAAGAGAAAAGGGATATGAAGCTTTCATTGAACACACTAAAATTATGCAAAAGTGTTTTGGAAAAATGGCAACAGAACACAAGTTTTAGGTGGGAGATCTAGTTCTCAAATGGAACAAGAAAAAATCCAAGCCAGGGAAGCACCACAAGTTCAATGCGATATAGGAATGTCCATTTCATGTTTTTACAGTGAATTTGGTGAACACATATCATATTCAAGATATGGATGGTTGGAATCTTTCGATTCCAGTTAACGATCTTCATCTAAAGGCCTATTTTCAATGAGACAATCAAGAGGTACAACTGTGTAAATATGTACATATTTCTATTTGCAAGTATTTTTATTGTTCTATGATATAAAAAAGAAAGTATGAGGTAGATTCTACTGGAAGGCACCAGGATTTTCTTAAAGAGAACTTTAATTTAAAAACTGCTCTCTTGGAGAATTAATTTCACCCCGAATAATTTCCATGAGGACATGTTATGATTTTGGGTAGAATTAATGGTTGCATTGAAAGGTTTTTATAGGTTAAAAGCTCCAAAGTTTAAAATATTGCTTTTCTTTACAAATATTCAATTTTAAAAGGGAAAATGTTCTAGATAAGGTATTCAGAGACACTTGGCGAAAGTATTGGTGCTAACAAGTAAAATGCTTTAGTTGAAAAATCAAAGCATGGGGCTTAATTTTGTAATTATGAAATGCAACAAACTGAAAGTGCTTTAACCCCAAAAAAGGGTGCAAGTGCTATTCACCCAATGGAAAGGGTAAAAGCGTTATTCACCTCCTAGTGGGGTGAACATATTCTAAGACAAGAAAAATTATATGAAAAATTTTGAAGCTCGTAATAAAAATATCGAGAGTTTTTGTCAAAAGCGAAGGACAAAATCCCCATTCACCTCCCAAAAGGGTGAATGCATATACATCCCAAGGTATATTGGAGCCTCGAACGCAATCACAAAGTCAAAATCAGTCAATGATACTTTCACCTTATGTAAGGGGTGAAAATCGTGTTCGCCTCTCATGGGGGTGAAACAATATATAAGGTTTTACAAAATGCAGGGGTAGGATTTGGATTTTTGGGTGATTACACGTACGAGGAATTCCATCAAAATTATTTTCTAACTAGGGGCAAAAGAATATCAAGCCAAGTATTACAAAGAATTTAAGAGTATGGGAGAGCGCTATGGCATTTTTGACGAATGCATTAAAAGTGGAATGAAGAAAAAGAGGAAACACAAGGTTTTTATTTAAAACTTTTGTGGAAAAAGCAAGGATTAATTTAAAAAATTTGATTTTCTTTCCTTAGTATGGCAAAAATAAAGAATAGAATGATCAAAAAGAGAAAATCCCTAAAATTAGCGGATTTTTTAAAGAAAATCCATGCTTTTCCTAAAGAAGGGATGAAAGAGAAAAGCTTGAAATTATTTAAAAATAACATTCGCCATGAAATAAAACCAGGCAAGTTGAATATGTTTTCGAAGCAAAAGGAGAAGAGACCAAGCGTGCCCTGAAAGTTTTTTCGCCCCTTCATTACTTTTTTGGGTGTATGAGGTTTTTTTTCAAATTTTTATAGGTGTCTTCTCAAAGTGATTTCGCCCTCCAATACGTGGAAGATATTGGGAACTGTTCATGGAAGTTGAGACACATTTTTGGGGCATTTAATTTAAAACATGCACTCGGATCTGCGTTGGGAGGAGTATTGGAATTCTTGAGAAATGAAATCTCACATTGGTGAAAGCAAGGGTGCCCATATGATCATAGGTGGCAGATTGATTTTTTTGAGGTAGTTTTAACATCTAGGATATGTTTTTCAAAGGTATAACATCACAGGAAGGGCACACTTTCAAAAATTTATTTTGCAGCAAATTACATTCAGTTATCATTAAGCATCAGGATTAGTGCTAGTTGAGAGAAACGATGCACGCACCCTCCCAAATTCACCAAGAAATTTTATCGTATTTACTTCGACAGTTGAAGTGCACCCTATAAATAGAGCACAGGTAAAAACATCGTCGGTGCAATTTCAAACTTTTGGTTGCAAAAATTGTAAATCATCTTTAGAATTGCTCAATTTGATAAAATGGGTAAGAGAAGCAAAGAAGTTAAAGAGGATACGGATCCCAAATAGTCAAAAAAGAAAGCATAAGGTAGGACGAAATCCAAGAAGATCCGCAAAAATTAAAATGTAGATTTGTACCCGTACTTTGACACCATGGCAGAGGTAGGAGACTACATAATCACCAATAAGGGTATGGTGAAACTCAAGCAAGATATGGAGTTTGCTATAAATCAAGGATTGACGATGGAAAATCCACTGACTGTGTCATTTTATGTATAGTTATTTTGGTATCTATGTACATCCGTACACCCTTACCTAGAATTGGTGAAATTAATTGCTATATTTTATAATCCAGTTACTAGGGTGGTTCAGAGAACAAATGGAGAGGTGCTTTTCTCCATTTTTTCTTTTGAAGTGAGGGAAGCATTTTCCCGTGGGTTAAAACCCATTTTTTATGACTATTAAGAAGTTGTATATTAATGAGCAGGAAGAGAGATACGTGTCTACGGTGACGATGCACCAGTTTATGCAAACACAATTGATCAAGGAGCCACAGTTAGAGAAACTTCCAAATATATCAAAACCTTTATCAGAATTCAAAAGCCTAGACTTATTTTTATGTTGGCATGGGCTGCTGGTATTTTGACAGATTCTATTGTTCACAAGTGGCAGGTATCGCTTGTGCAGTGTATATCTGAAGTGGAGTTTTATGCTCCAATAATTATGAGGGCGGGTACCAACCTAATTTATTTTTATTGGGTCGATTTCATTTATCGAAAGATGCACATCCAGTTGGAAAAACTACATACAGGAGAGGAGACTTCATTCAAGCACACCTCCTTACTTATTTGGTATTTCTTCTTCCATTTACATCAATATTTTTTATTTATAGCAATAAAACAAGTTGATGAAAAGGATGAATTATTGCTTGTTTATATGTGGACTCCTGCTCTATCAAGGAGGGAGTCATACTATAGTTTTAATCGCTTATTTTTGGGGCCTACAATTGAGTTAATTTTTTAAAAAAGTGAGAGAATACCGTAGGAGTGAAGGAGGCGATCATCACAACCGAGAAGGGTGACATATTTTTACTGAATCAAGGCATGGTTGTAAGAATTTATGGCTTCACAGGTAAGCCATTCTTGCTCCCATACTTCACCACCGAGCATGTTTTCTCCATGGAGGTGGTGCATCAAACAGACTACATGAATGATGTTTATGGAGCAGGGCACGATAAAAGAATGACTTGAACCATGTCATTCAAGTTTGGCAGTATAGAAGTAAACCAGATTAGGTAGAACATGCTACTCACGGAGGCACTTCAAAACTTGGGTATGATAGAACTGCCACAATGATGGAGATATGATCTATTAGGTAAATTTTTAGAAATAATTAAGAAAAAGACTTTTCATTGTTGTCCACGACCCAATATTCAGGTAAATTGTTAAAATTGTAACAATTTTGATGGGCATGATTTAGAGTGGCATGTTGAAGATATGATGTTGCTTCCTCCGTGATACGACTTTTATGAGCAAGAGGCTGAAGACAACCCGACAGTGAATAGAGACCACATTCCTCTATTGGGACTATTTGGCTAAATGAAGGAACAATTACCCACGTGGACCAAAGAGAAAATTATGAATTGCACAGAGGGAAAATTATGTCTGGTTTTAGGTTGAAGATGGATGAGGCATTTTAAAATGTGTACGATGAATTTATAAAAATTTATGAACCCTTCACTTTTTCCAAGGTCATGCCTCAAAGTTTTCAACATTCTGATAGTTGATAAAGCGTGACGAGAGAAGAGCACCCAATAGTTGAAGAAGAGACACCTAAGGAAGAAGAGCAACATTACTTATTTCAACAAAGATCCCAGTGGGTGAAGCGAAATATAGACGAGGCACCTTTGTTGGAGAAGAAAAATATTCAAGAGGTGCTTCCATTCCTAAAATCTACAAAGAAGCCAAGAACTATTGTAGTTTTAGCTATTGTAGTTTATACAATTGCAGTTGTTGCAGTAATTGTTAATCCATCTCTGCTGGTTTTTTTTGCTCCAATTGGCATTGCCCAAATATTCCCATTAATTCATGAGAAGTCAATGGACCAGTAGGTGGAGGTTCTTAACCTTGAAGTGGAAGTGAATGAGAAACATGAAGAACCCATTATACAACCACTTTCATTACCAGGATACATAGTGCTCGAAGGTACATCTCCTTTTCCCTCTTATACTTCAGACCAAGTAGTGATTGTTAGTTCATTTTTATCAGTCCCTACTTCATTCTTTCCTCCATTTGGTATACCTTCTATGTATTTCACTCCCTTCCTATTATTCACAAGTCACTACTATTCCTTCTTCTCTTCCCCTCTCTTCAGCTCCCTTTCTTTTAGTTCATTTGCATCGGGACCGAATCCATTTTTGCGCCCTTCTCCTTCCATTTTTGTCGCTAATTCCACTATCACTGTAAGTATGCAAGCTCCTCCAAGAGTGAGCATAGCTATAGTCAAACCTTGTCCTTCCATCCACTTTGCCATTTCAGTTCCCCCTATCATAATTGTTTCCTCTTCTTCCTTTGAGCCAAACCATGCATAATTTCTAGTCCCCTTTACATCATTTTTGGAGATGTAGACGCTACCCAAAACTGAGGTGATGCTCAAGTAGCCTGATGTAGAGAATATTAATCATGCTCATATCAGTTCATCGTAGTAGCTGAAGAGCCATAGAATAAAAGAGGTACTTACTCTCGCTAGGCCACTCAATAAAGTCACCTTCATTTTGGTTGCTATGGAGGCTTACACAACCAAGATAATTCCCATGGTCCAAAAGCCATGAAGAGAGATGACATCGAGCGATCACGCCTATGATACCGTGATGAAGGACTTGAATAGGATTGATGTGAATGAGAAAATGGGGAATATACAAGTTGATATGAGTTTGGTTTATCTACATGATGAGTATTATAAGCAAAGATATTATGATGCCAAAACTAAAATTATCGATATTGAAGATGCCTTGGCAGCGAGCAAAGCACAACATGAGAAGATGATGATGGAAATTGAACACTTGTATCAATAGGCAAGGGTGCATCAAAAGGAAAAGGATGCAGTAGAGCAACAGTTGCAAGTACTAAAGGCACAAATTGAATCCATATAGAATCAACTGGTGGAGAAGACCACATAGGCTGCAGGATTTTCTCATAAAATGATTAAGGAGGCTTGTCTTTGTTTGGCCTAGAGCTGTGAGAAGTTGGTAGCCAAAGCAATCCAAGTTTTGTAGTATCTCTACAAGGATTGGATTTAGATTTAGTTGAGCCAATAGATAGTAGACAATATTGAGGAGATTTTAGAGCCTCATTTGGAGATGGCTATGAAAATCCAAACCCTGGCTCAGTCCAATATGCACATTCGCCCCATGAGTGAGATGAACCGAGTCTGGTCAACCATAAAATTCATGCTGCGTAGTTGCTTTCAGTGGTTGGATATGGTAAGATATGGTAAAAATCCCCTCAACACAATGGAGTGGAAGCATATTGTTTTAATATTTCATTTTGATGCTTTCGCTCATATGGGATTTCCATATTTCACCAATGAATGAGTCAAGCCTCTACTAAAGGGACATTTAGAAGCGATGTGGAAGAATTTTTATGGAAGACACGTCCAAATTTGACAAGTAGGAGGAGCCCATTACAGAGGAGCAGATGCTACCACTTATGAAGAAGTTCACCCTATAGAGCTATCCTTGTTCGAGTTGGCCCAACGAGCTAAACGCTTAATCCTAGAGGATACACAAAAATTGTAGTATATCTATGAATCATGTAGTGTTCCATCCTTGTTCACCATGGATGCTTGGGTAGAGGTAGTTACAATTTTTGAGATCACCTATGAAATTTTGAAGGAGCAGGAAGAACATGCCACAACTAAACAAGCAGCAGTGGATCAAGCAAAAGTAGCGCAGGTAGTAGCCAAAGCAGAGGTAGAAGAAAAGGTAGAAGTTCAATAGGAACAAAAAGAAGCATCCAAACCAGAAGAAACATCTAAATTTATCAATAAGAATATCCAATAAGGAGCCCAATGGATAAATGCCTAGGATCACTTTCATCCATGCAAGTTGGATACCCCATGAGCCACTAGAAATGTTGGCAATTTTGATAATATGCCACATTGGGATTTTTGATGAGATTTTATTGATTGTAAAAGTGGTAAGATATATTAATACAATGCTTGCAGTATTTTAGCCGATATAATATGTTGCAATATATTTTGTTGTGTGTGTTAACCTCCTTTGTTTTTATGAGTTTCATGCTAAAAATAATGGGTGTTATAAGGTAAAATGGTTGGGAAATTGGTTGGTGATATCAGTTGAAATAAATGGTGCCCAATAACTAAGTGAATTAGGGAAAAAAGGTGCACCAAATGATGATAAACAATATGCTTATCTATGTCCTATCACTTATGAGCATCAAACAGAAGCATACAAGTAAGATGGAAAGGTAATGAATAACAAGAAATGATGCAAAATAAATCAACTTCTTATTAATTTAACTGATTATATCTAGGTTACAAAGTTTCCCCTTCGAGGGCTCAAAATGGATGATACAAAGTTTTACAACTCGGGTGCCCAAGGATCAAATTATGCACATCCAATGTCTTTCCTCGTACCCACAATCGAGGTGGGCGGGCCAAGGTTGCCACCACTTTTATCTTTGATCAATATGTCTTATGATCCTTCCCAATGCACTATAATAATCTGAAACTACACACAAGGAAACCATAAACATCAAATAGCGAGTGTGTGTGATAAAAAGCATGTAATCCCCATAGGGGCCAAGCGACTAGTAATGATAAAACGTATCAAACCAACTCCAAATGACTCGAAATAACATGGGTATGTAAAATGAGTGGTTTTGGGAAGATATAACTAGAAATTGTACCAAAATTACATCCTATGGGGTTTCGCAATTCAAGTGACCATTCGTAACCAGTAAAACCCAAAGTAACTTTTTTTTGCCTCTACGCATATCCAAAAAACATGAAAATTTGAAAGAATACATAAAATGCTATTATAAGAAAACCCATTTAATTATATTTGAAATATCAATTACAATTTAGGTGTTTTCCCAGATGACCGTCGGGTACCTGCATGAGACCCTACAAAACACTAAAAATACAATATCTCTACCAATATAGCTTAGAATGACATGAAATTTGGACTGCAACATAATAATAGCATGTAGAAAATAAAAAATAAAAAATAGTAACAAAATAATGAACATATTTCTATTCATCATAGTGTGGGACGAATAGTATTGTCACAAATTGGGGGACGCTCGGGGGTGGGACGACCATCATTTATGCCTAAAATTTACCACCAATTCCATTGAGGATTTATGTAAAACACTATGGGATGTATTGTAGTCAAATTTGGTGAGGAAATTCACTCAAATGGTTCAGTTTTTGTAACCAGTTGCGCCTCCTAGTTCACTTGCAAACCTCCTTCGCTAGGTAGATATTTCGAGGGAAAAATGGGAACAAAAAGGGTGGAAGGAAATATTGGCAGCACTATGTCACTTTGTACTCTAAATATTCTCTCCTATTGTGTGGAAAATACATACACTTTATAGCCCAAGGAGGCTCATGGGTCAAAATGCATGCGAGGGAATGCGAGGCAAGAGGCGCCACTTGGCAACCAGGGTGACATGCATTGGAGGGGGAAGAGAATATCCTAATTTGACCTCCCTTAAGGATTGAAGCATTAAGATGTTGCGTACTCTGACTTATAGGTTTTTTCAAACATAAAAAGTAACCGTTTCCAAGCGCCATTTGTCCAGATTTGACTTTTTGTCATTCAAATCTGCTATTCACCCCACCCTAGGATGAATGCTGCTATTCGCCCCAGGGTGGGATGAATAAGTTCTATATTCATCCCAAGGTGGAACGAATAGAATCAGGGTGTCCAAAAGGTCCCAAAAGTGGCCTAAAACCTTTCAAAACCTTGTACAAATTGGTTAGAACCACTGTATACCTCTTGAGGGTGTAAGAATGCGAACATCAGAACCATTGTATTGAACTGTATAAATAATACATAGGCAGCCTTAGATTAGCCCGTAGGTTATGGAACCACCTAGGCATCAAATAGAATAGGTTGTAACAAATTAACAATATTAACCTATAATGGAATAACTAACATAGCTACGCTAACATCCCCCATTATTACATTATTTGGGTAATAGGATAACTACTAGCTATACTAACATCCCCCTGATTACATCATTTTGCAATACAAAGAGAGCTGTGAAACAATTCAAATTTGACATGTGCAAGTGCCTTAGTGAAAATGTCTGCAACTTGAGCATCGGTGGGAATGTACTGAAGCTGAATTTGGTGCCTTGGAACTTCGTCTCGAATGAAGTGGCATTGTGTATCAATGTGCTTGGTTTTCTCATGATGCACTGGATTCTTAACAAGGTTCAAAACACCCTAGTTGTCGTAGAACAAGTGGATTGGAGATTTGGATGGAAGACCCATACTTGTCAGGATGCGACGTAACCATATCACTTCGCGCACAGCTTCACATGCAGCGCGATATTCTCCCTCTGTAGATGAGATAACAACCACCTGTTGCTTGTTGATGTGCCAAGAGATAGGACCGAATCCAATATGAAAAATATATCTTGAAGTTGACTTGCGATCATCAAACGACCCGACATAGTCGAAGTCTGTGTATCCTTGCAAGAAGAATTTACCATTCCGCTTGTATTCTAGGCCATATTCCATAGTACCACGAACATAGTGAAGAACACATTTTTTTTGGCTCCCCATGAGGGTCGCAAGGGAAGAAATGGAAAATTGTCCCTTTCCTTCCCATCGGGCTTTCTAGCCCAGCCGGTAGGAGCACCAGGCTAGCGCCCGTGAGGTCGGGGGTTCAAACCCCTTCGACAGACCCCTTGAAGGTAATTATTATTTTTTTAATTTTTTTGTTATTTTTCTTTATTCTTTTAGTATTTTTTAATTAATATACTAATATTTTTTGTTTTAAAAAAAAAAATCATTTTTTTTAATTAATCATATTTTTAAATTATGATTTAAAAAAAAAAACAAAAGTATTTTTATTATTAATTAAATTATTACTAAAATTATTTAGAAATTTACATTAAAATTAGAATATTTGCCATAGTAAAGGGGGGTGTTTTCTTCAAAACCTGAAGAAAAAGGGGGGGATGATGAGTAAATTTTTAAGGAAAATTGGCTTATTGTAAAGGTGCATTTGTGGCAGCCCCCGACACCTAGTGGTTTATTTTTGTGGGCACTTTTATGTTGTATGTTGCATTTTTTCTTACTTTGCACTACATCATTAAAATTTAAAATCAAATTCACTCCCTAAGTCCCCGGAATAATTAAAACCCATCCGTGCAATTTATTGCACTGTAGTGTTCGGTATTTGTGATACCTATGGCCAGCACTTACAGGTAAAGTTGTCGTGATTGCGCTACTATATCCGTCACCTAATATAGCTACCAAAACGATGTCTGAGCTTGTTCTCTATAAATCGTCGGGGAGAGATAAGTTTGCCATTTTGCTATTTTTTTACTCCATCCACTACCCTAATCGCTCTTATGTTTAGGCATAAATCCTGACTAGAGTTCTGGAATCCACAGTGTTTAGGGGAAGTTACGCCCCACGCATGAGGATTGATGACTTTCTATGGTAGGTGCCATCAACAAGTCGATTCCATTTCAGTATCGCCTAAGTACCACGTATCATATAATCTTTAAAAATTACCTATAGTCTCCCTCACGTAAGGGCGGGTAATTTTTTTTTATTTTTCAAAATACCTATAGTATCCCTCACGTAAGGGCAGGTATTTTTTATGGTATAACGACCTGGCATTAAGGTATATAGAAAGGGTGACCAATTGGTGATATAAGGAACCTTCACTATGTCTTCTGCTGCAAAGTTAATGACTGATGTTCATCAGTTATTGAAAGGTCCTAATTATACACCATAGAAAAACAAAATGAAGGCGGTCCTCATCATGGAATATTTATGGGATGTTGTTTTTGGAGCAAAAATGAGACCTTCATCGGCAGCTGGATCCACAACTCTCACTGCTGATCAGATCACCTTTGATAAGAAATATAGTCGAGCAAAAGTGCTCATTTTGTTTGTTGTTTCAGATGAAGTTCAACCTCATATAGCTGACAAAGCAAGTGGTAAAGAGGCATGGGATGCCCTTCAAACCATTTATGAGGGAAATAATGACTCCACCATTCTTCATATTCAAAAACAACTTCACAATATGAGTTTGAGACAGGGTGAGACAGTTGAACTCTTTCTTTGTAGAGTGTCTGAATTGAAATGCAAATTGAATTCTTTGGGAGATACAGTGGACCTCAAACTTCTCACTTCAATAGTGATGAGAGATTTTCATGATTCCTTTGATATGTTGATCACCTCCATTCAGGTGTCACAATGAAAAATTACCTTTATTGAGTTGGTCAATTTGCTTCAACAACAAGAAGCACACCAACTTCACAGGGATGATTCTTCTAATACAGCCCTATACTCCAACCGACAAGGTTCTAAGAAGAAAGGTAATTTTCAGAAAGGAGGTAATTCTCAATAGGATTAAAAAGGAAAATGGAAACAACCTCAACAGAAGAAGAGGTATTGCAAAATTTATGATAAAGACAACCATGAAACCAACAGGTGTTGGCATAAGAATAAGCCAAAAGGCCAAAACAAACCACAAAACAAGAACAAGCAACCCAGGGTGAATGTTGTTGTTGAAGAATATGACTTAGATTCTGAATGGGCACACAAGGTGATCATGACTACCACAGCCTCCAAGGAGAAGGATCCTGTATGGTATGTCGATTTTGGCGCTAGTAAGCATATGACTGGCGACAGATCATGGTTTGAATCATTTTTGGCCAAAGAGGGCAGACCCATCACTATTGCTGATGACAAAACCTACAAGGTTCAGGGAGAGGGTACAATTTTAGTCACTATTCCTGATGGCAAGTGTTAGATTGACAAAGTCCTCTATGTTACTAGATTTGCTAACAATTTTTTGTCAGTCACACAAATCCTATATAAATATATGGTTGTCAAATTTCATGTTGATAATGGCAAGAAGTGTTGTTCTATTGCCAGGAAGGGTAAGCAGATTGCAACAACTTCATATAAGCATGGCTTATTTTCCCTAGATGTTATCTCTACTCCCCATGTTGCCATGACAGTATCTACCAAGGAGGCCACTTCCCTCTGGCACAAGAGATATGGGCATCTTAGTTTTGGCTACTTACTTGAGCTTATTAAGTATGAGATGGTAAAGGGTCTTCCTTCCCTTTCTTCCACATTGCCAGTGTGCTTTGACTGCTTGGCAGAAAAGCAACATAGAGTACCTTTTGATAAGAGCTCAACACGAGCACAGAAACCTCTGGAGTTAATTCACACTGACCTATGCGTTCCTTTCACACCCAATAGTTATGGAGGGAAGAGGTATTTTTAGTTATTTGTAGATGACTACTCCCGCAAGATGTGGGTTTTCTTTCTCCGATTGAAATTTGAGGCTTTCACTTTCTTCTAGCAATTCAAGAAATCTGTTGAGGAGTCAAGGGCTTCTATTAAAACCCTCCACTCAGATCAAGGGGGGAGTTTACCTCTAAAGAATTTTTAGCATTCTTAACTGAGCATGGAATCATGAGACAGTTAACAACTGCCTATACTCCTCAACAAAATGGAGTTGTTAAGAGAAGGAACCATTCTATTATGGAAATGGTTCATTGTATGCTCACAGGAGCTACTCTTGGGAAACAATATTATGCAGAAGCTATCACCACTTTAGTATATCTATTGAATAGGGCACCCACAAAGGCCCTAAAAGGAATGACTCCATAGGAAGCATGGAGTGGTCGAAAACCCTCCATATCTCATCTTCGTATTTTTGGATGTCAAGCTTTCATGCACATACCAAAAGAGAAAAGGAAGAAGGTAGATGAGAAGACATTGAGATGCATTTTTCTTGGCTATGATGAGCACTCTAAAGGTTATCGTTTTATAGATCCTTTGACCAAGAAAATTCATATCAGTAGAGATGTTTTTTATGAAGCTTTCACATCACAAAACACATCTAAGGTATACCTAGATCTTGTGGAATCTAAGGAAGAGAAGTTCCCTTTGTCAACACAGACAGGAGGTCCTTCCACATCTTCTTCAACACCAAAAATGAAGAATCCAAAATGGTATACAAGCACAATTAGGGATGCAAAGTTATCCACTCCACCAGATTTGACTTTGGATAGACCTCGTACTTGCAGTATGGCTCAAAGGGAAAAAGTAGTTGTAGAGACCAGTGAGGTTGATGATCTTTGTCAATATTTTGAGGAACTTTCTGTAACTCCACATAAGGAAATAGAGGATATGGATATAGATTATGACAGGGTGTTTTTTTCTTCAATGAATGAACATGAACCTGCCTCTGTACAAGATGCTCTTAGCAAGCCACAATGGAAGGATGCTACGGATGCTGAGTACATGTCTCTGAAAAAGAACAAAACTTGGGAGCTTGTCGATCTGCCATAAGGAAAGAATCCCATTGGCTACAAATGGGTGTACAAAGTCAAGTATAAGGCATATGGGACAATTGATAAGCATAAGGCCCGTCTTGTTGCAAAGGGCTATGCTCAAAAGGAAGGCATTGACTATGAGGAAACTTTTGCACCTACTGCTCGAATAACTACTATTCGAGTTCTTTGTGCTATGGCAACACAGTATGGGTGGAAATTTTACCAGATGGATGTAAAGAGTGTTTTTCTAAATGGTGATCTCCAATAGGAAATCTACATGACTCAACCTGAAGGATTTGAAGTGGTAGGCCAAGAGCAAAAAATTTGCAAGTTGGTAAAATCCTTGTATGGCTTGAAACAAACTCCTCGAGCTTGGTATATAAAAATGGATAATCACCTCTTACAACATGGATTTAAGATATGTCCATCAGATGCAAACCTCTATTTTAAGAAACAAGGTTTTGAGATAGTGTTGCTTGTACTCTATGTTGATGATCTGCTCATTACAGGGAGTTCAGAACCTATGATATCTGCTGTCAAAAGTGACTTGTGTAAATATTTTGAGATGAAAAATCTCGGACTTCTCCATTATTATCTTGGTCTGGAAGTAATCCAGAAGGAGCACTACATTAAGGTGTCAAAAAAACATGCCAAGACATTGTTAGAAAAATATTGCATGACCGATTGTAAGCCAATGGCAACTCCGATGGAATCAGGTCAGTTATCGCGATATGATGATTCACCTTAGGTAGATGGTACTCTCTATCGAAAGTTGATCGGGAGTCTCATATATCTGACCAATACTAGGCCATATATCATATTTGTTGTCAACTATATTTCGAGGTTCATGCAGGAACCTAGTACTACTCACTGGAAAGTAGCAAAATGTGTTCTTCACTATGTCCGTGGTACTATGGAATATGGCCTAGAATACAAGCGGCTCTGATACCATGTAGGAATGCAAACATCAGAGCCATTGTATTGAACTGTATAAATAATACATAGGCAGCCTTAGATTAGCCCGTAGGTTACGGAACCACCTAGGCGTCAAATAGAATAGGTTGTAACAAATTAACAATATTAACCTATAATGGAATAACTAACATAGCTATGCTAACAAAGGGCTACCCTAGGGGCCTTGATGTGTCATGAAGCCGTTGCTTATGGTAGCATAATCATATTGACCATATTTTAGTATCTACATATACCCCTTTTGGGATGCATTGTGTGCAACACAATGTAGAGCAAAAATAGATGACTAAAATGTTCAATGATTAGGGTTACTCAATAACCTAACCAAATTTAGATGCCCCAATCCTGGAAAGAGCATGCGTTCTTGAATCCTTGCTTTTGAAGAGCTAAGGAACTTGCTTTATATTGGATGTTGTTCAGTCATGATGTAGGGGTTCTTGATGTTACACATGCTTAGTAAATTCTAAGCATTTTAATTTGATGTGTTGTGCTTGTTTGCTGCCCCAAGTAGGAGCACAATTGTCTTTGTCGAATATTCGTTGAACGAACACAATTTTCCTGATTGAGTGTGTGTTTGTTGATTTAAACTGAGTATGAATACCTCCTCAAGTGATGAGTCAATGATGGAATGACTCATGAGAAAATAAATGAGTCGCTTGAACCAGATGACTTTTGTGAAGGTTGCCTTCAGTTGTACTCATTGAGAATAGTTTTGAAAGGATTTGGATGATGCTATGGAGGTCTCCTGGAATCACGGGGTTGAAAACTTAATTTTCGTGGGGTGGTTTGGCCATAATGGACTTCTTGGGGAGTAAAGTATTAACTTGTCCATGCATCCATGAGAAATTTGCATTCCATATTGACCCTGAATGAATTCCATCATATTTGACTTGTTTTTGGTGGGTTTTGAACCCTTTTCTTTGCTGCTTCTTAGAGGAAAGGAATGAAAAACCTCATTCCCATGGGGTGGTCTAGCCATACTGGCATTCATAGGGGTTGAAGTAAGGTTCTTTTTGAGCATCCAGGAGTGTTATTATTTACCTCTTGATTGATAAAAATGTTTGACTAAAATAAAGTTGTTTTATGGGATTTTGGACCCTTTTGGTGCATTTTAAGTTGTATTAACCTATGAATTTTGTATTCATCCTAGGGTGGAATGAATACAAGTTTGGTATTCATCCCAGGGTTGGATGAACAGCCAAAAGTGCATTCATCCCACCCTGGTATGAATAGGACTGTTGTAGGCCTATATATACCCCAAATGCAAGTTTTGGGCTAATTATTGCATGTTTTCTTTTGTGGTTTGAGATGTGAGGAGCAGGAGAGTGATTTTGCATAGCAAAGCACTGTAAAAATCATTCTACTATCATCATGAGTCAGTAGGAAGAGGTATCCAATCAAGGGGTCGGTGTGAGGAAGGTAAATGCTAACTCAAATGACCTCATTATTAAAAGTGTAATACATGTTGTTCTTGTTTGTGTTTTTGTATTTACTTATTATGTTTTTTGTTTGGGTATATCACATTTACATAATAGGTAATTAAACCTAATAAAATGAAGTACCGTATTTTATATTTTGCTTATGTTTTTTGGTGCAATTAGATTGCTTTTATGGATTGGATTTGCCTTATTTTGGGCCTTTTGGAGGCCATTTTGAAGCATGGTGAATACCTGCTTACTTTTGTGTTTTTTTTTTTTTTTTATTGTTGTTAGGTGGTGAAGAGTTAGTATCAAAAATTGAAGCTCTTCGATACCACGTGGGATGCCTTGACTGAGGTTGATTGAGAGTGGCTTAATGCCCTAGGACTCAAGAAAGTTACCCGATTGGAGCCTGTGGTAGGCGACCAGGCTTATCTGATTGCCTTGATTAATTTGTGGGACTCGTGCACCAATACTTTCCATCTATCGACGGGAGAGATGATGGTGGCGCTGGAGGATGTCTACCAAATTTTGTGGATTCTGATAAAGGGGTGACCTATCCGATCATCACACCGTGACCTGAGGGGTGTAGTGCTGACCAGGTACTTTGGGGTGGATGCGGATGCAGCGAAGATGGATTGTCAAAATGGAGGGATATTGGTGGGGTATTGACATGAGGTGGGGGTTTTGGGGGTGAGGTATGCACTATTGATGACTCTCATCTCCAATATGCTCCTCCTAGACTCATCAGGATTCAAATTCCCTTGCAACCTATTAGAGCTGGTGTATGCCTTGACGGGGTGCATGAGGGAGGAGCCACTGGTGATGGCATGGGGGACTACCTTGCTGGCATAGCTCTATGATGAGTTGTACAAGATCTGCTTCTATAAGTGAAAGGGTTTAGGATGCAACTTATTATTTAAGTATTAGGGGTGGTAGCAAATAGCTATGGGGTGACCACATGGATTACCATGGACGAACTGAGCGCAACTAGTGGATAGGAAGATAGGATATGGTATCCTATGGAAGAGGGCTCAGGAGAGAGGACAAAGTCAATGGTTTTCCAGTGATGTGGATCATTATGCTGATCTTTTTTATCAACTGACACCAGGGCAGGTGCTATGGTGACCTTACAGGGGCTATCTAGCTTGGGCTAGGGCTAACAAGTAGCTTCATTAGGTGAGGTGAGGTAGATGGATGATTGTGAGGCATGGGATCAAGTGGGAGTACTTCCCATTTGTTTAGATCATACGGTAGTTTGGACTATGGTAGGGGCTTCCCGAGGAGCTAGTGGTATACCAACATCGTGGGGATGAGAGGACACTACTATGGGCTATAGTTAAGGAGGTAAGTGAAGAGTTAGATCCTACAGTATTTGTGCCTAACATGGATGATGTCGGGACTACAAAGGAGTATGAATCATGGTGGGTGATGCATCAGTGGCAAGGTGCAGGGGCCCTGGCGGGCGAGGTGATTGGGGTGGCATATGAGATGATTATGGATGCTTGAAAGGAGGACTAGGCCAAGGGAGGTGAGTAGGGAGATCTCCTGGAGTTGGGGGATCAAGGTGATGATGTGGAGGTAGAGGGTATTGGGGCATAGGTATAATGAGGTATATAGGGTGACCGGTATTTGGAGCTGTAGGTGGAGTTGGCCAAGGTTAGACAGGAGAGAGATCTACTTTAGGCATAGACATGGGAGGACCAGGCTGAGATATCCTCCTTGCAAGCACATTTGAGAGCTCAAGGTCCAAGGTAGGAGGAATCCAACACGAAGAAGGTAGATAAGCTACGGGTAGAGGTATTATGGCTATAGTCAGTAGTGGAGACCTACTAGGTGCAGGGACAATGGAGGCAAGCATATATAGATTGATTAGAGATGGATGTGGTGTGACTTGGGGGGCATTTATTGGATTATGGGGAGATCAACATATCACACCAGTCTTGACAGAGCGAGATAGTGCAGTCCTCTAATAGGTAGAGGGCGGACAAGGTTGGTGGTAGCAGGTACAGGAGGTCTTAGTAGACCTAGACTATAGGTGGCAATGTGAGTCGTAGCACCGATCCTACGTGATCATGGTGATGGAGACTCTTGGGATTATTTTTGGGGTTTTGGATGCTTAAAATTGTGAGGTCTGGGAACTCACTTTATTATAGCCTACGAGTATTTTTGGAAACTGTGGTGTACATGTTTTACCCCATATATATGAGATTTTATTATGGTCATCATATGTTTCATTTATTGCTTTATGATATTGATGCAATGTGTGTATTAATTTGTGATTATATGTTAGATGATTAGTATGTATGCATATGGATGCAATGAGATGGTGATAGATATGTATCATGTATGCATGTGTATTTAGATTTGATTTAATTTGATGCTATCTATATGCGTGGATGCATAGTGAGATGGGACATTTTATTGATTGATAAAATGGATTGTGGCTAATGATTTGACACACTATGTTAGCACCATAGACTGTACAAAACACATTAACACTTTTTCTTTTTTGTTTTTTTTTGTATGTATTGTTTTTTGTGTAATGGAAATGTGGAAATGTATTATTGCAATGTGGTAGAATGGAATAATTGACATGAGATGTTAGAGAATGTAGATGAGGTTTTTATGAGACTTAAACACTCTAGTTGACCTGATCAAAGGTTGTATACTGGCTATGCAAGACTTTTTTACGAGGTATGAATCTTCTAGGATGACCAAGGTACTTCATATCCTTGTGTGTGCAAGTGAGTTCATTCTTGTGAGACGCATAAAGATACCGCCATTTCTAGATAGGCTATCCACAAAACCTATAATGAGGATCACTCTATGAATGTCATAATCTTGGGTTCTGTACGTAGTAGTATTAGACAACTAGGAGATCTAAGTTACCAAAATTTAGCTTATCCTAATGCAAACATTGGTCTGCACACACGCAAAGATAATGTGGTAGACATATCATAATGCAGGAGGCTACCACCATTCATAGATAGGCTATCCACCAAACCTGTAATGAGGATCACCTTATGGTTTTCCAAATGCTAAGAATTCTAGGGATTCAAGCTCAAGCTCCCTTCTTTTCTTCAATTTTATTGGGATACTTGCTCATGTGTAGTGATTATAATCACTGTTTATTTTGTTTTTTTTTTCTTTGAGCAAGGGATTTGGGAAGTGGTGATGACCACTGTTTATTTTAACTTTTGCTTATTTTGCATTTTTTGCTTTTTGTGGGATGTTGCTTTTGAATTTGACTTTGAATTTTGAGGAGTTTGATTTTTTGAACTTTGGGATTTTTGAGGATTGGGAATTGGGAATTGGGAATTAGGATTTTGGGATTTTTGACAGTGGTGAAAACCACTGTTTATTTTGGGAAATTGGGTAGGGAATAGTTTGTCCTTTTGCAAATTCTAAGCATTCTTGAACCATTCACATAGGGGTATGAGTAGGATGACCTTTTCGCTTAAAGCAACCTAGACCACTTCATGGGTTTCATCTTTCCTTGCACAGAGCGGTTTATTAATGTTAAAAATGTGTTCAGGATCTGATGTACACAAGGCATAATATAAGCAAGACTCTACCTCCTAAAAATCAATATAGCTTTTGACAAAACCTAAAAAGAAGCTAGAGATGGTTGAGTGACCAAAAACCCTAATTACATTCGAAAACAAATGACTAGGTGAAGGGAGTGGATGCAAATATATAATATGGAAAATATGGATGAAAATGAGAAGTGAAACATTGAACTATGTGAATGATGACTTTCACGACATTGATTTTGAGTGATGACGAGTGTACCGCCATGGTGCTAGCTATGTATGAGAAATTCTAAAATACATAGTGCAAATGGTGAGTATGCCTAAATGTAAGCGATGATAGGATGCAATGGGGTGCAATGTGAGGTGATGCAATATTTTGTATTTTTGATATTTTGATGATGTTTTTGAATTTTTGATTGATGTATATGTATGTACAAGTGACCAACGGTATTATTGGGGGTCATTGGGGCATTTGGGGTGACCAAAGGGCTTATGGATGCCTTTAGGGCTTTTTGGGTGACCTATAAGGTCACAAATCACCTAAGAGTATTTTAGGTTGACCAAATAGGATATAGGCACCCTTGGAGCATTTGGGGGTGACCTAGATGGTTGTAGACCACCTAGGAGCATTTTAGGTTGACAAAGTGTGATGTAGGCACCCTTGGAGCATTTTGGGGTGAACTAGATGGTCATAGACCACCTATGAGTGTTTTAGGTTGACCAAGCGGGTCTTAGACACCCTTGGGGTATTTTAGGGTGACCTAGATGGTCATAGACTATATAGGAGCATTTTAGGTTGACCAAGTGGGTCATAGACACCCTTTGGGAATTTTGGGATGACCTAGGTGGTCATAGACCGCCTAGGAGCATTTTAGGTTGACTAAGCAGGTTGTAGACACCCTTGGGGCATTTTGGAGTGACCTAGATGGTTTTAGACCACTTAGGAGCATTTTAGGTTGACCAAGCCAGGTGTAGGCACCCTTGGAGCATTTTGGGGTGACCTATATGGTCATAGACCACCTAGGAGTGTTTTAGGTTGACCAAGAAAGTTGTAGAAACCCTTGGGGTATTTTGGGGTGACCTAGGCAGTCGTAGACCACCTAAGAGAATTTTAGGTTGACCAAGCAGGATGTAGGCACCCTTGGAGCATTTTGGGGTGACCTAGAAGATTGTAGACTACCTAGGAGCATTTTAGGTTGACCAAGTAAGATGTAGGTATTGTTGGAGCATTTTAGGGTGACCTAGATGGTCATAGACCACCTAGGAGTATTTTAGGTTGGGCCACCATACCTTAGGCATAGAATGACCATAGATGAAGGATGTTCAAGGGTTCAAGATCCTCAACACCTTCAAGGGAGGCTAGGCGATAAGTTGTGGGTCCTATTTGACTAGTAATGACAAAGGGACCTAACTAGTTTGTTGTAAACTTATCCCGTAGATGGGATGGAAGATTATAATTTTGTTGATTTTCCTTCAGAACGAGATCACCAACCTGAAAGTACCTAAGGTGGAATTTCATATTGTAGGCTCTCTTTAGTCGCTCTTGATAAATGTGTAGGTGCTCGAGAGCATTAATATAATGTTAATCAAGCAATGTAAGATGATCTAGGTGAGCCTGCCATGTGGTGTCATCATCGATGAACTCTTGCATGGATATGCGTAGCGTTGGGATTTTGAGCTCTAGAGGCATGACTGCCTTAGCACCATATACTAGCAAAAATAGGATAGCCCCAGTGGGCATCTGAATACTAGTGCAATAGGCCCATAGAGCAAGGGGTATTTGTGTGTGCCAATCTGTGTGATTCTCTCTGACAATTTTCTTGAAAATGGCAATAATTTTTTTGTTAGAAGCCTCTGCTTGTCCATTTGCTTGTGGATAATAGGGTGTTGAAAAAATGTGCTGGATATTATACTTTTCTATAAAAGCATGCACATATTTATTCATAAATTATGTCCCATTATTTAAAATGATCTTGGATGGAATACCAAAACAAAAAATGATATTGTGTAATAGGAACTCCACTATGCGGGGTCCTATCATAGTGGTAAGGGGAATTGCTTCCACCCATTTAGTGAAATAATCGGTAGTCGTTATAATAAACATGTGATGGCCTGAGGATGCAGGGGATATTTTCCTAATTAAATCCAATCCCCGTTACAAAAACAACCAAGCTGATTGGATCGATTGCAAGGCCTACGAAGGTATGTGTGTCAAGTTAGCATGGTGTTGACACTTCACGCACTTCCTCACATATGTGCAACAATATCACTCTAAGGTTGGCCAATAATAGCCCATGTGAAGGATGTTCTTTGCAATGACCATGCCTCTGAAGTGGCCACTACATGTAACATCATGTGCTTGGGTGATTGCCTAAGCTGACTCTTGATGCTCTAAGCACCGAAGGAGAATCCCTTCATAGCTTCGACGATACAGAATGTCTTCTAGCAAGACATATTTTGTCACCTTTCATTTAAATTTTCTTTTACTGACGTGCAAAAATCTTGAAGGGATATTACCAAGTTTTAAGTACTCCCTAATTTGTTTGGACTAGTCCTATTGTGAGGAAGCCTCGATCGTGTGAACTACTTGTCCCTCTTTAAGTTCATCCTAAGCAAATGCTGAGCGGGAAAGAACTTGTAAGAATAGCATTGTATAGCTATCAAAAGGGGCTCAAGGGAACAGGGTCCCAAATTGGTATGATTCAAGCGCTCGTGAAGGTGCGAGAATATATCTTTATGAGGTTCAATTTGAATCAAGTGGACTGCCGACATGGCCTGAATGTTCTCACACTCAACTGTAGATTGTGAGAGCATTTTGACCTGAATTGTTGTCATCACATCAATAGGGTCTTGTGGTATCAATGATCCTAGGGAGGCCATCATATCCATAAAATGATTAGATGATTGAGGGAGCACCTCGATGTCATACCATTCAATTTTTTCTAGGAATTTATCCACAAGGGCTTTGTAGGCTTGCAGAACTAGGCACTTGCACTGGTAGATACCTTTGACTTGGTTAATAATGAGCAAGGAGTTGCCAAAGATGTTAAGCTTGGTGATTTCATGGCGATGGCCATTTGAAAACCTATGAGCATGGATTTGTACATGGTATTATTGTTGGTGTATAGGAAATCAATTTTAAATGATAGGGTTATGGGAGCCCCATGCGGTGTGAAAAAAATGATCTCGACACCACCCCCTTGCTCAAATTTGGGGCCGTCAAAGAATAGAGTCATATCAACCGGTGACTCAAGCTCATCAAAATTAGGTGATTCTGATATTTGGAAGACTCCATAATCAGGAAGCTCCATGCTGAGAGGCTGATCATCTCGAAGAGGAACCTCTACGATTTGATCAGTGATGACCTGACCCTTGATTGATTTTTATACAATAAATTATAGGTTGAACTCCATCAACAACATGATCCAGTTCACTGCGTAATTGCTATGATAAGTATGACTCATCATGTATCAAAATGGATTTTCTTTAGATAAAACATACATGGTATGGCTAAGCATGTAATATCATAGCTTCTTGGTGGAAAAAAACACCGCTAGGTATAACTTCCCCACGTATGAATACTTGATCTCGTAATTGACTAGGGTGCTTCTAAGATAGTAAGTGGCCTGTTCCTTATGTAGTTCATTATTTTGAGCTAGCATGGCATCCAATGAAATCTCAGTGGCTAAGATGTATAAGCAGAATGACACTCCTGGTCTAGGCAGAGCCAACACTAGAAGTAAAGGCAACTAATATTTGATTACATCAAAGGCATCCTAACACTCGTCATCCCAATGGAATGCAACCCCCTTGTGCAACAACTTGTTCATGGGGAGATACTTATCTAAAAATTGTGCTATGAAGTGTTTGATGGATGCAATATTGCCCTATAGAATTCAGAGCTGCTTGATAATGGTTGGGGGAGGCATCTCAAGGATGGCCTTGACCTTTTTGGCATCTACTTCAATGCCTCACTTAGAGTTGATAAATCCGAAGAGCTTTCCAGATGTGACATCAAAGACACACTTCTTGGGGTTCAGTTTCACGTTATGCTCAATGAGGTGATCTAGGACTTTGCGCAAGAAATCAAGATACTCATGGTATAATAAAGATTTAGCCAATAATTCATCCATGTAATCTTCCAAAATCTTATGCATGTAGTCATGGAAGATGTATGTCATGGCACGCTGGTAGGTGGCATCGGTATTTTTAAGGCCAAAAGGCATGACCTTATAGCAAAATGTTCCCCAAGGTGTTGTGAACGTTGTTTTGAGCTAGTCTTCTGGGATGATATAAATTTGATTGTACCCTGAGAAGCCATCCATAAGGGATAACATTTCATGGCCCATTGTGGCATCTACTAGAGCATCAATGTTTGGCAAAGGAAAATCATCCTTAGGACTCACTTTTTATAGGTCTCAAAAATCGATGCAAATGCGAATCCTCCCATCTAGACTCTTGATGAGAACCATGTTGTACTGCCATGGTGGATAGTCTACAAAAATAACAAAATTGACATCCAAAAGCTTATGTAGCTCATATTTGATCATCAGGGCCACCACTGGATGCATCTTTCTTAGCTTTTACTTGACAAGCTTGGCTTTGGGGTCAAGCATCAGATTATGGGTGACTATATTTGGATAAAGTCTTGACATGTCTTTGTAAGACCATGCAAAAGCTGCCTTCTTCTTTGTGAGAAGGGCTATGTAATCGGCTTGCTCTTTGAGGGAAAGAATTTCCCCTAGCTTGATACATTATAGGTTTTTAGGATCTGAGCTGATATATTTATCAATCATAGGCTCGATTGACATATGCGACCCTTCCTCCAACTGGTGGGGAGTAGGGATCAAATGGATGTCATCAAATAGGTTTAAATAATCAATGGGAACCTAAGGTTCCTCCTCGACATGGAAGACATCATGATTTGGCCCTGTAGATAAATGCAATGGATGTACCATCTCATCACAAGGCTAGTACTCAAAATGTGAGAGCGATGAATCTCCTCGATCAAAGTCGATTACCCCCAAGTCAAGGTGTAATGGATTCAACAGGTTATTCAGATCTCGTAGGGGGTCGAACAGATCTATGGAAATAAAATTTATGGATGGACAATTTCCCCTATGTGGTTGATGGTGTCAACAGACCTTTGAATGTTGCAAGACTTGAGGAGGTGGCTATGGGGGCGATGGAATGACCAACGATGGTCGATGTGGCTATTGGTGAACGTGCTCCTCTAGAGGTAGAAGTTATCACCAAATGGGATGATGTAATGGAAATATGCGTAGGTAGAACTTATCTTCATCATTGATAGGGATGACTCAAGGGTATTCTTCGTATGAACTACCAGAGTCAATGGGCATGACTCCATAATCTAACTCATTGTCTAACGTCCACTCATAAGAGGACTCTGCATCTTCCTCCTCACTATCGTGTGGAAGAGTGCATGAATATTCACCTCTTTCATAAGATCGAATATCATCACGAGGTGGTTCATCATCTCCCAAGGGCATAGGGAAGTAATCCCCTAGTGAGTAGATGCGATTGGGGTTGGTGAAAGGATCTCGCGTGAGCTCATATCTAAAGTCGAGTGTCATGTGCTCAAAGTTATCTACCAAGATGTTAAGGGGTAAAGACGTGTTGCATCCCAAGATAGAATTTTCATAAGGCATTTGGTACTGTAGTTGATAGGGGACTCGAGTGCCCTATTCGTACAGGCCTAACCCAAAACTGTACCAATTGCATAGGTCAAGATACTTTAGGGCAAAGTTAGGGTTAGACAAATAATTAAATATTCTCCAAAGGGCTCTTCATCTTCTTCCTACTACTGATAAGGTTTGATGCCATAGTCAAGGCCCTCGTAGATGAAGTTTGTTTGATTAATAGGGAAGCCGAGAGGCACAATGGTGCCTATGGGAAGATGGGGTTGACCCATGTATTTCACTGGCTCTATAGTAGGGATGTGATGCAGAAGCATCCAACGAAAGGCAAAATACTGCAAAGAAGAAAAGTGTCACGATATCGCGACATGTTGGCAAAGAAGGAAAAGTGTCACGATATCGCGACATGTCGACAGAGAGAGAAAAAAATGTCATGATATCATGACATGTCGCATTTTCGTGACCAAAAGGCAAGATAAGGCACCTGAGAGAAAAGTGTCATGATGTCGCAACATGTCGTATTTTCATGACCAAAGGACGAGAGAAAGTGCAAAGGAGAAAAAGTGTCATGATATCGCGACATGTCACATTTTCGTGACCAAAGGACGAGAGAAGGCACAAAGGAGAAAAAGTGTCACGATATCGTGACATGTCACATTTTCGTGACCAAAAGATGAGAGAAGGCACAAGAGAGAAAAGTGTCACGATATCGTGACATGTCGCATTTTCACGACCAAAGAATGAGGGAAGGCACAAAGGAGAAAAAGTGTCGTGATATCGTGACATGTCGCATTTTCATGACCAAAGGACGAAAGGAGGTGCAAGAGAGAAAAGTGTTGCGATATCGCGACATGTCACATTTTTGTGAGCAAAATACGAGGGAAGGTGCAAGTGAGGAAAAGTGTCATGATATCACGACATGTCACATTTTCATGACCAAAGGACGAGAGAAGGCGCAAGGAAGAAAAATTATCATGATATCGTGACATGTCGCATTTTCGTGACCAAAAAATGAGAGAATGCGTAGGAGAGAAAAAGTGTCATGATTTCGTGACATGTCACATTTTCCCAACTCGAGAAGGGCAGCAAGGTAGAAAAGCAAAAGTGTCGCGATATCATGACATGTCGCATTTTTGCAAGTCAAAAAGGGCAAGAGGGCATAAAAGCAAAAGTGTCACAATATCACGACATGTTGCATTTTCGTGACTCGAAAAGGGCAGAGAGGTAGAGAAGCCAAAAGTGTCACAATATCGTGACATGTCACATTTTCATGACCAAAGAAAAGGAAAAGGGGCGGTTACAAGGGCCAGTACAGAGGAAATTATCGAGCAGTGGGTATACAGAACATCATCATTGGTTGACAGGAGGACAGAGTCTACAGTACGTGGCACCAAGGTGCAATGAAAGTAGATGAAGATCAAGAGTCAAAAAGAAAGACATTTCAAAATCCAAGACAACGAAGAGGCACGGGAAATGAAATGAAGGGTCAGAAAAGGGAAACAAAGAGTCACACCAAATATTTTAAAAGGGGAAGCAAAGGCATGCACAAGGGTAAGAAAACTATGGAGACAGAGTTGCAGACGTGTAGGCAAAAGGAGAGGGCCATTTTGGACCTGTTTGGGTTGTTTTTCTTCTAGGGTTGGAAATGCTATAAAATAAAAGAAAAATAAACTATCTTTCGGAATAAAGGAGTTTATTTGGTAGAATACTACCATTTCTGTAAATTTTTCCAAAGTTTTGAATGAGAATTGAGAATTTGGTGTGAGCAAATTTTGGCTCCCCATCAAGTGGTATCAGAGCAGGAGTTCCTGAGTGTGTGAGTAGATCACCGAAAGTGAGGTAGTTTGCACCAGGATTTGTGGAAGGGTTATGAGAATAGAGTGAAGAAGAATGCCTCCATAAATAAACCATGGTGGTGGGAGGAATGTGGTACCTGAAGAAGATTTCAGAGCTTTGTAGAGGCAAGTGCAAGCCCTGCAAGAGGAGTTGCGAAGAGGGGTTGAGCCAAGGAGAGAAGACCATAATGAAGATGAAGCTTGGGAGGTTGATGATCCATCAGATGAGGAAGAAGTAATGGATCTTGTAGAATCCAGATTAATTAAAGCCATATCTCAGATCGAGAAGCCAAATTTTTATGTCTCCATGTATTCTAGGAATCTCAATCCAGAGGAGTTGATTGATTGGATCAATGATATAGAGGAGTATTTTGAGTATGAAGAGGTTGTAGATCTAGATCGGATCAAGTTTGAAAAAATGAATTTAAAAGGCCATGCTAGCATATGGTGGAAAGAAGTGCAACTAGAAAGAAATAGGAGAGGAAAAGAAAAGATAACTAGATGGGGTCGAATGGTAGAGAAGTTGAAGAGGTAGTTTATTTTTGTAGATTACGAATTGGATCTGTTGAGGAAAATGCAGAGCTTGAGATAGTCAAGCAAATCTATCAAAAAATATACAGAGGAGTTACATAAATGGGTTAAGAATGAATATCCAAGAAGAACTCAGTTTGGTCAGAATAACCACCATTGAGGATACATATCAGTTTGCCTTGAAGGTTGAAGAGAAGTTGAACATAAGGTTTGAGGGTAAGCAGAAAGGAAGAAGTCATGGAGAAAGAACTGGTGGAAGAATAGATGGAGGACGAGATGATAAGAAAGAAGAAGCTAGCAATAGTCAGGATCAGAAGGGAGATAATGATTACAGATCCCGTGGTCAGAACAACTACCAAAGAGGAAGAGGTAGATATGGAAGAGGAGGATTTCATGGAACCTGTTTCCATTGTGGAGAAGAGGGACATCGGGCATATGAGTGTCCCCAACACCAAGAGAGGATGAATAGGAGACTTGAGGGTCATGCCAGAGCTACTGTAGAAGATGAAGGTTCTAAATCATAACATTATGAGGAGGTAGAGAGAGAAGTTATGGTCACAAGGAGAACCTTGTTGAATGAGGAGAAAGGACCAGACCAGAGGAGGAGCCTGTTCCGCACAAGGTGCAAATGTTCAGGTAAGGTCTATAATGTTATTATAGATAATGGTAGTACTAATAACTTGGTATCTAAAGAAATGGTTACTAAGTTATAGCTAGAGAGGAGGAGACACCCGCATCCATACCGGATTGCATGGTTGTAGAAGGACCATAGGGCATTGGTCAGTGAACAGTCCTTAGTCAAGTTCAATATTGGGAGATACCAAGATGAGGTCCTATGTGATGTTTTGCCTATGGATGCTTGCCATGTGTTGTTGGGAAGGCCATGGCAATTTGATAGACATGCGGTGTATGATGGGCACATGAATAATTACTCTCTGACAAAAGGTGGAGTGCGCCACAAGTTGAAGCCATTGAAGGAGATGGATGAAAAGAGTTTGCTGAAAACAATGAGAGTGGAAGTTGTGGAGTTTGAATAACTTAAGGGTTTGTACCCTGAAGACCCAAATTTTGCTAAAGCTTGGAGAGCTTGTACAACCCCAGTTAAAAAGAAGGTGACAGAATAGTACAGAAGTGAAGGTCACTTCTCAATCCACCTCGGTTGTCTGATGTAGGAGCATCCAACGAAAGGCAAAATACCACAAAGAAGAAAAGTGTCGCAATATCGTGACATGTTGGTAAAGAAAGAAAAGTGTCACGATATCACGACATGTCGACAGAGAGAGAAAAAAATGTCATGATATCGTGACATGTCACATTTTCGTGACCAAAAGGTGAGAGAAGGCGCTAGAGAGAAAAGTGTCGCGATGTCGTGACATGTCGCATTTTCGTGACCAAAAGGTGAGGGAAGGCGCTAGAGAGAAAAGTGTCGTGATATTGTGACATGTCGCATTTTCGTGACCAAAGGACGAGAGAAGGCGCAAAGGATAAAAAGTGTCACGATATCGCGACATGTCACATTTTCACGACCAGAAGACGAGAGAAGGCACAAGAGAGAAAAGTGTCATGATATCACGACATGTCGCATTTTCACGACCAAAGGATGAGAGAAGGCGCAAAGGAGAAAAAGTGTCATGATATCGCGACATGTCACATTTTTGTGACCAAAGGACGAGAGTAGGTGCAAGAGAGAAAAGTGTCACGATATCGCGACATGTCACATTTTCGCGACTAGAATATGAGGGAAGGTGCAAGGGAGGAAAATTGTCGTGATATCGCGACATGTCGCATTTTCACCACCAAAGGACAAGAGAAGGCACAAGGAAGAAAAAGTGTCGCGATATCGCGACATGTCGCATTTTCATGACCAAAAGACGAGAGAAGGTGCAGGAGATAAAAAGTGTTGTGATTTCATGAAATGTCATATTTTTGCGACTCGAGAAGGGCAGGAAGGTAGAAAATCAAAAGTGTCACGATATCGCGACATGTCGCATTTTTGCGACTCGAAATGGGTAGGAAGGTAGAAAAGCAAAAGTGTCATGATATCGCGACATGTCGCATTTTTGTGACTCGAAAAGGGCAGGAAGGCAGAGAAGCCAAAGGTGTCGCGATATCGTGACATGTCACATTTTTGTGACCAAATAAAAGGAAAAGGGTAGGTGGTTACAGGGGCCATTACAGAGGAAATTATTGAGCAGTGGGTATACCGAACGTCATCATTGGTTGACAGGTGGATAGAGTCTACAGTACGTAGCACCAAGGTGCAATGAAAGTAGATGAAGATCAAGAGTCGGAAAGAAAGACGTTTCGAAAGCCAAGACAATGAAGAGGCATGAGAAATGAAACGAAGGGTCAAAAAAGGGAAACAGAGAGTCACACTAGAGATTTTAAAAGGGGAAGCAAAAGCATGCACAAGGGTCAAAAAACTACGGAGACAGAGTTACATACATGAAGGCAAAAGGAGAGGGCCATTTTGGACCTGTTTGGGCTATTTTTCTTCCAAGGTTGGAAATGTTGTAAAATAAAAGAAAAATAAACTATCTTTCGGAATAAAGGAGTTTATTTGGCAGACTGCTACCATTTCTGTAAATTTTTCCAAAGTTTTGAATGAGAATTGAGAATTTGGTGTGAGCAATTTTTGGCTCCCCATCAGGATGGTTGTAACATTCCTAACCATGTATTCTCCCAATATAGTGGAAGCGAAGTGCACACTGACCTGAGGCTATATATAGAAAAGGGATGAGAGCAAGACCTAATCTGATTCATAATTTTTCTCATGTGGTAGCTCCTCATCTACTTGGCTAGGAACCTCCTCAGTGGAGATGGTGGATATGGTCGGTTGGGCCTCCTCAATAGGTCACTTCCTGGGTTCCTAGGAAAAGGATCCATGTGTGCACTAGACATCTACGAGGGTGCCAATAATGTGGAGGGTATGGCCTACAATGGTGATATAGTCAAACCTTGGCTGGATTTATTTAGTTGAAAATACAGATGAGTTGATAGTAAGGTTGACTCGGGTAGCTACTGCACCATATTACAATATTTAAAGGGCTCTAGGTCTGCAAGGATGACATGAACTTACCCATAATAAGTGTACTTAAGGCATTGGTGAGCGATGGAAGGGACACACTTCATACCCTTGATCCATGGTCTGCTTAATGGGATATTGCATGCCATCTCACCCTCCAAGATGTGGCACAATGTCAAGATGGTCTTTTCCACTACCTGAATAGGTAGGATGATCGTACCAACCATTGAGCATATGGCATCATTGAAGGCTCAGAGGGTCTAGGTAGATGTGACAATGTGTGATGCTAGGAGCTTCAAATGCTTTAGAGCTATTGTAGTTATAATGTTGATGGAAGACCGAGTGTCTACCAACACTCTCTTGTATGGTGTACCATTCATAGATGCGACGATGTGAAAACGGGGATTTACCATATCATGTGGAACCGATTTAAGTTCATCTTCTTGAAAGGTAATCACTCGTTTTGTGTATTTTTGTACGTGCTCCACAAAGTTGTTGAAGGAGTTAGACTCCTGGGACTACAGTTCAATTACCTTAAGGATCTCCATCAAGGCTTCTATATGAGGTTGCGATTGTTGGACGAGCTCATATATGGAGATTCAGGCAGATGTTCTTAAGCTCTGAGTGAGCTTACTCTTAATGGTGACCACAGGCCTAGGCGAGAGGTTCGACATAGGAGGCGATATAGGCTATGACATCAAAGGGACATTGCTCTAAGCTATTGGTGGTACGGCTAGACTTGGATACCGCCTATTTATTGTGATGATGCTGATCATACCGGCATACCCTTGCTTAGGGTGGGTATGGTGAGCCTCATTTACCCGAGGCATTGGTTTGGCCTGCTTTACATGGTCAAGCAAGGGGTCCTTGAATACCTCTATCTATTGGTTGTTTGGTGTGATAGGGTTGTCTACCTAAAGGTCCTTCCTATCGATCATATATTATACCAAGTTTTTAAACTTGTAACATATGTGCACATCATACCCATTTTGCCTATGAAATTTACAATATAGGTCTTCTCTGTATCCTTTAGGTTTTGGTGCATTTGGGTCGATAGGTCAAATTTTAGGTAGGTGAATCGCATTAGCCACTAGGAAGTAGTCAAAAAATGAGTCCATAGACTCTACAATGGACATGAAATATCGCTTGGGGTGACGCTGTTGATTTTGCCCTTGATTGTTTTGGTTTTCTTTGGCATTGTTCTCAGGTATGGCCTAATAATTAGGCTTTTGAGGTGATGCGGCTTGCGTTGGCCCTGGGACACTAATGGCAACTTGATTCACTACTGTTGGCTTAGATTGTGCTAGGGTGTTCTTAGCATTCTTGTTCCACTCCTTGCAAGGCTTCACAATATCACCCTCTTGAATATTGATTTCTTTGATGATCCTAGCCTATGCTAGGGCATATTCAAGAGTAGCATACTATTGCAGCTACAACAACAAGGAGATATGCGTCAAGTAGCTCTTGGAGAATATTTGAGTCAACTCCATCATGGAGAGTAGATAAGGTAGCTTGGTGAGCAAGGTTCACCATCTATTGCCATAGTTTGTTATCGACTCATCGTCATAATGTTTCAACCCTGCTAAGTCGGCTAGCGTTGCCTTCCTCTTGGTATTGAAGGTGAAGTGTTCTAGGAATGCATCAAAAATTTGGTCCAAGGTGTGGATGCTATGCTTAGGGATCTGGTAAAACCACTTCGAGGTAGGTCTAGAGAGGGTAGTCACGAATGTCCTCAAAAGCAAAGCATCATCATCATGAATGCCAAAGCATTGGCCCAAGAATCTGGTGACATGTTCCTATGCATCTTCCTCTCATTTAAATGTAGCTAACTTAGGAAAATTGAATTGCTTTGGATAAGGACGTGCAGGAACTGAAGGATGGATGGCTTGGCTATGCAGTTGGTGCATAGTGGGCTTTTGAGATCTAGATCTAGAGGTCTTATTCTCTACTGACTCTAGGCACTCTAGAAATGCTTTATATGGGCATGAGGACTTGATATCCTCATCCTTGCTAACATCCTATAGTGGAGGTATAGTATCCTCCAAACTATTGCAAGGTGGTGGCATGTCACCCCCTACCCTGGTAAGGTGTCTCCAAATACTCTACTTCTAGCTCATGCTCATTATAGGCCCCGTAGAGCGTCTCTTGAGCCAATCTATAAAGAGGGGTATTTTCCCGTTGTGGGTGCCCTATGTTCAGCATGGGAGGCACATCTTAATCTAGCCTAGGAGGTCATGGAGGTAAAATTGGATAAGGCTTGGGAGACCTATCTCAAATGAGTGTGGGTTGCCTTAGGTGGAATTCCTACCTATGTGTCTTAGGGGTAGGAACCCTCTCGCATAAATTATTTTGGAATAGCTCATTGGTCTACCGTTCGATTCTCTCCTTCTCAAGCTGATTCAAGTGGTATAATTACTCTTTGTCTGTTGAAGCTACTTGAACTGAGCTTGGAATTCCACGTACTTTGCAACTACTTGATTAATTTGCTCCATTATGCGAGGCCTAGGAGGTCTAGGAGTCTCACCCTGAGGTCAAAATTGTTTAAGATAATCTATGATATCCATCGCATGCTTCCGTCGATTGAGAGTCATCGCATTAACTTGAGGTTCGATCTGGGACATATGCTCATTATATTCAGTAGGTGTAGAGGCACATTATGCATGTGCAAAATACTGCTCATGAGGAAATTCTAGGATCTCCTCATGCCTTCCTTCCTGGATGAGGAAGGGTAGGGCAGAGTTATCTTGCCCTGAGCGATGAGTATCATACCCGTCAGTTTACTTAATTTGTTGTACCCTATCAAGGAGACGTGTAGGCAAGGTCATACCAACCCGCACTGACTAGTGTGTGAAGTCAAAATATAGCTCATGAATAGTCATGTTAGCCATAACAAGTACACGAATGCGTGGCACCACTCTATCTACTAGCCCCTCAACATGTTGTTGCCTTTCATTCAAGGTGTGTGATGTATCTACGTATCAGGAACACTCTCCAAAATAAAGTCCATCATCCCTAGGGGTGTCTCGCATAGGACTCCCTCATAGGTGTGGCTCGTGCTCTGCTATGTTGGATCTAGGGTGAGTAGAGGCTCACCAGGGAGGTATGACCAGGTCCCTGGGGCTATAGTAGAGATGACCCATATATTCTAGTCCACTCTCTACATATTTCACTCGTGATTGGGCTTGATTGTTGGTACACACCATCGTAACTCTCTACTAAACCCTAGATGATTATCTTCTCTACAATTTTTTTAATGAATTAGGAAACAGAGAAGAAAATAATCAATAAGGTAGATGATTATCTATTTTAAGTTTTAAATATGAATCCCTAAACTATTTTGTGTGTTCTAGATGTGTTGTTTGTAAATAATGACCTTGTGTCATGTGTTTGAAATATTGTTGAACGATAATATTGTGTTAAATTGGCTTTCACCTGTATAATCATAGTTTGAAAACCTAGCTATGAACTCTAGGTCACATTATCCTACCTATAATGAGTGGTGATGAGGTCCACACATGACCAGGGAGCACATGTCCTATCAGTTCCTCACCTAGTTCACTCACAGTCTGCGATATACCTCTTCGAAGAGAGATATGTGCTATAACCCACAGGCTATGATGGATCTTAGAACTAGCCTTGGCAAAGAATAAGGTTCATGGGATTTAAGACGATGGATGGAGATGAAAGCCACCTCATTGAACTCTACTAGTGGATGGTGATGAAATCCACCTCACTAGCGTTTAAGCGGATTGTGGTGTGTGTGGTTTTTTTAATCCAAAGAAAGTAAAAAAAGAAGCATCCGATGACCATTCACTAAATGCATGCAGAAAGGTGCATTTTACTTTCATAAATCTAGGATAAAATAACACTACAAACGAAACCAATAAATGCAGCCCTAAATATTGACCTACCATTGGGTAGGCTATCAACAATCAAACCATAGAGATGCATCAATATTATGAATTTCTTTGATTTTTCTCCTTTTATGTGTTTTTGTTATTTTGTGTTTAAGAAAAGGAAACTAACTTCTAGCCTTTCTAAAAAAGAAAAATATGAGATAAAAACCAAATAATAAGAAAAATAAACAGTTTCTAAAAGTACAAAACAAATATGGAAGGTTCAGATGCCTACCTCATTACTGCTAAAACCAACTATTTCTGGAATTTTTCTTAGAAAACTCTCTACTTTCTATTCAATCCAGGGTGGATGAATAGTAGATCTATATTCATTCTAGAGTGGGATGAGTTCCAATTCATCCCAGGGTGGCACAAATAGCAAGTCAAAGTTCATTTCAGTCCAGAACGAATAACACCTACAACATAAAAAGATGAAAAATGAGATCCAAACTTTACCTAAAGTAAAAGGGAATAGGTCCCACCATGATTGCCACTGAAGTAGGGAAAAATGATGCACCAAATTATGATAAAAAATATGCGTATCTATGTACTATCGCTTATGAGCAATCAGATCTAGATTACAAAGTGTCCCATTCAAGGGATAAAAATTGATAATGCAAATTTTTACAACATGGGTGCCCAAGAATCAAATCCTTCAAGAAATTCGGGTGCACATCCAATGTCTTTCCTCGTACCCACAATCGAGGTGGGTGGGCCAAGGTTGCCTCCGATTATGTATTTAATCTAGATGTATTATGCTATTTCCCAATGTGCTATAATGACCTACATCTATACACAAGGAAACCAAAAAAAAATCAAATAGCAAGTGCGTGTGATAAAAATCATGCAATCCCCATAGGGGCCAAATGACTAGTAATGAGAAAACATATCAAAACAACTCCAAATGACTCAAAATAACATGGGTATGTAAAATGAGTGGTTTTAGGAAGATATCACTAGAAATTGTGCCAAAATTATATCCGATGGGGTTTCACAATTCAAGTGACCGTTCGCAACCTGTAAAAACCACAACAAACAATTTCCACCTCTACGCATATCCAAAATAGATGAAAATTGGAAAAAATACATAAAATTCTATTATAATAAAATCCATTTTATTATATTTACAATATCAGTTCAATTTTAGGTGTTATGCTAGATGACCGTTGGGTACCTGCATGAGACGCTACAAAACACTAAAAATGCAATATCTTTGCCAATATAGCTTATAATGACATGAAATTTGGACTACAGAATAATAATAGCATGTAGAAAATAATAAAATAAAAATAGTAACAAAATAATACACATATTTCTATTTATAATAGGGTAGCATGAATAGGACTATCATAAATTGGGGGGCACCCGGGGTGGGACGCCCACCATTTTTGCCAAAATTTTACCACAAATTCCATTGAGGATTTATGCAAAACACTATAGGAAATATTCTCATCAAATCTTGTAAGGGAATTCACTTAGATTTTTTGGTTTTTGTAACAAGTTGTGCCTCCTAGTTCACTCATGAACCTCCTTCACTAGGTAGAGATTCCGAGGGAAAAATGGGCACAAAAAGGGTGGAGGGAAATATTGGAAGCACTCCGCTGCTTTGTCCTCCAAATATCCACTCTTATTGTGTGGAAAATACATCCACTTTATAGGCCAAGGAGGCTCATGGGTCAAAAGGCATGCGAGGGCATGCGAGGCAAGAGGCGCCACTTGGCCACCAGGGTGACATGCATTGGAGGGGGAAGATAATATCCCAATTTGGCCTCCCTTATGGATTGAAGCATTAAGATGTTGCGTGCTCTAACTTGTAGGTATTGGTAGATAGAAAAAGTAACCATTTCCAGGTTCCATTTGTCCAAATTTGACTTTTTTCCAATCAAACCTACTATTCGTCCCACCCTAAGATGAATGCTACTATTCACCCCAGGGTGGGACGAATAAGTTCTATATTCATCCCAAGGTGGAATGAATAGAAGCAGGGTGTCCAAAAGGTCTCAAAAATGGCCAAGAACCTTTCAAAACCTTGTACAAAGTGGTTAGAACCATTGTATGCCTCCTGAGAGCTGCCTTAGGGTCCTTGATGTCATGATGCTATTTCTTATGGTAAATAATCGTATTGACCATATTTTAGTGTCTACACTAAGTGTATATAAACTGTAGAGGCCTTACTAAAGGTTAAAATCATGTTCACCTCAAAAGAAGGGTGAAGGGCCCATTCGCCTCACTTTAGGGTGAACGTGGAAATTTAAAGTTGAAAAGGAAGCGTTAAGACAACAAGGTGCTTTTACCCCAAGTGAGGGGGAAAAGTCCCTTTTGCGTCTCATTGGGGAAAAAATACATTTTTAATGGTTAATTCAAGTGGGCCCAAAGTTGAAGCACAACAATAATCTAAATAAGTGCATTCACCCCAAAGATGGGGTGAAAGCATCGTTCACCCTGCTTTGGGGTGAACGTCCCCCAAGTTTTTCAAAGATGTTGTACCAAGGTAGTCCGTTGACTATTCAATAGGGATTTCACCTCTAGTGAGGGAGGAAAATACCTTTCACATCTCCCAGGGGTGAAAGTGAAGCAAAATGGTGAGTTCATGTGCAAAGAGAATGTTGAAAGGTCAAAGCCTCATTTGCCTCAAGAGAGGGACAAAGACACCTTTCGCCCCATATTTGGGTGAATGAACATAAAGGGAGAAGCCACATGAAGATGACCCCACCAATGTGTTAAGGACTTTATTTTCTATTTAGGCAAATACTAAAGGGGTAGGCATTAAAAAGTTAAGGTTACATTCACCCAAGATGAAGGGCGACCATGCCTTTGACCTCTTTTGGGGTAAACGTATATTTTAAAATTTTAAAAGAGGAAGATCTTTCAAAGAAGTTTTCTAACAATGCTTTCACCCCAGATAAGGGGTGAAACTCCCATTTACCCCTCTTTAGGGTGAAGTGACATAATAATGGATAAAAATGTCAGAGTAAAATGAAAACATTAAAAGGTGTTTTGCCCAAGGGAGATTGCTATTCTAGAATGAATATGATGAAGTAAATGGAGCTTTAAATTGTGTATTTAGTGTTTCTTTTCTTTTTTCTTATGAAATTATTAATACCCAGGTGTTGTAGGTGAGTTGGAGATGAGAGGGCAATCCTCCAAGGGAGGTCCTAGGTTCAAATCTCCACCCTACCAAAAAGCTGAATTGGGTATCCAAAATCCAATTGATAATATTGGTGCGAGCAGGTTCGGGTGCGACTCCCAAGTGACTTTGACAGTGTAGAACCCCCTGTTCGTGGTCTCTCAGACCAAGGTGTCCCCGCAACGGGTTTTTCTCTTAAAAAAAATTGTGTATTTAGCAAAAACATGTGGGATAATGCAAAGTATGACTCGAAGGTACATATTCAACAAAATTATTAAAATTATTGCTGTAGGAGTGCCCTCTTCACCAGGAAGCGTGAATGAGGAAGAATTATGTAGGTTGAAGGAGACACATTCGCTCATTGCTTGGTTTTGGGTGAATTCTATTTTTGACGTCAACAAAGGTTTTCAAAGGCACTCAGTTTGGGTGAATGAAGCAAATTTAATGATTGGGGCAAAAAGTGACTAAAATTGTTGACTTCAAGCTGAAGAGGCTGCAACATTAATTCACAGGGTAATTTTTATGAATTCCAAGATATTCTAAATAGGGGTGAATTTTTGAGGCGCATAAAATGTACCGATTCATTGACCATCGTTGCAATTTTTCGTGCACCGACACCCGAATGTGCTGATTTTTTGGAGGTCCTTCCTTAAACGCTAGATATCTATTTCAAAAGATGGATTTTCAAGATTTCCAAGGAGGAATTTCTTCACCATGGTTCTTGATCTGTAAATATTTTGTCATATATGCATTAAATGATAGAGGCAAAATTCCTCTATAAATACTACTCATGTTCCATTGTGAAAAAGGGAGGATAGACACTCTGTAGAAAAACTATTAAAGTTATCTGCATATATAGAAGAAGTTGTGGCTTCTGATTTTGCAAACATTATCTTTGTGTTGTTTCTTTATTTTCAAGAATTTATATTTTATATTCATATTTGCTATCTATTGTTAAGTTCAAATTATGCACCTGGATTTGGGTATTGCTGGTGTAAGTGTGAGTACTGGAATGTGATTCTGGAAGTTGTATCTAGGGAACTGTAAGTGAAATATCTTGTCTCCTTTCTATTTTATGCTTCTATAACACTTGGTTGGAATTCCTATTGCTAGTCTATCCCCAATCCTACATATTTGGCTTGCAACTAGATTTCCCATTTCTTTCCATTATTTTCAATTTCTTTCCTGCAACTCTAAACTTCAATCGATGTAGGATTATTAAGGGATCCAACTCTCTCTAGAGATTGGCATAGGGGACATTTATTTTCTTTGATATTTCAATGTTGGTCATGTCTAGGGTGCACAAACGTATATTTTTATATTAGGCAGATATTTGACCAACAGTTATTAGCACATTTTTTCTATAATTGAGACTTCCATGATGAGCACCATATATGTAGACATTCTGCAAGATATGCAATAATACAATTCCAAAATTAGACATGATTTTGATATTTATGTTTAAAATTTATTTTATTCCTCTCAAGCCATAAATTCCAAAAAATAATGGAAGGGCCAATCCTCCAAAGAGTAAATAATTCTTTAGCTTTGAAATAATTTAGCCAACATTTTATCAAAATTTTCAATGTTGATGGAGCTACCAATATAATTTCATATTTAAAAAATACAACCCTAAATAATGTGAGCAAATAGACAATAAAGAAGTAAATTATTTGATGTTTCTAAATACTTCTCACACAAGGCACATCTGAAGGGTCCATAATATCTTATTCTTTGTAGAATCTCTCCCATAAGAATCTTACTTTGAACTTCCAACCAAAGAAATGTTGATGCCTTAGGGAAAGCATTTAATGACCAAACATTCTACCAAGGAAAATATTTGGGAGAAGGAAATTTTAATTGTTTTGAATTCTCATATCCCAACTTGACCGAGTATCTACCATCCTTTGATAAATTCTAAAACAACTAACCCTTTCATGTAAAAATCAGCAAATAAAAATCTTGAAGCATTTTTGAAGTTCATCTGCAATTTTTTTGAGTTCCTCTCCTTCAACCAAGTTGCTAAAATAAATTCATGATTTAGAGTTTTTGCTCATAATAATTTAATATTTAACCTTTGGACCTTTACACGCTAGGTATGCTTGAACCAATGGTTTCCATTTTGAGTAAAATATAAGAGGATAAGGCTTTAAAAAAGCATCAATTTTTTTTTTTGGCATAACTCCCCTCATTGAATGACCATCTAATATGTGTCTTTATAACTTGTAAACTATCTAATATGAAATTCCATGTTGATGATCCTTTGGGTAGAGTTATTTTACTAAATAATTTCATTGCATCAAGAGAACCTATATATTTTTGAAGTAATAGTTTTTTCCAATTCTTTCCTTTATCTTTGAATAATCTCCACCCAAGCTTTCCTCCTAATGCCAAATTTATAAGTCTACAATTTTACAAGTCCGCTTCTCCAATATTCTTTCCTTTGAAAAACCTATCCTACTTACAAAGAGGAAACATAAATTTTTTCTCATAACCTTTCCATATAAAGTCTCTTTGAATTTTATAAAATTTTTATGCAATACCTGATGGTAGTCTTGAAAGTGACATCATATAAATAGGAACGAATTGTAATGTAGTCATTATGAGTTGTAGTCTTCCTACCGTGGTTAAGAACTTACCTTTCCAACCTGTCAAACAAGATTTCATTCTATCAAAAAAAGAGATTCAAAGCTCATTTTTATTTCCTTTATTAGTCAAATGAATACCCAAGTAGGTTGGTGGAAAATTTTCAATTCTAAACCCTAAATTATTCACAACAATTTGTTGTATATCTAGGGTAGTATTAATGAAAAAAAACTCTATTTTGAAGTATTTACCAACTATCCAATAGCCTTCTCATAGTATGATAATATTGATTTAAACTCCATGGCCTCACTAATTGAGGGATGACCCAAAAGAAAAGTATCATTAACAAATTGGAGATGAGATTCAAAGGGACCATTTTTTTGCAACTTGAATACCCTTGATTTTTCCTTCCATTTTTACCTTTGAAAAGACTCTCCCTAAAACTTCCACCAGAATAATGAATAGATAAGGAAAAAGTGGATCACTTTGACGAAGTCCACAAGATGACTTGAAGTACCCAACAGGATAACCATTGATCAAAATAGAAAATTTGCAATGCTATAACAAAATTTAATCCACTCACACCAACTATAATCCATGCCAAACTTTCTGAGAATAACATATAGAAAATTCCAGGAAACCCTATCATATGCTTTGTTCATATCTAATTTCAAAAGCAAACCTGATTTTTTCATGGAATGAAGAGAATGTATGGCCTCTTGTGCAATAATCATACCATCAAGAATTTTTTACCATAAACAAATCCACCTTGTTCCTCTGAGATAAGACACCCTAGAATGCCCTTCAACCTATTTGCCATAATTTTTTAATTGATCTTATAAATTATATTACAAAGGCTTATTAGATAAAAATTATCAAAAATATATTAAATATTTTGAGGAAGTTGATAATATTCTTTGCTTCCTATCCAAGTATCTTTGCCTATCCTTACTTTCTTTCCATTATCTATTTTCCAAGCCAAGAAATTCTCATCTAAAAGAAAAGCTCTCACTACTACTTTCCAAATAATTGTGTTTTTTTTAAACTAAATTATTTTGTAGTCTAATCCAATATACAAAGATCAAGTTTCCTAAATATTTATCTTGAATTACCTCATATCATAATCCATTGCTAGTTATCAATCTCCATAAAAATTTTACTACTAAATCTTTGCCAAAATTATGTATATTCTTAAGGCCCCATCCTATGTCTGATTTTGGTTTAGTTATTTTATTCCAATTAACTAATGCTATTGCATCCTTCTATTTTTTTCTTGAACAATGAAATTAGAAACACTCATTCCTTATATTTTATACTATTATTATGGGAATGTAAGCTAGAGAATGCTTCCAAAATAGATTTCACCAATGTAAGGTGACTCCCCAATCATAGCCACCTAGTGCACCAGGTGCTAATCCTCTTCCCTATTTTGGTGTATAAATAGATCCAATATTGGCATCCATAGTCATTAGGTTTTAGAGGGAAGCCTAAATATTTTATCCCTTTATCAAATTCTACTTGCATGAAACAAAAAATTCTCATTACTATTTTCATTTTCCCTAGCTAAAACCTATTGAAGGTTATTTCTATTTTTTTGTAGATTTATTTCTATTCCTGTAGCTATAAAATATAGGTCCAACACTTATTTATACTTTAAGGATTCCTTCAATGTCTTATTTAAAAAAAGTAAAACATCATTTGCAAAGAGCAAATGGTTTACCTTTAAAGGGTTACCATTTTTGATACCCTTGATTATTTCTTATAGTTTGTGTTCCCTGATCAATCTACTCAAACCTTCTACTACCAAAATAAAAAGGAGAGGAGAAAGAGGATACCCTTTTCATATACCTCTATAAGCCTTAAAAAATTGGAAGCTAAACCATTGATAAGCACAAAAAAAGAGATTGAATTGATACATCCCATCATCCAATTCACAAGAGAATGCTACATCCAATTTGAATTAGGCTCAACCTGATATATAACCATTTACTTTATCAAATTAATTTTCTAGATCTAATTTTATTACCACTGCTTGTTGCTTCTTTTTTTTTATCGAATGTAGTCCTTCTTTGGCTACCTCTATTGCTTCCCGAATCTATATTTTACTTAAAAACCTAAACTATTCTTCTATAAAATTATCTATGAAGATCTCTTTAATTCTATTAGCTATAATATTTGAGATGATTTTTTTATAGAATATCACATAAAGAGATAGGTCTATAACCCCCAAAATATTTTGGATTGTCTTTTTTTAGAATTAAAGTCAAGAAGGTGGAGTTTATGGATCCTAGAAATTATCCCTTAATCCTTAATTCTTTTATCACTTTTAAAATATTCTTCTTCACAAGTTCATAAAAATCTAAATAAAAATTAATTTTCCATCCATCTAGACCTAGACTTTTCCATTTTTGGAATGATTTGACTACTAATTGTAACTCCTTGGTGATTTCTAAGAACATAACTTCTTTTTGTTCCTCATAGCCCACCTTGGAAAAATTTAGAACTATTTTGATTGTATCTTCCATATTTGCTCTGTTTGTCCTTATACAAGTATTTGAATTATTTACCACTAATGGTATCAATTCTTGGAATCTTCTCAAAGTGTTTCCATTCTCCTCTTTCATTTTCCAAATTGTATTTGTATATTTCCTTTTTTTTGCATAGTTAAAAAAAAAAAAAGTATTTTCATCCTCTGTTCTAGCCATAAATCCCTAGTTTTCATTCTCCATTTTGTCTTCTCCCATTCTAACAATTCTCTCTTCTTTTTTCCAATTCTTTGACTTGCATGATTTTGATTTTTGAAAAAACTTTGTTACCTTTGGTATTGTAAATTTTATTTAGAGTAGATTCAATTTCACTAAGTTTTGTATCTTCTTTTCAGTATTTTTCTTTGGACCAACCTAATGTGACTGCTTTTATTCTCCTAAGATTACTAGTAAACTAAAACATGACCATGTCTTCTAAGGTTGGGTGATGATACCTCCATTCCATTATTAATATATTTTAAAATTCTTCATCCCTCATCCAAATGGGATTGAATTTGAAAGGTCATAGTGGTTTATGCTCTTCCTTTTCTCAATGTAAAAGGATTAGAGAATGATTTGATCCCCCTCCTTGATCTATCCAAGTTCTCATTTTATTAGAGAAATTTAAGATTTTTTGAAACTAGAAATCTATCCAATATTTTAGATATTCCATGACTTCCAATTCGATTGTTCTCCCATGTAGGAGCAAGCTTTGTTGGTTCTATATCATAAAGTCTAGCACTCTAAATTTTATGAAGGAAAACATCAACTAGTGGGTCCATTTTGACCTGTTCTCCTCATATTTCATTTCCTTTTTAGAAGATATTGGCAGAACAATTCCTCCCATGAAACCTGCCTATATGTATATGGACCATACATATTTACAATAGTTGTAGTTTTTCCTAACTCCTTGGAGTGGGATTCAAATATTGCTCTTACTTCTATAAAGATGTTATCAATCAATTGGTAAGAATATTTTCATCTGGAGACAATTTCCCATGATTTTCCATTTGAGTCTATCCCAATAAATGTCCAACTTGGTAGCAAAAAATTAATAATAGATGTTACCTTTTCTACCCCTAACATGATTTCTTGGATCATGATAATTTTTAGGATATTAAAGTTTAATAAGTTTTTTAGGGCTATCTCTTTACGAGGAGCCCCCGATCCTCTAATATCCAAAGATATTATTATCATAGATTACCTAAATTAGGGGGTTGTTTTGCTCTAAGTACCCCATAAATAGACCTTTACTTACCAGAGATAATTTATTTTTCAACTCTTTTTTGGGATATTTTTAGATAGTAAATCCTGCCTATTGAGGAACCCTAAGTTTGACTAGCTTCAAAGCTCAACCCCTTTTCAAAATTTCTAAATATCTTATCTTATTTACCTTTCTTTGTGATATTAAAACACATTTTTCCATAAGCAAAAAAAGTTTACATTGAGATGAGGGACTGGAGGGAGAGGAAATATTGCTAATGGGGAATTTACTTAGTTTAATTCTTTTCCTCTTTTTATTTTCTCCATGATCTCAAAGAGAGTTTGCCCTCTTCCATCCTAAATAAATTCTTACTTGGTACCTCTGTCTGTCTATCCTCCATTATCTTCTTAATTCCTCCTACTGAGAGATAAATGCTCTCTTCTATCCTTCTTCTCTCAAGAATATTCACTTAGATCAACCATTAGAAAACATTGAAAAGGATATATGGGATGAGGAATTACAATGTGCAAGCTTAAAATCATAAGGAATTAAAAGTCTAAAGAAGATGTTGAGCCATATTTTAAAACAAAGAATGAAAAAGAAATCAAGTTTAATCTAGGTAAATTATCTTTATATTTCTCAAGTATCAAAAAACCCTCTCCTTCCAATAAAAATAAAAGTAGTATACAATATTTTCCTTAAACTTTGGGGTTTCAAGAGTAGAATAATATAGAGAGTATAGAGGATATCCATGGAAATTTAGGGATTTTGGGGAAGCATATGAAAATAAGTATTAAGAGAATGGTTGTTGCACTTTAAGGTTTCCCAGGAGATATAAAGAATAAATAATTTTTTAGACCATTCCATATATTTCGAGTTCATGAAATATTTAGAAAAATAAAAGGGATTGGTGAGAATGAAAAAAGAGAGAGGAAGACCCTAGAAATATGAGTAAAAAGAGAAGAAATTTTATAGGGATACCGATTTGGAAAACCAAAAATAAATAACACAAGTATTAAAAAGAAGTCGGGATAAGCCCACAAATAAGAACAAAAATGATGATGAAGATGGTAGCTTGGAATATTAGGGTATGAATAAGACCTATAAAAAAATAGTTATTAGGAAAATAATGGGTTGTTATAATCCTAAATGTTGAAATTATAATCTGATTCAAGGCCAAAGCTAACATTATATAATGTATTTGATAGGTCTAAGGGCATTTAAATGTATAATGTATTGATTAATTATAATATTTTATTATGTAATCCTTATGGAATGTAGTTAATATTGTTATTGTTTAACCCTATTTATAACTTGTAATTGCTAGAATAAATATTATATCCTAAGTTGTTACTAGGATAATTTGTGTGGCTGAGATTAGCTTAGTTAGTTATGATCCAATGGATAAGATTGTATGCCTTTGCTAATTAAGAAAGGCTCATTTCAATCAATAAGATCAAGTATTCTATTTTTATAATTTGGTATTAGAGCAGGCCTTCCTTGCCCTATGAGCATGAGGAGATTTTTCTCATGGGGGGATTTACCTCATGGAAATCCCCCCTTCATTTTTTCCCCCTAATGTTTTTACCGAGGGAGTATGCTCTCCATCCTTTGATGGATCAAAAACCATATGGTTAAAATTTTAGTTTGGGAGGTCATTTTAGTTTTTACGGTTTGTAGATATTGACGAAGATGTGGATATTGAAGAGGTAGAGAAGCAGTGAGTTTTTTTTGTTACAAAAACACCCTCACATTTTTCTATCTGGCAGAAGGAGAGGGGACCTGTATACAGTAGTGCGCAACTGATTATGAAAGTCTGGGTTTGTGTTCTTTGGTGCGTTGATCCGCTATGAGAAGGGTGCAATATCCCTTCATTAGGGAGGCGAAGGAAGCGACTATTATTTCATACAAACATTTTTTTCTCTCGCATCCGCTCACAAGCTACAACTGTTGCATTTCTATGTTGTGGCTTTTGATGCAAATTCCAATGCCATTGGCTCAAAATTTGAACACAAGATAATTTTTAATCTTAATTTTTTGGATAGCGGTGACAAGTCTACTGTTCACTTTAGGTAGTACATGATGCTATTTTCCACGTGGAATAGATCAAAAGGTAAACTCGGATGGAGATTTTTTTTGGCCTTGGTGCCACATTAAAATCTTCATAGGAGGGTACACATTTTTTAAAAGTATGCCAAGCTAAACTTGTTCCAGATTATATTGTGGTGATAGCATTATTTTATGATCTAGAGATCGTAGTCAACCTCATATGCATATAAATGCTCTTTATATTCTTCATGGTGGCAAACACCCTTGTCTTCAAGCATTATGTGGTGAATGGGAAGATGAATCCATGGCCTAAGCTAGGCTTCTTTTTGGTGTTGTCGACAATTATTGAGGGTAGTTTTTTTTGAGAAATTTTAAAGGCTATTTCTGCACAAAAATTATACTATCGCCATCCTGTAGCTGTTATTTGGGAGCCAATGGCCGTATATTATTTGTGTGAGATAGAGAAAAAAACTCATCGAGACCCATTGGTGATGACCATCATTGCAACAAATTTGATAAAATGCACAGATGGACAGAGCATAGTGGACCATTTGATAACGGAGTTGTGAAATGGAGGATCCATGTAAAAATATCATGGCGGTCGCTATTTTATTTTTCAACCGTAATTAAAAAAACATTTCATAAAGTCATGTTTCAATGTGAAAGTGTTGGCAGTTTCTTATTCAAATCATAGCCATTGTTGTTGAAATCATAGTCGTGTGATGGCTTCTATTTGATCATGAATCACTATCCAAGGGCATGGTAGATAAGCTATGATGGCACTCTCCTATTTTTTCAGAAGCCACAAGCGACTCGTAATGCTGGGTCAGATGAGCAATGACATCTATAAAATAGATGAGCAACAGACATCACAGTCATTACTGCGGTGCAGAGATATATTTTTCTTGGTTCGTTATTAGTTGCACCCATAGTGAGGCTTAACATTCACATGCTAAAGGATTCATGGGTTTGATTCTAATAGATGGTAAAAGAAATTACATAGCTTGTCTTCCCGATAGGTATTGTTCATGAACATTTTTGGAGCACTAAAGGAGGCCATGATTTATGTTTGTTCTGAGCGTGTGTTGAAAGTGAGATACTGATCACATGAAGTTCTACAAACTTAGTGGAGTTTGTCAATTTTTTTTTCTCAGTGCCACGTATTAAATTTGTGATAATTAACTTCGCCATGTAGGAATACAATAATAGGGTCAATGTGCAAGGCGGGCGTGTAGTTTATTGATCAAGCATGTTGTGGAGAAATTGAATTCAAGGCCCAAGGTTTCAGGTTGGAGATCATTCTAGTATTAAAATACGTAGTTGAGTGTAGTGTTATTTCATGGTATTTATGTTATTCCAACACCTGATGCAGATGAGTGGTGATGGTGGGCCATCTAGGCATTGTCAAGATGAAGGAGATTTTGTTGGCTATTTAATATCCCATGTCATGGATTTCGATCCAAAGGAAGACATTGTGATGAACAACGATGTAATGAACAATGATGCCCCAATGGATATGGTTCAATTTTGCTCAATGTGGCTATTTTTCCCTTCAAACAACATTGCTTGTAAATCGTATGCTCAAATGGAATTTTTTTCTAAATTGATAGGCCTCGACGGCTTGCTGGAGAAGGTGCTCAGTGTCATGGTGTGGTGTAATTTTTGTGGATCGTATGTGAACTCCTAAAAAAAAATTTAATGCCTATTTTCATTGCTTGTTGCACGATTATTTGGCACATTGAAGAGCGTGGAGGTCTACATTTGTTTTTTCTGGCGATGTGGATGTGGAGATCACGTGTAAACTTTGTGATAGAACCTGTTGTGAGTTTTGTTGCATCAGAAGACCTGTTGAATATTTTTTACAAAAGAAGAATATGGCACACTGGACAGTGTGCTTTTCAATATTTCCCACTATTGAATTTAAGGCACTATGTGTGAGGCATTGGGGTGATGTTCACTATTTTTTTTTGGATGGCAGTTTTTATGCCCTCTCAATTGGATGATGACCTTTAGAAAGAAAAAAGAGCGATGCTAATTCCAAAATGTGATGATGCTTTCTTCATGTCTTTTCCGGTGTTAATGCAATTGAAGATCACAATGGTGTTTCAACGCGGGTGATACCCACTCCTCATGCTGACATGAAGGCGACGAAGGAGATGAGAAAAGTAATAATAGGGGATGATGCTTCTGGATTCAGTCCCGATGGAGTTGGTAATGCTGAAATTTTTTTTGCTCCACACTGATTATCCTTCCACAACCATTGAAGTTGCTAGAAAAGCTCTCGTACCAAAATGGTGATGGAGATTTAGTGAGCCACCTGGTGCATAAGGAGGTAGTTTAGTTCACACTAACTAGGTGGTGGATAAATTTCAACAGCTAGCACATCATGGGAGACTCGTATTGCATATTTAATAATGGAAAGAGGGGCCTTCGATTGATGCAGTGACAGGCGGTGGTAAATCTATATGAAGAACCCTTGGTTATGGTGTTTGTCACGTTCACTATGGGTTTAATTTTTTTTTTAACATGCGGGTGAGATCGACGTTTTTTATCCACTGCGTGTCAGATTTTGCATGGAAAGTAAGGACATAGTATGATGTAGTCACAATATGGGAATGAAGTGTAGATGTTCTGTGCAAAGCTATAAAAGTTATTGGCATCATCAAGAAGTATGGAGGTTTCCCCATTTTTTATTTTTTTGCGGGAAACCAGTTTAAATGGCCATATTTTCCCGCTTGTAGAAAGCAATGATGGCACTTGCTATAAATCCATGGATAGCAGCATCGATGTGCTCCTTGGATTCTCTGATCGAGGTCTATTGATGCTATAAAATTTTGGGCCCATTATTGTCGCTGCTCCATTGACCTCGATTTGATTTGAAGTGCAGATTTTTTGTTTCAACGATCGCTCTATTGTGATATCGATGTTCTAGATATGGAGATGCGAAAGTGGATCTGACAACAATGGGTGAGCATTGGAGCCTTGAAGCATTGGATGCGAAGATGATGGTAGACAACTGTGGAGGTTTAACTTTGCTGCATAGTTGTTCGACATGGTAAACAATGGAATACCAAAATATTTGTTGCCATTGAGCTAAATCAATGTCGGGTAATTTTTTGACTACGACAAAGCATAAAGGGGGACATTTTTTTAAGTATAAAATATTTAATGTCCTCAAATCAATGCTTTACCCATAATTTAAACTAGAAAGGGATATTGGCACCGGAGGGAAGCATGACTTACTCCTTGTCCTATGTTGTAGTGGCCCCCACATAGAATATATAGTGCCTTTGACGCCACTAAAATTGAGGGGGGAGTTTTATTCAATCATGGCCCTATTTTTTTAATTAAAAGTGTGGATCCCACCCATTTATATATAGAATTAGGGACCACTTCACCCAAATGACAGTCATTAATTGTAAAAAGGGTGAAATTTTATTTTATATGGTTCCAAGGGAATAATTTTTTTTTTTTAAACTAATTTTTATTCCAATTTTTGGAATATTCCTTTGTGAAGATAGAAGGCTATTCATTTTCTTGAATGAAGATCAATTAATACTCACTCATAGGGGTATTTATAGCAATCAAAAATATTTTTTAGCGATCGAAAAAATTGTGCAATCCATTTTTAGTTTTGAAACTATTTTCCACACTTTTTAGTGGATCAAAAACATTTTATCATGGAGTGCATTCTCGGTTAAACCCAACACTCCTAGAAATTTGCTTAAATGATCCTAGTATCTAGTCATATCCTCTATATCACCTAGTGGATGCAGTGGTTGGTTACCCATGCATTTTGGTAGGATGAGGAGGTCACCTTAAGGACATGTTTGATAGCTCAATTGGTGCCCTTATTTTGTTGTTTGACCACTAGTTTTGGATCTTGTTATCAGCCCATTATGTTCATATATGTAGAAACCACTAATTATGCTTGTAGAGTCAATTTGGACATCCCTTGCGATCCTTGTAATTCTTTCCACACTATTTTCACACTTGTTTTTTTGTGAGACACTTTGGCTTCAAGGGGTTTTCTTTAGTGAACTTTTTTCATGGTTGAAAACCTTGATCTGTATCACAGGCACCCATCTGGGAGTATGATTTCATTCATTTTGGTGATGAGTCTCTACTTTTTTGAGACATATGATGGATCCTTTACAGGATTATTTATGGAAGTTGTCCTAGGGTGTTTGAAGAGGACATATTAATTCCTCTCCATCCTCCATGCACATATTCATTCTTCTTTTTATTCTATTCTGGTAGATTGTTTTCTCCCTTATGGTTTTTCATATCTCCAACAGATTTTTCTTATGCATATATTAAACATGAGTACCTTATCAGGTCTTATTGCTAAGACTCATACTTGTGGATATGCCACTTGTATTTGGTTTTGTTGTTTTTCACTACCTCCTAGTATCACTTAAGGAGGGGTGTTAGTATATCCTAGTACCACTTAAGGGGGGTGTTAGAATAAATATTATATCCTAAGTTGTTACTAGGATAATTTGTGTGGCTGATATTAGCTCAATTAGTTATGATCCAATGGATCATATTGTATGCCTTTGCTATTTAAGAAAGGCTCCTTTCAATCAATAATATCAAATATTCTACTTTTCTAACAATAATTAACCTAAATCCCTCTTGTTATGTCGACTTAGGTTAAACTTTATTATTTATTTGGGGCTTTGGTATTGGTATAAATATCTCCTCACACTCATTTGATTATGAGAGTGTTGTACAATTTTATCTACGAATATAGTGATTATTTATAGTGCCTATGGGTGCCCACCATATCTATCTCTTTTTTGTCCTTCTTTTCACTTTCTATATAATATTTGAATGGATGTATTTCTTCTATTAGTATTTAAAAATCATTGTTAATTCCAACATGGTATGAGTTTACTCATTTGGTCATGCAGAAACATTTTTAGAGCCTCCAATTCTTATTTTTAATGATGATTCTCCCCTTATGATCTCATTTGATAATTTTGCATAAGAGGTAAAAAGAATTGTCCACATATTCTCTTATCCACTTATCCAAAAAAATTGGAGATTCTCCACTATATTTTCAAAGATCAACTTTAGAAGAAAAGAGCCAAAATACTCCAATCAATAGTTGTTGAAAGGATTTAGAGACCTTAGTTCAAGTTTTCCCCATCGTACCATATTTTTTTGCATACAAATTTTAAATTTGAAGTATGTTCTCTTTGCATTAACTAGCCTTGGCTTGAAAGCCTCATGACAAGGAGTGCATACCAGTTTTACCTATGGAAATGACATGCTCTGTCTTGTTACATAGGATGACCATTGTACCTAGAACGACATGTTCAAAATCTCTCCAACTTGAATGTGGAGACACACTTTACTGAGGGTATATAGAGTTGTAATAATCATTCTAAAGATGGTTTTCCTTGTCTAGATGTGGCTATGGCATTAAGGGCATGAAGGTTGCATTGGAAAGAATAGGGTATAAGATCAAGTCACATCTATCATACCTTTTGAATAGAATAAACATGTGATTATCTTCCACATAATATTTATACATTTTTTCACCATTATAAGGGTTGCCCAAATGGATAGTAAAAACATCTTTGAGAGTAGTGGGCACAAGTTTAAATTATGCACTTATATTTTTGTTAACAAAAATGGAAAGGGTGTTATATTAGAACATGTTGTCATGTTACTACTTATCTATGGTGTCATTGAAGTGCCTAGAACATTATGCTTAGCACAAGGTAGACCAAGGTTTGATCCCCTTCAAGTCTCTTTGGATATTCTAAAACATTTAGCATATATGAGGTCAACATGGTCTTCTTTCTTGCCATGCCAAACCAATTAAATGGAGGCAAGTTTCATAGTCATATGGGTTCAAAGGAGATGACATGGTAAAAAATAATTGGAAGAAACTAATAAATATTTGTTCACCAAGTGGAAGCAAACAATTGGATTCATTTTTTTAGGTGTGAGGCTTTAATTTTTATTTTTTTGAGGGTTATTAGGAAAAAAAATTGGAGGCCATAACGTTTGCATATGGAAGCATTTTGAGCCCTTTTTTTCAAAATTACATAATATTTTGAGCTCTACACATTGCTGACATCAATGTTTAAAATTATTCTAGTGTTAGGATCAAATTGTATAAAATAATCCTCAAATTATTTTGCTCTATTTTTAGGGTAAATTTATCATATTTTATCTAATTAGAAACTTTGGACCGATTTTGGGGAGATATAGATGAATTTATGATAGTTGCATTAGAATTTGAGTCTTGGAGGTTTACAAGAAAGGGATTCAGGACATGCTTTAGTCAATTCCTCTTTCTCCTTTGGGTGGTTGATTCAACTTATTCATGAAGATCTAATTTTTCATGATCTCTTCCTTCTTCTATTCTTGTCCAAGTACTCTTGGAAGTTTGTTATAACTCTTCTTTTAAGCACGTTCATGCAAAGCCTCTTTTGGTGACTAGAATAAAGTGACCCAAGGGTAAGAGGAAGTCTTAAAATATGGTGATGTATGCCATGAGTGAAAATATAATGCCTTCAAGATATACCTTATGCAATAATGGAAGATTGAAAGAGCTTATATTTAAAGGAGGTGATGATCTTGAATTATCTTCTTCATTTGAAGTCCTAGTAAAAGTATTTTATGGATGTGTGTGGAAGTGTGAAATAGTGGAAATGGTGACTATGGTCTAGCCTCATTGGGGGGGGTTCACTCTAAGGAAATGGTAAATACCACATGGGTGCATACAGGGGATATTTTTAATATCAAGCTGATCCATCCGTATATTGGTATCTTATAGGGAAGGGATGTTTAAAATTTATGCATACCTAGATATAGATTCTACTGGTAAAAAAGAGGTTGGATAATAGGGTGTGGGTGTTATATTTGAGTTGCATACAAATATTTATATCATTTATAACATAAAATAGTTCTAAAATAGTAAAATATTTAATAAAAAAACCATGTAAAATTTGATTACAACCATAATTCTTGCTTACTTTTTAGAATAAGATTCATGGAAGGATCACTCCTAGCTCACACTTGATATTGGATTATACTTGGTTGCAACTTGCAAGTTCATAATTTTTCTAAAAGATTTAACAATTAAATATCATGCATATTATAAAATAAAATTTAGAATCAACTAATAATTAAAGATTTATTGTAGTATTTTATTATGTAATTCCTATGGGCTGTAGATATCATCGTTATGGTTAAAACCTCTTTATAACTTGTACCTAACCTAAATCCCTCTTGTTATGTCAACTTAGGTTAAAATTTATTATTTATTCGAGGCTTTGGTATCAATATATATATGCCCTCCTACTCCTCATTTTTTTTATGATAAAAACCCCTTGCAGAGCCACCTTGGTCTGAGAGACCACGAATAGGGGGTTCTAAACCATCAAATTCACCTGAGGGTCACACCCGACCCTGCCCGCACCAACATTATCAATTAGATTTTAGATACCCAATTCAATTTTTTGGTAGGGTGGAGATTTGAACCTGGGACCTCCCTTGGAGGATTGCCCTCTCCTCTCCAACTCACCTACAACACTTGGGTAAAAACTAATTTATAGTGGAAAACACCCCTTTCAAGGTGCCTCTACCAGCACATAGAACATTCCTAACTATACCATATATCTACAGGATGGAGACAAGGAGAATGGAACCTGGGTCAGCCTCTACCAGCACCTAGGGTATTTACCACTGCACCACAACAAGCAGATTCCCACTCCTCATTTGATTATGAGAGTGTTGTATAATTTTATCTATGAATATAGTGATTATTTATAGTGCCTATGGGTGCCCACCATATATATCTCTCTATTGTCCTTTTCACTTTCTATATAAGATTTTAGTGGATGGATTGCTTCTATTATTTTTTAAAAATCATTGTTAATTCCAACATGGTTCCTTTGGAGCCTTTGAAGTGAATGTGACCAAAGGAGTTTTTGTTCCTTTGGATATTTTTTTTGATATGCATGTGATAAAATTAATGTATTATGAATGAATGCAATTGGTGGTGATGTATGCAAATGAAAAAATTGTGTTTCCTTATTAATCATCATTCGAAGAGGTTATGGACCATTGTTTAGCAGACTTTGTCTTTATTGCTTAATCAAGGGTACCAACATATAATGCTGATAGATGAGGTGAACTCTAATACATATGTAATAATGCAATGGTGACATGGAATGTAAGATCACTTATAAATTTATTTACCTTAGGGATAAAGGATCTAGAGTTGTTTATAAAGACTCAAACCTCCTAGTGATATTAAACAAAATCATTTATTCATATTGCATGACCCATGAGATACCAAGGATGTTCTAGCAGAGTTAAATTTTATCAAGGACCTATTATGTGTGCAATGAATTCTTATTTTCAATCAATTTTGAGTTTAGTATTGAAACAAGGCAATCAAGAACCAATGTGTGTGCAAATGGTGGATTCATTTACCCATATTGAGTAGGGTGAGATTAATGCAATAATGGAGATAACTAAAGATCTAGCTTGTATTTATGTGCATTTAGAGGTCTCTTCAAGAGAGATGTGTTTCCACACATGAGCATACTCCACTGCCAGTCAAGCATCTATAGGCCCAATGGAGATGAGCTCCATAGTCCAATGATATAATTTCCAAGCTTTGGGGAATCTAATTCTCAACCAAATCATGATGAGAATTAAATCCTATCCTTACTACTTGAAGATCTATCATTATTATTATGTGTTTGTAAAAAGAGTTAAAGCTTTGGGGAATTAGATTCTCAACCAATTCAAGATGAGAATTTGACCGTATCCTTATTACCCACTCTTTCTATTGTTAAATTTAAGTGGTAAAAACCACTATTTTCATTGGTATTTTTGGACTATGTTTTGTTTAAGTGGTGAAAACCACTGTTTGTGGACTATGTGCTTAATGGGACAAGCAATAATTTTTTTTTCTTCCAAGTTTAATCCAATCATGGCTTCAGCTCTCTCTGATGTAAGATCTCATTACTATATGTGATTTATATTTGGCTCAAAGATGGTAGATTCAACTCTCATAACTCAAAATTTTCTTAGTGACAAATGTGCATGGTCTAAGAGTAAACTTGATTTGACTAGAAGTAACCTATAGCACCTCAGGATTGTTCGATATTGAATTAAGGTTGTTTAACACACTAGGAGTGGCTGAGTGACCAAAAAAAACTAGGGATTATTTGATGAACATTGTATTATGTGAGATGTAGCTGTACATTCCTTATGATATTTTGAAAATTAAGGGGTGTGCATAAAATAGTCAGTGACCATATAACCATCATTGCTAATGTTAATATGGTATCTATACTATCTCTTAAGGTTGTCTTAATAATCAAAATACCGCAAGGAAAGTTGTAAATGATTGTGAGTGATGGATTGACTACTAATGTTAAACCGAAGGTGCCCTTGATTAAGGAAACAAGACATAGTGGACTAGCAATTATCCAAACTAATCGAATAATGACTAATATTGCAAGTGATATGAATGGATGCAAATGATATGAATGCATGTATGCAATGTAGGTGGAATGCATGAATGAATGCATGAAATGCAATGTGTATGGTTGAGTTCTAATGAAAATATTTTTTTATGCATTAGGTTGGCAAAGGTAGCGGTGGTTGATCTACTAGTGGCTGAGGTCGTTCTCATGGGAGAAGCAACTGAAATATGGGTTGATGGATTGGAAATATTCTAATGTAGTACTCATATTCTTCATTGATGGGTACTATAGGGGTTGTATCCTCTTTGAAATCATCAGAGGTGATAGATAGGGCATCAAATTCCTCTTTTTAGTCTTCCTCAGATTCATCATAAAAAATGGGATTAATCATGACCATTTGTGGTCATATTTTTAGAAATACCTCATATAAATAATGCATAAACTCAGAACCTACGTATTCATCCTCAATATCAATGCTATATTCACTACCTTCACTCTCTTCCTTGAAATCTAGGGTGAGTTTCTAAAATACATGCTCAAAAGAGGTGGTATAAGATAGTGACCTATGTACCAAGCCAAAGCGATCATGTGCCTCTTGATAGTGAGGTTCAACGATATCACACACACCTTGCTCATGTCATCCAAGACCATATACCTACCTGATAATATATCACATAGGAAAATATGGGTTGGACATATATTCAATGTTGGTATAAAATTGTTGCCTAGGTTCATCAATAGAAGGAGGTGGATCGGATGAAGATTCTACTCCTCCATATACAAAGTTAATCCTATTTGGATTTGAACCCATGATATATATTAGAAAATGAATCATTAGTTTGCTCTTCGTATTCCTAGAAAATATATAAGAATTACATAAACTATGTTGAGGCAGTTTCAATCAAGTTGGGTGGTTCATAAACTTATTTCTAGCAAACTACGCACCACTCCTATAATGCTATTAACTTTAATTAATGTAATATAAAATATGCTAAATATTCTAACATCCCCCCTTATTACATTGATGTTGACTACACATAGCATTGCGGAACAATTCAAATTTGACTCGAGCAAGTGCTTTGGTGAAGATGTCCGCTATTTGCTCATCTGTGGGAATGTAGTGGAGTTGGATATGATGCTTTGGAATCTCATCTCGAATGAAATGACACCTATTGTCAATGTGTTTGGTGAGATCATGAAATATAGGATTCTTGACAAGATTCATAACACCTTGATTGTCACAAAATAAATGTAAAGGAAGTTTCTTTGGAAGGCCCATATTTGTGAGGATGTGACGTAACCATATGATCTCGCAGACTGCTCCACTAGCTGCTCAATATTCTGCCTCAGTAGAAGAAATAGCAACAACATGTTGCTTCTTGCTATGCCAAGAGCCAGGACTAGATCCAAGGTGAAAAACATTACCTACAGTTTATTTTTAATCATCTATGGATCCAACATAATCAGAGTCCGTGTACCCTTGAAGATAGAACTTGTTGTTCTTTTTGTATTCCAGACCGATATATGTCGTACCACGGACATAGTGAAGAAATATTTTTGCTACTTTCTAGTGGCTAACTTTAGGATCTTGCATGAATCGTGAAAGATAACCCATAGCAAAACTAAGATCTGGCCTGGTGTTTGTGAGATAGATGAGACTCCCAATCAGCTGATGATAGAGAGTACTATCTATTTTAGGAGATTCATCGAATCGGGATAACTTAAGTCCTGCTTCCATTGGTGTGGCTTTGGGTTTGCAGTCAATCATCCGATACTTATCAATTAGAGTCTTGGCATATTTCTTTTGAGTAACTTGTATGCAATGCTTGTATTGAGTTACTTCTAGACCAAGACAATAGTGGAGAATTCCAAGATCTGTCATTTCAAAAGAGGTATTGAGATATTTATTTACTGTTTTGATCATACTCTCTGAACTACTTGTTATGATCAGATCATCCACATATAGTACTAGAATTACTATGTTAGAACCATTGTTCTTGATATATAGATTGGGATCTGCAGGACTTCTTCTAAACCCATGTTGCACTAGGTGACTATCAATTTTGATATACCAAGCTCGAGGAGCTTGTTTAAGTCCATATAGATATTTGATCAGCTTACAGACTTTTTGTTCTTGCCCTTGAACTACAAAACATTTAGGTTGAGTCATATAGACTTCTTCTTGTAGGTCACCATTTATGAAGGCACTCTTTACATCCATCTGATGTAGCTACCAACCAAATTGAGCTGCCATTGCACACAGAACTCGAATAGTGGTCATTTTAGCAGTAGGAGCAAATGTCTCTTCATAATCTATGCCTTCTCTTTGTGCATAGCCCTTTGCAACAAGTGGGGCTTTATATTTATCTATTGCACCATTTGCCTTATATTTGATCTTGAATACCCATTTGCAACCAATAGGTTTTTTTCCTGAAGGCAAATTCACTAACTTCCAAGTTTGATTTTTCATTAGAGATGTATGTTCTGCATCCATAGCAGTTTTTCATTGATCTTTACTGGGTGCATTTGAGACTGATGTGGGTTCTTTTTCATCTAGTATTGTCAAATAGACTTTTTCATATTCCATATCTATATCCTCATCTTCTTCTATATTCATAGATAAATCATCAAAATATTGACAAAGGTCATCAACATCTGTTACTGATGTTGCATCATCTGCTCTTTTGTGTTGAGTCATATTGCGAGTAGCGGGTCGATCTAGAGTTAGATCTGGAAGTGATGTCAATTTTGAATCTTTCAATGTACTAGTATACCATTTAGGAACTTTCTTCTGAGGAGGTGCTGCTTCTTTCTTAGGTTCATCTTCCTTAACGTATACAAGTGTGTTATTTGATGTGAAAGTTTCATCAAATACTACATCTCTGCTGATGTGTTTTTTCTTGGTTATAGGATCAATCAACCGATATCCTTTTGAATACTCATCATAACCAAGAAATATACATTTTTGAGTTTTCTCATCTAGTTTCTTTCTTTTCTGTTTAGGAATATGCATAAAAGCTTGGCATCCAAAAACTTTTAGATGAGAAATTGAAGGTTTCTTACCACTCCAAGCTTCTTGTGGAGTTTTTCCTTGTAGAGCCCTTGTAGGTGCTCTATTTAGTAGGTAAGATGTTGTGTTTATCGTTTCCGCTCGATATTGTTTTTCTAAGTTCTCTCCTTTTAACATACACCGACTCATTTCTACTATGGAGCGATTTTTTCTTTCTGCAACTCCATTTTTTTGTGGTGTATATGCTGTAGTGAGTTGTCTCTTGATCCCATGTTTTTCCAAAAATGCTGAAAATTCCTTGGAAGTGTATTCCCCCCCTCGATCTGAGTGGAGGGTTTTGATGGAACAACTTGTTTCCTTCTCAACTTGTCTCTTGAACTGACAAAAGTAGAGAAGAGCTTCTGAATTGAGTGCAAGGAAGAAGACCCATATTTTGCGGGAGTAGTCATCAACAAATAGCTAAAAATACCTCTTTCCACCATGACTGGTTGGGAAAGGACCGCACAAATCTACGTGGATTAATTCCAAGGGTTTTTTCGAGCGAGACGAACTTGTCTCAAATGGAACGCGATGTTGTTTCCCTGCGAGACAATCTGAGCACACTGGGAGAACGTATGAAAGCTGAGGAAGCCCTTTGACCATGTCATATTTGCTTAATTCGAGTAAATACCTGGAACTGAGGTGCCCGTATCTTTTATGCCATAAGGAAGTAGCTTCTATCGTAGTGGAAATGAGGGCAGTATGGGATGTAGAAACTGTATCCAAGATGAATAATCCATGTTTGTAGGAGCCAATGGCAATGTTGTGACCTTGGTGACTGATGAAACATCTCTTTTTTCCTTTTTCAACTTGAAAAACAACATCCATATTTCTATCTAGCATCTGTGGAATAGATAATAGATTGTTGGCAAGGCCAGGAACATAGAGAACTTTCTCTATGGCATAGTCACCATCAAGGAGTGTGACTGTAACATCCCCTTCACCTTGTACTTGATAGACCTGATTGTCTGCAATAGTGATAGGTTTGCCTTCTCTTGCGTGAAAGGTTTGAAACTAGGACTTGTTCCCAGTCATATGTTTGCTTGCTCCAGAATCAATATACCATACAACATCGATTTGGAAGAGGCAAGATGGGTCATGAGCACCTTGTGTGCTCTTTCGGAGTCATTATCTGAAGATGAATTAGAATCATCTGAATGGGAATCTGCATAAGCAACATGACCCTTTTGTTGTTTGCAATGCTAGGGATATTTTTGCTTCCCTTTGCCTTTCTTATTTTGTGATGGATCATTTTGTTGTTTGTTTTTGAACCAACACCTGTTGGTATCATGATTGTTCATATCACAGATCTTGCAATATTTATCTCGCTGGAGATTGGGCTTGCCTTTGCCTTTGGAAGAAGACCATCCCTTCTGCAACTGTCCTTGCTTGTGACCCTTTTGATGGGTGTGGCAGGTTCCTCATCTTTCTGTACTTGATTGGCTTCTTCAGTTTGAAGCAAATTAACCAATTCAACAAAAGTTAATTTTCTTCCAGAAACATTGAGTGAAGTGATAAAACTTTTGTAAGATGGTGGGAGTGCCCTCAAAATAACAAATGTCAAAAGATCATCATCTATGGGTTTTCCCATAGTATTGAGTTTAGCTTTCAATTCTGCCACTTTGTAGAGAAACAATTCAACAGTTTCCCCTGAATTCATATTGAGATTGTGAAGTCGGGTTTGTAGGTGAAGGATAGTGGAATTATTCTTTCCTTCATACACATGAATCAATGCCGCCCAAGCATATTTACTGGTCGTGGCATCACAAATATGAGGTTGAACCTCATCTGTTATGGTAAGTAACAAAAAAATAAGGCCTTTCCTATCCTGATCATCAAATGTATCTTGATCTATCCCTGCTGTGGTGGTATGAGAGGTAGTGCCACTGACGACATCCCATAATTTTTTGACTAGAAGAATGGCTTTCATTTTATGCTTCCATGGCACAAAATTGGTGCCTTTGAGCAATTGGGCATCTGAAAGATACTTGTGCACCGTAGCCATTGTTTAGGGTTCCTTATAGCACCAAATGGTCCCCTTTTCGATATACCGTTGCCAGGCCGCTTATACCTGAACTGAATCAAAACAATACCCGCCCTTATGTGAGGGAGACTATAGGTATTATGAATATCAGAATGGTACGTGGAACATAGGCAGTACTAAAAAGGATTGCTTTGTTGATGGCACCTACCTTAGAAAGACAGGAATCCACATGCGTGGGGCGTAGCTTCCCCTAAACACTTTGGAGTCCAAGACTTTCGTCAAGATTTATGCCTAAACACAATAGCAATGGGGGTAAAAAATTCACTCAAAGAGATGTTAATGACACCTGCCTGAGAATATTCAAAAGAAGAATAATCAGTTGGAGGTAATTAAGTCAAAAAACAAAACTAGGAGAAAATTAGTGTTGGTGAGAGAACATCAAGTAGATGATCAATGAAGATCCCTGTGCAAAGAGATAACTGCTTTTGGAGAACCTGTGCAACATGTGCTGATAGAAGTAGTGGATGCTTTAATGTAGATGATTTTTAATTACAAAAAAAAAATGCAATAATCAAACAAGCATGCTCACAAAATGCTTCTCACATAGGTGTCGGGTTCAACCGAAAATGCACCCAAATTTGACAAAAGAAGGTGTCGAGTAAAATTGAAAATGCACCTTTGAGTTGCTATCTAAGTCTTTTTCTGAGGGTTTGAAAAATTTGAATTCCCCCCTCTCTGGAAAAATAGAGTATAATGCCTTTGAACAATTGCTTTGGAAAGAAAAATAAGCAATTTACATGTCTTAAAAGTAATGACAACAAAAAACTAATGTGTCACCAAAAAGTTCTTGGGGCGTCAAAATTCCCGACGAAGCGTCAAAAAGACCCTCGGGGCGTCAAAATGCCCTCCTTGGGCATCACCGAGCCCTCGAGGCATCAACAGGATCGACGGAGCATCAAAATGCCCTCCTCGGGCGTCATCTTGTCAGCAACTCGAAGGGGTTTGAAACCCCAACCTCCCCATGGCAAAAGACTTAAGCACTCACCAACAGAACCATCGTGGCCACTATGGTGCATGTTTTTTCATGGCACAGTAACGTTCTTGACCTCCACGTACAACAATGGCAATGGAAAAAAAATGCATGCACTTTTGTAAGAAAAAATTAAATGAAATTTTATGAAGCAAGGTCGTATTACCCAATGTCCGTCATGGCCATTGTCAACCTCCGGTGCTCCAATTCTATCAATTTTTGTTCAATATTCATGACCGAACGAATGTTTGAATTTGATTGCCACTGCGGATATCGATCGAACTGTGATTGGCCACTGCACGGGTCTTAGTCGAACTGTGCGTAGCCTACGAAAAAAAAAATCAACGTGTAGCTTCGTTACCTGAACTACGAGCAACAAAGGGTGGTGACCATCAGCAGCAGTAGCTTAATCGCACGAGCTTTTCTTATTTTTTAGTTGCAAAATCGTGGAGGTGTTCAGCCTGCTTCGCCAGCTTCAAAACATTCATAGCAGAAGCAGTAGCAGCACATTTGGTGATGGATCCCCGCCGTACACGATGCTTCGACGGCCTGAAGCAATGCCAGCATCGTCCGCATCAAAGAATGGTAGGGCCGGCTACGATCAGGTTGTCGGATTGCAGGAGCTTGTCGGCGTCCTCCGCCGGCCTGGGGCTCTTTGCCGGAAACTTCACGGGGCTCCTGCAGTCCCCGCTGTATATGACCAACAATTTGTCGAGCGACGGGGATGGAATTATGAAGTCAAAAAGGAGGCTTCGATGAAGTCAGCGTCGGAGTCATTGCAGTCTTCAGCGTCAAGATTCCTTGAAGAATGCAAGAATGAATCTAGTAATGGAGTACCTAAACAACACATTGCCCATAACCAAATTCACATTGTCCAAAAAATCATTCAATGCTCTGATGCCATATTAGAAACTGAATCATTAGTTTGCTCTTCGTATTCCTAGAAAATATATAAGAATTACATAAACTCCGTTGAGGCAGTTTCAATCAAGTTGGGTGGTTCATAAACTGATTTCTAGCAAACTACGCACCACTCCTATAATGCTATTAACTTTAATTAATGTAATATAAAATATGCTAAATAGTCTAACACTATACACTACACCTATGTCTAAATGTGGATCGTGTGGGTGACCATAATATCTAAGTCTAATTAGATGGTGTTATTTTGATATTCTCAACTGTATACTAGCCAATGCTTGGATTGGCAAGATGGACTATAACTTGAGTGGGGTTGATGTGGATGAAGTGGGTGTGAAGGTGGAGGATTAAATGGTGATCTATGGCTCGAGTGGAGGGAATTGAATATGCTACAATGGTTCCCCTTAGATAGGTGGCCCTATCTATGATATAGTATATGGTGGAGGTGGAGATTAGATTTTTCTAAATAGAAAGACTAGTGGTTGGAGGCTCAAGCTAAGATGAGATGATGAGGGGTGCTTATAAAATTGAAGTGGTATGAGATGAAGGGTTGTGGATTATTATGGATGTTGATAAAATATTGGGTGGCTAAATTTGTGATGTAGAGACTTGTCCCCCTAGTGTAGATGTTGGATGTGATGTTTGGACTTGACCAAATGTGAATGGTGGAGGTTGTGATGAATGATGAGATGTGGGAAGAATGTGATGAGATGTTGAAGTGGATATTGGTGGGTGACCTAAAATATGAATAGGTTTGGGTGGATGTGTGTGAGTTGGTTTTTGATACACATTAGTTGGTGGTGTTGTAGGAGAGAATACTACGTGTGTTGTTTCATTGGATTGTTGTGCATGATTTATGCTTCTTTGCCCTTGAGTGACTATATTAATGGTACCCACAAAATCTTTTGAGATACATGATTGACTTGGTTAGGAGGAACTGTAGAAGTTGACACCCCTATTTCTTGTTGAGTTACCTCGTGATGATGTAGAAGTGTCTGATTGATACCAAGATTCTAATTTTGTGGGGCAAAAGGGTTATCAATTTTGATATATCAGTTTTCAAGTAGATCTTGTCTGATGTCCTTTAATGAATAACAATCATTAATATCATGAACTTTATATTGATGAAAGGTATAGTATAGATGCTCCTTATAGCTCTTACCATGTGACTTGTTTTTATCTTTAGGTTTCACCTTTGGCAAGGTAATGGCTCATGCATCATACAATATTTGGAAGAGGGATGAATATGATTTAAACAATGGGGTGTAATTATAGGGTTTTCGAGTGAACTAGTGCTAACAATTATCTACATATTGAGCTTGATTTTATAGATATTGTGGGGGTGGAATTGGCTAATAAGTCTATGGTGGTGGTTGCTATTGTTGTTGTGGGAGTTGTTGTACTTGGAATAGATCTTGTTGTGTTTTGTATGGTGGTTGGCTCAAGAATACTTGATTAACCTAACCAGTCTTGGATTGGCCTTGGTTTTTCCCACTTTGACCCTTGTTTTTCCATTCTTTCTTCTTTAGATTTATCTCACCTTCTTGGATTTTAATTTCTTAAATTACCCAAGATTGGGTGATAACTTTCTTGAATATTCTATATTGTTGCAATTGTAGTAGCAAGGAGATTGGTTTGGAACAACTCCTTGTAAAAACTCTTATCAATTCGACCATGGGGAGGGAGAATGGTAATTTTGTAATTACTTCCTTCCAACGATTTCCAAATTCATAAACCAACTCATCTTCAAATTGGTGTAGGTTGAACAAGTCAGTTAGTTTTGTTTTATTTCTAACATTTAGAGAGAAGCGCTCCAACAATTGGTTTGCCAATTTTTCGAAAGTGTAAACACTGTGATGTGGTGGGTGATTATACCAATCTAGGGTATATCCTCAAAATATTTGAGGAAATTTTTGAAGTATTAAAACATCATTCTCTTGGATTATAAAACATGCATCGATAGATCAACTCACATGCTCTCGAGGGTCTTCATCCCTCTTTAATCTGTAAAACTTTGGTAATGTGAAATATGTTAGGTAAAGTAGTGATGGTACCAAGAATGAATTGGGTGATTGATCAGCTAACTTAGAGTTGGGTTTTGGTACCATCACTACTTTACCTAACATAGTGATGGTACCAAGAATAAATTTCAATTGGGTATGATTTTGCAAAAATTGAAATTTAGGATCTTCTAATGATGACTAAAAACTCTAACTTGTTTATTGTTGATGAAAGTGATGTGTGTTGTTAGTTGGAATTTGGTGATGATGGATTTTTTGGTTGAATGAATTATGGAATGAATGTTGTTTATGGATTTGTTGATAATGAGGATATGCGGGTATGATGGTATGCTATGTTGATGAATTAGCATACATGTGATGAAGTGGATGGTTGGGTATGGTTATGGTGGGTGGTCACGATACCCATGATGGATCTTGAGTGAATAAGTGTTTTGATGTGAGGTGGATGGATGGTTAGGATCTAGAAACTTTGATTACTTTTGTTGTGTTAGGATGAGTACTTTGGTTGTCCTCATCTACAAGTAATTGTTGTAACTGTTTAAAAGCTTATTGTATAGCAATCATAGATGTAGATGGTGTGGTTGCATGGAGGGTGGAAGATTGAGAAAGATGCATGATAACCATGTGAGTGGATGTTAGTGGAGGGTAGGTGGAAAAATACATCACGATTGAATGAGGGATGGCATGTTGGATGGGATCAACAGATGATGTGGATGGGATGGATGAAGGTATTTGTGAAGTAAAATTAACTTGTGCTTCATAGAGGGGGTTAGAGTAGATGATGTTTTGATGTGATGGGATGGAGATGTACTGGTGAGATGATGATGGATGAGTGTGGATTATTTTTGCAATAGTTGATTCTAAGAGTGGGTTTGTGATGAACTGATGAGTTTGTTACGGATGAGAGTAAATGAATTCTTGATGTAATGTAGGAATGGTGTGGGGTGGAATGGTGAGAGGAGGTAATGATGGAAAGACCAAGCCTATTGTAGTCAAGTAAGTCCTAATAACATTAGTATCCAAATATGTGATGCACTGGTCAGATGGTCGGGGTGGCTCACTCCAAGGTCTCTCTAAAATGGTAACATGGATAGCCCTCTACATCACATCCATGTCTGAAGTGGAAGCATGATTGGAAAAACCAATAGATGAGTCTAGATACATAGTGTGGGCCACACTAACTTACCCCACCATCATAGTGGTGAGCACTTGGGAAGGTTGAGCAAAGTACTCCATGGATGAGGGCGGTTGACTCTGGACTTTGGTTAACACTTTGGCTTGACTCCGGGTCACTACAATAAGCTGGGGATGAAATGGTATGACGAATGTGAAGGTATGTGTGTGAAATTGTGATGCAAATAAAAATAAAAAAAACACACAATAAATCAAACAAATAAATGTTTTCTAGGTTTTTGCAAATTTTGTTTTTTTTTTTTTGTGTTTTTTTATTTTTGTGTTTTTTTTTTAGTTTTGAAAATTTTGTTTTTTTTTTTAATTTTGTGTGTTTTGATGTTGAAAAATCCTATTCCTAGATGACTAAGGGTAAAAATAGAATAAAAGCTACTGAAGGTAGCTTAAGCACACCCCTTATTGAGGAATGTAACCCAAGCAAAAAAAGTGGCTTCCTATGGATATGGCTCAAGGTAACCTTATGGAAATAAAGAACCCCTAAAGGGGCTACACTATCTAATTTTTTGCTACCAATATAGTCATGCTTTCAATTAACCTGCACATTTAGGGTGTGAACAAGAATAAAAATTGCATCCACTAATTATTTGAAGAGCCCTATGGTAAAGGGGTTCACTAATCCATCCTACTCCAATTCACGCAAAAGTAGGGCACTTTTTGATGATGCAATCCAGAAAGACACTCACTTCGGGCTACTATGGTGTCTAAGGGGTGAGATAGTGGAAGGAGGTGAATTCCAACATCATCGGTCTCGATTGGGGGTTGGTGATGAAGTCCAACCTTACCAATATTTATGTGATACATGTGAGTGTGTGAAGTGTTTTTGGTTTTCTATGGTTTTTTATGCAATCTAGAATGCAATTCAAATTTTAATGCCAAAGTACAACATTACAAACATGAAGAAGCAAATAGAATGACAAAAAAAATAATAATTTTAGATCTGATAAAGAAAATAGATTTTATAAAGGCCTTGTAGTGGTTCTGAAACACAGAGCCAAACACCGCTTAGCGTTTGGTGCTGATCAAATGTTGTTGGGCGTTTGACCAAAAGTGGGCTCACATTTGAAGCTGGTCAAGAGGAGGTATGCATTTTTTACTATGTGTTAGAAATAGAGTAGAATAAATATGAAATCCTAATATGAATTTATTAATGCAAACCTAACCCTAGGATGCAACCATGTAATCCAAAAATCGAAAGTATGCTCTAAAATGCTAATTAAGGGAGATTGATTTTTTTTCTTTTTGTTTTAAGTGGCTACAAAAGATTCTAAAATTCTTAGAAATACATCTAATCACATAGAAGACAAAGCAAATAGAGAGAACAAAAAAATCCTTTTCTTTTATTCCTTTTTTGATGATAGATTTTTAGGCTTGGGTTTTATGTTACTCACCTAGGATCCTTTCACTAACCCTTCAACTCCTCAAACACCACTCTATGTTTTCTTCGAGGTCCAAACATCACTCTATTTTTGTGTCGAAGTCCAAATGCTACTCCACATTTTTACAGGTCCTAAAATGCCAGATCACATTTGCATAGGTACAAGAACAACCGAAACAAGATCTGGAATTCCCAAATCTAGTTTTTCAACATTCATGCAATCGAGCTCCAGAAACCCACAACAGAAGTAGACATAAATTAGTAAAAATTAATAAGGTAAATCAGATATGGAACCTTTTGGGTGTCCCACCATGATCTTCAATTTTATACACAATAAAATATGACACCAAGCAATGCAATAGAAATAAGCAAATGTAATGAAACACTGATCTTTGTATTAAATAGTGGAGCCTTTGTCTCCTTTTTACAATGTTTACCCCAAGTGTGCAAGGGTATGAATACAACAAACTTGCTTGATTTTTGATATTACAATGGGCAAGAAATGAGGAAATACCCCTTTTTTCTGAATACAAAGAATGGTGGTGCCTTCGGTCTTCTCTACTACAACCAAATGGTGGATGGACTTCAACTATCCTCGCAGACCATCCTCGTGGCAAAAACCTTTAAGAACCTATAACCTACATATACATGAATGCAAAAACAAGAGTTAGTAACACTTTTTGATGTGAATAAAATTAGCTACTACTAAACCCTAGAAATTAATGCATATAGGTTGTAACATGATGTGTAGGAAACATAAATAAAATATTAAACAAATGCCTTGCTAATTACCGAACCTTGATCTCTTTGGCTAAAATTTACATTGAGTAAACATGAGGTCATGTTTAGGGCTAGCTAAATGCTCATTGGTATTTTTTGAAACATGGATGCACATTTGCTTTTATGTAAAAACTCATTGCAATTTGTGGCTAAGTGGTAGGAATGCTAGGGTTTGATCCGGTACCTCGAGCAATTGATCTCCATGGGCATTGGTGGCCTCTTGTAGAGATTCTAGCTGTGTAATGATGTATTTTTTAGCCCTCTCTTATTGATGGAATGATGTTGCTTTTATAGGTATTTGGATTTTTTAAAGTAAAAGGATAGGTGGTAAGCTAGGGTTGCCAAGTGGTAGGGATTGAGCAACCACCTATCTTGGGCAGCTACAGTGAGTCACTTAGAGTGTCCCACTTAGATGGAGTGGTAACATGTGGGTAGGTGGGAGTGAAGTTATGTGTGGAGTGAGGTGTGACATGAGGTGTGATATGTGGTAAGTAGAGGGGTGGTGGTGGCTAGGACAAGTGTCAAGTGGAGACATAGGGCATCCTAGGGAGATTTTCCAAATTTTTATAAAATTTGGAAAATAGGATTATGTGCAGGGTTTATACACCTAAGTTTAAAATTAGGTATGTTCTATTATATAAAATTGTGAGGTGGGATGCAAATACATAGATTTTTGTGTCTAGACAAATTAATACATTTTTTTTAATATTTAACAATTAAATATCAAGCATATTATAAAATTATCATAACACTAAGAATTAGCTAATATTTTTCATTATTGTAATATTTGTAATATTGAATAATATTAGATAATTTAAGTTGGGATTATAAAGCATTACATATATAATATTTTTCAATCCAAAAAATTGCATTGAAAAGAAAGTCTTTGGTTTAATTTATTAAAATTATTTTATTTACAGTACTAAGATGGCTTCGGTTTATTTACATCTTGTTCCCATACTTGTGTTTCATATTATCTTGTAGTAGGCTATATGTGCATTTTATTGGAGGATACTCTCATTTGCTCTTATAAAAATATCAAGATATTATAATTGTTATTAGGCTAGTTATATTATATTCAAGAAATATTCCCAAAAACTTTTTATAGCTTGCCTTTATATTAAAGATATTTTTTTAAACTTTATTAAACCACTATTTTTCTCTTGTGAAATATTTGATATCATTTGATAATATGTAAAATCTCCATCAATCCAATACTTTCTAAAATTGAAATTTCACCAAAATAGAGATCAAGGCTATAATTGGCTAAATATATAGCATCTTGATTTTTCCTACCTAAATACGATGATATTTTGAAGATATTATTGTTGATAATAGATGGACATAAAGAATAATGATATTGTTGATCCAATATTTCAATTCATTTTCTATAACAAAATTAATGATAAGTTGTGAATCCTCCTCAATTACATCATGTCTTAACAGTAATACGAAATAGATGCATTAATGAAACTAGATCTGAACTATGACTAATAAACAAATCAAGCAGTAATGAATCTAAGCTAAAGTAAAGGAAAATAACGTCTATGCCCTAAAATATGCATGCAGGCCACTGTCCGAGATAGCTATCCGAGATAGCGGCCGTGATATGAAACTATTCTCCTCGTGAATTAGGGGTTGTAGCACTATCCTCCTTGCTATAATTGATGTTCAAGGGTCACCATTGATTTGGTGGTTGGAATGATGGATCTGAATACTAATGCATGGACGTGGCTCAGCTGGACGATGCTCCAATACTCTGAATCACATAAGCTGTTAAACTATATAATTTAATTTAGAATTTTGATATTGTTATAAATAGCTTCTTAAAATATATATTTTTTTTAATGAGTGTACAATATTATCTAGAGTTAATGACTATTTATGTTTTCTATGAATATTTCATTCTTTTTTTGTGTCTTATTTTTTTATATAAGATTTAAGTGTATGTTTTCATTGCATCTCACACAAAAAATCGCACACCAGCTACCCTACTTGTAATTTTATTTATTACGTGTATTATTAATTTGCACAAAATGAAAGTATTGAAAGCACATATAACACTAAAATAAGAAACAAATAAAGATGCTTTATTTATTGATATCTTAAGCCATCAGTTACAAGTTCGTCCCTCTGAGGGATACCCATCATTTTGATACAAATATTTAAAGAATAAAGTAGAGGTTAGATATATTAACCGCAAGGAACGGTGTGCCTACATAGGCCTCCTGGTCCCGCACATGAAACTATATGGGGGCTTACAGATGCCCCCTTCTCCAGATCTAGTCTTGGAGGGATCTTTGTGCTCTTGTTGCTTCAATCCAATTCTGAAGATCTATACCTGTGCTCATGTAAATAAAAAAAATATGCTTAATATGATGGGCCACCTCTCCGGATGAGGCCTTTGTCAGCGAATCTGATAGATATGATAATATACGCATAAACAAAAATATAAATGCATGAAAATCTAAGAAATATGAAATAGATGCATTAATGAAACTAGATCTAAACTATGACTAATCAACAAATCAAGCAGTAACGAATCTAAGCTAAAGTAAATGAAAATAATGTCTATGCCCTAAAATTTTATTAATTTTAATGAAAAACACCAGCTCTATCAACTTTCCTAGTATTTTCCTTTAACAACACTGTCAAAATTAAGTTTAATTAACCTAATTTTTAAGCATTTTTATTTTATCATATTGTTATAAGAGAAAATTTTGTTGCATATTTTCTACATGTAAGAATTCATTTCAGATTTTTGCAATTGAACTTTAAAAATGAACATCTCTTTGGTTTAAAAGTTCAAATTTTGATTGATTTAATCTACACTGTGATATCACAAAAATTTTAAACTACAATATTATTTAAAATTTTTGGGGAGGATTAAGTCATTCACCATACTCATTGAAGGTAACCAAATAATACCTCTGTACTTTATATTTAGCAGTAAAGAGCTTCTACAATTGTTTAATATGAATATCAAATCTGGTCCTCAAAAACATCAAATCGTTATAATTATAGAAGTAACTTTTTATGCATTCTTCATTTGGGGAAAAGTAGCTATAGAGTTATTAGATACCATTTATATGGGGTGGAAAGGTTCGATTTTATTGTCAATGTGTATACAGAACATCAAAAAAATTTACCCATGCCATCGTACAATAATTCTACCTTTCAATGTATTTTACCCTAAAACTTAAAAGAAGACAAGACGGGTCTATTCACTTTTTTTATTGTAATATGGGATTATAAAAAGTGGATAGTTACAACTTGCAATCATATCAATTATCAGTTATGGAAATGAATCCCCAATTACCAAGCACTTATGGAAATGACCTATGGTGTCTCTTCAATTTAGAATAGGTATTATACTATTCACTCCTTGTTATGTTGGACTTTTTGAAGTGAACTCATACATCCCCTATATTTGTAATGTCTTATCTTTTCTACCCTGCATTAACAGTAAGTTGTTCAAATGGTGGGGAAAATCGTATGACATGGCTAATTTTTAAATCAAATGCATCTACGTCTTTTTTAGCATTCATACGCAACTTTTATAATTGAGAGATTTTTCTTTTCCTTATGAACATGATATTATTGGCAAAGGCACTGCTATCAAGTACTTATTTTCACCCATTCGAGTATTTATGTGATGGGTTGCTTATGGTTTCTTAGTTTTTTGGCTTCAAGATTCACATTATATTAGGTTTTTTCAAAGACCCATCAACCTTGCTTTCATGTTTCTACATTTGTTTCATTTCTTTTTGTTGGAATTTCCAAATCCTACTATTTTTAATCTTCAATCTGCACAAACAAGTTTATAAGGAGATCACTAGAAGACTGGTTGAAATTATTAAGCACAAATAGCTTTAGTAAAATATCATTAAAAGATTGACTGAAATAGTAAAATGTGCAAAAAATCTTAAAATTGCATAAATCAAAGCAGAAATTTGGATGCCCTTTGAAATTTTGTCATGTAGGTAAGTAGGTGAAACAAAGGTATGGCCAAAAAGAAGAAATTTAGGATTTGTTTAAGCTATATATAAAAGAAGACTCGTATATCTACAAAAATATTGCATTATGCAACTTTGTACTGGAAAAGTAATTTGTTTAGAGGAAATTTTGAATTACTATATGGAATATAACTCTTTTATGATTTTCTTTATGGATTCACTTTTTTAAAATATTTTTTATTAGGTTAAATTTATTAAAATATTACATTTGTTATAGTGTTAGTTAAACTATATCTTACTTTTCGTTTTAGCAAGGTAAGTCTTGTTTTTTTCCTATTATATATATTTTAATTTTTTGTATTTATTTTTGTCAATAGAATTAATGATAATTTGTGAATCCCCTTAATTGAAATATATTTCTATCTTTTTTCAATTGTAATTTTTACTATTTTAAAAATTGTTATGGCCTTTGCATAGTTTCATATAAAGTTGTTAATTAAAGTTTCATATATAGGGAAGAAATTTTTTTATTTGAGAAACACCACCTCTAACAATTGTTCCTAGATTTATTTTGAAACACCATTAGTTTTAATTTTTATAAACCCAATTTCTAAATAATTTTATTTAACAAAGATCAAAGAAAATATTTTGTTTTAATTTCATTGTCATAGAGCACCTTTTCATGTTTATTCATACATTGTATACAAAGGACCGGCACCTATTTTTTAACACTTGAAACTCATGATGAATGACATGTCTCTAAACATTTTGTATGAGAAGCAATAATAGGTTCCAAAGTTAGGCATGATTTTGAGATTTATTTTTAAAAATAAAATTATATTTTTCAATTCTGCCAAATAATGGTAGGACCAATCCTCCATGCATAATGCTTTAGCTTTGAAATATTTAATCTAACATTTTATCCTCTATTTTAATGTTGATGGGGCTACCTAATGTATTTGAGTATTTTTTAAAAAGCCACCCAAATGGTGTGATCAAAGAGACAATGAGTAAATAGTTTGATATTTTTAAATCCTTCTCACATAAGGCACATGTGAAAGATCCATAATATCCTCTTGTTTGAAGATTCTCTTATAAGAATCTTGTTGGATTGATAATAAAATGAATTTTGAGGCCTTAGGAAGAGCATGTAGTGACCGAACATTCTTCCAAGTGAAATATTTGGGAGTAGGAAATTTTGATCGCTCAAAATATTCATATCCCAACTTGATTGAGTATTCACCACCTTTTGATAGATTTCAAACCAACTCATCCTTTCCTATAAAATTAGGCAAATAAAACTCTTGTAGCATTTTTAGAACTCATTACTATTTGTTTGAGGTCCTCTTCTTTAATTAGATTAATAATAGAAATCCATGATGTAGAGTTGTTGCTCACTTTAATATAATATTTGGCCATTGAACCTTTGCAAGCTAGATATGCCCAAACCAATGGTTGCTATTTTGAAACAGAGATAAGAGCATATGATTTGTTTGAGCTATATATAAAATAAGACTTATAGATATATAAAAACAAGAACTACTTTGATTTTGTATGATTGTTTTTCATGCTGCAATGAACCTTTATGACACATTTATTTAAAATGCATTTCCTATAGGTTGTAAGAATATTATGAAAAAGGGTATATAAGGCATTTATTTATTTTTCCTTATAGATGTATTTTTTGCTTATTGGTCATGGAAGTAGACTTAGATGAACTAGATGAATGTTTCTTTGTTTATTTTTGAAACAAGAGTTTTCTTTAATGTTTTGGATCACCTTATTGATAAATTAAGTAGAATGAATAATTAACATAGATATCATAGGATTGGAGTAAACCCCTTTTACACTGAAACACGATGCTAGTTTAAGATTTTTTAAATTTTTGTAATTTATTATTATTATTATTAAATTATAATTATTATTTTAAGGGGTAAATTTAAATGATTTCTAGTGATTGATTATAATGTTGTAGTATAGATTTTATTCCCAACAATAGAGCGACCAGATCAAACAAAACAAGCCACACGAAAATGACAACAATGACAATTTAGAAAAAAATAATTTTATTATGTACAATATGATATGTACATTACTTACAATAGTAGGTTTTTTGTACTCAACAACACCACAAAGATGATCTTAGTAATGGTACCATTACATTACCATCCAATGGAGTATATAAAATTTGAAAATGGGGTGGATGGTTACATTACCCTCTCAAGTTAGAGCTCAAACCACTATTTTTTGTATGCTCATAAAGACTTAGATAGTTTGATGGAGTTAAACATACCAAATGGATATATATTGATAAAATGGTAAAACTACCAAGGGATATTAAAAATTGATTCAAATTATTTTTGGCAAAATGGTAAGTTTTGAAAAGGGGTTATTATTTATTATATAGGGGTTTACCACCAGGGGTTTAATAAATTAAAAGGGGAGGTGGTAAATTTTAAAAATAAGGGATTTTTTAAAAATTCCGCGAGGGCACATGTTTTTAACTCTTTCAACTAAGTGACCCCCCATGACATTTAAAAGGGACGATCTTATAGTCAAGTTTTTTCCAAATGTAGTTTTCAATCTAAATTACTACATCCCTAGAGAAGGATTTAGACAAGTCTAAAATAGATTCTAGCATAAGTAATCATAGTCCCTTGATAACTACCTATAGTGTTCCCTAACATCTCCAATATTTTCTATTTCTCAAAGACCAATAGAAGGAAAAACCATCAAATTCAAATTAATATTTTTAAAAGGGGATCTTTCGTGGGAATGAAATATAAAGGTTCACTTGACTCTAAAAGCAAGGGTAAACATGCTTACAATACATTATATTTGTCAAATTTATTGTAAAGTAGTCATTTTTTGCAAGATCAATTTCCAGATTCTCTTCTATCTATTATGTTTTCTTTGTCCATTCTTCAAGATTTTTGAGGGTAATGTGTACTCTTGTAAAATAGTAAATCAATGTGTTTGGAAATATAATAATCATTTCCAATTGACTGTGGCTTCATAACTAACATAGGCTTATTTGTTATCCAAAAACGACACTCATTAATTTTGTTTGCAACTACCTCATAAAAAATGACTATTGTTTACACTACCAAGATTTTTAATTAAAATCTCCCCAAACATAAAACAACTCATTTGAAGGAGAAAACAATACTTGAATTGGTTTACCTTTGTGCAAAATTGTACTGACCAAATCCTAACATATTAAGAGAGATAAGTTAATAATAAAAAAACCAAAGAGTTGAAAAGCCAAATATTAACCCATCTTTAACGATAAAAAATCATAAAATTATCTTTACTTTGTGCTTTGCATGAATAAACTATTATGAAATTATTAACTCCCTATAAATTTTGATACATAAACAATCAGTAAAAGTGCAATTATATATATTTTGATTTTTGATACATAGAATAATTGGTAAGACGTTATCCCAAACCTAATTTGTTTTATTTTCATCGTCCCTATGCACTTACGTGGACGTATCTGTCGCGAATCCCTTGCCCTGCCTCTATCTGTACGAGTCTCGGCGAGTAATCGTCTAGCTTTTTATTGAAAAAACTGGCAAGCCCCGCTCTCCCGCGAGTTTCCTAGGTAACGTGCGAGTTTTAAAACACTGGTTCCAATAAATAGGAAGGCCATCATTCGGAGACACAATTTCAATGGATTTTGAAATTAAAAGATTAAAAAAAAAATTAAATTTAATAAAATGAATTGTAATTTTTAAATAAGATATTGTAGTATAACTAACTGCATTTATCTTTTGAATCGTTTTAAACACAGCTAACAGTTGGTTGTTGTTGGCACTTTTTGTATATAACCCACATCGTTGGCTTCGACAACATCCTGTATCAACTTTCTAGCGGAAGGATGTCATCTTCGATTGGCATTTTCAAGTCTCTTATAGCATGATAAACCATATCGGAATACATAACAATTAGCATATTTGATAGGCCAGTTGGAGAAAGCAAGGCCAAAAATGTAATAGACACTACCAAAAGCAATTATCGCTAGGATGTCATCTTCCATTGGTATTTTCAAGTCTCTTATAGCATGAGAAACCATATCGGAATGCATAACAATTAGCATATTTGATAGGCAGAGCAATTAGCATATTTGATAGGCAAAGCAATTATCGCTAGGATGTCATCTTCCATTGGTATTTTCAAGCCTCTTATAGCATGAGAAACCATATCGGAATACATAACAATTAGCATATTTGATAGGCCAGTTGGAGAAAGCAAGGCCAAAAATGTAATAGACACTACAAAAGCAATTATACAATATGTTATATTAGCTATCATTTTTGGGTATGTTGTGGATGTCATCCTCCATTGGTATTTTGGATTCTCTTATAACATGAGAAACCATATTCGGAATAAATAACAATTAACATATTGATAGGCCAGTTGGAGAAAGGAAGGCCAAAAATATAATACACTATCAAAAGCAACTATACAATATGTTATATTACCTCCAACACGTTATCCTATTATATTATTTTGGTATGAAGGTTGTTTGCATTCATTTTAGTTTGTTTTGTTTTTGTTTCTTCTAGATCAATTGTTGAAGAAGTTCATACATTTTTTTTTTGGGTCATATATAGAATTGGATTTTTTTTTTTTTTTAAGAAATTTATTTATTATTATTTTTCTTATAATTTTTTTTCATTTTGTCTTATTTATGCATGCTTTTTAATCCATAATTCATATTCATATTATTATTTCTTTTGTACCAACAATGTTTTTGAGAATGATCGTTACCTCCACAATTATCACAACAATGAAGATCACAAAATCTTTCTATTTTCTTGCCATAATTTCCATATTTGTTACCTGATTGTTTGAGGTCTTCATTTTTTTATTTCCAATATTATTTTACCATTTTTAAATAATTTGTACCATTGTATCTTGTCAAAATATCTATGTCAATCTCTCTATCACTATATTGATATCATTACAATGTCTATTGTTACATATACTTTTTGCACACTTTTTGTCTTTATGAACAATGTTCAAATCTTTTGTGTCACATGCAATGTCTCTTCTTGGAACAAATTCTCTTGTATTTGTTGTTGTGGGTCCCAAATCACAAGTATTGCATAGGCTTTTATGGACTTCAAATCACAATTCTCCATTTTTTTATGATGGTCACTAGTGTTACAACATCCATATATCATCATGCATCTTAAATCTATGGTATCATGTGTACTAGTTGTCATAGGCGGCTTTAGATCATTTTTCACATATGACATATTTCATCATAGGCTTGTTATTCAAAATTTTAATCATTTTTATTGTCTTCCGCATAGAGTAATGCAATATATATCATCTTTCATATGTCAACATATAATGAGATAATAGAGAAATCATCATCTTCATCAATAACAATGTTGAAGTAGTATTTAAGTGTTGAAAAAATATTCATATTTAGTTTCTTTGAGAATTGTTTGTGAGTGCAACATTAATTCTGGTCACATATAATCTTCATCTTGATCAACTAAGAATTTTTCTTCTTGAAAATATGAATTTTTTTTTTTTTTGAAAAAATTGAAAAAAACTTGTATTAAAACAAAGATCAGTTACAATTGGAAGAAGACACATCCTAGCCAAAAACAATGAAAGCACATGATTACAAAAGAAGAGGAATATTTGCAATGGATCCAAATCTCTTGAACCAAAAACAAGCTAGCTAAGAGAGTTGATAGATATGTTACAACAACTTATCGCGAAAATGCGCAGCAAACACCAACTTCACCTTTGGCCGTGAAAAAGCTACAAGTCATGAAATCACGACACAAGACTCCTTTGACCGCAAAAATTCAACCTGTCATGAAATCGCGACATGTCACAAAATCATGGCAATAATCCACCCTTGGCCACGACGGAGCAACATGTCGTGATATCGCGACAACTTTCCTCCTTTGGCCATGACGGCGCAACATGTCACGATATCACGACAACTTTCCCTTGAAGTCCACATCGACGCAACATGTCGTGATATCGCGACAACTTTCCTCCTTTGGCCGTGACGATGTAACATGTCGCGATATCATGACAACTTTCCCTCGGAGTCCGTGATGACGCAACATGTCGCGATATCACAACTTTCCTCCTTTGGCCTCGATGACGCAACATGTCATGATATCGTGACAACTTTCCCTCAGAGGCCGCGACAGCGCAACATGTCACGATATTGTGACAACTTTCCTCCTTTGGCCATGACGACACAACATGTTGCGATATCGTGACAACTTTCCCTCGGAGGTCGTGATGGTGCAACATGTCGCGATATTGTGACAACTTTCCTCCTTTGGCCGTGATGGCGCAACATGTCGCAATATCGTGACAACTTTCCCTCGGAGGCCGCGATGGCGCAACATGTCGTGATATCGCGACAACATTCCTCCTTTGGTCGTGACGGCGCAACATGTCGCAATATCGTGATAACTATCCCTCGGTGGCCATGACAGCGCAACATGTCGCAATATCATGACAAATTTTCTCCAGCAGCTGCGATAGTGCAACATGTCACGATATCGTGACAACTTTCCTCCAGCGACCGCAATGGCGCAACATGTTGCGATATCGTGACAGCTTTCCTCCAGCGGAAGCAACGACGCAACATGTCGCGATATCGCGACAACTTACCTCCAATGGCCGTGATGGCGTAATAGGTCACGAAATCATGACAAAAACCATCCTTTGCTTTTTCATTGATCATTGGCTCAAGAATATTTCAAGGCCCTGCCTAATCACCTCATCTTCAATAGGCATGTCACTGTGCAACTGCACTCCTACCTCTTTCGCAGCTGAAAAAATTTGATTCTCTTCAATTATTTTTTATAATTCATGTTCTTGTATATATACTAATTTCTTATTTCTTATGAAATATATTTTTGATTGTTTGTTTGCTTTTTTGTTTGATCTCATTTTAATTATCGTGCTAACAATATCTATAACCATGGATATAATATCCTTTGTGATTGACAACCTTATAACTCCAAAATTAATATTTTTTCTTTGAACAAGTTTCTTCACTCAAATAATAATTTTCCTTTAATCTTAAAATTTATTCAACTTTCTTAGTCTTTCTTCAATTCCAATTAATCAAAATTTCCTTTGTAGAAATTCTTATAACTCCAAATTTAATATTTCTTCTTTTCTTCAAATAATTATTCATCAAATTCTTTCTATAATTTCTTTGGATGGCTCCAGTTCTGAAGGTACCTAGTTTCTTCTTGTTTTTTTTTTTGTTTCTCTTTGGTTCATTCAGTTTTTTTAGTTCCCTAGCTCATTCTATTCTTTATTTTGTTTCCTCTATTGATTCTTGCATTAATAGTCTTCTGGTCTAGATAGGTCATTGTTTTGTTCATTTTTTTTTTCTTTTGTCTTCTTTGTTTAGTTTTTTAAGGTGGGTGGGTTCTTTTGTTTTGTTTTGTTTTTTTGTTCTTTGTTTTGTTTTTTGTTGTTCTTGTGTTTCTGTTGTTTTTTTTTTTTTGTTATTGTTCTTGTGTTTTTTTTTCGTTCTTGTTCTTGGGTTTCTCTTTGTTTGTGTTATTTCATTTTTTTTTTTTTATGTGTGAGTGTTTTCTATGTTTTTTTATTTTTGTTTATTGTTTGTTGTTGGTTGTTTTTATTTTTATTTTTATTTTTTTAGGTTTTGGTTGTGTTTATTTTTCATGTTTTTTTGGGTTATGTCTTTGTAGTGTGTTGTTGTTTTTGTCTTGTTTGTGTTTTGTTATGTGGTTCTTGTGTTTTTCTATGTGGTTTGTGTTGTGGTTTCTTTTATCTTATTGTGCGTGTTTGGTTGTGCTTTTGGTTTTGACACACTCAAGGAGCATGTTTTTTTATTTTATTTTATTATTTTTGTTGTTATTTATTTTTTTTAATTTGGTTTTATGTGTTTTTTTGCTCCTTGAGTATGTCAAAGGTGGTAGGCCAGGTTCGAGTCCTAGGCGTTTTTTGCGGAATGGATACCCATGCCTCCTTGGGTCTTACCCGAAAGTGGCATCCCTTTTGGGATGTTTTCCACAAATAAATAAATAAATAAATATATATATATATATATATATATATATATATATACTTCTTCTTAACAATATCTTATTTCAAAAATTTAATTTCACTTATCTTTAATTTTTTCAATTTTTTTTCTTTAATAAGTTTCCATTGAAGTTGAAATCCTTATTACTCCAAATTTAATAATTTATTCTTCAAAATGTTTTACCTTCAATAATATTTTTAAATTCTAATTAATCAAATAATATATCTTTATTTTAATAAGTTTTCTTCAATCATAAAATATTTAATATTCTTCTACAAATATTTACTCTTCAAATATATTTTTTTTGTGAATATATTAATTTCTCCTTATAACTCCTTTATAATAATTATCTTCTTCTAATAAAATTAATTCCTCCATTTTTTCTTTCTTCAAATTCAAATATTTAATTTAAATACCTTTCCACTTGATTAACCCCATACTTACTAACTTGATACCTCATTTATATAACTCCACACTTACTAACTTGACACCTAGTATATACTCAAATATTAAACACACCCTAGAATCAACTATTTATAAGGTCCTTGCACTAATATTGCAAGGTACCAAATAATATAACACCTTCAACTTGTTCATGGTAAACAAACTTTTGATGGTGTAATAATTGGACAAGAGGCCATACATTCTCTTCATTCCATAAAAAAGTTAGGTATGATTATGAAATTAGACATGAACAAAGTTTATTATGGAATTTCTTTGAGTTTTCTAAATGGTATTCTCAAGAAAATTGATTTTGATCAAGGTTGGCCTGAATGTACTAATAACACTTAAATATATTTTATTTTGATGTATGCATCCCTTGATAGATACTTTGAATTATCCTATGGGCTTCAAAAGGGTGACCCATATAAATATATAACTATGTAATTATAATAAAAGTAAAGAAAATTTGTATATTCAAAATTTACATTTCAATACTTACCACTTCAAAATTGTGATTAAAAAATGATATGATTTGACCTAAATTTGAGGCCTTCAAAGCTATAGGAATAACCTATCAACTATGAACTTGGCTATCGTCAAAGTGTGTCACAACACCATTATTTTACATAAATAAAAAAGAGGTATTATGGAGCCTTTGAAATTGTTGGAATTATAGAATGATTGGCTAGTGGTCAAATACATAACAATCTAGAATGGTGGTAAGAAAAACAATCTTGTATTTTAGCAATATCTTTGCCACATTTTTTTATCATTCTAGTACAAAATCCATTAGAATGGAACATCAAAAGTTTATGACATAAAATATAACTATTTGGATGGTTGTTATATTTCTCTAGAGTATTGTTTTATTTATATAATTTTTCCAATGAGAGTGTAATATTAAAATACCCTCTAATAATCCATAAAGAATTATGCTTCATTGCCTAATCATGCGTCTATATAGATTTCCTGAGATTAAGATTTTCAATAACAGATGGCATAAGAGCAAGTTTGTGGCATGAAATATAACTACTTGGAAGGTTACTATATTTCTTTAGAGTATTGTTTCCTAGACTTTCTCCAAGGAGAGGGTAACATTAAAATACCCTCTAATAATCCATAAAGAGTTATGCTTCATTGCTTTATCATGCATCTATGTAGATTGATTGAGAGTAATATTTTCAATAAACCTAGTAGAGACATAATAATTGGATATTATGAGGTTGTTATTGAAACATTCCAAGGATAGCTCAAGAAAAAAATCCTTTAAATCCTAATGAGTTTTCCATTTGAAAGTACCTTGGATTCCAAAGAGTCATGTTACATTCAAACTATTCTTAGGATAAAAATGTATATTGCTAGTATCCTTTCCAAATTTTGTTTTATATTAATTGTTTCTTCCATGGTAAATTTTATTTTCTAAAAAAAAAGTATTACAAGACTAATTCTGTTAATTAACATCTTTAAAATATTTTATTGGGCCTTTCTTCTTGTCCCTCGAAAATCCTAGAATATTATCAATGTGTGAGGTTATCAAAGTGGTGGAAGTTCAACTTCTTGACTAAATTGCCTCCATAACTTGCTCACCATCCAATATGATCTTTTCTTGGTTAGATTATTTACCTTGCTTGACTACTGTATCAATTATTGTTAGCATGTTGGGCCCAAAATGCATGATGTCTAGTGTCATAGTTGCTTGATCATTTATTTTTATCTTTAGGCTTCTATGCATTATTTTCAGCTGTTGTAACATTTGGTTCATCTCCACATCCTTTGACTAGTCTCTATTATTTCCTTCACAACTAAGATTAGATTCTTGGACTATGGAGATAATATCCATCGAGACTATAGATGCTTGACTAGCCATGGAATACGCCCATGCATGGTGACATGTCTCTCTTGAAGAGACCTCTGATCGCACAAGGACAAGCTAGATTCTTGGTCTCCTCCATGACAGGTTTCATCTCAATTTACTCAATATGGGTTAATGAACTAACTTGCACACACATTGGTTCTTGATTACCTCGAGTCATTACCATACTCATGATTTGATAAATAAATCCACTGCACACACATTTGATATTAAAGGAATTAGACAAAATTAAGTGAGTTTGTTTGATATCACTAGTATGTTTGAGTCTGCAAAATAATAAGTTTTCCATATCAACATCCATATTAGTTTTCCATATCAACATCCATATTATTTTTCCATATCAATATCCATAACATTTACATAAGTCTTTCATTTCAAATGCCACCATTGTGGTACCCTTGATTAAACAACAATACTATAAATGGTCAAGTAACATCTAAACTATGAATGATCATTACAACATTAGTTCATTTACATTCATACACATTATCATTGCATTATCATCCACCACACATATACACATGCATTCAAACAAAAGCATCCATATAAAAGCATAACAAAAAACTAAAAGCCATATATATATAAATATCACATGTATAATGAATACCCAAAGGCTATATACAATGGAGCACCAAAGCTCATATACAAAAAGTACATCTAAGAAATAGCTAACACCTATAGGAGGATCCTTATGATCCTAAAGGAGCTTTAAACCTAGAGTCATTATGCATAGATTCATTATGCCTAACAATCCTAGATACGAAGGAAGAGGGTTGATTTGGCAACCCAATATTATGTTGCATCAACAAATCCTCCGATGTATCCATATCAATACCAAAGACATAATATATCATACCTTTAATGATGGTCCCTCTATGCTATCTCTTCTTGGATCCTCACAATTCTATTCTTACCTCCACATATAGCCATCCGTACCTCTAGCTCTACGCATAGTCGAGCTATATCTACATCTTGAGCCATTATTTCTACATCTTGCTCTACCAAAATCTATTGGAGCTAAGCCCAGTCATCCTCACTCCAACCTGGAGGTATCTCTAGAACCTCCTCCATATCATCCCTATCACCACCATCACCTCCAATATCTGGAGGCTGCTTTACTGCATCTCTCATACATATCCCTTAACTTATATATCAACGATGTCTTTGATATCTTGGAGCCTCATATATCTTCTACATCTCAGCCTCTACCTCATCATCATCCCCACTATCCTCATCCACCATATGAATAGGTACCCATGGTGGCTATGCAATGAACCATGCATCATAATCAGTGGTAGTCCCTGCATCATCCACATCATAGAGATATATTTCCTCATAGTCCTCATAGGTCACCCACCATACCTCCATACAATGCAAACCTGTCTCATTTGATGGTGCTTGTACAACACTAGTACCTCAGGAGTATCCTATCGTAGCCTAAATCACCTCAACACCCGTGAGAATTGGATCAGCTCCACATCATTCCATAACCTCCAACCAATCCCAATTATATTTCCATGATGCCTTTCTCATTGCTGGTCTGAGAGGTAAGAACCGATGTCGAGCCTTCAATATTCTCAACTACAGCATAACACATACACAATGGAAGCACATTAATGTCACATTCATTACAAAAAAATGGCACAAATCCAAACAAGAGTGCCAAGGGAACTTACCTCATCCACTTACACTACCACTCCTGTTATTGCATCCACACCCTCCATTGTCATAGCCTCCACTCCACCTCACTCCTTCACTCACTCGCTCTCCTTCAAACATAGCTTTTAGAACTTGTGAACACAAGAATGAATCTTATTTTACCTCTGTAAACTATTTATAGCTATTTTTGGTGTGATTAAATACCCATGGGTACTCCATGGTTCATTGAAATGCTCACCAACATTTATAGAGTGGCAAAAACTTACAAATGTTTATGCACTATGCGAACGCTAGTCGGCTTCTCGCTTTAAAAATTTGTAGAAAGACCAAAATACTCCAAAATGTAGTTTACCTCCACAAAATAACTTCATATTGTATCCATGTATTCATTTCATTATCACATCAAGTTTTGTGAAACCAAAAACCAATTTGGAAACTTAATTTTTTCTTGCGACCAAAAGTTGCAAAATCTCCTAAAAAACTTCAAAACAACCCAAAATGGTCTAAATTTTCACAAAATGACCATATTAATTATTCTAATAATCCACCTTATCATTTCACCATTTTTTATGATATCATGGATTGATTTGGGTGGTTAACTTTTTATTTGCAACTTAAAAAGTTGCAATATTATCCAAAATTGCTTCTCAAAATGATCCAAAACAATGCAAAATTTTACAAAATCATGCAATCCAATCATAAATGCATTTTTCATAATTATATATGCATTTAAACACCATCCAATCCATAAAATATTGTATTTGCATTTTTTCCAAATTCACCTATAATTTCAAGTGAATCTCTTATCTAGTGGTTTATTCTATCTCCTTGGTGATTGTAGCAATTGGTTGTCCATGCAATTCGGTAAGATGAGTAAATCACCATAAGGAAACTTATCCATAATAATTCAATATCCTCTTATTTTTACACAAAATAATTTTGGGTTACTCATTTTTCGAGTGAGACTATGCCCAAGTTAACTTGTTCAAAAAACTATCATTGATGGCCTTTTTCGTGGGGCTTGAAACATGGATAAAATCACATATCAACATTTATTTTAAATTTAAAATCATCATGAAGATAAGTATTACCTAGGTTGATTGGTTCCAATTGAGGGAATTATCCTACAATCACTTGATGGCCCTCCAAGGGTTGACTCCTTTTCTTTTTGCATTTTCATCACTTTGCATTTCAATGACATCAATTGGCATGTTTTCCAACAATATGGAATCACCCCAAACTTTGGGAACCAGATTTTGTTTTTTGAGTTCCCACATCAGGACACATAATTCACATCATACATCTACATTTAAAAAAAAACCCTTTTTTCTATTGGGGAAAAAATATAATTCATTTACATCACTCACCATACATCTGCATTTACCAAAAATTACTTATATTTTGGGGCAAAAACAAAATCAACCACTTGCATTACACAAAAAACCCTTTCTCCGTTGGGGTAAAAATGATATCAATTTACATCATTCATATCATCCACATTTACATCATTCATATCATCTGCATTTACATCATACACTTGCACTTACATCATTCACCTGCATCATTACCCATAATTTTTTCAATTGGCTTGTGAGACTCATTTTTCACTCATTTACCAATTGAGGGGGTAAGCTACACTAAAAAATTCTTTATCTTCAAAATCATCTTTGCACTCCAAGGAAAGAAAGTTGCTTCACCTCACCAAACCAGGTGTCTTGTATTTTTGCACTGCATTATATTTCATGTAACACAATACAAAAAGGGACATCTGTAAACACCAAAATCTAGCCACTTGTCATCCATTCATATCTATCCATTATATATATATAGTTATTTAATATATACATAAATATTAATATTTTATATTTATATTTATATATATAATTAATAGATATGTATTTATGTAAATAAATCCTAGTCATCCACCATGAATTAATCTCACCCATCCATCCATATGAATCCATGTCACTTGCCCAAGCTTAATATCCATCCTTCCTCATGTTTTAATATCGGTGACCCATTTTGTATCATCAAAACCCTAATATGTTCAAGGATGGATTATAAAAGATGAGTCATTTTGATGAATCAATGTCTTAGAGAGTCTTGGAAGGTTCGTGAATAAATATTTAGAGGTCCCAGATTTGAACATCTATCCACTTCCAAGTCCTAGCTTCTTCGCTATCATCATTTTCCCTTGTCGCTACCATTACCTCCACCACAAAACCCTCATGAACTAGATTTGGTTCTTCCCCACTCCCATTCATCCTCGAATGCTACCCAGAGTTGGAAAAACACTTTTGAGTATTTTTGGAATGTTGCTCAGGATTTTTCGCCATCACCAAACATCTCTAGGTGTTTCTCATAGCATATTTGTAGTTTGTAAGCCCTTGAATGCTTTTGGGTATTCATACGATTCTTGAAAATAGAAATAGGAACATTAATTAGCACTAACAAGGTAAGATATTAGTTGTATTATTTTTATATTTTTGTATTATTTTTTTACAATACAACATTGCAACATTTAGGGTTTTATAGGTTTTATCATTCAAAGGGCATCATACAGTGGAGCCCTTGTAGGTACTTTTAACCCCTTTTATATTATTTGCTATTTGCAGGTGTAGGAACCACATTTTTGGAAGTTTTTGCAGCTAGGGTTGTCTCATAAGGATAAACAAACCCACCCACACACTTGTTTGGATCAAGGAAAAATTAGAAGACACCAGTTGTTCATTAAACTAGGGTTTTGAAACCCTATTATCTATAATCATTGTATCAAAAGTATTTGTAACCCCATATTGGGGTACATTCATTGTACAACTTGGAGATCTACCTATATCAATAAAGATTATGTAGACACCAAAACAGCACCAATCCGATTATGTGACTGCAAACACTGATCGCTTTGACAAACACAGCCCCCAGGGCAGCCCTCAGAGGTCAAACAGTGGTCTTAACCACTTTCATAGCAATTTTGTAAGGTCAAGGAGCAATTTGGCACACTTGGGCACTTTGCCCAGTATTCGTCTCACCCAGGGACGAATTCAAAATAGAATCCGTCCCACCCCAGGACGAATTCTGAATCCGTCCCTGGGTGGGACGAATTCTAAGCTTAACGGGCAAAAGGGCAAATGGTGCCAAGTGGCAGCCCAGAACAATCAGTTAAGGGCTCCTACCTTGCACGCATGTGTAAGTGGACAGAGGGGCCGTTAGAGGACTGTTACAAGAAGCATTTATCAAAGTTCAAGTCAGTGAAGGACTCCCCTCCCTCATGGGAAGACAAGACTGCCACATGGCGCCCATGGCCAACACTTGGCTTTTGTGCTTCCCTCCCAAAAGAGACCCCTTGGGTCTATAAAAGGTGGGAATTTTCTCACCCAAAACATGCAGGTGGAAGGAGTGTTCAAGCAACGAAGTGCTGCCGAATCGAAGACTCATTTGCATCCCCCTTTGTTCACCTTCCTACATCCATCAATCTCTTTTGCAAGGGAGGTTGTTGGGTGGCCTTTGGAAGCTCGAACCTTACTCAAATCCGACGCATGGACATCCGAACCTACCAATTCGCCGACCCCCCAATCCTAAAAGGTTTTGGGCCCATCCTTGGTGGATTGGCTCCAAAATCGAGGGCCAACGGTGGGAGGCCCACTTGGGCACCCCCGCACCCCCAAGTTCTAATTTCAGTTTTTGAGCACTTTAGATTAATTTTTAGATTGCATTCCGTGTTACTAGGTCCGATTAGTCTATAATTGCAATTTTGTAGCTTTTGGTCAGAGTTTAGGGTGTTTTGTATTGCTTTATCGTTTCGCTAACTTGCAGGTGTCAAGGTTAAATTCCCGAGGGAGGAGGCCAAATTGGGAAAATCCGACCATCTGGGTCGTCCCAAAATGGCCCCAATTACCTAACCCCCTATTTGCAGGAGTTTTGCGAGTCCCGAGATCCGACATTGGAGCAGCGACGAGTCGATTTCTCCTATTCGGAAGAATTCGTCCCACCCGGGGACGAATTACGGTCGAATTCGTCCTGCCCAGGGACGAATTCCAGTTTAAGGTGAATTGGCCAGCTGCCTCAGTGGCAGTGGCCTTCGGTGACTGTTCTTACCTTCCGTCGATTTTGAAGCAATTTGGATTCACTGTTTTCATGGTTGCGGGAAATATTCGTATGCATATTTTGTTAGTTTTAGAGAGAGAATGATTTTCATTTGCAACAGGTGATACTAACGTCTTGATCATTCCTTTGTTTGTAGGAGAAGCAACAGAGGCGAAGAACCCATCAACATCAGCGGTGGAATCATCTTAGCCCGCCCGGTGCAATCGTGGGAACGCGGAAGGAGGAACCATTCAACGATTGTAATCAAACCTTATTTGCGCTCCTAGCCCCCGAAAAGGGAGGAGGCATTATTGTAACGGAGATCGAAAGAAATTAATGAAAGGGCTATTTTTCTTTATCTGATTGCGTCTCTTACAACATGTCTCTTTTCGTTTCATGCAATGTACATTCCTAGGACTTAGGCGTGATTAATTTTGAATGCAATTGCACTTGGTGTTTCCTTTGACCGGAATCTCGTGCTTTCAGTGGCGATCACGGTGGGACCCTGTTCCCTGGTTTTGAAATCATAGAAACTGATTAAAGTTTTGTGTTTGTGCTTGACAGGTACACTTTTTTTTGTTGCAGACTGCTATTCGTCTCTGACAGGGACGAATCCTTTTACGCAATTCGTCTGACCCTGAGACGAATTCAAATTCGTCTCCGGGTGGGACGAATTCTGTTCGCAATTCGTCTCCCGGAGGGACGAATTCCTGTCTGCGGATTTTCAGAGCAAAAATTCAGAGATAACAGGAGCGAGCGAGAGAAGAGGTAGGGATTTTCATGATCTCTCGTTATAATTTTTTGTTTCATTTCTGTTTACGCTTCGTTAATTGTTTTCATTTAATCTTGCATTGCATTAGGAAAAGTCATGTATGCTAGTTTCATTTTATTGGATAAAACGAATCCCACACACATCACGAGACAACTTTAAACCAAGGAGCTGGTCTTAAGACCCCAACCCTTGATCAAGACCATTGGTGGATTTAATCACCGCCTTGGCTTGATTTGCATCCATTTCCCGATTGTCAACTGTTGTTAGGCGTAAATCCTGACGAAGACAGACCGAGCGTAGCTGGGGTGATTCCCATGCGCGCGAGGATAAGTTTTCTATGGTAGGTGTCATTAACAGGACAATCCCCCTTCCGTACCGCCTATGTACCACGTACCTTCTGCTCTCACGTACCTATAGTCTCCCTCTCGTAAGGGCGGGTATATAGAGAGGTTGGTATATCGGCCTGGTTGGTATATTGAAGGGGCGACCTTTTTGGAGTTATAAGAGCCTACATGATGCATTTAAACGTTCTACAAAATCTACAAAAACAAAACAAAACATCAAAATGCACTAAACCAGTCTAGGGCACACCAAGAATCCTTAAAAGAGATAATCACGGTCTTGTGAATGTGTGTGTTTAATTCTGCTTAGTGTAGACAAAAAAAAAAAAAAGAGAAAATCATAAAACGAGATAAAAACTTATTTAGATAGCATAGAAGCACCGCAATGGTGTACACCCGTAGTCAAGCCCAATCAAGGGCAGAAGCTCCGAGAGGTACACAAAAAGCAGGCACAAGTTGCCTTCACTTCAGTCCTGAGGATTTGGTTATACCGCCTTATCGGTCTAACCTACAAAAGAATCCAATTCAGAATCCTCGGTGGGGTATGCCTATTCAAAGCAGCCCCTTTCGGGAAGATGCCTTACATGTAGACCTTGACATAAATAGAGAATCACCTCTTGAAGGTAGGCATGAGTGGCCACCGCGCAATGAAGCGCTAAACAAGCACACTGTCCATTTAGAGGGGCAACATGGATATGGCGTCCCTTCTTTACCTATCATCGAAACGAGAAAGACCACATCCGGAGCGCGGGGCTCCTTACATAGGGCGACCTAACTCCGCCCATCCCATTTACACTCATGAAAGGGAGTATGAGGAAAACCATCACATTCCTCGAGAGCAACAAACAATGCGGGAACCTTGCATTTCCGCACCAGCAGGATATCATGATCACCCCTTGAGGCCAGAACCTCGAGCACATACCACCTACCTCGACAGAGGGAAGCGACCCATTGAAACCTTAGAGCATCAAAATCAAGGTAGACCCATAGGAGGAACATTTGAACCTCCCGAAACAAAATAGGGTAGAACAAATTGATCCGGTTGTCGCCAGATATACCACCCGTCAAGCCCAAATCATGCGGCTTAAACAAAGTCAACAAGAGATAGAGTATCAATACCGCTTGGATAAAGAACGCATGCAACGCGAAGCGGATGAGTTACGCTATGAAATACCTGAGAGGGGGCCAACCCCTCGCATCCAAAGAGCTGAACAAGTATGAGAGGCGTAATCCGTTGGCGCAAGACAGGTCTCCACGACCTCGTCAAACTCTGCCTCCAAGACCCCATAGATTTGAAAGGGAGGCAACTCCCCGAAACAATGATGGGTACCTTCAACAAGAACTTGATCAGGGTCATAGGTTTCGCCACGAGACTCCTCAAGAATTTTACGAGGAGTATGAACCAGAAGAGGAGTATATCGAAACTCCCCATCAAGGCGGGAAGGATGCCATTCGGCCACCCCTCCATAGGCCTCCAGTTTACCGTAACTTGCAACAAGAGCGAACAAGAGAGGAAGAAATAAAATCTTCCGATGCATACCAAGCGCTATTGGAGCGTTTAGAGTCGGTGGAGACAAAAGCTGCTGGGCATCAAAAACCCACATTACGTCTACTCCGCAATAATCCGGTGCATCCCTCAGTGCCTACACCTCTCTACCCCGAACACTTTAAGTTGCCTCAATTGGCAGTTTTTAAAGGTGAAGAGGACGCACAGGAACATGTTACACGGTTTCTAAGCCAATGCTTCGGCATTCAAGATAATGACGCGTTATTGCTTAGAACATTCATAACCACATTCGTAGGCCCCGCCTCGGATTGGTTCACACGGCTACCCAAACACAGCATAAGCAACTTAGATCAGCTAGTAGATGCGTTTCTTGAACGCTTCGCCTTCAACACAAGGAAGAAGGCATCACTTAGTGATCTTGCTAGCCTTAAACAATTTGAGGAGGAAACAATGGCAGCGTACGGGAACCGATGGAGAGCTTTGCTTTCTAAGTTACCCTACCGTCCTCCCATGTCGGACCTCACGCAAATGTTCATGAAAAGTTGTTTAAAATCAATCTCCGGTCTATTGTTGCTGCGACAATACGACGACCTAGAAGAAGCTTTGGCGCAAGCCAGAGTCATAGAAGAGATTAAGATAGGCGAAGGCGCAATTGCCAAGCCTAAGAAGAAAGAGTGGAATAAAACCACTAAAAGCGGGACAACGCAACCACAACACGCTGCAATCAACCAAGTTGCGATAAATGTCCCGGCGCACGTGCAAGAAACGCAGCCTCAAAAGGCTAACTACCGAGCGAGTGCCTCCACGCTTACGAAAGAGATAACGAGGAGACAAGAACAGATGTCGACAGCGTCGCCCTAGGCGACAATTCACCCCGTATGCGGAGTCTAGGGACTCCTTATTTGACCGCTTGTCAGCGGCGAATCTAGTTACTCTCCCAGAAATCCAAATTTTTGACCCTAGCGTTCCTAAGCCTAAGGGGTATAGGGAGGAATTGTATTGCAGATTTCATAGACGCAGAGGACATGACCTAAATGGGTGCTGGAAATTCAAAGAACTAGTCCAGGATTTGATCGACAATCGAACATTGGTCGTGGACAACCCCATCGCACCTAACAACCAACAAATGGGGGTATTCAAGGACCCCTTGCCTGCCCACGAGGCGCAGACAAAACCGCTCCAAATAAACGAGGTGCGACAAGATCTTCCCGCACAAGGATTTGTGGGAATGATTAGCATTGTAACAAGGAACAGAAAATACCCAGCAGTTGCCCCCGAGGTACCTGCGAGGGAAGTTCCGTCGACATCGCAGCCTCAACAACGCCCGATGCAGTTACCTCCGCCTAGACCTGAGGTCACGATACGAACCAAACTCACGCAGAGTTTGCGGACCACGTCAGCTAGGCTGTCCATCTACGAGCTTATTCAACAATCAGCTCCACATAGAGAAGCTCTTATGGACATCTTAAAAGCCATTGAAGTACAACCCCACGAAGCTAATTCTTTCAACGCTTTCGTGGGACATGTGAAACAATGTACGGAGCCTGTCATCACATTCAAAGAAAATGAGGTCAAAACAATATCGAATGACATGCCGGATCCACCCCTGCACGTTATCGCGCGGGTCAACGGGATCCCGTACAAGAGAGTGCTGATAGATACTGGCTCGTCCAGTAACATTATAACCACTGCTGCGTTAAAGCATTTAAAACTGCCAGCCTCTCACATCACAGCTTCCACGTACACACTGCGAGCTTTTAACGATGCAATTTGCTCGACAGTCGGCACGGTTGTTCTGCCTATACAGGTAGGACAAAAGTCAATACCCACACTATGCCATGTGTTGGAAGGCGAAATGGCTTATAACATACTGCTAGGGCGGCCTTGGATCAGGGACATGAAGTGTGTCCCCTCGATCGCACACCAGTGCTTGAAGTATGCCTATGAAGGGCAAATACATGTAGTCCCAATGGACTTAGAGCCCTTCAAGTATTGCAATGCGGTACAATTCATACCTCAATCGACCCTACCATCAACGCATTTGGATTTTCAATTAAATCCATCTAAACAAGGTCCGATACCGCGAGCACCAGCTGGTGGCCAATAAGGTAAAATCCCGACCAGGTGAGATGTCATCATTGGCTCCTTCATCATCAGCGCCACCTATCGTGGCCCAACAGAAGGACAAGGGAAAGCAAATCATGGAGGAGGTTAAGCCTCTAGAAGAGGGGTTGCCCACGATCTCAACAATATCAACAGAGGAAGCGCCCAACGCAACGGAAACCAAGATTCCTGAACAACCAAACATGGAATGGACTCAGGAAGGACTACCGTTTCCTCCTACCCAATCATCAACAATCACTGTTGAGATGGCCAGTACAGGCCTGGGAGAGTACATAGTGCAAAATGTTGTGGCAACCCCCACACTGGAGTCAGTACAAGACATGGGAAGACCTCGCCTTCCCATTGGAACAATCGTCCCTTTAGGCTACCCACCGAACCAAACGAATTTTGTGTATGGGGGCCTTGATCATGGTTCTGAACCATGCGAACAAAAGGAAACAGGATGAAGAACCTTTTGTCGAAAACATCAATTATCTGTCGAACCCAGAATTTGCCCTAAAATATCTCGAACAATGCAATTGGCATGGGTATGGGCTAGGCAGATACGAGCAAGGGATGCGGATCCTTTGTCAACCAAGATATCAGATGCCATACGACAAGTCGGGGGTAGGGTTCAACCATCCCCTGCCATTAGACATCTTGGTTGAAAACATGCAAGGCCTAGAAATAGGCAACAGGGGGGATTGGCACAAGACCCATACGCCAATCCAAACACAGAATACACATTGGGGGATTATCTCCCATGGTCTACAAACACCCCTGGTAACAACAATAATCCCTCTCCTTTGCTAGAGAGAGGTGAAAGTTCAGAGAGCAGTCCTCGAAAAGAACAACAACGGCTTCCAGATATTTTTATGAAACTGTTCCCCTTAGAGGTTCCGGACGAAATAACGCAGTCTCAAAAGAATCGGGTCCCTCCACTAAGAGTGGAACAACCGCAATGGGATCAGATTAATTCACTGGAACAAGAAGAGTCCTCAATGTCGGAAGCAACAGATGCTGAAGAGGATGAGCAATTTTGGATCTATGAAAGCGATTCAGAAGACGAGACTGAGATGGACTATCTCAGACATGCGCGACGACATCACCACGCTCTAACCCATGAAGATCTAATGGGACAAATGGGTATACGGTTGGGACATGAATGGCACTTAGACCCAACGAGGTGGGACCAAGTGCTAGGCCTATGGCTCCAAATTCAAGTTGAGCATCGTCCACCTCAAGATCCCATCAGGACAACAGTACCAAGGGAAGACCCCGCCTTCCTTTCCGCACTTAGAGACGAATTTGCACCTAGAGAGGATCCATTCGTGCCTGTTCCCGTAGAGCCAGACCCAGAATATAGGGAACATCTGAAAGAATCAAGTCGTCACACCCGTGGTTCTGGAGACCAAATTCATTCCATCCACATGATCTCCATTGATTTGACCACACCCATCCGCAATCCGACCGATCCATCACGGTCATTACATCTAAACACGGATGCCATTGGTCGGGATCGCGTCAACTCACCATTGTCACCATCAGAGTTCTGGCCTTTCGGTGAAATGCTTCATTTTACCCCAAGGACAACTCAAGATATTTTTCAAGCTGAAGAGGGACCCAAAGTCCCCAACGCAGATCTTAACTCAGCTGATGATATCCATTTAATCCCAACTCCACATCAGTTGGAGGACGGATCTCACATGTCAGTCGAAGAGACGAGTGACGTAGACATCGGCACAGATCCAATGAATCCACGGATTCTCAAGCTGGGGGTAAGCCTTTCCCCCGAAGAGCAAGCCGATTACATTGCCCTTCTTAAAGAAAAGAAGGAGGTTTTTGCATGGTCATACAAAGATATGCCAGGACTAGACCCGTAGCTAGTCATGCACAATTTAACGCTTGATCCGAAAATCAAGCCAGTAAAGCAAAAACTAAGAAAGATGCACCCAACAGTGGCCTTGATGGTCAAAGACGAATTACAAAAGCTGTTGGATGCACAATTTGTCATCTGCGTGGATTATCCGCCATGGTTGTCCAACATGGTTCCCGTCAAGAAGCCCGATGGGAGGATTCGCATATGCACCGACTTTCGAGACCTAAACAAAGCGAGTCCTAAGGATGATTTCCCCTTGCCAAGCATCGACGCATTGGTAGACGCTACGACAGGTCACGAAATGCTCTCCCTAATGGACGGTTTCTCGGGATACAATCAAATTCGTATCAATCCCGAAGACCAACTCAAAACGGCATTCACAACGCCTTGGGGGACATTTTGTTATAAGGTCATGCCTTTTGGCCTTAAAAACGCTGGCGCTACATACCAACGTGCTATGACGTATATCTTCCACGATTACATGCACAAAACTTTGGAAGATTACATGGATGATTTGTTAGCCAAGTCTAAATTGCGCTCAGATCATCTCGGTGACTTAAGCAAGATCCTCGATCGCCTCATAGAGCATAAGGTCAAACTGAATCCCAAGAAGTGCGTGTTCGGCGTCACATCTGGAAAACTCTTGGGTTTTATAGTCTCCAAAAGAGGCATCGAAGTGGACCCAAACAAAGTCAAGGCAATCCTTGAAATGGCTCCCCCAACCACTATCAAGCAGCTCAGAAGTCTACAAGGAAAGGTCGCGTCGATTAAACGCTTCATAGCGCAATTATCTGACAAATGCCGACCAATGAACAAATTATTGCACAAAGGGGTCACATTTCATTGGGATGACGAGTGCCAGTCAGCCTTTGACGAAATCAAACAATACTTGGCTTCGCCGCCAGTATTGGCACCGCCTAGACCAGGTGTGCCGTTCTACTTATACATCTCAGCTACGAGGTGGCACCGGGCGCAATGCTAGCCCAGAAGAATGAACTTCACAAAGAACGAGGCTACTTACTATCTTAGCCGCACCACTGGTCGATTACGAACTTAACTATGCATACGTTGAGAAACTCGCTGCAGCAGTGGTGTTTGCCACCAAAAGGCTACGCCACTATATGCTGAGCAACACGACGTATGTTGTGTCTAAGGAGAATCCATTGCGATACATGATGAGTCGTACTTATCATAGTAGCCGCACGGCGAAATGGATCATGTTGTTGACGGAATTTGACATTGAGTTTATTGGACAAAAATCTATAAAAGGACAAGTCATAGCCGATCAACTAGCAGAGGCTCCTCTTGAAGACGATCAGCCTCAGGTCATAGAACTACCCGATGATGAGGTCTTCCATGTCTCGGAATCGCCAGATTCGAAGAGCCCGAGTCTCGAGGCCGACATAACCTTATTTTTCGATGGTTCTAAATGCGAGCAAGGTGGTGGCGCGAGAATTGTATTCTTCACACCGCAGGGCGCTCCAATGCCCCTGTCATTTAAATTAAACTTCCGAGTGCACCAACAACAATGCGAGAATATGAAGCCTTGCTCCTAGGTCTTCGAGACAACAATCGCCATGAACATCAAAAGACTGAACATCTTTGGCGATTCGTTGTTAATCGTCAATCAAGTCAAAGGGGTATATCAATGCAAATGCCCGATTCTGAAGGCCTATAAAGCCCTCGTGGATAAATTCTTGGCAAAATTTGAGTGGTATGACATCGAGGCACTCCCTCGATCATCGAATCGTTTTGCGGACACAATGGCCTCCTTGGGGTCACTAATCCCGCAAGACCTTTCCGGTGATATAACAACCATTCGGGTCAAAACCTTATCGCAACCCGCGATGGAGCGCGCAAGCTCAGACTTGACGCCGAGGAATCCACATGATCCAGATCGAACCATCTTCGGATAAGTTCTTTCGAATCCGAGACTATTTGAAACACGCCAATTTGGGGTCTTTGTTCTCCCCCATTCCCATTAATAGCAACACAACGCTATTTTTACAAGTTCTATCCCAATTAGCATTTGTTAGGGAAGAACTCCAAAAGGGATTGGTCTGTTCAAACCGTCGAGGTATCCGATCAACGGGATTGGTATTTACCCATAAGAGATTACCTCAAGTTAGGTAATCTACCCTTTGGATTGACGCAAGCCGCAAAACGAACATTCAAACAGAAGCGGCAAAATATGTCTTGATAGGAGACATTTTGTATCGTCGCAGACTACGACGGAATTCTTCTTCGTTGCTTGGACCAGACAAGAGTCCACTTGGGCGATCACCCAAGTGCATGACGGTACATGTGGCGGCCACTTTAGTGGTATGGCCATTGCAAAGCGCATTCTTCGCATGGGCTATTATTGGCCATCTTTAGAGCGAGATTGCTGCGCATATGTCAAGAGGTGTGTGAAATGTCAACATCATGCCAATCTGATGCACGCACCTTCCCAGGCCCTACAGACAGTCCAGTCTGCTTGGCCATTTTCGCAGTGGGGCCTCGATCTAATTGGAAAGATCTCCCCTGCATCGTCAGGCCGTCACACGTTTATCATAACGGCCACAGAATATTTTACCAAATGGGTGGAAGCAATTCCGTTAACCTCTACGACGGGACCCCGCATTGCGGAGTTCATTTTGCATTACATCATATGTCGTTTTGGTATTCCATCCAAAATAATCTCGGATAATGGGCCATCATTCAAGAACAAAGACGTGCGTGCTTTAACCACAAAGTACAAAATTCAGCACGACTTTTCAACACCATATTATCCGCAAGCAAATGGGCAAGCGGAGGCGTCAAACAAAACGCTAGTCGCCATCCTTAAAAAGACCGTCGCGAGACGAGTCATAAGGATTGGCACATACAAATCCCACTTGCCCTTTGGGCCTATCGCACTAGCATTCGGACGCCCACTGGGGCAACTCCGTTTTCACTAGTGTATGGCTCAGAGGCGATAATGCCTCTCGAGTTGGAAATTCCTTCCCTCCGCATATCAATGCAGGAATTCATCGATGATGACACTGCGCGGCAGGCCCGGTTAGACCAGCTTACGTTGCTTGATGAAAGACGCGTTAATGCTCTCGAGCACTTACGTATCTATCAAGAGCGGCTTAAGAGAGCTTACAACATGAAAGTTCACCTAAGAGACTTTCGGGTTGGTGATCTGGTTCTGAAGGAAAACCAACAAAACTCTAATTTGCCGTCCCATATGAGGGACAAATTTGCGGCAAATTGGTTAGGTCCGTATGTCATTGATAGCAAAATAGGACCAAGGAACGTACGAGCTAGCTTCTCTTGACGGTATCAAGGAAACGGAACCCTTGAATATCAGTCATTTACGACCATTTCATATCTAAGACAGCCATGTACCAAAAAAAAAAAAAAAAATTCAACAAAAACAAACAAACAAAAAGCTCCAAGGATTATCGCAATCTCTTGGTCAACCCAAAAAGCTCCAAGGATTATCGCAATCTCTTGGTCAACCCAAAAAGCTCCAAGGATTATCGCAATCTCTTGGTCAACCCAAAAGCTCCAAGGATTATCGCAATCTCTTGGTCAACCCAAAAAGCTCCAAGGATTATCGCAATCTCTTGGTCACCCAAAAAGTCTCAAGATTATCATAAAAGCTCCAAGGATTATCGCAATCTCTTGGTCACCCTAAAAAGCTCCAAGGATTATCGCAATCTCTTGGTCAACACAAAAAGCTCCAAGGATTATCGCAATCTCTTGGTCAACCCAAAAAGCTCCAAGGATTATCGCAATCTCTTGGTCAAACCAATCAATAAATTCAACAAAAACAAAACAACAAAAATCATCAAAAATAAAAAAGATTTGCATCTCAATTCTAGGCATACTCGAATTCATCAAAATCAACAAAAACACCATGCATAAATTTTACCACACTACAGTCAGTGGTCTGGGAATGTACTAAGAGTTTCAATAATTCAGTCATCATTTTCCTCTTTAGCCATGTAGTGTACCAAGTCGAACGGATTTTATAAAGGTAGAGTCATACTTGAAATACACCTTGTTACGTAACATCCCAACACAAATCAAAACACTAAAATTCCCAAAATTGTGTGAACGAAAGATGAAACCTGCAAAATAACTAGGTCACCACAAGCGAAACGGTTATCTTGCTCATCCCCCTGTGCGAATGACCCCTAGAATGCTGAGAGTTGGCAAAAGGACAAGCTTCCTCCCTACCCAATTCCCTAAGAATCCCTAAAGTTCTCAATAGTTGCAAAACACAAAAATTTGCAAAATGTCAAAACTCAAAAATTTGACAAAATATAGTGCACACATCAAAAGGCACAAACAACAGTGATTTTCGTCACTCCATATCCCCAATCCCTTGCTCAAAAGAAAAACAAATCAAAATAAACAGTGATCTTATCACTACAAAAGAGCAAGTATCCCAATACAATTGAAAAAAAGAAGGGAGTTGACCTTGAATCCCTGGAACTCTCAGCATTCTGTAGGTCATAAGGCAAGCTTCAATACCAATTCGGTAATAGAAGTAAACCTCCCGCATGACGATATATCTGTCACATTAACTTGCGTACGGATCAATGTTTGCATGTGGATGAGCTAGCTTATGGCATCCTGGATTACAACGCAGATTAATCTTAGTACATACAACAAAGGAATTCGTGGAGCTAATTAGGTGATCCTCGATACAGGTTCGGTTGAAAGCCCATCTGGCACTGGCGGTATCCTAACAAATACCACTAAATGAACTCAATTGCACACACGGGGATGTTAAATAACTTGGTCAAAAACAGGTCCGATTCATACCTTGTTCAAAAGTCTTGTAAGATAAAGTACGAGTCATGGCTAGTGAGTTAAAACCGTCTGAGTCTCAGAAAACCTTAGCTACATTTCTAAACCAACTGCGCTACTTTTCATCTTTGCAAATACCATCAAAAAAATACAAAAAAGAAAAACCATGTATACATATAGAGGCATACATCACAACAATCACCTAAAAACAAAATAACGAGTTCTAAATAGTCCTTGGTGCCATAGCCAAACATCACAAACCCCATTCATCCATTTCATATCTGCATATCACATATAAATCAAAACCATTTGCATTCATCATAGCATATGCATCCATCAAAATAAATCAACATGCATACATCCATATTCATCAACCATCATGCACAAGATCAAAGAAAATCAAAACAACAAAAACAACAAATAAATGCAACACAAAAACAAAAAGCAATAAACATTGCCGGACACAAGTGCTCTTGCACTTAACCTCTTGGCATAAAAACTAGACCACCACAAAAAACCACAAAAAGGAAACCAACAACTCTTGCACTTAACCTCTTGGCATAGCAAAATTGATGTCGGGGTTTGCATTGTCACTATCCTACTCCCGAAGAAGGCTACCATAGCCGGACCGCTCCACGGGAGGACGGATTGCCGACAATTCAATCACCAAATGGTGTCACAAAAACAACAAAAATAGTACAAAATTCAACAAAAACACAACAAAAACATTGCCGGGCATAAGTGCTCATGCACTTAACCTCTAGGCAAAGAAAATCGATGTCGAGGTCCAAATTATCGCTCTCCTAGTTCCCCAAGAAGGCTATCATAGCCGGACCGCTCCACGGGAAATAGGTTTTCGACGATTTCACCTCATTATGACATCACCAAAAGGGTTAACACCCACCAAAAATAGGTCCATATGTTGGAAAAATTGCACACGCTTAACGGTAAACCCTCTAAAGGCAAACCTTGCACAAGTCATCTTGGGTCAAGCGACTCGTCGCTTCTCTCACGAAGGTCATTCCCTCATCGATTCGTCGCTTGAGGGGGTAGTCACACTTAGTCACCAATCAACAATCACACACCCAATTAAGGAAAACGACATGCATTCAAAGAATCATTGACAAAGACAATCACGCTCCTGCTTGGGGCGGTAAACAAGCAACAATCAAATCAATCAAACACTTGGCATTTCGTGAATCATGAACACAAGGTTCCCCCGAGGATAAAACAGAACGAGGATAAAAACGCCCTTCACTTGTTCATGACTGATCAATGTCCAAGTTCAAGTCACACCTCACCAAAACAGGTTAATACTTGAAATCAAATTCCTTAGCTCGTCAGAAGCAAGGATTCAAGAATGCATGCCCTTTCCATACTTGGGGCATCAAAAGTTGGTTAGGTTACCAAGAAACCCTAATCATTAGTGCTTTGGTTATCTATTTTTGCTCAGAATTGCGTCACCCGCAGCGCTTCCCAAAAAGGGGCATCCGTAGACACCAAAACAGCACCAATCCGATTATGTGATCTGCAAACACTGATCGCTTTGACAAACACAGCCCCCAGGGCAGCCCTCAGAGGTCAAACAGTGGTCTTAACCACTTTCATAGCAATTTTGTAAGGTCAAGGAGCAATTTGGCACACTTGGGCACTTTGCCCAGTATTCGTCTCACCCAGGGACGAATTCAAAATAGAATCCGTCCCACCCCAGGACGAATTCTGAATCCGTCCCTGGGTGGGACGAATTCTAAGCTTAACGGGCAAAAGGGCAAATGGTGCCAAGTGGCAGCCCAGAACAGTCGGTTAAGGGCTCCTACCTTGCACGCATGTGTAAGTGGACGAGAGGGGCCGTTAGAGGATCTGTTACAAGAAGCATTTATCAAAGTTCAAGTCAAGTGAAGACTCCCCTCCCTCATGGGAAGACAAGACTGCCACATGGCGCCCATGGCCAACACTTGGCTTTTGTGCTTCCCTCCCAAAAGAGACCCCTTGGGTCTATAAAAGGTGGGAATTTTCTCACCCAAAACATGCGAGGTGGAAGGAGTGTTCAAGCAACGAAGTGCTTGCCGAATCGAAGACTCATTTGCATCCCCCTTTGTTCACCTTCCTACATCCATCAATCTCTTTTGCAAGGGAGGTTGTTGGGTGGCCTTTGGAAGCTCGAACCTTACTCAAATCCGACGCATGGACATCTGAACCTACCAATTCGCCGACCCCCCAATCCTAAAAGGTTTTGGGCCCATCCTTGGTGGATTGGCTCCAAAATCGAGGGCCAACGGTGGGAGGCCCACTTGGGCACCCCCGCACCCCCAAGTTCTAATTTCAGTTTTTGAGCACTTTAGATTAATTTTTAGATTGCATTACGTAGTTACTAGGTCTGATTAGTCTATAATTGCAATTTTTTAGCTTTTGGTCAGAGTTTAGGGTGTTTTGTATTGCTTTATCGTTTCGCTAACTTGCAGGTGTCAAGGTTAAATTCCCGAGGGAGGAGGCCAAATTGGGAAAATCCGACCATCTGGGTCGTCCCAAAATGGCCCCAATTACCTAACCCCCTGTTTGCGGGGAGTTTTGCGAGTCCCGAGATCCGACATTGGAGCGACGACGGGTCGATTTCTCCTATTCGGAAGAATTCGTCCCACCCGGGGACGAATTACGGTCGAGATTCGTCCCGCCCGGGGACGAATTCCGGTTTAAGGTGAATTGGCCAGTTGCCTCGGTGGCGGTGGCCTTCTGGTGACTTGTTCTTACCTTACGTCGGATTTTGAAGCAATTTGGATTCATTGTTTTCATGGTTTCGGGCAAATATTCGTATGCATATTTTGTTAGTTTTAGAGAGAGAATGCTTTTCATTTGCAACGGGTGCTACTAACGTCTTGATCATTTCTTTGTTTGCAGGAGAAGCGACGAGGCGAAGAACCCATCAACATCGGCGGCGGCATCATCTTAGCCCGCCCGGTGCAATCGTGGGCACGCGGAAGGAGGAACCATTCAACGATTGTAATCAAACCTTATTTGCGCTCCTAGCCCCTGAAAAGGGAGGAGGCATTATTGTAACAGAGATCGAAAGAAATTAATGAAAGGGCTGTTTTTCTTTATCTGATTGCGTCTCTTACAACATGTCTCTTTTCGTTTCATGCAATGTACATTCCTAGGACTTAGGCGTGATTAATTTTGAATGCAATTGCACTTGGTGTTTCCTTTGACCGGAATCTCGTGCTTTCAGATTATTCATTTTGTTTATTCTATGGTGTTATTATGATTTTGTACCTTTGATTTGTATTGGTGGTGTTCCTTTTTTTGTTACAGTAGTATAAACAGGTTCATATTGGATATTGTCATTTATAAGACCCACAATTTCTTTACCACTTCTAAAAGTTATGGTCATGTTTTGAAAAGAGTAAACAAGAATTGCTTTAAAAAAATAAGTTACATAATTTTTTTCTTATTTTATTCTTTTTGTTTTTTATTATACTAGAGGAATCGGTAACTCATTACAATTTTCTACATCTCTTCGTGGGTTCAAATATCGCTCCTTGTCACCACTATAACCTCTAGTTGCATCGGGTAAACCTTAAACATATCCGAATATGATAATGCGATATGCCCACTAGTGCTAAAGGGCTCGAGGGATTGGAACCCTAGTCTCCATACTCCTACAAAAGTATTTTTACCATTGAACAAAGATATTCGATCCTTCCTTATTTTAATATTTAGGATTCCTTTGTTTTTGATTAATCTTGTTTATATGGCTAAATTCCTAAATGTGGTCTTGTTCAATGAAAATAAAGAATAGATGATGAAAAATAAGGATGCTCTTCCAACCAAAATCATCTCTCAAAGTTATACCCAAAGACATTTAATCTTAGTCGTTTAACTTTTCCAAGAGTAGGAGGTATACACCACTTAATACCAAACTTTGAAAAGTTGGACGGTTTGACCCCAAACCTTCACCAAAACTTGGTACCACCTAATGCCAAGGGTGGTATGGAAATAGAACGATGTCAATATGGACAATCAATCAAAAAAATAGAAGAGGGAAAATGAAAGGAAAATAAGTGTGAAAATAGTTTAAACCCTTAATGCATGAACTTCACGTCAGTTTCACCAAAGAATGTAGAGGGAAAATTTTGCATCACTTTCCCTCTAGGTAAATGGATCAATGCCTAGATGGGGAATGAGATGTTTACACTCTGACACCTCGATGTGAGGTATACCTGGTGACGTACCTCCTCTGGTGATGATTGGATAGATGTGGTGTTCACTAAGAAGTATTTAATGACTACTTCTAAGTCTGGCCAAGGATGTTTGTTTAGATGTGTTCCTTACTTTGCAAACACCTAGGTTTTGAGCCAAATGCAACTAGGACCTAAAACTATATGTAATTTCAATTTCTTTGAAGACAAAAGCACACCAAACAATTTCTAAGCTAATATGCACTTCATTTTTTATTTTGATATTTTAAAATAATTTTCTTTCAGTGATCTAGAAAATAGAACAAAATATGATACTAAAATAGAACTATTAAATCAAAATAAATTTGGCAAAGCACCTACTTGATATGGATGCTTTCTCAGAGTAAATTCATGATCTGTAATCGAATTTGTGGCCTATAACAGTGAATTTACAGCTTGTATCACAAATTCATGACTTGTACAATAACTTTGTCAAAAACTTACGAAACAATTGCACAAAAATACTAGAATTTTTTTATTAGTATTTAGGGACCTTCTTAGACCACTACATGACTGGTCTTAGTAACACAGTAGTCAAATACCCTTGGTACTTTTAGTAAATCATACATAAGCAATAAAAATTATTGACATTTAGAATAAATGTGAGAGCTGAAATAAAATGATATAAATGGTGCAAAAAGTAGAATGCTATTAAGAATAAAATGACCTAAATGTAATATGCAAAGTGAGATAGCAATTTTGAAGATAAATAATTATCCCCAAGACTTCAAATCAGCGAATTCGTTGTTTGTAATATGAATTTGCGGATAGTATTGCGAATTCGACTAGAATACAAATTTTAAAAGCAAGTGCACTAGCAAAAATGAAATAACATGAACAATTCAGACAACAAAATTCTAATAGAAGCAATATTATCTAAATACAATGTATAAATTGAGGTTGTGCTTTGGAAGCAAAGATTTACCCCCAAGTTCTTAAGACAACGAATTCACGGTCTAAACATTGAATTTATGGCTTCTACGAGAATTCGCGAACTAGCTTGGGAGTTCATAAAAATGCAAAGGATATGGTGTGCAAAGACAAAATGAAATAAAATATAAAAAATATGCAAAATGACCTTCTTACAACAATGATGTCACAAGTTGGATCACTTGATTTGTAGCAGTAATAGTGGCAACAAGATCTAACAACAATACTCCTTCAATAATTTGATCACTTACTCAACCATTTATTAACCTCTTTAGGAGGTAAGATGTGTATTTTATAGCTTGGAATCGACAAGGATCAACCAAAGATCATGAAAATCGAGATGATGGTTCAAGGAAGTTTAGGTGGTTGAAAAATTGCCCATTTTAGTGAATTTGTGACCTAAAACTAGAGGTCGTGAATTCACAAGACATAAAAAATAGTCCAAATTGAGAATAATTTGTTTGGCTATTCATGTGGTTGAGCAGTTTCCCATTTTAGTGGATTTGCAGCCTAAAATTAGAAGTCATGAATTCATTAAACATGATAAAAAAGACAAGGTGGAGGTTAGGGAGTGATTTGGATGTTGTGAGGAAAAATATAGGTTGATGAACAAATGGGTTACGTGTGTTAGAGGAAGGGAAGGATTATGACTTGGGTCAAATATCCTTCTCTACACATATCATGGTAATATGGTCATGATATAATGAATGCCCCTATTTTTATTTATTTTTATTTGGATAGTGTGAGAAACCTCTATGACCAACACCTAAGGCTGACCATTCTTATTACAACCATAATTTCTCGTAAGATTGAGGGCTAAGATTATCAATAAGAGATTAACACACCCCTCCACATGCCATAGTTTGAACCTAAATCTCTCGAAGAAGAGCCAAGCATCCAAACCTATAATACCTCATTTAAAAAATTATTAATTAAATTCTCCTCCAAAAATATGAAGCATCTTTTAAAAAAAAAAACACTTAAATTATTTTATACTCTATGAAAACTTCTAATAACCAAGTTCTAACATATTAAAGAGATAAGCTAATCAAAATTAAAAAACCAATCCAAAGAATTGAAAAGCTATGAAAATTATTATTTAAAATCTCTTCCAAACATATGATGTCTCATTACGCTTTATGCAAACTTGCAATGTAATGACCAAGTCCTACCATATCAAGACATATAAGCTAATAAAAAAAAACAAACCAAAGAGTTAAAAAGCCAAGTATTGACTATGTCATCTTTGATGATAAGAAATAATGGAATTGTCTTCCCTTTGTGTTTTGCTTAACTTATTAACTTTAGGGAATAAGTAAAACCTTGCCTAATAATCGATTGAGGTAATTATATATATTTACTTATTTATTTGCTATACATAAGAGAATTGGTAACATCTTTGTTCAATAATGGGTCAAGTTTGGGCCCCTTGCTATATACTCTAGCATGTTAGGTAAAACAAAGTCAGCGGACCACGACCCTCCAAGGAATTGAACTGGACAAATACTTCACCACTACCACTAACCTATCCTACTTGACCACTACCACTAACCTATCCCCTTCTAGTTATGTCAAACGGGTCCCAACCCTACAAGGAATTAAATTGGACAAATACTTGACCATTACCATCCAACCTATCCTCCTCTAGGTATGTCATGGTTTGAACTTAAGTGTCCCAAAAGAGAGCTAAGAAGACTACATTGTCCTTGCATATTTATTAACTAAATATATTAACATTCAACTAATATTCAAAATTATAACGATGATAACTCTTGAGTATTTATAGGTTGGCTACTCCAGTTCATTGCCCTTTCGATTACCAATGAACTTAAAATTTATAGAAAAAGTATCCAAAGATGTTACCCATTTCAAAAAAATTCAAAGTTGTGATAAATAAGTGAGGAAATAGGTTGTAAGAATGGAAGAAATCCGAACTGAAAGACGTCATCCCAAACCTAATTTTCTTTACTTTCACTGTCGGTACGCACGCTCGTGGACGTACATGCCTCCAAAACTAGCGAATCAATTCAGGTTACGACGGTAGAAAGTTTGTCCTTAGATGTTCAACACGGACACTTAAAACAAAGATTAATTATTCCAATCGAACACGTGGGAAAAGACCGAACGTAATCGCAAGACTGAACAATCATGTAGAATAACATCAACAATATAAAATGGAAAAATCATGTAGAATAACATCAACAAAATAAAATGGAAATAGAAGAGTCCCTCTTAACCCACGCACTCTTGAACGGCCACAGTTTTTTTTTGTTTAAATGTGCCGTTTCTTGCACGTTAATTCGTCCGATCAGTCAAATTTCCAATTTGTAAAAGTCAAGTAAAATTAGATACACGCACTCTTTGAATTCAAAGAAAGGTGCCTCCAAGCTATCAGACAAATTCAGAATATTATATCCTCCAAGCTATCAGACAAATTTCAGAATATTATCCCTAATTCCAAAGCATCCCAAAACATCTTTCAGATTTTTATTGCATCTTCATCTTCTCTGTATATAAATCTCCGAATGAATTCCTGCTTTACAGTAGCGGTACTGCAGGTTGGCAAAGGAGTTAAACATCAACGCTAGCCAGTAGAGTACTTTATACATACTTAGAAATTATCTCATCTATCCAGAGATGTATCCGTCGGGTTGGGATTCGTATTCATGCTTGCTGGGGTTCATTGCTGTGAGTGTAAGTGTGGCGTTTTTGTTCTTGTTGAAGGGCAAAGATGGTGCAAACAAGAAAGGCAAACTGCCGCCTGGAGGCACCGGATGGCCTATTATCGGCGAGACCATCACTTTCTATCGAGATTACAATTCCCCGCAGCCTCGTCGGTTCAGTGATGATCATGAACGCAGGTAATCAGTTTTCTTCCCTGCTGATTTCCTAGCTTTTTAGTTTTTTTTTTGGGTGCAGTGTTATGTGAGTGGCTGTGTTGAGCTAGTCCAAGCTTCCCAAGTGTTATCGCACAGATGACACAGGGTCGAGTTGCTCCTTGCACACACTTGAAGTTGACGCTTAGCTTTTTTATGGATGTTTTGGTAATGCAGGTACGGGCCAATTTTCAGATGTAATTTGTTTGGAAAAGCACAGACAGTTCTATCGGTAGATCCAGACTTCAATAAGTACGTTCTGCAAAACGAGGGAAGGCTGTTTAAAGCGAGATACCCTTACTCCACAAGAAACCTTATTGGCAAATACGGTCTGCTGGAGGTCCACGGAGAACTTCAAAGGAAGCTCCATGGAATGGCTGCCAATCTGATGAAGTATGACACCCTCACCACGGATTTCCAGGACGATATAGAACATGTCTTCCTCACCGGCATGAAGAAATGGGAATCGCAGAGAGACATTCCTCTTCAACCCAGCTGCCATCAGGCACGCAAACGCAATTACTTCTCTCTCTGTTTAATCATTATTTTTGTTTCGTTTTGATCTCTTACCTTCAATTCGGAATTGGCTGCACGCAGATTGTTTTGAACTTGATGGGGAGAAAATTGCTGAGCTTACCTCCTGCAGAGGAGATGCAAGAAATTTATGAGGCTTTTAACATTTATGTGAAAGCCATACTTTGCTTGCCTCTCAATATCCCCGGGACAGCTTACGCAAAGGGTGTAAAGGTAATTAGTCTCAAATTCAATTGCTTTATTTTCTCAAAAATAAAGAGTATTCGTGTTTGTTCGTTCATTGAAAATGTAAATGGGTATTGCAGGCGAGAAAAACTATAATAAAAAAGGTTCACCAGTGCATACAGGAGAGAAGACAGCATCCAGAAGTGGTCTATAATGATCTACTTGCTAAACTTTTAAGAGAAGGCACGTATTCGGAAGAAATTATTGCAGATATGATATTGTTTTTGCTCTTTGCCGGTTACGAGACTTCCTCCACGATCATGTCATTCGCTGTCAAGTATATCACTCACAATCCGCGAGCATTGGAAGAGCTGAGGGTGAGAGATTCGCTATAGCTGCTCATGTTATGTTTTATCTTTGTAAAAAGTGATAGTGATAATTGGATAGTCTAACAAGAACATGAACACGTGAATTGTGCAGGCTGAGCATGACGCTCTCTTGAAGGCCAAAGGCAATGAAAAGCTGACAATGGACGACTTTAAGTCCATGAAATTTACTCACTGCGTGCGTACATAATCATCCATGAGATTCTGATCTACTTTCATCCATAGTTTTCTACTTTAATCAGAGTAGTTCAATAAGATTTATTTTGCATGAATGCTGATCTAATTTCATCCATAGTTTTCTACTTTAATAAGTGTTGTTCAATAAGATTTATTTTGCATGATGTCTTTGGCATGGCAGGTCATAAAAGAAACTCTTCGCTTAACGAACGTAGCTTCAATTACTTTCAGAGAAACCACACAAGACATTAAAGTGAAAGGTTGTGCTCTCCATGGCTTTCTTTTTCCTTCCAGTCTGAACTGATTTTACATGATGAATTTTATTTTTTAAACAAAAACATAATGAGATTACTAATTAAATTTAAGTTTCTTTGATAAAAACCTTAAAAACATATTAATTCGAATGCCTCCTGTTATCTCGTCCTCTCTCACTGCAGATTTTGTTATTCCCAAAGGATGGACGGTGGTGATTCTTTTGAGTGGAACGCATTTGGATGAGAGGCACTATCCTGAACCTCTGAAGTTTGACCCATGGCGCTGGGAAAACGAGGGTTATGTAGGATTCTGGCTCTCACCTATTTACCTTTCTACGCATTCAAATTATTATTATTTCAAAATGAAAATATAACGAAGTCAGTTTAAATTCAAATTCTTTTATATAAATATTTTCCTGTGTCGAATGACAGGATCTATCGAAAGATTCGTCGTTCATGCCTTTTGGGAAAGGTGCAAGGCTATGTCCAGGATATCACCTGGCCAGATTTGAAATAGCTCTGTTTCTGCATAGCTTCCTCACTAAATTCAGGTCAGATTATCTTTTCCCTCATATGGATTGGTCAATGTGCTCTTGATGACTAAATTTGGTATTGAATTTAAATTCACTTTTGAAATGAATTGATAGGTGGGAGCCACTGGAAGTTGGCCCTGACATTTTATTTCCTCTACCGCACATGGCGAAGGGTTTTCCAATTCGACTGTCTCCTCGATGATGACACAAAAGATAAATGGTTGATAGTTGTGGAATATTTATTAGTGCCGAAGTGTTTTCCAATTCTATTGTCTTGTAAAATGTTTGTTAGTGGCGAAGTGTTTTTAATTAGATTATCTTCTTGATGATGACATTAAAAGATAGATGGTTGATAGTTATAGTGTTTGTTAGTGGCGAAGTGTTTTCCAATAAGATAGATGGTTGATAGTTATAGTGTTTGTTAGTGACGAAGTGTTTTCCAATTCAACTGTCTCGTGGATGATGACACTTGATAGTTATAAAATGTTTGTTATATAAACCTAAATTTTATAATGAAAATATAATAGGTTAATGTAAAGTTTACATTAAATCATCCAAAAAAATATCTTACTGCGTTTTAGTTTTCCTTGCAATCCACGTGACCAACAAATATTAATTATTGAAAGGTTGGTCTTTTTTTCAAAGTGATAGCTTTCTTGATCTTGTGCTTCGCATCAACATTTTAAAATTTCAACCTTGGACATAATAAAAGGTAAAATAAAATTTATTTTATTTAGAATCAAGATTTGTTTAATTTGTATTACAACGATGATATAATGATATTTTGATAGTTTTATGATTATATATAGTTTAAATAAAGTCATTTGTTTTATTTATACATTGGTTAGGGTTTTGGGTTCTCTTATGGAAGAGCCACACTCAAAGAGCTTTAAGCTTTTTTTTATGAAAGACCCACATTCAAAAGGTTTTGGACATTTTTTTTTTTTTTTTAAACTCAAGTTCAAACCTTAACTTTGTGCATGAAAATGTGTAAGCTAACTTGTTACACAATAAATATATATTATATTTTATAGTAAAATTAATAAATTATTAAAAGAATATATATATATATATATATATATATATATATATATATATATATATATATATATATATATATATATATATAATTGTATTATGATCACATAATGTTATTACAACAACTTACAATTTTGCATAGCTTTGCTTGACAAATTTGAACCTAGACAACCTCTTTAAAGATGAATAAAATGGTTGAGTTAATGCCATTTGATAAATGATAATATATTTTTTTTCAATTGATTATAAGGGATTGAAACATGCCCACTGTATTACATCATCACCACATAGTCGTATTACATCATCACCACATACTAGTATTACAACTTCATGTATAGTTAGACAAGATTTGAACCTTGATCTACTCTTTAAATATTGAATAATCTAACCGATTGAGTTAATACCACTTGATTATAAAAGGATAATATTTTATTATTTATGAGTTAATTTTTTTTTTATCTTAGTTATTTATGAGTACAATTTAATTAAAACTTTAATTTTTTAAAGTTAAAGTAAAGTACATTTTAACATTCATAAGACCATAGTTTATATGCAACGAACCTCATGGATGATGTGTTTTTACTTAAGACATATGGTGCACAACCCTATTCCTTTAGGATTTGAACCTTCAAATTTTGTTTTATAGTTTTAAAGTTTTTACCAACTTAACAATACATATATTTTTTTATTTCCTAATTAAAATATTTTTTAAAATTTACCTTTAAATAAATTGATTATAAAAATTAAAATAATTTTTTTTAACAATATTTTATTATAACCATGTTATCATTGTATTTCAATGAACCATATAATAATATTACACTAAATCATAGTAAATTTTTAAAAATCAAACTGTAAGTAAAAACCAAATTTACAATTATTTTATCCTTTAAAAAAGTAAGATAAAAATTAGATTGGAAAAAAAATTAAGTTTTTTTTTTTTTTTTTAAATAAGGAAATAGTTCAAGCTTACTAAAGTATTATAACCCATATTAGGAGAAGTAAAAGACAAAAGGTAAAGTCGGTTACCTTAACCTCTAGGATTTGGACCTTCTATATGCAGCGAAAAATATGAAGGGATTTGCGTTCAAACTTACGAATATTATATAATTCTATAATGTGTGGGTTGCATCAATATCATCGTAATATAAATATGGATATGGATAGATTAACAAAATATAATTAAGAAATATTATATATATAAAGTTTACTCATATAATATTTGGGTTCAAAACTTACAAGTAATAAGTATAAATTTTTAAATATTATTATATTAATATTATAATGTGTGATTCGGTAGTATAAATATGAAAGCACGAGATTCCGCAAGATTGAAAGGAAAACTAATGCGATGTATTCAAAACCCAAAGTTAACGCTTAAGGTCTTATAAAGTGAAATGCATGAAATGAAAGAAAAGAGACAAATTTAAATGATATCAAAGGAAGTATAGAAAGCACAACCCTTTTTATTTATACTCTTCCAATTCAGTTACAAATACATCTCCTCCCTTTTAGGGGGTAGGAGCATTAACATAGTTTCAATTACAATCATGGATTTAGTGTTCCTCCTTCCGCATGCCCACATGTGAAATGGGCGGACCAAAGTGTTGTCGTCGCTGGTATTGATGAATCTTTAATCCTTGTTGATCCTCCTGCATTCAAAGAAACAAAAAATCGTTAGTAGCACCTGTGTATGATAATGAAACTCGCAAATCTGAAAGAGTATTGTTAATGAATATAAAAGATAAATATAACGATGATTAAAATGCATCTAAATAGACTAAAAATTTGATAGAAGCGTAATCATGTAACTAGAAAAATACTGCAAAAGTAACAGTCACCAAATTCGATACAGATCCATATTCATCCCGGGGTAGGACGAATAAACCTGCAACAGTTTGGTACTCGTTCTGGGGTAAGATGAATAAACCTGCAATAAGGCAGGGGGTGCCCGAAGGCAAACCACCTGCTGGTTGAGACTTTGTTTCGACACCAATCCGCTTGGGATGAGTCCGAAACCTTTTATGTTGTGTTTTCGGCAAATTGGTAGGATATTGTGGTCAGAAGATCGGGTTTTAGGTCTTGATTCGTGCCTCCAAAAGTCACCCAATAACCTCCCTTTCGATTAAGAGATTATGGATGTAAAATCACAAATCGTAAGTAAGTAAACTGGCAGCACTTCGTTGATCAAAATGCTCCTTCTCTGTATATCTTTGGGTGAGGAAACTCACCATTTTATAGACCCAAGGGGTCTCTTTGAATTAGCATACAGAAGTGCTATTTAGCATGAATGCTTTTTCAGGGAAGAGAAGACTTCTCTCTGATTAAGGGCTCCATAACTGCTTCTGTAATTGCTTTTGCATGCCCAAAAGAACTCACTCACACTCCCATGCAATGAAGGGAGAGTTAAGTAGCTAATTTGAGTTGTCATGAAAAAGCCCACTCTCACTCCCATGCAATGAAGGGAGAGTCAAGTGGCATATCTAAGTTGTCAAAAGAACTCACTCGCACTCCCATGTAGTGAATGGAGAGTCAAGTGGCAGATATGAGTTGTCAAAAGAACTCCCTTGCACTCCTATGCCATGAAGGAAGAGCTAAGTGGCAGTTCTGAGTTGTCATGTGTCGAGGTTTGACTTTTTGTAGATCAAACTTGGCATTCGTCCCACCCAGGAGCGAGCGCTGGTAATCGTCTCTGGGTAGGATGAGTACCAGTCTGCACTCGTCCCTAGGTGGAGCGAATAAGTAGCAGAGTGCCTAAAAGGTGCCCAATTTGATCTCTTAATTTTTAAAACTATTGTGTGAATGGTTAGAACCACTGTTTTAACCTCTGGGACTGCCCTGGGGGTTGTGTGTGTTAATGCAATCAGTGTTTGCAGTCACATAATCGGATTAGTGCTATTTTGGTGTCTATAGATGCCCCTTTTTGGAAAGCACTGCACATGGTGCAGTGTTGAGCAAAAAAAGATAACCAAAGCACTAATGATTAGAATTTCTCAGTAACCTAACCAACTTTGGATGCCCCAAGTATGGAAAGGGCATGCATTCTTGAATCCTTGCTTTTGACGAGCTAAGGAATTGGATTTCAAGTAGTAACCTATTTTGGTGAGGTGTGACTTGAGCTTGGGCATTGATCAGTCATGAATAGGCAAAGGGCGCAACCTTTTGTCTGTGGGAACCATGTGTTCATGATTCACAAATGCAAAACGTTTAATCAGTTTGTGATTTTTGCTTGTTTGCTGCCCCAAGCAGGAGCGTGATTGTCTTTGTCAATGATTCTTTGAATGCATGCCATTGCCTTGATTGGGTGTGTGTTTGCTGATTGGTAACTAAGTGTGACTACCCCCTCAAGTGATGAATCGATGAGGGAATGACCGACATGAGAAAAGCGACGAGTCGCTTGACCCAAGATGACTTAAGTAAGGGTGCCTTCAAATGTTTTTCATTGAATGCTTAAGCAGTTTCTCGATTTTTTTAACCTATTTTTGGTGGGTGGGAACCCATTTTGGGACGTCGTATGGGGTTAAAATTGACAAAAATCCGATCTCCCGTGGAGTAGTCCAGCCATGGTGGCCTTCTTAGGGAAAAGATAATGACAATGTAAACCTCGACATCAGTTTTCGTCTGCCAAGGAGGTCAAGTGTAAAAACACTTTTCATCTGGCAATGTTTGTTACATTTTTTTGTTATGTTTTATTGTTTTTGTTATTTTGAGTTTTCTGCTTTGTATTCGTCCCTGGGGGGGACGAGTACCAACTGGTAATCGTCCCAGGGTGGAACGAGCGCTAACTAGAGTGCTTGTTTCGGGCAGGGACGAATGTGAGTGAAAAAAACTATTTAAGGGCAAAAATCCTAATTTGGGCTCATTTGTGTTGTTCATCATCTACGATTTGGAGCTCTGAGGAGGAGGAGGTCGATTTGCCGAAGAGAAGCGCTGCTGGTTTTTTTTAGCCACCATGAGTACACATACCAGGTCATCAAGTGGTGGAGCCGAAGCGAGACCAGTAAGTACACTTCCTCCTGTAGTTTATTTTGAACAGTTTTTTTTTTTAAATCGTAATTTGTTTGGATTGCGTTTTCCTATTGTTTAAGAAATGAAACCCTAATTAATTAATTAAAAAAGGTGAATGAATGGATTTAAAGACCATGAAACAAAAATGAAACGTGTATGCAAACCGTAGGGTAAACCAATTTAAACCTAAATGGAAAACCTTAGGATAAACCAAAGTGAAACGTAGGTCAAAATTGTAGGTAAACCAGGTCAGTTTTTTTGTTGTTGTTAAGATTAAAATGAAACCCTAGGCTGAAAAATTGATGAATTTTTTTGTATGAATGGTTAAACTTAGGTTAAACCGTAGGAAACCAATTCAGTTTTTGGTTGTTTTTTTTTTTTTTTGGTTTTAAAATAAAACTTGTTTGTGTCAGCTAACACTAGAATTTAAAAAAACCCTAGTGAACTGTTTTTTTTTTTTTTGTTTAATGGTTTAAAAGAAAACTTGTTTTTGTCAGTTAACACTAGAATTAAGAACCCTAGAGAACTATTTTTTTTTATTTAATGGTTTAAAAGAAAACTTGTTTTTGTCAGTTAACACTAGAATTAAAAAAACCCTAGAGAACTATTTTTGTTTTTTTGTAATTAATCAGTTAAAGTTAAAACCCTAGGTCTGACAATTTAATTTTTTTTTTTTGAAGTTTTGTTGTGTTTTTGAATTTATCAATTAGGATTAGAAACCCTAGGACTGACAAATAAATTTTTTTGAATTTTTTGAATTTTTGTTGTGTTTTTGAATTTATCAGTTAGGATTAGAAACCCTAGGACTGACAAATAAATTTTTTTGAATTTTTTGAATTTTTATTGTGTTTTTGAATTTATCAGTTAGGATTAGAAACCCTAGGTCTGACAAATAATTTTATGGAATTTTTGCTTTGTGTTTTGCTATACATTTTTAATGCATTAATATATATACATGGTAGGGTTGTACATTTTTTCATTGTTTTTAATGTTTTTGTGTTGTTTTCTTTTGCAGGTTGTGAAGAGCCGACACCGGGTGCCTACTATGTTTACTGAAGTGCGTGCGGTGCTGACCTTGGCTGACTGGGATTGGCTTGATGTCCTTGGGCTCAAGCAGGTGACTCGCCTGGAGCCGGTAGTCACGGATCGGGCCTATCTGACGGCCCTGATCAATCTATGGGATCCTCGGACTAATACCTTCCATCTCCCGATAGGGGAGATAACGGTGACCTTGGAGGATGTTTATTAGATCCTATAGATTCCAATAGACAGACTACCGATCCAGACGATGCCACGAGCTTGGAGGACAACGGTACTGACATGCTATTTTGAACATGGAGAGGAGTTGGGTGTGGAGAGCCCTATGGATATGGCAGAGAGAGATTGCCAAATTGGTGGCATACTAGTGCGATGGTGGCTAGAGAGAGGTGTGTTGGGAACAAGGCATGCAGTACTCATGAGCCTCATTTTCAACATGCTGCTCCCCAACTCTTCTAGGGCGAGGTTATCATGGAACCTGCTAGAGGTGGTATTTAGGTTTGTTGAGTGTCTGAAAGATACTTCGATGATTATGATATGGGGACAGACACTATTGGCACAGCTTTATGATGAGTTATACAAGGTCTGCTACCAGAAGCAGAAGGGGATCGATTATAGCTACTTGTTGCAGTGTTGGGCATGGTAGCACATAGCAGTGGAGAGGTCGACGAGGCTGCCCTGGATGATGCGGGTAGAGATGGCAGATCGAGAGATTGGATATGGGGTAGCAAGGACAGAGTCGACGATGGGTAGGTGTTGTAGCACACTATGTCAATGCCTTTGCTTGGCTTACTCCTGGGGATGTGTTTTGGCACCCCTACCAGGACTGTCCAGCTTGGCTTGAGGCTGGAGAGTGGCTCTGACAGGTACAGAGGGGGCGATGGCTAATTGGGAGGCATGGTATAGAGCAGGAGTTATTCCCATATGATCGGGTGACTCAATAATTTGGGGTGCACCAAGGGATTCCTGGTGAGCCCGTAGTCTATCGACGATGGGGAGATGAGAGGACACTAGACTGGCCAGTCGTTGCACCACTTGGTGAAGACTCAGATACGGTGATTGATGTCCTAGATGTGGATGACATCAGGACGACTACGAAGTATGAGCAGTGGTGGACTCTATGGTGATGGCGAGGCGAGGGGCCTTTAGGGGGTGCCATAGTAGTAGTAGGGGATGAGGGTACATAGGTACTAGATGAGGGTTGGGGTGCTCCACATGATGATGAGGACATGGTAGAGGTGGAGGATGTTGGAGGGGATTTTGGGGTACCGGACCAGCTGGAGATGCAAGATGTCCCAGAGCAATGGTAGCCAGAGTAGGCTGCTGTCTCAGATTCACCTATGCCTCAAGCAGGTTTGAAGGATGTGGAGGCGAGGCTCAATGCTGAGATAGCATGATTGGAGGGCCTGCTATGGAGGTGATATGGGGAGCTAGGAGAGGCTTTGTAGGAGAGAGATCTCTTGCAGACTCAGTTGGTAGAGCGGGAGAATGCATGGGCTACGTCTTCCCGGTAGGAGGGGGATACTGATGCTGCACGAGAGAGGGATCTTCTATGGGTGTAGCTAGCACAACGCGATGATGTAGTAGCTTACTACCATCAGTGGGAGGTAGAGTGGGGTCGACGAGAGGCAGATTGGGGCCGACGGGAGTCAGATTGGCAACGACATCGACTGGAGATGGAGGGAGATATTATTCACCTTGGTGGGCAAATACCTGAGCCTCCTGGAGGTGGCTCATTGTATCGAATGAGAGATAGCATGACTGAGCAGTCAGCATCATCCCATCGTAGGCAGCTAGATGAGGGAGGCGCTAGTGGGCGCGATGCAGGTGCGAGCAGCAGTCACCCTGAGAGGTCCCATAGGACCCACACTGCAGGGGGTAGTTCTCGTCGCACCGATCCTACGTGATCATGGTGGCCAATGCCCTAGGCTTGGGGTTTTTGAGTTTTTGGGTTTTGGTAGCGAGGTCCAAGGACCTGCTCATTGTAGCCTACGGACATTTTTTTTATGATATATATATATATACATATGACTCTTGTTGATGTTTATACATTTTTCATGATTTGTGTTTTATATACATGTTTTTCCATTAATGTATGCATATGCAATTATGGATGCGATGGTTCTAATTTGTATGATGTATGCATATGGAATGAATGAAATGAGTTGTTGATAATGTGTCGAGGCACCATAGACTGTACAAGATTTGACTGACTTGTTATATTAATGGGATGACTTTGTGGAATGCCTATGCATGTGAAAATTTTATTTTATTTTATTTTTTTTGTATATTTTTTGAATGGTGATGTATGGAATGAAATGTGACAGTGGTTTTAAAATGTAGTTTGAACTTTTCTGAGATTTAGATAGTTTAACTAACTATACAAGACTGTACATTTATCTCGTAAGACTTTTGAACAAGGTATAAATCTGACTTGAATTTAACCAAGTTATTTCACATCCCTGTGTGTGCAATTGAGTTTGTTTATGTGGTATTCATTAGGATACCGCCAGTGCCAGATAATCAACAAAACTTGTACTAAGGATCACCTAATTAGCTCCACTAACTTCGTTGTTGTATTTAACAAGATTAATCCACATGACAATCTAAGGTACCATAAGCTAGCTCATCCACATGCAAATATTGGTCTGCACACATGCAAAGCTAATGTGATGGACATATCGTCATGCGGGTAGGATACCACCATTGCTAGGTAGGCTATCAACCAAACCTATAATGAGGATCACCTAGATGGTTTTCGAATGCTAAGAATTCCAGGGATTCAAGTTTAGGTTATTTTTTGGCTAAATGATTTGGGAGACTTACTCGTCTATATAGTGATGAAAATCACCGTTTATTTTTCTATTTATTTTTCTTTTTGAGCAAGGATTTTGAATAGTGGTGATAACCACTATTATTTGATTTTGTATTTTGAGCATTGTGAGTTTGAGCTTGTGAATGGCCTTGATCCTAGTGGCCTTGGGGATGACTACCCATCCGGTGCAGGGACATGTAGTACGAATCCTTACGACTTTGGGAACCAAGGGGATAATGGAGATTATGAAGTAAGGGCATTGATCTTTTAGGCCTTGGGGATGACTATCCATCTTGGTTAGGGGCGGACAGTACGAATCCTTACAACTTTGAGACCAGATGTGAATGGAAAGGGTTAGGATGATGGTTTGTTGGAATTTTTTTTGTGAATGGCATTGATCCTTTTAGGTCTTTGGGATGACTACCCATCCTTGGTAGGGATGTGTAGTACGAATCCTTACAACTTTGGGGACCAACTATGATTGGGATTTGGGAGTGGTAAAAACCACTATTTATTAAGGTGAATGGATAGGGAAGAGCTCGTCCTTTTGTCAATTCTCAGCATTCTGGAACCATTCGCACAAAATATTCATGAAATATGTCTGAAATCCATTTTAATTATATAAACCAATAAAATGTAACTAAGAAGCATTTTATCAATTGAATTTTGCTTTAATCAATATATGAATATCCAAGTATTGGTTATCAAATTTAAGTGTACAACCTTACCCTCTTAGAAAAAAAAAAGTTTTAAGAAAAAATCAATAAAAAAATGAACATCTATCGTGGAGATTTGGATTCAAAACTTACAATAATTACTAAAATATTATTATAATAATACTATATCATGTGGTTTGCTCAAATATCATGGTAATATAAACATTCATGTAATATTTATGGAGTCTATATTTTACTTGTGTAACAAAAAAATGTAATTAAGAAGCATCATATCAATTTTTTTTTTTAACAAGCTTGTTTATAGACACTCACTTCTAATGTAGAGATTTGGGTTTAAAACTTGCAAGCAATATCTAAAATTTTTAAAATATTATTATACTAATATCATAACGTGCGGTTTGCTTAAATATATTACAATATAAAATTCCATGTAATATGTTTAGAATTCATTAGTTTTGTACAACATAATGTAAGAGGTCCGAGGTGTAGACCAATTGGTGTGACCAAACCTTGTTTCCTGGTACTTTCAACGGCGTAAAAGGTTTTAAATGATTGTGGCATGGTGGTTATAGGGGTACTGTGGTGGCTTTCAAGACTTTGTAGAATACTGTGGTGGCCATAAAAACTTGACAACATGTCCGAATTCGTGGCGGGTAATGATTTCACCATGTAAACTAAAAAAAACATAATGTAACTAAGAAAAATTATATATAACAAGTTTTTTCACACACATACACACCATGCCATAGTCTGATTTTAGTTTTTATTGAAAGAGAGGCTAAAGCCTTAACCATTATAGTGTCCCACAATAACATATCAATTTTTTTTAATAAGAAGCATCCTTTTAATTATAACAATATTCATACTATTTTAAGTGATTTTTTAATAGGTTATATGTGGCTTCTATTGGCGCTACTTCCATAAAAATACCAAAATATTATATTTGTTGCAAATATCTTTTTGTCACATTTAAAAAAAAAAATTCTCTTCTCGAAGTGCTATGTTTCCACAATCAACTCCTTGACATAATTTTGATCCACATATAAAATTTCACTTGGCCAATTGCCTTATAAAATTTGAATTTCTTCAAGATGAAAATCAACACTATAATTAGCTAAATTTATTTGCTATCTAATTTCTTTCTCTATAAATATGCTCACACTACTAGGAGATTACCTCTAGTAATAGATGATGAACTTCAACAATAGTATTATTTTTTATCCAATCTCCATATCCATTTTTGTTAATAGCATTGATGCAATATTTTTGAGTCCCCCTCAATTGAAATATATTTCCATTTTTTTTATTGCAATTTTAATCCCTGTAAGAAGTGCCCTAGCCTCTGCATGGTTTTTAGTTGAAGTTCCATACAATGTGAGGATAATTTTACCTTCACTATTTCTAAAACACCACTTCCACCAACTTTTCCTGGATTTTCTTTAGAAGCATCATCACAATTAATTTTGATAAATCCAATTTCTAGACATTTCCATTTTACCAAGATCGAAGTAGATCCTTTGTTTTAATTCCATTGTCGTAGATGACTCTTCCATGTATGTTCAAATCCCATGGCCAAGTTATTAGCACATCTTTTTCTACAATTGAGACTTCCATGATGAGCACCATATTTGTAGACATTTTGCAAGAGACACAATAATACAATTTCAAACTTGGGCATGATTTTGAGATTTATTTTTAAAAATATGTTATTCTTCTCAAGCTATAAATTCCAAAAAAAAATGGAAGGTCCAATCCTCCAAAGAATACATAATGCTTTAGATTTGAAATAATTTTACAAATATTTTATAACTCTTTTAATGTTGATGGAGTTACCCAATATAATTTTATATTTTTAAAAATAACCCTAAATGATGTGATCAAATAGACAATGAAGAAGTAAATGATTTGATATTTCTAAATCCTTCTCATATAAGGCATATCTGAATGGTCCATAATATACTCTTATTTGTAGACTCTCTCCCATAAGGATCTTACTTTGAACTACTAACCAAATAAATGTTGAGGCCTTAGGGAGAACCTCTAATGACCAAACATTCTTCCAAGGAAAATCTTTGGAAGAAGAAAATTTTAACTATTTTGAATTCTCATATTCAAACTTGATCGACCCATCCTATGATAAATTCCAAACCAACTCATCCTTTCATGTAAAAATTGGAAAATAAAACTCTTGATGCATATTTTGAAGTTCAACTACAATTATTTTGAGTTCCTCTTCTTCAACCAAGTTGCTAAAATAAATACATGATCTGGAGTTTTTTCTCATAATAATATAATCTTTGACCTTTGGATCTTGACATGCTAGGTACACTTGAGCCAATGGTTTCCATTTTGAGTAAGATATAATAGGATAAGTCTTAAACCAAGCATTAGAATTGTTTTTTGCATAACTCCCCTCATTTACTGACCATATAATATGTGTCTTTATTAATTGCAAACTCTATGATATGAAGTTCCATGTTGACAATCCCTTGGATAGATTTATTTTCCTAAATAATTTCATTGCATCAAGAGAACCTATATATTTTTTAAGTAATATATTTTTTTTCAATTATTTCTTTGATCTCTGAATAATCTCCACCCACCCAAGCTTTGCTTCTAATGCCAAATTCATAATTCTACAATTTTACAAGCCTGCTCCTCCAATATTCTTTCCTTTGCAAACCATATCCCACTTACAAAGAGGAAACATGAATTTTTTCTCACAACCTTTCCGTAGAAAGTCTCTTTAAATTTTATCAATTTTTGATGCAATACCCTATGGAAGTCTTGAAAGTGACATCATATAAATAGGAATGGATTGTGATGTAGTCTTTATGATTTGTAGCCTTCCTGCCATGGTTAAGAACTTACCTTTCCAACCTGCCAAACAAGCTTTCATTCTATATAAAGAAGAGATCCAAAGATCCTTTTTATTTCCTTTATTGATCAAAGGAATACCCAAGTAGGTTGGTGGAAATTTTATTAATTTTAAACCCTAAATTATTCACAACAATTTATTTTTAATCTCGGGTAATATTAATGAAAAACATATTGAACTTTGAAGTATTTACCAACTGTCCATTAGCCTTCTCATAGCATGATAATATTGATTTAAATTCCATGACCTCACTGATAGAGGAATGGTCCAAAAGAAAAGTATCATCAACAAATTGGAGATGAGGTTCAAAGGGACATTTTTTTGCAACTTGAATACCCTTGATTTTTTCTTCCATTTTTTTTCTTTGAAAAAAATCTCCCTAATGCTTCCACCCGAATAATGAATAGATAAGGAGAAAGTGGATCACCTTGACGAATTCCACAAGATGACTTGAAGTACCCAACAAGATAACCATTGATAAAAATAGAAAAATTTGCAATGCTATATGAACATTTAAGCCACTCACACAAACTATAATAAGCCACTCACACCAACTATAATCAATGCTAAAAATTTTGAGAATAACATGTAGAAAATTCTAGGAAACCGTATCATATGCTTTGTTCATATCTAATTTCAAAAGCATACCTAATTTTTCATGGAATGAAGAGAATGTATGGCCTCTTGTGCAATAATTATACCATAAATAATTTGTTTACCATAAAAAAATCCACCTTGTTCCTCTGAGATAAGACACCCTAGAATACCCTTCAACTTGTTTGCCATAATTTTTGAAATGATCTTATAAATCATATTACAAAGGCTTATTAAATGAAAATTATCAAAATGATCTTATATATTTTGAGGAATTTGATAGTATCCTTTACTTTCTATCCAAGGATATTTGCCTATCCTTATTTGCTTTCCATTATATATTTTCCAATCCAAGAAATTCCCAGCTAAAAGAAAAGATATCACTACTGCTGTACAAATAATTGTGACTTTAGAAATTGATTTATTTTGTAGTCTAATCCAATTACAAAGGTCAAGTTACCTAAATATTTATATTGAATTGCCTCCTACCATAATCCATTGCCATTTATCAATCTCCATAATTTTTTTTCTACTAAAGCTTTTCCAAAACTATGTATATTCTTGAGGCCCCATCCTCTTTCTGATTCTGGTTTAGTTGTTCTATTCCATTTAACTAGTGTTATTGTAAATTTGCATCCTTTTGTTTTTTCCCTAACCAATGAAATTAGACACACTTATTCCTTATTTTCTTTACTATTGTGATGGTAATGTAAGCTAGAGAATGCTTCAAAAATAGATTTCACCAATGTAAGGCGACCCCCTAATGATAGCCACCTAGTGCACCAGGTTCTAATCCTATTCCTTATTTTGGTGTATAACCAGATCCAATCTTTGTATCCATAGTCATTAGGTTTTAAAGGGAAGTCTACATATTGTATTCTTTTATCAAAATCTACTTTTTTGAAACAAAATATTCTCATTACTCCTTTTATTTGCCCTAGCTAAAACCTATTGAAGGCTATTTCTATTTTTTTGTAGATTTATTTTTATTTTTGTAGCTATACAATATAGGTCCAACACTTCTTTATAATTTAATTATTCCTTCAATGTCTCATTTCCAAAAATTAAAACATCATTTACAAAGAGTAAATGGGTTACCTTTAAAGGGTTACCATTTTTATACCCTTGATAATTTCTTATATTTTCTATTCCTTGATCAATCTACTCAAACCTTCTACTACCAAAATAAAAAGGAGAGGAGAAAGAGGACACCCTTATCATAGACCTCTAGAAGCCTTTAAAAAACAAGAAGCTAAACCATTTATAAGCACAATGAAAGAGGTTGAATTAATACATCCCATCATTCAATTCACAAAGGGAATGCTACATCCAATTTGAATTAGGCTCAACTTGATATATAACCATTTTATTTTATCATTTTTTTTGTGGATATAATTTTATTACCATTTATTTTTGCTTCTTTGTTTTTACTGAATGTAGTCCTTCTTGGGCTACTCCTATTGCTTCATGAATCTACCTTTTACTTAAAAACCCAAACTATTCTTCTAAAAAATTATCTAAGAAGATCCCTTTAATTCTATTAGCTATAATATTTGAGATGATTTTGTAGAGAGTATTACATAAATAGATAGGTCTATAATCCTCAAAATATTTTGAATTATTTTTTTTTAGAATTAGATTCAAGAAGGTGGAGTTTATGGATCGTAGAAATTGTCCCTTAATTCTTTATTCTTCTATCACTTTTAAAATATCCTCCTACAAAAGTTCATAAAAATCTAAATAAAAATCAATTGTCCATCCATCTAGACCTAGACGTTTCCATTTTTGAAATGATTTGACTACCACTTGTAACTCCTCCTTGGTGATTTCTAAGAACATAGCTTCTTTTTGTTCCTCATTGACCACCTTGGATAAATTTAGAACTATTTTGATTGTCTCTCCTATATTTGCTCTATTTGGATCTTTATACAAGTATTTGAACTAATTTAATACTAATGGTACCAATTATTGAAATATTCTCAAAGTGTTTCCATTATCCTCTTTCATTTTTCAAATTGTATTTAAATATTTTCTTTTTTTTGCATAATTTAAAAAAAAAGTATTTTCATCACTTGTTATAGCCATAAAGCCCTGGTTTTCATTCTTCATTTTGCTTCCTCCATTTCTAACAATTCTCTCTCTTATTTTTTCTAGTTCTTTGACTTGCATGATTTTAATTTTTGAAAAAACTTTGTTACCTTTGGTATTGTAAATTTTATTTAGAGCAAATTCAGTTTCAGTAAGTCTTGTCTTTGCTTTTCAGTGTTTTGCTTTGGACCAACCTAATGTGATTGTTTTTATTCTCCTAAGATTACTAGTAAACTAAAACATGGCTATCTCTTCTAAGGTTGGGTCATAATGCCTCCATTCTATTCTTACTATGTTTTGAAATTCTTTATCCCTCATCCAAATGTGACTGAATTTGAAAGGTCCTAGTGGTTTATGCTCTTCCTTTTCTTGATGTAAAAGGATTATAGAATGATCTAATGCCCCTCCTTGATCTATCCAAGTTATTGTCTTATTAGAGAAACTTAAGATAATTTTTTAAACTAGAAATCTATCCAATATTTTATATATTCCATGACTTCCAAATCGATTGTTCTCCCATGAAGGAGTGAGCTTTGTTGGTTCTATATCATTAAGTCTAGAACTTTGAATTTTATGAAGGAAAAAATCAACTAGTGGTCCATTTTGGCATGTTCTCCCCATATTTCATTTCTTTTTTAGAAGATCTTGGACAAAAAATTTCTCCCATGAAACCTACCTATATCTATATGGATCATACATATTTACAATAATTATATTTTTTCCTAACTCCTTGGAGTGGGATTCAAATACTGCTATTGCTTCTATAAAGATGTTATCAATCCATTGGCAAGAATATTTCCATCCTGAGATAATTTCCCATGATTTTCCATTTGAGTCTATCCCAATAAAATTCCAATTTGGTAGGAGTTAATTAAGAATAGATGTTGCATTTTCTACCTCTAACATGGTTTCTTGGATGAAGATAATATTAAGCTTTTAAAGTTTAATAAGTTTTTTTAGTTCTATATTTTTGTGAGGAGCCCTTGATCCTCTAAATATACAATGATATATTATCATAGATTACCTAAATCAGGGCTCTAAGTACCCCATATATAGACATTTGTTTACCAGAGATAATTTATTTCTCAATTATTTTTTGGGTTATTTTTAGATAGGAAATCCTACCTACTGAGGAACCCTGAGTTTGACTAGCTTCAAAGCTCAACCCCATTTGAATTTTCCCAAAGCTCTTATCTGCATTACCTTTTTTTGTGATCATAAAACACATATTACCATAAGAGGAAAATATTTACATTGATATGAGGGACTGGAGGGAGAGGAAATCTTGCTGATGGAGAATTTTCTTAGTTTAATTCTTTTCCTCTTTTTATTTTCTCCATGATCTTAGAGAGAGTCTGCCCTCTTTCATCCTAAACTAAATCCTTACTTGATCCCTCTGCCTGTCTATTATCCATTATATTATTACTTCCCCCTACTTAGGGAGAAACACTCTCTTTTATCCTTCTTCTCTTAAGAATATTCACTTAGATCAACCATTAGAAAAAAATCGAAAAGGATACGTGGGATGAGAAATTACAATGTGCAAGCTCAAACTCGTAAGGAATTAAATATGTAAAGAAGATGTTGAGCCATATTTGAAAACAAAGAATGCAAAAGAAATCAAGTTTAATCTAGGTAAATTATATTTAGATTCCTCAAGTACCAGAAAACCCTCTCCTTGCAATAAAAATAGTAGTTTACAATCTATTCCGTAAACTTTAAGTTTTCAAGAGTAGAATAATAAAGAGAGTATAGAGTATATCCATGGAAATTTAGGGATTTTAAGGAAGCATATGAAAATAAGTATTAAGAGAATGGTTGTTGCACTTCAGGTTTTCCAAGGAATATAAAGAATAAATAATTTATTTATCTATTCCTTGTATTTCAAGTTCTTTAGAGTAACATAAACCTAGAGATGATAATTTTCATCATGAAATATTTATAAAAATCAAAGGGATTGGTGAGAATGAAGAAAGAGAGAGGAAAACCCTTAAAATAAGAGTAAAAAGAGAAGAAAATTTATAGGGATACCTATTTGAAAAACTAAAAATAAATGATACAAGTACTAACAGGAAGTCAGGATAAGCCCACAAACAAGAACAAAAATGATGATGAAAATGACATCTTGGAATATTAGGGTATGAATAAGACCTTTAAAAAAATAGTTATTAGGAAAACAATAGGTTGTTGTAATCTTGAATGTTGAAATTATAATATGATTCAAGGCCAAGGCTAACATTGTATAATGTATTTGACAGGTCTAAGGATATTTCAATGTATAACATATTGATTAATTATAATATTTTATTATGTAATCCTTATGGGCTACAGTTAACATTGTTATGGTTAAACCCTCTTTATAAATTGTAATTAATCTAAATCCCTCTTGTTATGTCGACTTAAGTTAAACTTTATTATTTATTTGGGGCTTTGACATCGGTATAAATATCCCCTCCCACTCCTCATTTTATTATTAGAGTGTTGTATAATTTTATCTACGAATATAGTGATTATTTATAGTGCCTATGGGTGCATATATATATATATATATATATATATATATATATATATATATATATATATATATATTGTCCTTATTTTCACTTTCTATATAAAATTTGAGTGGATGGATTGCTTATATTAATTTTTAAAAATCATTTTTAATTCAAATATGGTATGAGTTACCTCATTTGGTCATGCAAAAATATTTTTAGAGCCTCTAATTCTTCTTTCGAATGATGATTCTCCCCTTATGATCTCATTTGATAAATTTGCATAATAGTTAAAAATAATTGTCCTCATATTCTCTTATCCACTTATCCAAAAAAATTGGAGGTTCTCCACTATGTTTTAAGAGATCAACTTTAGAAGCAAAGAGGAAAAATACTCCAATCAATGGTTGTTGAAAGGATTTAGAGACCTTAGTTCAATTTTTCCCCACCTTACAATATTTTTTTCCATATAAATTTTAAATTTGAAGCATGTTCTCTTTGCATGAACTAGCCTTGGCTTGGAAGCCTGATGATAAGGAGCGTATACCAGGTTTCCCTATGGAAAATGACATGCTATGTCTTGTTACATAGGATGACCATTGTAGCTAGAATTACATGTTCAAAAGATCTCCAACTTGAATGTGGAGACACACTTTACTGAGGTATTTAGAGTTCTAATAATCATTCTAAATATGGTTTTCCTTATCTAAATGTGGTTATGGGATTAATGGTATGAAGGTTGTATTGGGAAGGATAGGGCATAAGATCAAGTTGCACCTGTCATCCTTTTTGCATAGAATAAACATATGATTATCTTCCACATAAGTTTCATATACTTGTTCACAATTATAAGGATTGCTCAAATGGATAGTAAAAAATATTTGAGAGTAGTGGACACAAGTTTGAACCATGCACTTGTATTTTTTGTTAAAAAATGGAAAGGGTGTTAGATTAGAATATGTTGTCATGTTGCTACTTATCTATGGTGTGGTTGAAGTGGCTAGAACATTATTATTAGCACAAGGTAGACCAAGGTTTGATCCCTTTCAAGTATCTTTGGATATTCCAAAACATTTAGCATATATGAGGCTAACATGGTCTTCTTTCTTGTCATGCCAAACGATTTTTACCTATATATAATAGCTCAACCAATTAAATTAAGGCAAGTTTCATAGTCATATGGGTTCAAAGGATCTAACATGGAATAAATAATTGGAAGAAACTAGTAAATATTTGATCACCAAGTGGAAGGATATAGTTGGATTCCTTTTTCTAAGGTGTGAGGTTTTAATTTTTATTTTTTTGAGGGTTATTAGGAAAAAAAATTTGGAGGCCATAACTTTTGATATAGAAGCATTTGGAGCCCTTTTTTCTAACATAATTTTTTGAGCTCTACACATTGTTGACATCAAACTTTAAAATTATTCTAGTGTTAGGGCCAAACTGTATAGAATAATACTCAAATTATTTTGCTCTATTTTTAGGGTAGATTTATTGTTTTTTATCTAATTAAAATATTTGACCTGATTTTTGGGGAGATATAGATGAATTTATGATAGTTGTAATAGAATTTGAGTCTTTTGGAGTCTTACAAGAAAGGTATTCAGGATATACTTTAGTCAATTCCTCTTCCTCATTTGGGCAATTGATTTAAATTATTCATCAAGATCTAATTTTTCATTATCTCTTCCTTATTCTATTCTTGTCCACCTACTCTTGGAAGTTTTTTATAACTCTTCTTTTAAGCACATTCATGCAAAGCCTATTTTGGTGACTAAAATCAAGTGGCCCAAGGGTAAGAGTAGGCATTCAAATAGGGTGATGTATACCATGAGTGAAAAAGTTGTGCCTTCAAGACATACCTTATATGACAATGGAATATTGAAATAGCTTATATTTAAAGGAGGTGGTGATCTTGACTTCTCTTATTTATTTGAAGTAAAAGTATTTTATGGATGTGTGTGGGTGTCATGACCCTCCATTAACAAACTTTTCATTTGGATGGACTTATATCTTACTATGTTTCTTTATTGATGGAAGGTTTGAATATTTTAAATTTAGCTATGCAAAACACATATGTTTAATAGAAAATATGACGTGCAATTATTAATGGGATGCTGGATAATTTTATGCTTAATGTTCTTGAAAATATATTTATTATGTAGAAAATAATACCACTAATGGAATTACATTATTATAGGAATAGGTTTTCTCATGATTGGAAGAAAGACTAATCACCAAATGAGATGTAATAAGAAAATTAAAATACATGATGTTTATTTTCTCATTCAACTCGGGCAACAAAGATGAATGTTCTTTAATTACAATTGCATACTAACTTCATTTTAGGTGTGTAAAAAATTAAATAATTCATTACAATAGGAATGGATAGTTAGCTTTTTTGTCCCCTTGTAATTGTTTAAAATGGGGAAATATATCTCTTGTTAAGCATGGACGGTTGGATTTAATTAAGAGTGAACGTGTTTTATTGTAACTGTATGTTATGGACAAAATATAACTAAGTGGAAGTGGTTGAACTATCACTTGATGTAGATTCAAACATACCACCAACTTGATAATTATGAATCAAAACCGATGAATTCATAACATTGGGTTGAAAGTAGATACTCTCAAAATAGGATGGCATTGACACTCATGACGGTGGATGGATGTCATTGGTTGGCTTTGGATTCTTTGATGACGATAGTGGAAGGGAAGGTAAGGTTTCTTTCCTTTATGATTTTTAGGATAATATGAATGCAAGAGAGGGGGAAAAATATTGAGCTGTGTAAAACTCTAGATTGTTGGTTTTGATTGTATGAAATGACAGGCCAAAAGAGAGAGATGTTGTTGGTTTGCTATGTAAAACTCCACATCATTGGTTTAATTATGTGAAACAATTGGTTGAAAGAGAGATATATCATTGGTTCATTATGTAAAACTCCATATCGTTGGTTTTGATTATGTGAAACAATTGGTCGAAAGAGAGATATTGTTGGTTCGTCATGTAAAAATCCACATCATTGGTTTTGACTATGTGAAACGACTAGCCCAAAGAGAGATATCGATGGTTCTTTGTGTGTAGATATTGGTTTATTTGGAGTTACCATTGGTACTGTGCACCATCAAAGGAGCATCATCAAGATTTTAAAAGGTATTCTATATTGTTGATAATAGACTTACTTGTTTAACTATCAATGAACGTATGAAAAGAACTTAGTGGATGCAACGTAATTTTAAAGGTATTTCTATCTGGTTGAATTCAACCCTTTGAAAGAATAATATTTTATTATTGAATGGTTAAACAATTTGGAAATCCAGATAGATGAGTGTGTTGGTAAGCGATATTAGTCGAATAGCTTTAGTGGGTTGTTAAGAAAAACTATGTTTTGGATTTGAATTGAAGACTTAGTAAGCTGTAGAGTCATTTGTAGGATGACGGATGGACAAATGAGTCATTCGATAGTGGTAGAATATTATTAGTTTTTTGGCCATTTTTTCAAGGTATAAAAGTATTTGTATTTATGACATTCGAGATTGAATTATCCAACTACAACATATGATTGAATTAGCTTTTGCTAGTAGAGACTATAGGATTTCTCTTGTGATTATGGTCTTTGTTCAAGACGTCCTATCATTTGGTCATTTTAGAGAATGCACTAATATTTTGGTGAAGTAAATTTAGGTTTGGGCATTCACTTTGATTCCAAATAATAAAATAACAACTACGATGACCCAATTATGGCTCTAATGTGGTAGGTGAGATTTGGTATTGCACCATCTAGTTAAACTGTATAAATGAAATGAGTGTGAGTAAGTCGTAAGCCATTACATTGAAGGAAATAATAATACATAGTGAGTGTCTTAATGGTGAATTTAGAAAAAATTATAATTTATTTCTATATTGGTTAAACACGGTTAAATTTTGTCATTGAAACTGTTGTTATATATTTTTCTGTCTTTGAAATGAGATTGAGGAATGTGAATACCTAAGCATTCTAGATGGATATGAAGTGACAATTTCTAAAGTTAAGAATTTTTTAATCCATGATCGCAACTTTGGGTAGATGCAAGGAGTCATCAATGTCTCTAGGAGATTGTATGGTTTTCATTTATAAATTATATTGGTGTTATAATGTTTTCCTTATAGAGTTAGTGACCGTATGAGAAGAGTTTAGAGAAGCACCTCTTTGCTCTTAATAATGATGAAATTAGATAAATGAGTTGATAATATTATTGTTTCTTTAAGAAGAATCAAGTTAAGAGTGTTGTGCTCTATGTTGGTTTCGAAACATACTTATACTCTATGAGACAAGGATGTTTTTTTTAGTTAAAATGGTAATATGGGTTTCATAAGTGCGAAAAGCACACTTGTTATGTTGTCCCAGTTTTATGGGAATAAAATTGTATCCTTGTATATAGAGGAGTAATTCTTTGTGTGGAAATAAAGGGAAGACAAAATATCCTTATTGTGAAATGAAGACATGAGGTCATGTCTATTTCAATGTAAATATTTAGTACTCCATGGAAATAAAATGGAAGTATGTTCAAGGCTAGGTTTTCCCTTCGGGGTTTCTCCTAGGGTAAATATGGTATTGTGTGATATTGTGGTGTGTATTTCTTTATGGCAGTATGTTGTACTAAGAAAATGAATTTTAGCTATAATCTGGAATATCCTTGCAAAATGAATCATTATGAGTTAACACATTTTTTATGCTCTAGAAATATAAATTTAATTCCATGGATTTTTTATGAGGATTGAATTATTTATCTTGCTTATATTTGAGAAGTAGCTATTTTTATTTGGAAAAAAGAATCTAATTGGAATTATTAAAGAATTGTTATGATCTTGTATATATGGGTAGTTCATTATGGTTCACTCTTAATGAAGGAGATGCTAGTCATCAATTAAATGATTGGATTAATCTATTCTGGATAACTCAAATAAACTAAGAGAGAGAGAAATTCTTGGTGCTACAAGATCAATCTAGCAAGATAATCTAGCCATAGGATATGGTGAGTAATGGTTTTACATAGATGGTAGATTTCCTAATTTAAGTTGGTAATGAGGTATAAAATAGAATGACTAGCTTGTCAAGAGATGAGAAGGATAGTAGAGTATAAAACACTCCTGACACCCATAGAAGGACTTATGAGGTGCAATAATGATAGCATACTTATTTCTATGGAATGAAAGAAGAAAAGCTAGCTCATTAAAATATAATGAGAAAGATAGCTTGCAAATCAAATATTTATCATCTAGTGCACTTGCATAGACAAAAATATGTAAGGTGTAGGGATGGGTGAGCCTCAAAAATAAGAATTTGAGGAATTATTTAGGAAGGGTTATACCTTGTAGAAGGAAACCAAAAATAGTTTAGCTCATAGAATTAAGTTAATTCCTTGACTATAGATTTAAAAAAATATGGTTTTTAGTAAGAACTAAGGTTGTAGAAAATGGGTTATGACATTTGGTATCATAGGGTGGTTCATAGGAATATATGCTTCCTTGCATAAGAGTAGGTTATGGTGGTATAGGATGCATGCCCATGTGAGAGTTACATTTTGCAATACCAGATGGTCTATTGGAAGAAAACCCTAACTACCTTGTTAATATGACTAACTAGATAGGTTTTAGTAGAAAATTTGATTCAAATATGTAAATATGAACTAATTTATACTATATCTCCTATGTGTGGCTAAGTAAAATACCATCAAAGTGAAGGAGAGGGAATGCTACCCCATCGATGAGGTAAACATGATAAAACAATGTAGAAGTTGGGACCACCGATGTAGGTGCAAACAATCCTAGTAATGAGAGGGAGGATCTCTCCACAATAGTTGCCCTACTTCATGAACAGGTAGAAACATAGAAGCAACTATTGGAAGCCGTGATGAATCAAGAAATATAAGCTAAAAACTCTAGGGAAAGATAAGATAATGAACCCCTTACAAAGGCACAATAGGCTAGAGTTAGGATAGAGGTAAATTGAGTAATAATATGAAGCATATTAAATATTCCAAGTTCAAAAGAGAGAAATGTGATGATGCAGCTGAAGCTTAGTTGAAGGAGATAGAGACTTTCTACAACATGAAGAATTATTTTAAATGGGACTCAAACATCGTATGCCACTCTGCATTTGTAGGGTGTTGATTTAGATTGGTGGAAAATATTCAATGGATAAAAGGGTATTGAGGTTGTCGTTGATTTGAAATGGGAAGATTTTTTTGTAGCTTTTAAGGAGAGGTTCCTCACCAAACATTTTTATACCCAAAAATTTGAGGAATTCACCAAACTTAGATAGGGGAATAAGACTATGGAGGCATATTATCAAAAATTTGTTAAGCTATTGAAATATGTACCCACGTATAATGAGAAAATGAAAGTCCATAAATTTATTCTAGGAGTGGATCCTAGAATAGGGTATGAGGTGAACATGCAAGAACCTAATACCCTTTATAAGGCATATGACCTAGCTAGGAAAGCTAAAACTTATCTCAAGCCCAATTTCAACTATGTAGGGGCATCTGAGCATGACAGAGAGGCACTGAGAAAAAGAAACAATGCACGATTCATGAAATAGGAAAGTGAATAGGCAAACAAGATTTCCTCTAGATATGATATAAGGAATAATAGGAAACAATGGAAGTTTAGTAAAAGGTTCAAAAGGAAGAACCAAAATCCTAACATTCACAACAACAGGGATAACAGACCACTACTGCATGATTAGACCAATCCTCCATTAGTAGTAAAAGCAAAAGAAAGATAGAAGTAAAAAACTAACCTAGGATCTAAGGATAAATGCTTTGATTGTGGTGGATCACACTATGCAAATAAGTGTCCATACAGAATAGGATAGATTTTGAAGGGAAAAGAACCTACCCACAAGGAACCTACACACAAAATTTATGCAGTGATAGGAAGTCAAAATATAGAATGGTAAGCCACTCCACTGCTGATAAAAGGTAATATTTGGTAGAAATGTTAAGATTATGATTTATGGTGGTGCTACAAATAGTTTTGTTTCCACTAGCTTAGTTAAAGATATACCAGAAAGGCTAGGAATCTTGGCACATGGGTGGAAGGTTGAGTATGGTTTAGGATAAACCTACTCTATAAATCAATGCTATCCCATGGCAAAAATTACCCTACCTAGTGGTATGACCATTGGATACCTGTACGTAGTGTCATTGCATGCTTTTGATGTAGTCGTAGGAATGGATTAGTTATAAGCACATAAGGTTGTAATCAATTTTTAGGATAGATGGATTGAGTAATCAGAAGGTGGTAGAAAAGTATAGAGGGTGTACAACCTGCAAGGGACTTTTTTACCCTAGATCCTCTCCATAATGCAACTTAAGAAGGCAATGAAGAGAGAAGGAATAATTTATGTAGTGAAGTTAAATGATATAGAAGATGAAAATAAGGAAGAGATGTTTTATAAACACTCAGTTCTTCAAGATTTTAGAGACGTATTTCTAGAATATTTACATGTATTACCACCTAAACTTAATTTGATTTTATAATTAAAATTCAACCTGCAACAAATTCTATTCATAGATCTCTTTACAGAATGAATTCTATTGAGATGTAAGAGTTGAAAGTACAGTTACAAGAATTCATGGAGAATAGATTAATTAGATCAAGTGTGTCACCATGGGGTGCACTAATTTCATTCATCAAGAAAAAGGATGTTTCCTTGCGACTATGTATATATTATAGGATGTTAAACAAGGAAACCCTTAAAAATAAATATCCTCTACCTAGAATCGAAGACATCTTCGATTACTTTAAATATTCCACTATCTTCTCAAATATTAGTCTAAAGTCAAGATACCACCAATAGAGGATTCGATAAGAGGATACCCATTAGTCAGTCTTCAAAAATTGTTATAGATATTATGAGTGTACTATATTACCTTTTGGTCTATCGAATGCTATAGAAGCATTTATGAACTTAATGAATAAAATTTTCAAGAATCTATTGGACTGATTTGTTCTTGTGTTCCTAGATGATATTTGGATATATTTCTGAAATAAGTCAAAGCACAAAAAAAACCTTAGGATCATTCTAGAGTTGCTAAGGAATATTTGTTTCTACAAGAATTTGTCAAAGTGTGACCTTTATGTGTCAAAAGTGCAATATTTAGGGCATATTGTATCAGTAGAAGGATCACACTGGATTCCAAGAAAATATAAGCTATACTGAATTGGTCGTTGCCCACATGGGTTTGAATGTATATTACAAGTATTATGTGAAGGACTATGCCAAGATAACCACTTCAATAACTAACCTTTAGAGGAAGGGAAAAGAGTTCAAGTGGACGGATAAATGTGAGGGAACTTTTGATTTGCTCAAACAAAAACTCACTACATCTCCCATACTAAAGATACCAGATCATCAAGGTAGTTTTTCTATGGTTACAAATACATATTTGGAAGGTTTGGTAGGAGTTCTATCACAATATGAAGCAGTGGTAGCCTATAGATACATGAAATTTAAATAACATGAGATCAATTATATAACCCATAATATGGAATTGGTAGTGGTGTTTTTTCTTTAAAAAGTTGGAAATATTATTTGATAGGGAGACCCTATGAGTTGAAGACAGACCATAAAATTTTAAAATACATATTTACTCACCATTTTATAAATTCCAGGCAAAGACGGTGGATGGAATTTCTTGTGGAATATGATTTTGACATTGAATACATCAAAGGGAAGGAAAATAAAGTTGTTGATGCACTCAGTAGGAGAAGACACATAACTGTATTATGTCACATACATATATAATTAATGGAACAAGTGAAGGAAATGCAACATATGGATGTATTTTGCAATAAAATATGAGAAAGGATAAAAAACCTATGAATGTAAGGATATCAACATCAAGGATGGTTTCTTGTGCTTTAAGGATGGGGTAGTAATCCCTGATATCGGTAATTTAATAAAATGATCATGAATGAAGCAAACAAATATCTATATTCTTCTCACCTGAGAGGGTTAAAAATGAGGATGTGGACATTCAATTTGATTCAAAAGAACAAAATAATGACTACGACGACCCAATTATGGCTCTAATGTGGTAGGTGGAGATTTTCTATTGCACCATATAGTTAAACCATGAAAATGAAATGAGTGTAAGTAAGTTGTATGCCATTCCAATGAAGAAAAGAGAAATACATAGTGAGTATCTTAATGGTGAATGTAGAAGAAATTATAATTTATTTCTCTATCAATTAAGCATGGTTAAATGTTGTTATTGAAACTATTGTTATATATTTTTCTATCATTGAAATGAGATTGAGGAATGTGAATACCTAAGCATTCTATATGGATATGAAGTGAAAGTTTCTAAAGTTAAGAATTTGTTAATCCATGATCACAACTTTGGGCAGATGCAAAGAGTCTTTGATATCTCTAGGATATTGTATGGTTTTAGTTTGTAAATTATACTGTGTTATAATATTTTCCTTAGAGCATTGGTGACGGCCTGAGAAGGGTTTAGAGAAGCACCTCTTCACTCTTAATAATGATGAAATTAGATAAATGAGTTGATGATATTACAATTTATTTAAGAATAATCCAGTTAAGAGCATTGTGCTATGTGTTGGTTTCAGAACATACTTATACTCTGTGAGACAAGGATGTTTATTTTTAGTTAAATTGGTAATCTAGGTTTCATAAGTGTGGGAAGCACACTTTGTTATGTTGTCCTAGTTTTATGGGAATAAAATTGTATCCTTGTATATAGAGGAGTAAGTCTTTGTGTGGAAATCAAGGGAAGATAAAATATCCCTATTGTGAAATGAAGACATGAGGTCATGTCTATTTCAATGTAAATATTTAGTACTCCATGGAAATAAAATGGAAGTATGTTCAAGGCTCAGTTTTCCCTTTGGGGTTTCCTCTAGGTTAAATATGGTATTATGTGATCTTGTGGTGTGCATTTATTTATGGCAGTATGTTGTACTAAGCAAATGAATTTTAGCTATAATCATGAATATCCTTCCAAAATGAGTCATTATGAGTTAACACATTTTGTTTATGCTCTATAAATTTGAAATGCAATTCCATGGATTGTTTATGAGGCTTGGTTTCTTTATCTTGCTTACATTTGAGTAGTAGCTATTTCGATTTAAAAAAAATAATCTAATTGGAATTATTAAAGAATCATTATGATCTAGTTTTTTTATGGGTAGTTTATTATGGTTCACTCTTAATGAATAAGATGCTAGTCATCAATTAAATCATTGGATTAATCTATTCTGGATAACTCAAATAAAATAAGAGATATAGAGAACTTCTTGGTGCTACAAGATCAATCTAGCAAGAGAATATAGCCATAGAATACGGTGAGTAATGGTTCTACATAGATGGTAGATTTCCAAATTTAAGTTAGTAATGAGGCATAGAAATAGAACTACTAGCTCATCGAGAGATGAGAAGGATAGTCGAGTCTAATCCACTCCTGGCACCCCATAAAAGGACTTATGAGGTGAAACAAGGATAAAATGCTTCTTTCGATGGAATGAAAGAAGAAAAACTAGCTCATTAAAATATAATGATAAGGATAGCTTGCAAATCAAACATTTATCATCTAGTGCACTTGCATAGCCAAAAATATGTAAGGTGTAGGGATGGGTGAGCCTCGAAAAGGAGAAAATGGAGAATTCTTTTGGAAGGATTATACCTTGTAGAAGGGAACCCCGAATAGTTTGGCTCATAGACTTAATTCCTTTACTATATATTTAAAACAAATTATGGTGTTTAGTAAGAACTAAGGTTGTAGGAAATGGGTTGTGATAGTGGGAGTGTGAAATAACGGTAGTGGTGCCTATGGTCTAGCCTCATGGGGGGTCACTCTGAGGGAATGGTAAATACCCTGTGAGTACATACAGGGGGTATTTTTAATATCAAGTTGAACCATCGGTATATTGGTATCTTATAGGGAAGGGGTATTTAAAATTTATGCATACCTAGATATAGATTCTACTTGTAAAAAAGGGGTTGGAGAAGAGGGGGTGGGGGGTTATATTTGAGTTATCATTTATAACATATAATGGTTCTAAAATATTAAAATATTTAATAAAACAAACCATGTAAAATTTGATTACAGCCACAAAATTTTCTTCCTACTCACACTTACAATATTTGCTTACTTTCTAAAATAAGAAAAATGTGAGGCTCACTCTTAGCTCACACTTGATCTTGGCTCATACTTGGTTGTGACTTGCAAGTTAATAATTTTTTTTAAGATATAACAATTAAATATCATGCATATTATAATCAACTAATAATTTTCAAGCTTGCAATATTTGTAATATTAAATAATATTAGATAATTTAAGCTAGGATTATAAAGCATTACATATACAATATTTTTCAATCCAAAAAATGTATTGAAAATAAAGTATTTGTTTTAATTTATTAAAATAATTTTCTTTACATTACTAATATGGCTTCGATTTGTTTACATGTTGTTCCCATCCTTGTGCTTCATATTATCTTTTAGTAGGCTATATGTGCATTTTATTGGAGGCTACTCTCATTATGCTCTCATCAAAATATCAAAATATTATAGTTGTTATTAGGTTAGTTAAATCATATTCAAGAAATATTCCCATAATTTTTTTATAGCTTACCTTCATATTAAAGATATTTTTTTAGCTTTATTGAACCACTACTTTTCTCTTGTGAAAACTTTGGTATCATTTGAATTGTTAAGATGCAGAATCTCCATCAATCAATTACTTTTTAAAATTAAAATTTCACCAAAATAGATATCAAGGCTATAATTGTCTAAAAATCTAGCATCTTGATTTTTCCTACATAAATATGATGATATTTTGAAGATACTATTGTTGATAATAGATGGACATCAAGAATAATGATATTGATGATCCAATATTTCAATTCATTTTCTTTAACAAAATTAATGATAATTTGTGAATCCTCCTCAACTGAAATAGACTTCCATCATGTCTTAAGAGTAATATTAATTCTTATAAGACTGAAGAGGGTTCCTATCTCTATATACACATGCCATGAGAATTTTTTTGTTAATTATTATGGAAAGCACCATCTCCATAAACTTTCCTAATGTTTTCCTTTAACAACACTATCTAATTAGCCTAATTTTTGAGAAATTTTATTTTATCATGTTTTTATAATAGAAAAGACTATAGCATATTTTATACATGAAGACTTCATTTCAAATTTAAAAATGAACATCTCATCGATTTAAAAGTCATTCAAATTATGAGTGATTTAATCCGTAGTATGATATAAAAATATATATATAAACTACAATATTTTTTAAATTTTTTGGGGAGGATTAAGTCATTCACCATACTCATCGAAGGTAACCAACAAATACCTTTGTATTTTATCTTTACCAGTAAATAGCTTTCAAAATTGTTCAATATGAACATCAAATCCCGACTCTCTAAAACATCAAATCATTATAATTATAGATTCAATTTTTTATGCATTCCACTTTTGGGAAATGTAATTATAGAGTTATTACATACCATTTATATGAGGTTGAAAGGTTCGAGTTTATTTTCATTGTGTAGTATTTTCAATGTGTATACGAAACATAAAAAATTTGTCCATGCCATCGTACAATAATTCTACCTTTCATATATGGCACTTGAACCTTTCAATGGACTTTACCCTAAACCCTAACAAAAGATATTCACTTTTATTTTTTGTAAGAGGATATTCTGAAAAGTGGCTAGTTGCAACTTGCAATTGCATCAATTGATAGTTGTGACTTGCAGTATCATGCACTTTCGTCAGCTCAACCCCACCCACACTAGATATGGAAATGAATTCTAATTACCAAGCACTTATGGCAGTGACCTATGTTGTCTCATCAATTCTGAATAGGTACTATACTATTCACTCCTTGTTATGCTTAACTTTATGAAGTGAACTTATACATTCCCTGTATTTGTACTGTCTTCTCTTTTTTGCTCTGCATAAACAATAAGTTGTTCATATGGTGGGGAAAATCATATGGCATGGCTAATTTCTAAATCAAATGTATCTACGTATTTTTTGGCATTCATACACAACTTTTATAATTGAGATATTTTTATTTTCTTTATGAACATAACATTTTTGGTAAAGACATTGTTGTCAGGTACTTCTTTTCATCCATTTGAGTATTTATGTGATGGGTTGCTTATGGATTCTTGGATTTTTAGCTTCAATATTCACATTATCTTAGATTTTATCAAAGACCCATCAACCTTGTTGTTGGTTAGGAATCTACCTAATCATAAATTTCGTGTGTGCCCTAGACCTGACCAACATTTAATGGTTGAAGGAGAGAGATGTTCTTCAAGCCAATATCCAGAGAGGGCTAGTTCCCTTACTAATATAATTCGATTTAAATCTTATGGTAACAGGAAAGAGATCTAAAATTATATAAAGAAATGAGAAATATGGCTATGAGCCATAAATATTAAGTGGGGATAAACTAACAGCCGAAATTCACATCAAGTGTTAACTAACATACAACAGAGAGAAAGGCATAGGAACCATTCACAATTTGTATATATGACCTCCAAGAAGCATTTTAGTATTCATTCCTTCACCAACAGTAGTTAAATTCATATGCAAAATTTAAAAATAGCTAATAATGGACATGAATGTAGAAAGAAATGATAAGTAGAAAGTGATCCAAAACAACACTACTGAAGGAAACAGAAACCAAATATCTTTCTATTGATGCAGAAAAATCAAAGTGTTTTTCTACAAAGTGTTTATCCTCCTTCATTACATTGAAATGTTTAGTATTTATATATGATTTCACCTCTAAAATTAAATGCATAATACAACGAAATATCATCTAGTAAAAAATCAACAAGAGCAATTCTCTCCTCGGTAATGACGATGCTCGCATTAGATCATTCTTCAGGGAGTAGCGATCCAGTTTTCATGGATTACGCTTAGAAAATCAACAGAGATAGATGATGGGAAAAACGTTCCAAGCATCAGTACATCAAAAATCAAAAACATCACGTGGCAAACATGATCTTAGATATTAAATTTTGGGAACTACTCCATCATCCCATGCCTTCAAAATCTTACCCTCGTTAGTGGAGACCCAATGAACATTAACTTTGTTTCAAGAAGGAGTGAAGTCACTGGAGGCACCTTGAAAATGAACCAGATCATACCAAAATTAGGGATGTAGCATTTAATCCTGGTAACATTTTAGCCAAAATTTTGGAATGTCACTCTCATTACCTCAAGCATTAAATTTCGTCAATCTCCATCCTTTACCAAAAACATCTACAACAATGACACTTTGGAAAGTAATTCTGTTGAGAGAGAGAGGTAAAACTTGATTTCGCCCATGCAATGGGATGAAAGGCCTTTTCATAGAAATTAGGGTGAAAATGATTTGCTTTGTTGATGGTTGCACTCAAGACTGGAGATTTACCCTTTGTTTTAATTAATTACGCTTAGAGACCATATTTTCTCATGAATTTTGCCTCATGATGTCGTCTTGCTTGAATCAAATGCAAAATGGGAATTTCACCCTAAAAATAGGGTGAAAATGATTTTCACCCCAATTTGGGGTGACTTTGACTTTGACCAGCACTTATTTTTGCTTCTTTGATACTTTTTCCCAAAAATACCTTGAAATGGAGTTTCGCCCCCAAGAAGGGCAAAAATACACTGCAACTCCTCCTTGGGGTGACTTTGAATTTGACCAATGAATTATTTTCGCCCCAACACTATCCATTAAATATTTTTGCTCAATATAATTTTACTGGAAGGAAGATCGACAATAACTTTTACCCCCTTCCTAGGGTGACATTGACTTTGACTAATGCTCCTTCATTATTTTTGTTTCCAAGTAGAGTACCTTTACCTGTTTTCACTCCAATTTGAGCGAAATCATCGATTTTTGCTTCAGAGGGGCGCATATCCTTGTTTTCACCCCTAATTGATCGAAATCACTTTTATTTACTTCAATTTAGGTGATTTTGTTGACTTTGCTATTCTTGGGGTAAAAATGTATCTATTTTCTCATTCTTGTTGACACCTTTGATATTTTTCACTGTGTTCTTTTCCTTTAATTTTGCTCATGACTCCAATTCATATTTCAGTAAAATTATTGCAAACTTTATTCTTTCTTATTAATGTTTTTATGAAATTAAAAAAAGGGAGCAAAACATTATATTAAAATAATCACAACAAAATTAAGACTAGCACAATCATTGCATCGTTTATCTTTTCACACTTAGCATTTTACAATCAAAATTGTAATTAAAATTTTAGTGTGGTAAAATTACCATTAATTTTGGTGGCTCTCGGGGTATTTAGTTCTTCTAGATGCAATCGAACCTAGGCCTTCATCTATTGGGTTCAGCTATCACCGTTGTTGGCTACATCAGGTGGCACATTTGATTCTACAACCTCCTTCTTCCTTCTTTCCTCTTGTACCTGCTTCTCTTGCTCTTCAGCCACTTTTTGCTTTGTCTCCACCCACGCTCATGCTTATTGCTTGGTGAGGCTTTCACTGGTAATTTCATACATGGTAACTACCTCAGCCCAATGATCCAAAGTGAATGTAGAGATCATACTTAGTGAATCAATGATAAAATGCAATGTCTAGACATGATCCATACTGATGCGATTAGCTTGCTACTGGAGTTTCAATAGGGATGATTCGATGTGGGTGAGACTCTCCATGTATGGCAAAACTTGTTCTTCTATGACTACTCCTCTTAGCTATTGATCTCTGAAGTGTATTCTATAAAATTTTTCCAGATTGCCTTCAACTCTTTCGTTGGTAAAAGCTCCCCATATTCATCCATGAAGCTTGAAAACCCAGCATTGGCTAAAACCTCAAAATATATAAGTGAAATGCAATGCTCCTATTTGAACATAATCATCAGATTTCGACCTTCTCTCACTAACTCTAAATTAGAAAAGAAGTTACGCAACATCATCCTAGCCTTAGCCCAATCGTGATCTATCCCGCTCATTGGCTTAACTTAGAATTTAGACTGGTCCAACTCCTAAATTTTTAATTCCATTTCCATTTTTGGTTCCATCTGTTCTTCAACATACTCAAACATTTGATCACCAAGAAAGATCACTATTCGAGCCTCATGAATATACAACAGAACTTTGAGGGCTTCTGTTGCCAATGTCACACAATATTTCATTAAATGGAGGTGAGTTTCTTTGATTTTCTCTTTGGATAAGCCCACTTATTATGTGGCTTTCTCAACCAACTATTTCTATATAAATTTAAGTTGGATGGTCAATTATTGCACTTGCTTCTCTGCTCCTACCCAAGTTTTATGGCATCCCTTGGCTTCATTCTCCAATTATTTCACCCTCCTCTGCTAGTGCTCTGCCTATGATTTCACTATTTCTAGTTGGTCCCTATGTTTGGCTAGAGAATCATTAAACTCAATAATCTTTACCTCAACCTTGAAAAATATTTTCTTATATTGCTCACCGTGCAAGTAAAGAGAGTTGATATCCACCTGTATATTCCCCAAATTCTTTGTGGTATCAATATTCGTTAGGTCTTCTATAATGACTTTGTAAGTGTAATCACTTGAATCCATTTTTCCTTGAGGCTTCTAGATTTGGGGAATCATTTTTATAGTATGAGACTCCATATATTTGGGATCAAAAGTGACCTACTTCAACGTCTTTTATAGAGCTTGAGCTTCTCTTCTCTTACAACTCTTCAACCATTATGATGAACTTTGTCAAACTCAGATCATATTATCTACAACATGATGCTTTGGCACAATCTCCATATCTGACTCTGGTAGCACCTACAACTCAATAAAATGAGTAGGAGGAAAATGAGCCTACTAAGATTTTGGCTTGAGAAGGGAAGTGGAAATCGAAATGGTTTGTGGAACAAAATTTTTTAAGGGGACAAAAGTGAGGGATTCGGCTATAGTTACATTCACTCGAGGAGGATCTTGTGTACTTATAGCCATGGTAGAGATTATTGGAATGGAGGATGAAGGGCATGAAAATATATTGGGACTAGATGTAGAAAGAAAGGGAAATAGTAGAAGCATGAATAGAGGAAGAGGTAGCATCGATGACTGGGGACTAGGAAACGAGAAGGTAAATGGAAGTGGTTGGTGTACCGAATGGAGGTAATATGAAAGTGATGACTATGGAATGGGATGAACCTGTCACTGAATGCTCAAGAGAAAGGGAAGAGGATAAATAGAATGTACCTTTGGGCTTCGACACATTTTGAGTCAATGATGAGGGTGGTTGTGATACTGGTTCACCTTTGTCTTGCTCCTCCTTTGCCTCCCTCTCTAGATATATAATTTCCATGTGTTTGCCAAGTTGTTCTGCCTGAACCAAAGGAGCATTTCCTAAAATTTCAGCATGTGTGGCTTCATCCGCAAGAGGAGGGTTCGCACCTAATGAAGAAACTATGCCTGTTCTTGGATTTTTGGATATCTTAGGGAAATAAAGTGCCTCATGCTTGATTTTCTTATTCTAATTGGGCTACACTTTTGGTGAAAACTATTTCTCTTCTTCCACAAGTGGAGATTCCTCAACCACATCCTACTCTTATTCGGCCATGATGTCCTTGTTGTCATATCTTTAAAAGTTTTGAGGTACAATATTAGCGAAATATATTGGTTGATAGCTATCATAGAACTCATCATATATGTCCAAAAATGCATCGTCCATTGCCATGCCATAAGCTGACCTAGTTTTCCCTCTATGGTCCCTCATAACCCACCAGTTAGTAATTTTTTTCCTCAAACCAAGTGGGCAACTGTTATTTCATTTTACCAAAAAAACCTAGAGGAGGAATATGGTGCTTATGAACTGTAGGGTTATACTCAACCTCTATCTCATAAAAATCATGCTATGGCAGGAACGTCATAATATACTCAACATGTCATTCGAGATCATGCCCCTCAGGATTATTTCTCATCTGCCCAATATTTTTCCAGGGAAAAAATGAAAACTTTTGTCTTTAATCAACTCTTTGAACCGGTCCAAAGGATCATACTTCCATCATCGATGTAACTCTACCATACCCATGTTGTAGAGTGCTTCATTAATAAATTAATTTTTTCCAACCTGGTCTATTTCAATATCATCAAAGCAAAATGGCATGGTGCATGTATTCTTCTTGCCTCATATTACCCCATAGACATCATTTATGTAGTCATCTGACGAACAACTTCCATCATGAAGAGGCACTTGGTAGTAAAATACAGAAGGAGAAACAACTTGCCAATGAAGCCAAAAATTTGCACCATGATGCCTTGCATCAACAAGAAAATATCTCGTTTCTCCTTAGCAACAATTTCTTCCCTCATCACCCTTAGCACTCTCTCATATGTACCAAAAATAATTTTTAGGGCAGGGCCCAAAAACATGCAATTAAAATTATAAAATGACTCCCTCCTAGACAAGCTTGGAGTCCAAAAATAAACTTGCATCTTCCTGTTTGCCTCATCAACTTGCTTAACTGCTATGAAAGAAAAATTATGGTGCAAGTGAAAAAAGAAATACCGGATCAAAAATAAAATATGCTTGAATAAAACTACTCCTTTGCTTTGTATCCTTTCCAACTGGGTGTGCATTACTCGAGCCACATAATCCATCCAGTCAAAGAAAATGGGGTTTTTTATTGCTTACATTGTTGTCAGGGCATAAAATTCCACATACAAAATACACTGTACCAGCACCGCTTGCCACTTATACACTGTGGAATCAGTAGGAAGACTAGAAACCCAAGCCAATATGGAAAACATATATGGGTTTTTAAACTTTGTCAGGAGCTATGGCAAAGCTAGTAATTCTTTGATTTGGAGTGCCTTTATCAGCTAGTTCTCCATAAACTAGCACAATGTCACAGTCAAGTGGTACCTCTCTTCTTGTTCCTTGAGATTCATATTTTTAAATATAACATCCGAGGAAGGCTTCACTCCATAATAAAATACCTCCTTGATTACACTACACTAGGTGAAATAGTGAATAATTTTTCTCCCTTCATATTCTGAATAACCCTTGTTGCAGGTTGATAAAACTTTATAATTTCCATTACCAACTCAGGGTAAGTATGAATAGGTGTACACAGGTACCAGGAAATCTACACATGATAGGTAATAGTTAACAGATTTTTTAGCATCAAGCCTTACCTAAAAATAGCTTCCACATCCTGGCACAGTTTTTCTATTCCTTTGTTTGAAATATCATAGTCTCCAATATGTGCCAACACATCAGAATATGGGTTGAGATCTATGTTTTCATTGCGCCTAGATTTTTTAGATTTTTTGCCTCCTTGTGCTTTCTTCGACTCTACAGCTTTCTTTGAATCAACAATCTTATTTCCCATATTGGTACCACAACTCTTACTGCAATAATCTGGAAATTTTACAACAAAGCAGCTACAATCCAGCAATACCCTTAATCTTTCATTCTTTTCAACCTTTTGATTTACCTCTTATAACTTTTATCCCCAACTACCAAATTTAATGCAGGTGTTGCACCTGAGGAATTCGGGTGAACGTGTTCCTTAGTTCTCTTGCTTGACACATTTTTTATGATTTTAAACTGCCCATTAACTACCAATAATTCCCTTGCACTGTAAATATTCCTTGAGCATCGAACTCAACCACTTTTATCTTAGAGGGTGTGTTGAGTGGATATTTTACCCAGTTGTAAAATCCCCACCACAGTCAGGGTATTAAATTGAAAATATCTCTTGCAAAGAAGTTAAAAAAAGAAAACAACTTCTCCACAGTTCTACTATATAAGCACTACACATGTATATTTGAAAGTAAAATGTTCAAGAATAACAAGTGTCAGAAAAAAACCAAGTGATTTGCAAGTGACTATAAACAAGGGACCTGTTGGTTTATTTCATTTATGCTTTGTAATTAATTTCCTTAAATTATCATGGTTGTGCCTTAATGTGAATCCATAAAATGAAGTGTTGCGTAATTGATTATTTACCCTGAATCATTGTTAGTGGGTTCATTTTAATCTCTTTATTAAAATGTAAAGTTAGAGTACTATGGAATCGTCCACTTAATTTTAAATCCATACGTTTAATGTGAGATTGTAGTCAATATTTGTAGTTAGTAGGTTCAATTTTATCTTTAGATTGATGTTCCACTAATTGTAAATTTAGAAATCAGTAGGTTATAAAGTTAGAATGTTAGAGATTTAGAAAGTTAGCAATTTAGCATTCATTTCTTTATCTTCACTTAATATGAAGTAGTATGTTAGTAACCATCCCTCCTAGACTGATTTTATCTTGCTTATGTAATGTGAAAATTGTGTATATTCATTCCTTTTAATACTCTTGAAATATTATCCAAATAATTGTAAAGGTAAAAGCTCATAATACTAATTACTTGGATTATGTTCACTCTAGATTTCCCAGATCATATTTATGATGTAAATAGGATCTTTTGGGATTCTGAGTTCCAGATTGATAATTTATAGAAATAAATTTTGGGATGTGCAAAAGGAAGAAAACTTGCATGAGGAAACTGCAACTAACTATACTAAAGTTGGAATAAAAATACAAATGTAATACAGTATCATGTTCCCCTACCCTAAAAAATCAAATATCATGAGTCACTCACAAGGATAACCCAACCTAATAAAACATGTAATATCACAATCAGATTAGATCAAGTGCTAGACCCAAAGGAAAAATAGAACCTGCATCGACATAAAATTTCACATAGTGTAACCTCCTAGGAACATTCAACACTAAATATAAGTTAAAAAAATATAGCAAAAATAATGGACATTAACACAATAATCCTCATAAATGAACTCCTTCAGTCTTGCTCACAAGGTGCAAGTTTTTGAATCATAATGCATCAAAATGGTATTCTTTTATTTACAAAAATTCCAGCCCCTTCAACATGGGCTTCCATGGGTATTTAAACTTTCTAGGGACCCTTTCATTTCATCTTCCTCCACAAAAGAATGGAAGTGTAATATGAAACAAATTCCAATATTTTACATATTATGAAATAAAATGACAATAAAAACAAAAGGATAAAGCTCATCGTTTCCCTTATATCTCCTTCTGAATTTGAGCTTACCCTTTGGTCCCTATTCCAAAAACTAAACCATAATAATCATGAAAGACCACAAAAAAATCTAACCCTTCAAACAATATGGGTTAGGATCATGGGCGCTACCATGGACACAAACACCCATACTCATAACTAATTCTACTTAAGGGGCACGTGACATATATATATATTAATAAAAAAACATCAAAATATTCAACTCCCCTTATCAACCTTTGAGTAGCATCGACGTGACTCAAACACGAGTCAATGGGGTGTAAGAACCAATCCTGGGATAAGAACCAAGCCTTACGAATAGTACTTTATTTCTCCTCCTTGTGTGGCACTATCCAAATAATACTCCTCTACATTCGGCTCCTCCCATGTAGTTCTCTATTCTACATTGCATTCCTCCTATGTGGTGCTCTGCTCGACAACTAGTCTAGGCCCTCATTCGGCATCATATTTCTCTTTAAAACCTCACCCATGTTTATCAATCGACCACTTTGATGCATGTTTAAGGATGAAGGAGAGACATCAGGATTTATTATCCAAGAGGGCATCATGATTCCTTTGTCATGTTTGCTACTGCTCTGACTGGTGATGTCCCTATCACATATAAATCACTGTCAATGGCAGTGGTTTGGTGAGGGACGTTGTCCCACATTATCTCCACCAAATATTTGGGATGGTCCTTAATTTTTTTCACCCAAAAATTACCATAAAAACTGTGTAACTCACCCTACAATTTTGATCCTTGGATGCACCATGTGTACGTGGGATATTATAGTTTACATGAGAAATTTGTTTATCGCACCTGCTCCGTGTCATTGCTTTCGAGCGTTTCATAAGGTGAACTTTGATCATAATTTTTTGGCTATCCTCAGGTATTCTCTTCCTTGTGTCGCTCAGTGTCAAGTTCCCCTCATTGGTCGTCCATCCACGTGGTAGGCTACCATGTCTTTGCCCTACTATCTCCATTGTTGCCTTGACTCCATTTCTCCACTTTAACTTCGCTACTCCATTGTACTTTGACTAGCATGTTTGTTGCTCTGTTGTCGACGGTCCCCCTGCACACACATTTTGAATATTAAACCACAGAGGGGTGAGACTAATAAAGAAATTTTTTAATAAAAAAAATTTATTCACCTAACATGATATTTATCGAGATACGACCTCAACATAGAAATAAATCTACATAACAATAACATGAAGACAAACTAACTACAAAAGAAACCAAATAAAATATAAAAGCAACCTAAATAAAAATAAACTAAATAAAATATAAAATCCATCTAAAGACTATGAAATAAATCCAAGAACTACACTTTAAGGAAATATGACATAATCCACACAAACATAAAATACACTAACACTAAAACACAAAGTGCACTCATATTTAAAATAAAATAACATAAACTAAAAAGGAACTCTAAATTAAATACAATACAAACTAACCACTAAAATATAATAAAGGAAACAAATGAAATTAAACACCATCAAAAAACTAAAATCTAAAGATTAATCAATGTTAAGAATCATTTTGCTATCCATGGCAATTATCAAATACAAGACAATGTCTCTCTATCTAATTACTAGCAAGGTGGTCCCCATTAGTACTATATTCAATAAAAATAAAAGGACATAAAATAACAAAAAAAAGTATCCAATTGCTCAATACTATCCCATTAACTCAATTTTTTTCAAATTTCAAGGGGGTCCCCAATATTGGGGTTAGTTGTGAAATAGTCACAACAAATGACAACTCTGCTGGGAAATGCTCTTGAGCATTTATGATGAGAACCCAATTCTGAAATTGATAAACCAAAGGTTATAAAAGTATACACCATTCAATGACATCCTAAAAAAGCAAGGTCAATAGCTTCACATGAAAACAAATGGATTATTTGCTTAAGTTAGATGTGTGCATTGTGGTTCAATTTACATCCTTGGGACTATCCAGATTCCATCATTTGGTCCACCTTTAGGCTATGGAATGCTGCTGATAAAACTTATTTTCAATCACATTTTGCAAAATATCTTTTGAGCATGATTTAGACAGATCCCCACTATGAGTCAAGCATCTATATCCCTGGTGGAATTTATCCAAATCTAGTGATTGATTTGATCAGGCTTTTCAATGCTCTTTTTTTTCTCTTTTCAATATTTTTTCTAAACAAAGCCCCACTACCAATCAGGCATCTATAGACCCAGTGGAGTTTATTCAACTTGGTGACTGATTTGATCAATATTTGCATTGATTGTATTCCTCTTTTATAGTAGACGTTGCAAACCTGTATGTGATAAGAGCATGTTAGATTCGTTAATCAGTTTACCAAAATGATTTCATCCTTCAAAATCCCAATAAATATCTCTTTATGTGATTCACTAAAGTGAACATTTGGCATAATATTTCATTGTTTCACACTCCACTATCTCAGTATAGTTAACCAAGGATAACTATTAAATAGCTTTATTTTCTTACCTTCAGTTCTGTTTGATTCTTGGGTTCTATTATTGATTCTAAAAATATGCCATTTAGTCAGTAACCATCCCAAAAATAAAACCACAGTAAATGAAACTACTCAAAACTATAAATGAATGGGAACATGAGCATGACTCTAACCTACACACACAAGACCAAGGAAAGCACAGAAAAGAAATAATCTAACATAAAGTCAGCACACCAAATTAAAAACAAAAATAAAATAAAACATATATGTACATATAATACATAATCACACATTTCGTGGGCTAAAATAATGCTTTAAATGCAGCCCATTAATAGGTAAATATAATTCCTTTCCATCCAAGGTTTGTAATCTGAAAGTATTTTTACTTAGGATTTCAGAAATCTAATAAGGTTTTAACCATAAACAATCAAATTTGTCATGATCCCCCTTTTTTCATGATTTTTATCCCACAATAACACTAAATCAAAAATATTGAAAGTTTTAATTGTAGCTCTCCTATCAAACCACCTCTTTACTACATCTTGATATTTACTAAAATGAAGCATGGCTTCCTCTCTTTTCTCATCAAGATGCATCATGTGGGTTAACTGAGCTTCAATTTGATTATCAGTTCTAAGATATTCTTTCATAAAATGAAGAGTTTGCAATATTAGATTAGTGGGAAAAATTGGGTCTTGCCCATAAACTGGATTATATGGAGATATTCCAATTGATTCTTTCACTCTAGTTCTATCAGCCCAAAGAACGAATTTTAACTTACCATACCAATATTTAGGATTCTTCTCAAGCAATTTTTTTATGCTAGACAACAAGTTCTTGTTAGAAGATTCTACCAAACCATTACCTTGTCGATAATAATTGGAAGAAAATTTCAAACTCTCCTTGTTATCATATGTCCAATATAAAAATTGAATAGAAGCAAATGCAGAACCATTATTACTTACTATAGCATTAAGTATTCCAAAACGAGTTATAATGCAATCCTCTAAAAACTTAATAACAACATCAGTGGTAGCATGTTTTGTAGGGAATACTTCTGTCCATATAGTGTAGTAATATATAGCTATGAGGATGAATTTATGATAATCAGAAGATTTAGGATTAATAACCCTAAAAAAATCCAATCCCCATTGTGCAAAAGGGATCATCTCCACCACGGGTTGTAAAGGCATAGCTGCATTTCTTTCCCTATTGGATGCCATCTGATATGTATGGCAAGATCACACATGTGCATATGCATCTCTAAAAATATAATGCCAATAGTATCCAGCTCTAATAATTTGATGTGATGTTGCACTTGCTAACCCATGTCCAGTTCCATACTTACCATGGAAGTGAAGAACACAAGCTTATACTGAGAGGGGGGTGAATAGTATAAGACCACTTTTAAACTTTTTTCTTTTACTTCAGAAAGCAATGTAATGAACCAATAGAAAAATAAAAGCAGTAATCAAACCATTGTACAAGTCATCACACAATTGAGACACCAATATAACGTGGTTCACCCAAGGTGGGCTACTCCACAGAGAAAATATTTCACTAAATTTTCTCAATCAAATCCTTTAGGAATCCTTCCCAATTACAATATTTATGGACTTATATCAAAAGGATAATCCTTCCCCTAATAAAATATTTATGAACCTACTGCACAAAGGAGATATCCTATCCCCCAAAGAAGTATTTATGAGCCTCCTTCCCAAAGGAGATGTCCTATCCCCCAAAGCTTTGGAAATGATACTTCAGAAGATCACTGCCTCTTCTGTCGCTAGCAAGTGGAAATCCTTTCCACAGAAGACATCATGTCCTCCTTTCTCTAGATCTAGAGACTTCTGCCCTCACTGATCACCTCCACATATACTCATCAACACCTATACTAAACACAGTCAGTAGGTCCAGCACAAGTCCTCTCAAACTCTATCACAAATCTATACCAAACTCAATCCCCTAGTCCAGCACAAATCTGCTCTCAAATCTCTGTCAGATCTATCCCAAGCTTAAGCCAAAATCTTGAACAAATCAATCACAACTGCTCATAAGCAGGGTTATGCATAGCGGTGATTTATAGCCAATTGGCTAAAAATAGGATTTTCAAAATTTGGAATTGGCTAATATTTGGGACCCTTGACCAAGGCCCATTAGCCAAAAAATTTTGGGTGCAATATTTTTTGGGGGGTCTATTCGCCCCAATTTTATAATAATTTGACCATTTTAAGTTTAAATTTCCAACATTACCCCTAATAATAGTTAACCTTCTACATGTGTTTCGATACTATTCACCTGGATTTTGAAACTAATTCGCCAAATTTTTATAACTACATTTTGGAGTTGACCCCTTATGCATAACCCTGCTCACAAGTCTTCACCAAGACTTCCTCAAATCTGTCCACAAGTTCTTCAACAAGAACCTGTACAAATCAGTCCACAAGTTCTCTGCAATAACCTGTCCAAATCAGTCCACAAGTTCTCCACAAGAACCTATCCAAATCAGTCCACAAGTTCTCCACAAGAACCTGTCCAAATAAGTCCACAAGTTCTCCACAAGAACCTGTCCAGATTTGTCCTAGCAAGCTCACCAAGAACTTGCCCAAATCAGCTCAAGTAAGTTTACCAAGAAACTTACCCAATGTGAACACACAAAGATAATTGTTAGAGACCCAATGTGTTTCATCCAATCATATCAAATAAATATCATAGAAGCATAAAGATAATTGTTAGAGACTCAATATGTTCTATCCTTCAACTCTCAATATCAACTCAAATCAATCTCATAGAAGTAGTATACTTTCACAAGATCTTGAACCACAACCCAATAATTGCCAATAATGCAATATCAAGGAATCAACTCCTCCAACATAGAACCATAACTTGCTATCAAACCCTAGCCAAGTTAGTTTTCAATAACTCAAAGCAATATCTCTCTAAGCATCAAAAAGGGGTTCAAGATATTTTCAACTTCTCTAAAATGGGAATGCTCAACTTAACCACACAACCAAGTTTATCAAGCAAAGTACAACTTGATAAAATCAAATATCAAAGGAGTAAGCCCAACTCATGTATCAAGTAAGACATAACTTGATCAACTCAATCTCAATGGAAGAAATTTGGAAGAAATCTCAAAACCAAACTCTCAACAACCAAACAACTCAATTGGGGTTTCAAAAAATTATAGCAATGGCATATCCTTCTCACTCAAAAACCCTAAAGCAAACTTCAAATGCTTCCACTCTCATAAACCATAATTATGCAATAACTCATAAACTCATCATGATCTCATAATGCATAATCAATACTTCCACTTTCATAAAATAAGATCCACTCCAAATAAGGAAACTTAATTTAATCTTTTTCACTCCAAACTTATTTTCAAAAAACCATAAATCAATAATAACCATGGAATAATGTGCCCATACCTTTACTTTGATGAAGAAGGAGAACTCAAAATCTGTCACAACACTAACTCTCAATTTTCCACAAATTAGAGTTAGCAACAATGGAATAATGCACAATGATAAGAGTCCTAATAACACCTTATCACTCCAACTCATCAATAATCAAAACTCACAAATATACATATCAACAATATTCCTTTACACCTTATAACTCCTACTTAGTATATCACAAAATAACTTCAACCTCAAAAATAATTACAAGAGAATATCCACTCAATAACTCCAAAGGCTTTCTAACCCCAATATGACATTAAGCACAATTATTCCTTAAACCCTTATAACTCATAAAGTACATTTACTTCTAAATGTATTTACCACATAAACATTAAGCATAAATAATAACAATGTCAAAGCAATATTTCTATTTAACCTTATACCTCCATCTAATTATTAACAATAATTTTCCAAGTCAAATCAAATATTCCACATTATCAACAAAATATCTACCTTGGCCAAAAATCAATTCTCCAACATTAGGAGAAGTGTGGAGACACCAACATAAGCACCAAAGTGCTTCCTCATCCAAACTCGTGGCCCAAGCCAACTTTTGTACCACGTGCACAATAATCTTCGACCAAAAATGAAACATGCCCTATGCGAATCGATCTCAACACCTCTACCTAGCGAGTGCCTTCACTCCACTACCTCTATCGTTGGAGCACAAGTTCCCAATGAAACTCTCAAGCTCCACTCATCGGTTTACCTTCCCCTTTCTCGTAGAAATTAAAGACAAACATATTTGTCTTCCTCACAGGCGTACGAAATTGAAACTTAAACACAGAGCAATATGAAAGTCAAAAATCATAGAGCAATCCAAAATCTAAGGTCACAAAGAAATACGAAACCGAAGGTCACATAGCAATACGAATTCGAAGGTAATTGCATAAATCGAAGGTGTATTGAACCTTAGGAATTAATTCCCTTTAATAGTATTTTGCATCCCATGCAAGTTGACATTGGTGCTCCTTCCAAAAAAATGACATTGACGAGGTAAGTATTTTACATGAGTGTCGTTAAGGGTTTAGAAACCCTTTAAATAATAATTATTAAATTAATAATTATTATTTTATTAATAATAAACTTAACTTAAAACATTTTCAAAGGTTTGAGTTAATTTATTTATTAATAATCAAAATGGACTTTTAAGGTTTTTTCAAGGAGTAAAAACTTTTCATTAAGCCAATATGGTTTTAATAAAAACCCTTAATGAGTCTAGATGGTTTTAAAAAAAACCTTTAACCTTATCAACATGGTTGTAATAAAAACCCTTAAACAAACATCATGGAAGTTTCAAGATCTTTTTGGCACCAATATATTTTTGACATCAACACAAATTTATTTTGACATCAACACAAACTCCTTTTGACATCAATGACAACTCACAAACATGAAGCTAGGCAACATACCCAAAATTGCCAACAATATCCCCCTTTGTCATTGATGGCAAACCACTACTGAAACCACTCGCCAACTGTCAAAACTGAAACCAACTGAAAACCATCCTTTGAAGCTTTTCTCCCCCTAACTCAAGGCTCTCCCCCTTACTAAAATCTCTCCACTTTGTCATCAATGGAAAAGGGTCACCTTTGGGGCTTAGGACTAAGAATGAGCCTCTTAGCTTAGCCCCTCCCCCACCTCCTACTGAGGTGATTAATTTTGGGGTGGGAGTAAAACTCCCATTAGGCATCGATCATAATCAGTGTCCATAGCTACCTTTCCATGATTTTTCTTGATATCCTTGTCCATGTTCCTGTTCCTATTCTTGTTCATATCCTTGTTCTTGTTCCTATTCAAAACCTTGTTCCTATTCATGTTCTCATCCCTGTTTCTATCCAAGCCATTATTCCTATTCCTACCATTATTCTTGTTCCTATTCATAGCCCTGAACCTATACCTTGGAACTTATGCTCTACACCATCTGGTTGTATGTCCTTCATTATTGCACTTATAACATTTGACAATGTTATTCCTTTGAGATGTACCTATTTTTTGAATCCTCTCTATTGGACCAAACTTGTTCCTATTTTTAACCCTACAATTAACTACCTTGTGCCCAAACTGATTACAAGAATAGCAATACCCTTGAAATAAATTATCATTTATGAAATTTCCATTAACTTGTCTTGCTTGAGCCCTTCACTATGAAGCCATGTGTCCAAACCTGTGACATGCAAAACATCTTCCATTGAACGTTCCTTGCCTTGACCTCATAGGTCCTTTAGAATTTCTCCCCTTGTGTTGATTCCTATTTTATGATTATGTGCTATCTGAATCACCATCTAAAAATTTACTCTCTGAAGTACTCTCTTCATCTGAACCATATTCTTCTTGGGAGCTCATACTAGATTCCTCAACCTGTTCCTTTTATTTCTTTCCAAAACCAAGACTTGTTTTATTTGTTGTCCTTATTTGATCCTTGATGATTGATTTTACCTTCTTGGAACTTTCTTCAAACCTATAAAGCTTCTCCTTGTACTCTTTAGTTTCCTTTTTCAAGGAATCTACTTCATGTTTTAACTCTTTACACTCAAGAGACCTAGCTGTCAAATATTCTTTGAGTTCCTGTGTCTTTGCTATAGAGATATCAAGATTTCCTATAAGCTCATATCTTTCATAACGACATTCATTAAACCTATAAATGAGTCTAGCATATTTCTTTCTTTCTTTATTTAACAAATCAAGAACATTAACAAGTTTAGCCTCAAGATCTACTTATCACTTTTCTTAAACATCCTCTATTTGTTTACCTTTTAAAACATCAATATCCTTTTTTTATTTCTTACTACTAGAGGTGCTACCTTCATCTAAAGCCATAAGAATATCTTCCTCATAATTTTATGAAGCATCCTCATACATAGTATTACCATAATTCAAACCATCCTTTGTATAATCATCCTCAAGGTGGCCAAAATTTCCACATCTAAATCACTTAAGCACAACAAATCTATTCCTCTTTTCTTTTCCTTAATTTTTTGTTAGAAACAACATCTCATTTCTATCATCACTTGAAGAACTTCCATCATAACTATTAGAACACTTACTTGCTTTGTTTGTGTAGAAACGTTTCTTGTATTTTTGGAAGTACCTCTTCCCTTGACTATTTTGCTCATTTTTGTTCTTCCTTTGATACCTATGCTTCTCAAATTCCCTATGCTTATAATCCTATTTTTCCTCATCACAATCATCCTTGGGTTATGAATAGTTAGTAGCATAGTGATCAAACTTTCCACAATTAAAACATTTAAAATATTTCATACCTTTGTGCTTTCTTGAGAACTTGCCTTTTCTACTGTAGTTTGTTTCTTCATAACTAGAAGACTCATCATTGTCTTCTTGTTGTTTACCCTTGGAATTCTTGGTATCTTTGAAATATACCTCCTTCTTAGGATTAGGTACCACTTTAGTTCTTTTAGACATCAAAACAACACCAATCTGATTATGTGACGACAAGCACTGATCGAATTGACATACATAGCCCCTACGACAGCCCCCAGAGGTTAAACAGTGGTCCTAACCACTCCCACATCATTTTGGAAGGTCAGAGGTCAATTTGGAACCTTTTTAGCACTTTTCTCCCTACTCGTACCACCCTGGGATGATTACAAACTGGTATTCGTCCCACCCAGGGACGATTATCAGCATTCATCCTAGGGTGGGACGATTAGTAGGTTTGACTGGAAAAAATTCAAACCTCGACAGGTCTGCCACTTAACTACGAGGAATGGCTTAAAATTAGAGAGAGAAACTTCAGTCATGCATTCATTGATTATGGAGGCCTCATGTAAGGAGACTCTAAATCAAGGAATAATCTTTTCTCCCAAAATAGGGCAAGCAAGTCAAGTGGCGCCCTCGCATGCGCATTCAAATAGAGAGACCCTAGGTCTATAAATTGGTGAGTCTTCTCACCCTAAAAAGAGGAAAAAGGAGGAACATTTGGAGCAATGAAGTGCTGCCAAATTACATCCTCACCCATTGTTTGTGCTTTTACATCCTTGATCTCTCTTTTGGAAGGGAGGTTATTGGGTGATTATTGGAAGCACAATCCGGACCCAAACCCGAATATTTGGCCACAATACCCCACAAAATGTTTTGACACAGCCCCATAAGAGGTTTTGGACCCATCCAAAGTGGATTGGTGCCAAAACTAAGTCCTAAACGGTGGGCATCCTACCCCCGGGCACCCCTCGCATTGTTGCAGTTCTAATCGCCCCACCCCGGAGTGATTAGAAATATATGGAATATTTCCCTAATTTTTCTTTTGTATTTTATTCTAGGTTATTTACATATGCTTCTATTCAAGTTTCATGTGATTCTGACAAGTTTTGGCTATGATTTTATCATTTCTCGCTTTCGCTAACATACAGGGTGCTCCATCGAATACAGGGTTACTGAGGTAGAATCTGCATAATCTGACCATCTGGGTCATCCCAAAATGCCCCGTTTTATCTAATACCAACTTTTTAGGCATTTTTTAGGCCTATAGACCAGACATTTAAGAGGTGCCTTTTGGATAGGTTATGATAGTCCTAATCGTCCCACCCCGGAGCGATTAGAAATCTGTGCAATATTTCTAAACTATTCCTTTTGCAGTGGCTTCTTGGTAATGTTTTATTTCTTCTATCAAATTTTTAGCTCATTTTGATATGTTTCAGTTATTGTTTTAATTATTTTATGTATGCACTGACCGCAGGCCTTGGGGATCGCATGTTTCTCTCCATCCGTAGGTGCTACTAACCATTTAATGTTTCTTTGAACATAGGATATCGACACTAGAGGGGTATAAAATAACCATATACATATTCACACAAGTGGTGATGATGTTTGGTCTGCCCATTTTCAATGTGGGCACGCGAAAGATCTCAAAGGGGAAGATATCATTCAAGGTGTAATCAAAATATGTCCGATGCTCCTATCCCCTGAAAATGGAGGAGATGTATTGTAACATGATTTTGATAAAATAAATAAAATAAAGGGCCGCACTTTTACACTTGCTTTTAATCTCATTTCATTTCATTGGTTTTCCTTCTTTTCATGCATTCTCGTTCGTAGGACTTAGTGTTGCATTTCCCCTTCTATTTTTCTTCCGTATCCTCATGCTTTTAGTGGAAATCACGGTGGGACGTCTATCCCTTGATTTTGAGATCAAATTTTTGATCAAAATTTGTGTGTTTTTGCTTGCAGGTGTCAATATTTCAAGCACTGGACTGCTACTCGTTCCATCCTAGAACAAATACAGAGCTAGAATTCGTGCCACCCTGGGATGAATGGGAATTCATATCTCCCTGTGATGAATACAGATCTATTATTCATCCCACCCCAGGATGATTATCTCTCTATGTAGTTTCAGAGTAGAAACTCAAAGGCATCCGATTTGGGCAGAGAAGAGGTAGGGGTTCTGAGCATCCTTTATCATTTTTTTTTTTTGTCTCTGTCATTTTCTATTTCTTTGCTTGCATAGGAAATTTTACTCCATGTTTTTCTTTCTTTTCACAAATAAAAATAACCCCACACACCATGAGATAATCTGAACATCAAGACATTGGTCGTAAAACCCCAACACTTGATCAAGACCAACGGTGGATTTCATCACCACCTTGGCTTGAAACTTGCATACATAACCCTGATCGTGATTGTTGCTAGACGTAAATCTTGACAAAAGATGACCAAGATTATCTGGGGTGATTCTAAATGCATGAGGATAAGTCTTCTATGGTAGGTTTCAAAATAGAGTGATTCCCCTTCCGTACCACCTATGTTCCATGTATTGTTCTACTCTCACATACCAATAGTCTCCCTCACGTAAGGGTAGGTATATAGAGAGGTTCGGTATAATGGCCTAGCAGTGGTATATTGAAGGGACGACCATTTTGGGAGATATAAGAGCCCTCATATTGCATATACAACAAAAATTTCTTTACAAGATTTTCAAAATAAACATCAAAACACACTGAACCAGATTTAGGGCACACTTTAATCCATAAACAAGATAATCATTGCTTTGATTGTGTGTTTCCCTTTTATTTAGTGTAGCATAAAAAATCATAAAGAAGATAAAAATGTACACACCTTTAGAGAAACACCACCATGGTGTACACCCGTAGTCGATCCCAATCATGGGTTGAAGTTGCAAAAAGTGTACAAATGGGCACAAGTCATCTCCAATATAGTACCAAGGACTTGGTCATATTGCCTTGGTAGCCCGACCCACAAGATAGTCCACATCATGCCATTACAGAACGGGACTATAGAGGCACCCCTTTGAGGGGCACTCCCACTCATTATAGACCCTTTCAGGAGGAGGTCATACACATGGCACTCAACATAGATGGGAGGGCTCCCTTAGATGCTCGTTATGAGTGGCCACTGCGTGATGAAGCACTAGAACAACATAGGGTTCATAAGGAGGGGCCACATGATTACGTCATCCCTCCTCTACCCATTATTACTATAAAAAACAATAGGCCAAATCCAGAGCACAAGGCTCTTCAGATAGGGCAAGCCAATTCTTCTTGCCCCTTTCACACATACAAAAGGGAGTACGAGGAAGACCACTACATTCCTCAAGAGCAATACACAGTATGAGAGCAATGTGCCTCTGCGCCTGCTATATATCAAGATAACCCACTAAGGCTAGAACCTCAGGTGAATGCCGCTAACATCGATAGAGGAAAGCAACATATAGGGATCTCGGATCACCACGACCAAGATAGACATGTAGGAGAGGCATCTAGGCTTCCTAAACACAAGACAACGGAACAAATTGACTTGGCCTTTGCCAAACATGCCGCCCACCAAGTGCAAATCACATAGCTTAGGCAAGACCAACAATAGTTAGAGCACCTGTATCACCTTAGCATCAGTGTCAGACAGATGAATTGCTCCAGAACACTATGCCTAAGAGGGTCCCAACCCCTCACATGCATAAGATAGAATTGTATGAGAGGCACAACCCCTTGGTGTGAGACAGGTCTCCGTGACCTTATCAAATATTACCTCCAAGACCTCCTAGACCTGAGCGGGAGGCCACTCCCAAAAAAAATTATGGGCACCCTCCGCGGGCACCCACCCATGTTTATAGGTCTCACCCAGGAACTCCTCAAGAATCCTATGAGGAGTATGAGTAAGAAGAAGAGCAGGTAAAAATTCCCTACCAAGGAAAGGGGGATGTTGTCCGGCTACCCCTCCATAGGCCTCAAGTTCCCCGCAACCCACAATGGGAACAAACCAAGGAGGAAGAAATCAAATCTTTCGATGCATATAAAGCACTGCTAGAGTGCTTAGAGTCTATGGAGACCAAGACTTCTGGGCCCCAAAAGCCCACTTTATGCTAGCTCTGCAGTCACCCTATGCATCCGTCAGGGTCAGCACCCCCATACCCTGAACACTTTAAACTGCCCCAGTTGGCAATCTTTAAAGGGAAGGAGGATGCCCAAGAGCATGTGACTAGATTCATGAGCCAATGCTTTGGAATTCAGGACAACGATGCTTTATTGCTAAGAACATTTATAACCACATTCGTAGGCCCTACCTCGGATTGGTTCACCTAGTTGCCAAAGCATAGCATCAGTAACTTGGATCAACTAGTGGATGCATTCCTCGAACATTTTGCCTTCAACACCAAGAATAAGGCATCATTAAGTGACCTAGCTAGCCTCAGGAAGTATGAGGAAGAAACCATGGCGGCCTATGGAAATTGGTGTAGGATGTTGCTTTCAAAGCTGCCCTACCTCCCTCCTATGGACGACCTGACCCAAATGTTCTCAAAGAGTTGTTTGAGATCGATCTCCATGCAATTGTAGCTGTAGCAATATGCCACTCTTGAAGAAGCCCTAGCGTAGCTAGAATCATTGAGGAGATCAAGATATAGGATTATGAGATTGCCAAGCCAAAAAATAAAGAGTGGCCTAATAGGTACCATGCAACCAAAACTCGTTGCGGTCAATCAGGTTGCTATAAACATGCTGAATCCTGTACAAGCAACATAGCCCTCACAGGCTAACTATCAGGAAGTTCCTCTTGACAGTTATGAGAAGGAGAATCATCGGCAAGATGAAAATCAGCAGCATCGCCCTAGGCGATAGTTCACACCCTTCACAGAGTCCAAAGACTCCTTGTTTGACCGTTTTTCCGTGGTAAACTTGATACACCTACCAGAAAGTCGACCCATAGACCCCAACGCACCAAAACCTAAGGGATATAGGGAAGACTTGTACTGTATATTTCATAGGCAGAAAAGACATGACCTTTACGCATGTTGGAAGTTAAAGAGCGTCGTGCAATACCTAATAGACAATAAGACGCTGGTGATGGACAACCCCATAGTGCAAAACAACCAACAGATGGGAGTCTTCAAAGACCCCCTACCTGCCCATGATGCGTAGGAAAAAACCCTTCAATTCAATGAGGTGACACAGAACTGCCCCATGTAGGGGTATGTAGGGATGATAAGCATAATGACTAGGAACAAGAGGTACCCAGGATCTACCCTTACGACAGCCATAGGAGAGGTTCCATCAACATCACAACCTCAACAACACCCTACGCAACCTCCTCCGCCTAGATGAGTGGCCATGATTCAGACTAGACTTACCCAAAGTTTAAGGACCATGTCGGCTAGGCTCTCCATTTATGAGCTCATTCAACAATCATCGCCCCATCGGGAGGCTCTAATGGATATATTAAAATCCATCGAGCTATAGCTCCACGAAGCAAACTCTTTCAACAACTTTGTGGGACATGTAAAATAATGTACAGAACTAGTCATCACCTTTAGATAAGATGAACTGAAATTGATGACTGGTGATATGGCGGATCCACCCCTACACATCATTGCACGGGTCAATAGGATTCTGTAAAAGAGGGTGTTGGTGGACACTGGCTCGTCTAGTAATATAATTACAATAGTGGCATTGAAACACCTCAAGTTGCCGGTATCTCACATCATGGCCTCCACCTATACTCTTCGAGCATTCAATGATGTGATATGCTCGACGATTGGCACAATTGTCCTACCCATCCAAGTGGGACAAAAGACTATTCCTACATTGTGCCACATCTTGGAAGCTGAGATGGCCTATAATATCTTGCGGGGATAGCCTTGGATCAGGGACATGAAGTGTGTCCCTTCGATAGCTCATGAGTGCCTAAAGTACACATTTGAAGGGCAAGTGCATGTAGTACTAGAATACTTAGAGCCCTTCAAGTATTGCAATACGATGCAACTGATGTTGCAATCGACCCTTCCATCAACACATTTGGATTTTTAGTTGAATCCATATAAATAGGGTTCAATTCTTCATGCATCCTCGCTGTTAAGTCCATCAAATCACCAACCAGGTCCATATTCATCATCTGGTCCTTCACCGACAACACCACCTACGATGGCCACACCAAAGGATAAGGTTAAGAAACCCCTATAAGAGGCACCACCAATGGTCTCAACCATATCTACTGAAGAGATGCCTATCCGAATGGAAGTCGAGATGCCTAGTTTACCCTACATGGAGTGGACCTAGGAAGAACTCCCATTCCCTCCCCCCCTTGCCAATGATCACCATTGAGATGGTCAATACGGTCTTGGGGGAGTATCTAGTGCGGAACATTGTAGCAACACCCACACTCGAGTCCATGCAGGACATGGGGAGACCTCACATCCCCATCGGAATTGTGGTTCCTCTAGGCTACCCACCAAATCAGACAAAATTTGTTTATGGGGGCCTCGACAATGGTATTGAACCTTACATGCAAGAAGAAGAGGATGAAGATCCCTTTGCTAAGGACGTCAAATATTTGTCCAACCCATACTTTGCATTGAGATATCTTGGCTAATGTAATTGGTATGGATATGGGTTGGGTAGGTATGAGCAAGGAGTGCGCGTTCTTTGCCAACCAAGATATCAAATGCCATACGACAAGTCAAGAGTAGGGTTCAACCACTCCTTTCCCCTTGACATCTTGGTAGAGAACATGTAAGGCCTAGGGATAGGCAACAAGGATGGGTTGGAATTAGATCCATATACCAATCCTAACACAACATATACATTGGGAGATTACCTCCCATTGCTAACAACCAACCTTGTTGACCTTAACAACCCTTTCCCTTCGATCGAGAAAGGAGAAAGTTTGAGGACTCACCTACAAGAGGGATATAGACAAGGCCAAGAAGGGTCTTCAGAAGACGAATTAGAGTATGAGGTAGTGCCTTGGGACCCTTTTGAATTTGATAGAAATCATTCACAAGTGACCCCCATAGATGATTATCAGGAGAGCTTCATGACAATGTTTCCCCTTAATGATCTAATCAAGCAGAGGCCACCTCAAGAAAATTAGGTCCTCCCGTAGAGAGCGGAACAACCCCAATGGAACCAAATTAATTTGCTCGAGTAGGACAAGCCTCACATGTCAAAAATAGTTGTTGGAGCCAATGAAGGCCTATGGATATCTGATAGCGATTATGAATACGAGACTGAGATGGCATATCTCAATCATATGCGACAACAACAATACCCCGTGGACATAGACGACATGTTTGAAAAGCTACACATAGGGCCAAGGCTGATGAGGCCAGGAATTGCCTCATCCATGAACACTTTTTGATACATTATAACTATTTGACTTACCCTTTTTACTATGATTTTATGTTAATTATGGGAAAAATGCATTATATAATGATGTTTGCATATTCTGAAATGACAAAGTGCATATACTCTGTTTTACTATTTTTTTACTGCAATTTCACCTGTTTTTCAGTTAATTAATCAGTAGTATTATAGCAATTCAGACCTTGTTGAATATCTGATGCTTAGTAATATTGTGTTCCTCTGTTTAAACTAATTCAAATGGAAAAAGGTGCCAAGAACTTGTCCACTGTAGCTGACTGTGCAGGAAAATAGGTTGTAACTGTGATAGTTCCAGCCAGCTGTACATATACAGCAGGGCTTGGAATCAGTCACTCCAGCACGTGCCACCAATGCAGAAGGGTGTACAAGATAAGGGAAAAGTCAACAAGTTACTCCCTATGCATTTGGAGCACAGATCAGCAACGAATGGTCACCTGCCTGTTATTCCGGAGCAGTGCAGGAATAAGCGGCACAGGAATAGGGAATAGCGCAAGAACAACAAAAAATGGTCAAAATGCACCAAAAACATGGAAATCATGATTGGAAATTGACCAAGCAGTTAGTCCACCCTATTTGGACTCCGTTCCTTCACCATAGGCGGACCAACTGGGATAAAGGGATAAAGGTTGACAAATTATAACCCTGCATTCCAGGAAACTATTTTGTAAACAGTTGGAAATCCCTAAAACTCAGCAAACAGATGTATCAACTTTGTCTTATAAATAAAGCTCCCAGAACGGTTGAGCATAATAGATAATAGATATATAATTAGAAATAGTCATTAGCAGAAGTGAGTAGAAGAAAAAGACTTTGTAGCATTACAGTAAATTGCAGATTTTTCCTGCATTACTGTAATGCAATTGCAGATGGAATAAAAGGTGCATTTTTTAGATTTTATTAGCATTTGATGATTTATAGTGCACATTTAATTTACTTGATATAATTTTTCACCCTCTTCTGGTTCTGGAAGCAAGGGCCCACTTACAAGATCAGAGGAAGGGCAGCTTAGTGACAGGAAAATCTTGTTGATTTCTTGCTGCAACAGAACAATAGAACTCTGTCACCAATTATTTGCAGCATTAAGTTTCATTTCAGAATTGCACCATTGCATCTAGAATAGGTTCAATCATGTGTTAGAATAGTATTTAGCATTTGACCTGTAATAGCATCATTTCCAGCATTTTCTGCAATTTCCAGAATTACATCATTTTCAGCATTTTTCTGCAATTTCCAGAATTATGTTTTACTGCAATAAACATTAATTTGGTTCCACTTATGTTCAGATCATTGTGAGTTTTATCATTGGTTAATTTCTGCAAGTGTGTGTGTGAATTTCCATTCTACAGTTTACTTTTCTGCAATTTGCTTTGTGGTCAATTTAGCAGCATTTTATTTCTTGTCAATTTCAGATTTTGCAGTTTCATTTTCCTGCAAGTTTAAATTCAGTTTTAGTTTCTACAATTTGATTTCCTTTGTTAGACACTAGGAAGATACACCAAACCCCCCAAAACACTAACTGATCCATCAATAAAAACCTGTTCTTGGATAAACTGAACCTGCAACTGTGACACCTCCTATCGTATACAACCTTTGGACACCGCCCTGGATTGACATATAATTACTAAATGATGAATGATCAACGACCCTCATCATTTTTGGCGTCGTTGTTCGGGGAACAAACGGTGTTGTTAGGAAAAGTGAAACAGGTCAAGAATTGTGTTACAATTTTTGAAATACTGCATTTCAGTTTATTTAGTGAATAGGCATGAATGCATAGGCCAAGAGACGAAAGAGGGAGGTTTATCAGAACTAGTTCTGAACCACCAAGGCGTTCTTCATGATCAGATGAAGAATTTCCAGAGCAAGAAATACCTTCTTCACCAACTGAAGCTTTGGAAAGATTAGAACAAGAGCTTTTTGTAGCACTTGCTGCTAAACATTCCCTTAAGCCTGAACCATCCACATCAAACTCAAGAAAGAAAACAACTATGGCAGCAGCACCACCACCACTAGGTGGGTATGCTGATGATCCTCCTAAGACTTTTGAATACCCCATACGGTTGGATCCAGCTCTAGATGCTCCCATGAAAACTATTTCTCCATCCATATTGCCAATTTTTAGGGGAACTATTTTAGAAGATCCTGATCAATTTCTGTTTGAATTCAAAGTGTTATGTCAGACTTATGACTACATAAATGATAATCAAAAATTGAAATTGTTTCCTTCCACGCTTAAGGATGCTGCTCTCCGATGGTTTATGAGTAATCTTGAACCTAATTCAATCCATACTTGGGATGACATGGAGACTGCATTCTTACATAAATATCAAGATTATTGTAGAGTACGAAACAGGAAAGATGAGTTGTTTCGGATCAAGCAAGAAGAAGATGAGAGTTTAGAGGATTATCTTGATCGCTTTGCCTTTGTCCAAAAGAGATGTGGTCCTGTAGAACCTGATTTCTTAAAGCCTATCTTCTTAAGAGGATTGCAGGATGAATCTAGGGAAGTGTTAGATTTAATGGGAAAAGGAGACATAGATCAACTTGACCTTGAAGATATTGTGGAGTTATGTAGAAATTATTCCCGCACTCACCAACGAAGAAAGAAATGAAATTCTGGCAATAATGACATAAAGGAGTTGATGGAGGAAATGGCTAATTTAAAAACTGATATCCTTGTTCAACTTAATTCTGCATTAGGTGAGAGAAACACAAAACCCAATTCTACACCACCTTTGGCAATTTATTGCCCGAGATGCAGGAATAAGCATGCTTTGCAGGATTGCCCTTTAAACAAAACTTCCATTTGTGGAATTTGTTCCAAGGAACATTCAACAGATAGATGTCCTTTGTTGCCTCATCTAAAATCTATTTTAGGCACCCAAATAGAAGAACTTAATGCTATTGGTCAGAGATCTGGTGGTGGCTATACACAATATCCCAATGCTCCTCGGTTTCCAAATTGGGGACAACCTCCTTGGAATATGAATATGCCATGGGGACATGCAGAAGTCCCTACACAACCTTGGAACCAACCTTGGACAGCTCCTCCAGATTGGTCACATTCTAGGTGGATGAACCCACCTTGGCATACAATTCATCCACAATGGACACAACAAGGACAAAGATGGGGACAACAATATCCACCATATCAAGGACAACAAAGGTATCAAGGGCAAGCTCAAAACTTGTTGCCTGCTCCTAATCCAAATTTTTAGGGAAGAACACAACATCAACAAACACAACCAGTGAAACAACCTCCACTCCCAGCTCAACCTGTGACTAACCCAAATAATACCAGACAAACAACCCCTATTTATGAGGCTGAGTCTGAAGACTCTATTGCAGTTCATGTACTTGACTGTAGTAACATCCAACTACGTTCAGGGAAGGTTTTACCTGAACCTGTTCCACCCACCATTGAAGAAATTAGTGAGAAACAAGAACCTCCAAATCAGGAGACAGTGCAACAAAAACAAAAAGAAGAAGTAACAAAAAAAATGCAGGAATCTTCTCCAGTAGCATTACCATACCCTGAAAGGTTTGATCATATTGATATTGCCTCTGAATCAGAATTAGTGACAGAACTTAAAAAGATGTCAATTTCTCTCCCTTTGTTGCAAGCAATAAGGGATGTGCCTTTAATCAAAAAGACTATTCAGGAGTTATGTATCAAGAAACCTGGTAAAAAGAAGGCCTTTCCTAAAACTGTTCAGGTAGAAGGAAAATTAGCTGATTTATTGTCTGGGAAACTAGTTCCTCCCAAATATAGTGACCCAGGTAGTCCAATAGTTACAATTACTATTGGATTAATGCAAATTCCTAATGTGCTAATTGATCTTGGAGCTGCAATTAATGTCATGACTAAGGACACAATGCAAAAACTGTAGCTCAAAAATCTCAGTCCTACCACCACAGTTTTGGAAATGGCAGATAGGTCAGTTGCTAAACCAGAAGGTATCCTAGAAGATATAGCCATTGAAGTCTCTTCTTGGGAATATCCTGTAGACTTCTTAGTGTTGCAGCCTAGAAATTCAGTCAATGGATACCCTATCATTCTAGGACGACCTTGGCTAGCTACTATAGTTGCTTTTATAGACTGTAGGTCAGGGGAAATGACCATTTCTAATGGTGTTGACCTGAAGAAAATTTCTTTGTATCCACCAGCTCAACCTTCAACTAAATTTTTTGGACAAATTTGGTATCCTGAATCTGATGAAGAACAAGAAACCATTGCCACTTTGGCTACAGTTGTAGTGAAGGAACATATTGAGGAAATCACTACACCAGAAAGAGAAATATTCGAGAATGAAACTGTCCTAATTGAAACATTACAATCAGAAGGACTAACTGATGATCAAATTCTTGTTCATCGATTGTTGTGGAAAGAGGAGGAACAAAATTTAGAACCTCTGTCATCCATGCCTAGTCAGGAAAGATCATTCATACTACCACATGGATGGCATCATCATCTCCTTAACACCTTCAAATGTCCTCTGATTCCATCAAGTATCATCTCTGAGATAGATTCTAGAGTATTTCATACTCTACAACCACATCATTGTCCATTAAATGCATTAATCAGTAACTATGAAGCAGCTAGTTCTATCCATCCAGGGATCAAACAAATTGAAATACAGCCAGGTAAATTTTTGAACATTAATAGCTGGCTAACTGAGGACCAAGAAACCAAATTGTTTGCAGTCTTACAGAAACATGTTCAAGCTTTTGCATGGAACTATAAAGATATGACAGGCATTCATCCTGAGGTATGTACACATAGGATATACACAGAAGATGTAAAACCAGTAAGGCAACCTCAGAGACGCTTGAATCCTGCTTTAAAGGAGATTGTGAAAGAGGAAATTGAAAAACTCTTAGATGTTGGATTCATTTATCCAATTTCGGACAGTAAGTGGGTTTCACCACTGGTCATTGTTCCAAAGAAAAATGGTAAAATGAGAGTATGTGTGGACTATAGGGAGTTAAATAAGGTCACACATAAGGATCATTTCCCATTACCATTCATAGACCAAGTATTGGATACCCTTGTTGGAAAGAAATTTTTCTGTTTTCTTGATGGTTTCAATGGGTATAACCAGATACAAGTTGCGCCAGAAGATCAAGAAAAGACTACCTTTACATGTCCTTGGGGAACCTTTGCTTACAGGGTTTTACCCTTTGGTTTATGTAATGCTCCAGCAACATTTCAGAGAGCTGTTTTAGCAATTTTTTCTGATTTAACAAATGAAAGTGTTGAAATTTATATGGATGATTTCACAGTATTTGGAGATAGTTTTGAATATGCATTAGAACAACTTGAAAAAGTGTTGATTCGCTGTGAAACATACCACCTCTCTCTTAATCCTGAGAAATGCTTCTTAATGATGGAGGAAGGAATTGTTCTTGGACATCATATCTCTTCTTATGGAATCAAGGTTGATCCTAAGAAGGTTGAAGTCATCAAAAACCTCCCTCCTCCACAAACTCAAACCGATGTATGCAGTTTCTTAGGGCACATTGGTTTTTATCGCAGATTCATTGCTAACTTCAGTACCATAGCAAATCCTATGTTTGCCTTACTCATGAAAGATTCTGAATTTGTTTGGTCTTCCGAATGTCAAAATTCTTTTGAAGACTTAAAGGAGAAGTTAACCACTCCACCTATACTAAGAGGTCCTAATTGGGAGTTACCTTTTCATATTCAAACTGATGCTTCCAATACTGCTATTGGAGCTGTGTTAGGACAGATTGAAAATGGGGAACATTATGCTATTTATTATATCAGTAAAAACTTGACAGGAGCTGAGAAAAACTACACTACCACTGAAAAAGAATTCTTGGCTGTAATCTATGCTATTAACAAATTTCGACACTATATCACAGGGTACCAAGTATTCATCCATACGGATCATGCTGCAATCAAATATTTGATGAATAAACCATTGGTTAGTGCAAGAATTATTCGTTGGTTGATTCGTTGTAGGAATTTGATGTTACCATAGTGAACAAACCTGGGAAATCTAATGTAGTCACAGATTTCTTGTCAAGAATACCAAATGCAGATACAGGAGAAGTGGTGGAAGATACCTTTCCAGATGAAAAGTTGTTTGTTGTCTCTGTACAATCTCCATGGTTTGCAGACATAGCTAATTACTTAGCTACAGGGAAGATTCCTCTTCACTTTACCCCTAAACAAAAGAAACAGTTAATCAAGCAAAGCTCTTCTTTTAAATGGATAGAAGGATTACTGTTTAAATGCAGTCCTGATCATGTTTTACGTAGGTGTATCCGCCAGGATGAAGTATATGATATCCTACGAGCATGCCATGATGAACCATCAGGAGGGCATTATTCAGTCAAAAGCACTATTCACAAAATTTTGGGAACCGGATACTATTGGCCATCTTTGCACAAAGATGTAAAAAGGTACATTAGACATTGTGATGCCTACCAACGAATGGGAAAACCTACCTTTACTAATGAAATGCCATTACAACCTCAAATAGGAACAGAACCATTTGAAATATGGGGTTTAGATTTCGTAGGACCCATTAATCCTCCTTCCCAAGGCAAAGTGCATATCTTGGTATGTACTGATTATGTTACCAAATGGGTAGAAGCTCGTGCCTTTAAGCATGCTAGAGAAGAAAAAGTTGCTGATTTTCTGTATTCACAGATTTTTCTGCGTTTTGGAGCCCCACAATCCATCACCACAGATCAAGGACCCCAATTTACTTCAAAAGTTATTGAAGCCTTCACTCAACTCTATCAAGTCAAACACAGAAAGTCCTCACCTTATCATCCACAAGCCAATGGCCAAGTTGAAGTGACTAATAGGGAATTAGAATGAATTTTGACCAAAACCATAGCAGTCCATAAAAGAAATTGGCTGGACAAGTTACCAGAAGCTATTTGGGCTTATAATACCACTTGGAAATCTACCACTGGATTTACGCCATATGAATTAGTTTATGGAAAAAAACCTCTTTTGCCTATTGAGTTTGAATTACTAACTCTTCGAACTGCTTTGGAAGTAGGTATTGATCTATCACAGGCACAAGAAGATCGTATTCTGCAACTTGATGCATTGGATGAACTACGCATGGATGCACTACATCAGACAGAGATAATCCAAGCACAACGAAAGATGTGGCATGATAGTCACATAAAGCAGCAAAAATTTTAGCAAGGTGACTGGGCCTTGTTGTTTGATTCACAATACAAGGATTTCCCTAGAAAGTTGCAGACCAGATGGCTTGGACCATACCAAATTGAGGAAGTGTTTGACAATGGAGTTGTTCGCCTTACACCTATTGATGACTCACGATGCAAGTTGTTGGTGAATGGACATCGTCTTCGTATGTACCACAAACCATACAACAAGGAAGAATTTCTCAAGCAAGTGGAAAATTTGGATGTACACATTTGGGAAGAAAACACTTCTTCCATACCGAATTCAGCAGATTGACACAATGTTATTAAAAAAAAAAAAAACAACAACAAAATAAAAATTCAGGAAGTGAAAACCTCTTTGAGGCGCTCCTGAGTTGGGTTTACATGAAAACCGGTGTTCCGACATGTTTACCTAGTTGGTTTCACTATCATTGTTCGGTCTTGTCTCATGACCATTGTTTCATCTATTTTCAGATTGCACCTACCTTAGTTCAAAGATTGATTAGCTGGAAATCTCAGCAAGAGCACCCCGAAATGTAGATAAAATGGTTATAACAGGTATGTGTCTTTTTCATTCTCTCGAATAATGTAAATCATTAGTATATAGTGTATATATCCTTGATTAGTATAAAAGCATATAAAAAGGGGAATCAAAAATGGAAAGTTCTTGTCAGTGTTTCAAAAATGCCTCTGCCTAGTTCTACTCTAGAATGAAAAAAACAAAAGTGCACTGGAATCAAAAAGGGAAGCACAAGAATAAACTGTTTATATTCCAAAGCGTAGGAATAAACTGTTTATATTCCAGAGCGCAGGAATGATTCATCAAGCGCAGGAATAAGTTGTTTATGCTTAAGGCACAGGAACGAGCTATGCATAAATGCTAGAATAACTTATTAAGCGTAGGAATAAATCACTAAGCGCAGGAATGAAGTTTTGTTCAATAAAGTCTATGACACATGGCCTACAGTGATTTAATTGGGTTTGAAAAAGGACAAGTCATGATAGCATGTGATAGCTGGCACCCATAACAAGAATGAGCAAAATTTAGGATTGACAACTTCACGTACGCTGCCACGTTACCTGCCCTGATTACTCTGCAAGTTTCGAAGCAGTTCCTACGCTGCTATAATTATTCCTGCTAAGATGATTAAAACCCTAAAATCAGATGCACGCTCGTACTGTCCACCAATTTACAGATACTACAGAATAGAAGGCAGAAAACTACACCATGGGGGGAAAGAAAATCAGAGCCGAACCTAAAAATATTAGCTACCTGGAAAGTGATCCTGCATCTCTGCAAATATTTACTGATGGAGGATTTCTATCGTTCCTACAAAAATTTGATGGCTATTCCGAGGGCTTGGCGGTAGAGTTCGCACGCACCTTCCGCAACAATCGAGTGCACATTAACGGGATGACCATCCAGGTAACTCCCGAAATACTCAGCCAAATCACTGAATTACCCCTTCAGGGTTTGCAGATTGTGAAAACTAGGAGAAATATTTTAGTTGACCTAGTTAATCAGTTTAAGGAAGAAGGGGATGGACAAATTGAATTCTTGTTGTATCTGGCCCACACCTTCGTATTCTCAACCATCTGTGCCATGGATCAGTAAAACCAGAATATAGGGTCAATATTCCCTTATATATTTATCAAGAGCTAAAGGCTATGGCCCTAAAATACCAAGTAGGGAAGGGAAGCCCTAAACACCATGGGCTCATCAAACTCATTTGCAAGTATCACTTTAGGGGAAACCCTAGGAATTTTGACCGCTTCTTCTCTCCTTGGGCAGAAACAAATGATTCTAACTCTGCACCAGAGGAAGAGGAAACAGAGGAAGAATCTGAAGAAAACCCTAATCCAGAGCCCTCTGAGATCAGAATTTCTCCTTCTCCAGACGGTCCCCCATCTTCACGAACTAGAAAACAGCAAGCATCCACATCTGGTTCCCAGTTAAAAAGAAAAAGGGTAACATTTGCAGAAACTGTACAACCCAGTAGAGAAATTGGGAGTTCAAGTGAACATGCACCTGCTCTAGAATCAATAGAAGAACCTGTATCTGCTCCTGAATCAATAGCAACATCTGCAGTTGCTCCAGAACATCCAAAAACTACACCTGCTAAGAAATATCTAGGTTCTACAGGGTTAAGAAGGTCTACTAGACTTCAAAAAATTAAAACCCTACCAGAAACACCAATAAATATCATGGACCCAATCTGTCTATCAAGTGAAGGAGAAGTTAGAATAGAAGATGCACAAGAAAAGGACATTGAAATAGAAATGACAGACATAGGGATACAGCCAATGGAACTGGATACAACTATGGAAGAAACTCCAATAAGCCCTGTACGTCCACTAGTTGATTATACTGACTCTGATCCTGAGGAGCAGTTGAATTCTGATTCTGAACCAGCTGAGGTTGATGTGCATGTTCTAGTGCATGCTGAGTCTGAGAAATATTCTGAGTCTGAGTCTGAAGAAGAAATTGATATCCACACTCAATTGCATGCTGCAAAGAGTGTTATTAAAACCTAGACCCATTGGATTGAATAGGCTGAAGAAACCATAAAACACAAAGATCAACAAATTTCTCTGCTTCAACAACAAATTCAAGATTTGCAGAACAAATTGTCTCAACTGGAATATCAATCTATAGAGTTAGCAGAGGCATCACCTGATGAATGGGCACAGATCCTCTTGGATTTAGTTGAACAATCAGAAGCTAACATAGCACCTGCACAAAGATCACCTATTAGAGAAGAAGCAAGAATAGAAATATCTGAAGAAGCTAAAAATGACACTACCCTTCAGCAGGAAACACAAACACTTTCTATGGAGGAACAAGAGGTTGCAGCTCAAGACCAGGTATCCACACTCTCTCCTCTTGTTTCTACTAATCCAATTATTATAGTTACAGCAGAACAAGGAACACAAACAGATTTTCTAGTTGTAACACCAACTATGGAAGTTGGTGTACAAGTAAATATAGTGGCACAAATGCAACCCATTGTAAGGCCCCTAGACATAGTGTCTTTAACTAGGTACAATGAAGACCTAGCATATTGGATGACTCAGTGTCATCAGTTAGAGGGAAAGGTTGCCACTTTGAACTCTAAAACAACCAAATTAGAAGAGAAGGAAACAAAAATTAATAGGTTAAAAGCACAAGTGCAGGATGTATGCCAGATTGCAGAATATGCAATACAGTGCAGAAGACCACCTAGGTTTTATAGCCTCCTACTCAAGGAGAAATACCTTCACTGGCAAATCATGAGACTTGCTTCTGAGCTGCCTCATCAGTTGAAAACTCCTGAAGAATTCATAGAGACATTTATGCAGAGTCCAGCAGAGCAACAAAACCTGTTATGTGAGTTATTTTTGCATAATTTCTTTTTGCCAATAGAAAGTATGTTTCTACCTCATATTTATACAGGTGACTTACAACTGAGAGCCTTCATGTCCACTCTACAAAATCATATCTATTGGGACACAGAAAAGAAATTAACTAAAGAATTGGAATCACAAGTTGTTTTACTTATCAGACCTGCTCCCCTGAATCACAGGGATTGTACAAATGTTCATTATACCTTCATGCGGGATATCAGAATGAAACAACTCTATCTAGGGAACCTTCACAGATGTATAACTCAGTTTCAGACTTTTTGTGTAGACTTCTTTGATGATGCTTTGGCAGCTTGTAAAAATAGATGGGGTGAGTTATCTATCTCTCTATAGAAAAGGGAGCCAATTTCTCCCACTAATTTGTTGTGGTCAAGGAGAAGGGCAGAAGGCATTGTCCAAATTATCTCAGAAATCAAGGAGCTTTGGATAGGTCTGAGATACAGGATGCCCATAATTATCACTCATGTCCCCTACTTCTTTGATACTGACCCACAACCTGATATGCACTTCCAACAATGGTTTCAGTCCATCAAAGCAATCAGCGGATTCTATAAAATTGGTGGTGCATTACTCAAATTTCATGAAAGATATCTAGACCTGGATCTGTGTGCCGCTGTAGCTATACAAAATGCATGAGGGCATGCATTACCATAAGTTGGGGGGAATGATGAGGCCAGGAATTGCCTCATCCATGAACACTTTTTGATACATTATAACTATTTGACTTACCCTTTTTACTATGATTTTATGTTAATTATGGGAAAAATGCATTATATAATGATGTTTGCATATTCTGAAATGACAAAGTGCATATACTCTGTTTTACTATTTTTTTACTACAATTTCACCTATTTTTTAGTTAATTAATCAGTAGTATTATAGCAATTCAGACCTTGTTGAATATCTGATGCTTAGTAATATTGTGTTCCTCTATTTAAACTAATTCAAATGGAAAAAGGCGCCAAGAACTTGTCCACTGTAGTTGACTATGCAGGAAAATAGGTTGTAACTATGACAGTTCCAGCCAGCTGTACATATACAGTAGGGCTTGGAATCAGTCACTCCAACACGTGCCACCAATGCAGAAGGGTGTACAAGATAAGGGAAAAGTCAACAAGTTACTCCCTATGCATTTGGAGCACAGATCAACAATGAATAGTCACCTGCCTGTTATTCTGGAGCAGTGCAAGAATAAGCGATGCAGGAATAGGGAATAGCACAAGAACAACAGAAAATGGTCAAAATGCACCAAAAACATGGAAATCATGATTGGAAATTGACCAAGCAGTTAGTCCACCCTATTTGGACTCCGTTCCTTCACCATAGGCGGACCAACTGGGATAAAGGGATAAAGGTTGACAAATTATAACCCTGCATTCCAGGAAACTATTTTGTAAACAGTTGGAAATCCCTAAAACTCAGCAAATAGATGTATCAACTTTGTCTTATAAATAAATCTCCCAGCACGGTTGAGCATAATAGATAATAGATATATAATTAGAAATAGTCATTAGCAGAAGTGAGTAGAAGAAAAAGACTTTGTAGCATTACAGTAAATTGCAGATTTTTCCTGCATTATTGTAATGCAATTGCAGATGGAATAAAAGGTGCATTTTTTAGATTTTATTAGCATTTGATGATTTATAGTGCACATTTAATTTACTTGATATAATTTTTCACCCTCTTCTGGTTCTGCAAGCAAGGGCCCACTTACAGGATCAGAGGAAGGGCAGCTTAGTGACAGGAAAATCTTGTTGATTTCTTGCTGTAGCAGAACAGCAGAACTCTGTCAACAATTATTTGTAGCATTAAGTTTCATTTCAGAATTGCACCATTGCATCTAGAATAGGTTCAATCATGTGTTAGAATAGTATTTAGCATTTGACCTGTAATAGCATCATTTCCAACATTTTCTGCAATTTCCAGAATTACATCATTTTCAGCATTTTTTTGCAATTTCCAGAATTATGTTTTACTGCAATAAACATTAATTTGGTTCCACTTATGTTCAGATCATTGTGAGTTTTATCATTGGTTAATTTCTGCAAGTGTGTGTGTGAATTTCCATTCTGTAGTTTACTTTTCTGCAATTTGCTTTGTGGTCAATTTAGCAGCATTTTATTTCTTGTCAATTTCAGATTTTGCAGTTTCATTTTCCTGCAGTTTAAATTCAGTTTTAGTTTCTGCAATTTGATTTCCTTTGTTAGACACTAGGAAGATACACCAAACCCCCCAAAACACTAACTGATCCATCAATAAAAACCTGTTCTTGGATAAACTGAACCTGCAACTGTGACACCTCCTATCGTATACAGCCTTTGGACACCGCCCTGGACTGACATATAATTACTAAATGATGAATGATCAACGACCCTCATCAAAGGCATAGGTGGCACCTAAACTAGGTGTAGTTGGACCAGCTACTACACCCGCCACTTCAGGTATACAGAGAACATATTTCACCTAGATACCCTATAGAGCTATTAGTACCAAGGGCAGACCCTGTCCTTTTATCTGCACATAGGGCCAAGCCATTTGTGCCAGTACCCATAGAGCTAGATCTGAAGCACAAATATCACCTAGGATGTCTGAGTCACCACACTCATATTAATGGAGACCAAAATCATTTCATCAACATGATATCCATTGACTTAACCGCCCCCATCCATAACCCAGCCGACCCAACACGGTCATTGTATCTAGACTTAGATGCTATAGACTGGGATCATGCTGAAACACCACCATCCCATCAGAGTACTAGCCTTGCAGTGGGATGTTCCATTTCACCCCAGGATAGACTCAGGATGTCTTCCATGCTAAAGAGGAGCTTGACATTCCTAATGTAGATCTAAATTCAACAAATGATATCCACCCAATCCCAACTCCACACCAGTTTGAGGATGGGTCCCACATGTTAGTTGAAGAGACGACTGACATAGACATTAACTTTGATCTAATGAATTTGCAAATCATCAAGCTGGGGGTAAGCATATCCCCCGAAGAGAAAGCTAATTACATTGCCCTTCTCAAAGCGAAGAAGAAGGTTTTTTCATGGTCCTACAAAGACATGTTAGGGCTAGACCTGCAGCTAGTCATGCATAATCTAACACTTGATATGACAATCAAGCCAGTTAAGCAAAAACTACATAAGATGCACCTAACAGTAGCCTTAATGGTAAAATACAAGCTACAAAAGCTGTTGGATGCGCATTTTGTCATCTACATGGATTACCCACCATGGTTGTCCAACATGGTGCCCATCAAAAATCTAGACGGGAGGATTCGCATATGCACCGATTTTTGAGATCTAAACAAAGCGAGTCCTAAGGATGATTTCCCCTTACCTAGCATCGATGCATTGGTAGACTCTATAGCAGGCCATGAAATGCTTTACCTCATGGATGGTTTCTCGGGATACAATTAGATTCATATCAATCCCGAGGACCAACTAAAAATGGTGTTCACAATGCCTTGGGGGACATTTTGTTATAATGTCATGCCCTTTGGCCTTAAAAATACTGGCGCCACCTACCAACGTGCCATGGCATACATCTTCCATGATCACATGCATAAAACTTTGGAAGATTACATGGATGATTTGTTGGCCAAATCTCTTTTGCGCCCAGATCATCTTGATGACTTAAGCAAGATCCTTGATCGCCTCATTGAACATAAAGTCAGACTAAACCCCAAGAAGTGCGTATTTGGTGTCACATCTGGAAACCTCTTGGGTTTCATAGTCTCGAAATGAGAAATCAAGGTAGATCCAAACAAAGTTAAGGCAATCCTTGAAATGCTTCCCCCAACCACCATCAAGTAGCTCAGAAGCCTACAGGGAAAGGTCGTGTCAATCAAGCGCTTCATAGCGTAGCTATTTGACAAGTGTCGACCCATGAATAAATTATTGCACAAGGGGGTAGCATTTCATTGGGATGACGAGTGCCAGTCAGCATTTGATGACATTAAACAATACTTGGCTTCATCACCAGTATTGGCACCACCTAGACCAGGAGTGTCATTCTACTTATACATCTTAGCTACTGAGGTGGCACTGGGTGCCATTCTAGCCCAAAAAAATGAACTACACAAAGAACAGGCTACTTACTATCTTAGCCGCACCCTGGTCGATTATGAACTTAACTCTGCATACATTGAGAAGCTCTGCTTGGCAGTGGTGTTTGCTACCAAAAAGCTATGCCACTACATGTTGAGCAATACGATGTATGTTGTGTCTAAGGAGAATCCATTGCGATACATGATGAGTCATACTTATCATAGTAGTCGCACGACAAAATGAATCATGTTGTTGATGGAGTTTGACATTGAATTCATTGGATATAATTCCATCAAAGGTCAAGTCATCACCGATCAACTATCAGAGGCTCCTCTTGAAGATGATCAGCCTCTAAATGTAGAGCTACCTGATGATGGGGTCTTCCATGTTTCAAAATTGTCAGATTCTAATGAGCTTGAGTCACAGGCTGACATGACCCTATTATTCGATGGTTCTAAATGTGAGCAAGGGGGTGGTACGGGAATTGTATTATTCACATCGTAAGGGGCTCCAATGCCTCTATCATTTAAATTAGATTTCCTGTGCACCAAAAACAATGTAGAATATGAAGCCTTGCTCATAGGTCTTCAGACAACAATCACCATGAACATCAAATGCTTGAACATCTTTGGTGATTCACTGTTAATTATCAACCAAGTAAAAGGGGTATTCCAATGTAAATTCCTAGTTCTATAGGCCTACAAAGCCCTGGTGGATAAATTCCTGAAAAATCTTGAATGGTACGATATTGAGGCACTCCATCGATCATCAAATCATTTTACGGATACTATGGCCTCCTTGGCATCACTAATTTTGTAAGATCCTTATGGTGAAATGACAACCATTCAAGTTAAAACATTATCACAATCCGTGATGGAGCATGCAAGCTCTGACCTAATGCTAGGAATCTACCTGATCCAGATTGAACCATCTCAGGATAAGTTCTCTCAAATTCATGATTATTTGAATCGCGCCGATTGGGGGTCCTTATTCTCCTCGACCCCTCTTAATAGCAACATAATGCTATTCTTACAAGTTCTTTCCCGCTTAGATTTTGCTAGGGATGAACTCCAAGAGGGATTGGTCGTTCATACCATCAAGGTTTTTGATTAGCAGGATTGGTACACACCCATAAGATATTACCTCAAGTTAGGTAACCTCCCACTTGGATTGACACACACCACAAAAATATCATTTAAATAGAAAGTGACAAAACATGTCTTGCTAGGAGATATTTTATATCATCGAAGCTATGAAGGAATCCTCCTCCATTGCTTGGACCAGCAGGAATCCGCTTGGATGATCACCCAAGCGCACGATGGTACATGCGGTGGCCACTTTAGCGGTATGGCCATTGCAAAGCGCATTCTCTGCATGGGCTATTATTGGCCACATTTAGAGTGAGATTGTTGCGCATATGTAAAGAAGTGCATGAAGTGTTAACACCATGCCAATTTGACATACGTACCTTCCTAGGCCTTGTAGTCGATCCAATCGGCTTGGCCGTTTTCATAGTGGGGCTTAGATCTAATTGGAAATATCTCCCCTGTGTCTTTAGGTCGTCATACGCTTATCATAACGGCCATAGAGTACTTCACCAAATGGGTGGAAGCAATTCCTCTAACCTCTATGATTGGACCCCGCATTGCGGAGTTTATTTTGCATAACATCATATGTCATTTTGGTATTCCATCCAATATTATCTCGGATAATGGGACATCATTCAAGAACAAATATGTGTGTGCTTTGACAACAAAGTACAAAATTCAGCACAATTTTTCAACACCTTATTATTCGTAGGAAAATGGGCAAGTAGAGGTTTCAAACAAAATGCTAGTCGCTATCCTCAAAAATATGGTCACAGATAGTCATAAGGATTGGCACATTCAAATCTCGCTTGCCCTATGGGCTTATCACACTAGCATTCATACGCCCACTAGGGCAACTCCATTTTTTTTGGTGTATGGCTTCGAGGCAGTCATGCCTCTCGAGTTGGAAATACCTTCCCTACGCATATCAATGCAAGAGTTCATCGATGATGACACTGTGTGAAAGGACCGGTTAGACCAACTTATGTTGCTTGACAAACGATGCATCAATGCTCTCGAGCATTTACGTATCTATCAAGAGTGACTTATGAGAGAATACAACATGAAACTTCACCTGAGGGACTTTCAGGTTGGTGACTTGGTCTTAAAAGAGAACCAACAAACTCTAACTTGCCAATCCATCTCAGGGACAAATTCATGGCAAACTAGTTAGGTCCCTATGTAATTGATAGTAAAATAGGACCTGGAACATACCAGCTCACCTCTCTTGAAGGAATTAAGGAACCAAAACCCTTGAACATTAGTCATTTGAGGCAATTCCACATTTAGAGATCCATAGCCCACCCCAAAATGCCCCAAAGGTATCCATAAACCCTTTGTTCAACCCAAAAGCTCCAAGGATTCCCACAATCGCTTGGTCAAATTCCAAAATGCCCCAAAGGTATCCATAAACCCTTTGGTCAACCCAAAAGCTCCAAGAATTCGCACAATCGCTTGGTCAAATCCTAAAATGCCCCAAAGGTATCCATAAACCCTTTGGTCAAACCAAAAGCTCCAAGGATTCCTACAATCACTTGGTCAAACCCCAAATGCCCCAAAGGTATCAATAATCTCTTTGGTCAAAAAAAAAACTCCAAGGATTCTCACAATCGCTTGGTCCACCTAAAACGCCCCAAAGGTATCCATAAACCCTTTGGTCAAACCAAAAGATCCAAGGGTTCCCACAATCGCTTGGTCAAAAACAAATATTCAAAAACAAATAAAACAATAAAATCATCAAAAATAACAAAAAAAACAAAAAAAAATTGCTTTCATGCATACTCATAAACATCAAAATACAAAAAAAATAATAAACTGCATTAGGCATCACATCCATATATTGCATATTTGTTGGTCAACCATGTCACAAGCACCATAGACTATAATTGCTAGGCAATTCCATCAGTTTCCACATTTTTCCATTTTATAAACACATCCATCTAGAATAACACCATCCACATTTTAGCATAGTTAGTTGTCTCCTAATGTATTTAGGGTTTTTGCCATTCAACTGTATTTAAATTTCTAGCCAAAAACTATACAAAGTCAGATAAATTTTACAAAGGGAGAGTTTTACTTGGATAACACTTCGTTACGTAACATCCCTACACAAGTTCAAACACATAAAAAAATTCCTAAGTTGTGTGAACGCAAGAGAAACCTACAAAGCAGTCTAGGGTACCATAGGTGAAAGGTTAGCCTGTTCATCCCCCTATGCGGATGGTTTGAGAATGTTGAGAATTTACAAAAGGACAAGATCTTCCACATCCATCCCCCCTAATCAACAGTGGTTTTCACCACTATCAATAATATCCCCTAAACACCTTTGGTCCCCACAGTCGTAAGGATTCATACTACATGCCCCTGGAAAGGATGGGTAGTCATCCCCAAGGCCTAAAAGGATCAATGCCATTCAAAAGAAAAATCCCAACAATATATCATCACAAACATCCCCAAAACACCTTTGGTCCCCAAAAGTCATAAGGATTCATACTACACACCGCTTCCAAGGATGGGTAGTCATCCCCAAGGCCTAAAATATCAATGCCCTTACATAATAACATCTCCAATCACCTTTGATTCCCAAATTCATAAGGATTCGTACTACACGTCCCTGCACAATATGGGTAGTCATCCCCAAGACCAAAAGGATCAATGCCATTCAAAGCCAAAACCTATGAGATCAAATTTGCAACCTATAAATGCAAAATTAAATAACAGTGGTTATCACCACTATTCAAAGTCCTTGCTCAAAAAGAAAAACAAAAGTGAAAAATAAATAGTGATTTTCATCACTATGTATACAAGCAAGTATCCCAACAAGTTGAGCAACTGAAATATGCCTGAACTTGAATCCCTGGAATTCTCAAAATTCGAAAAACCATCTAGGTGATCCTCATTACAAGTTTGGTGGACAACCTACCTAATAATGGCGGTATCCTAAACGCATGACAATATGTCTATCACATTAGCTTTACATGTGAGCAGATCACTGTTTGCATGTGGATGAGCTAGCTTATGGTACCTTAGTTTATCCCATAGATTAATCTTACTAAATACAACAACAGAGTTAGTGGAGATAATTAGGTGATCCTTAGTACAGGTTTGGTTGACAGCCTATCTGGAACTGGCGGTATCCTAAAAAATACCACATAAATGAACTCAATTGCACACATAGGGATGTGAAATACCTTGGTCAAACTCAAGTCTAATTCGTACCTTGTTCAAAAATCTTGTAAGATAAATGTCAAGTCTTGGCTAGTTAATTAAAAAATATGAATCTTAGAAAACCTTAACTACATTTTAAAACAACGGGTACATTTCATTACTTACATCACCATCAAAAAATATGAAAAATACAAAAACAAAATTATCACATGAAAAGTCATTCCACAAAGTAATCACATAGTACAAAAAGTCATTAAATCCTATACAGTCTATGGTGCCATCAACAAGTTATCCACAAATCATTTCATCCATTCCATATGCATACATCATATAATTAGAAACATCACATTCATCATACCACATGCATACATCAATGTAAATAAATGTTTATAAAAATAAACAAAAAAATCATGACAAGTGTATACCCAAAAAGAAAGTCATGTATATATATATCATCAAAATGCCCACAGGCTACAATAATTCGGTCGTCTGACCTCACAAAACAACAAAGAAAAAACTCAAAAACCCATCGAGCCTAGGGCATCAGCCACCATGATCACACAGGATCGGTGTGATGGGAACTACCCCCTGAGGTGTGGGTCTTATGCGACCTCTCAGGGTGACTGCTGCTAGCTCCCACATCACGCCCACTAGCACCCCCCTCATCCAGTCACCTGTGACGAGATGATGCTGACTGCTCAATATCATTGTCTCTCATCTGGCACGAAGACCCACCTCCAGGGAGCTCAGGTAACCACCCATTGAGGTGGATAATATCTGCCTCCAAATCCATCCGATGCTAAAACCAATTCACCTCCTACCGATGGTACATAGCCACTACATCATCGCACTATGCCAACTAATTTCGTAGGATATCCCTCTCCCATGCAACATCTGTGTCCCCATATCGATGGAGGTACATAGCAAATGTGTTCTCCCGCTCTACCAACTGAGTCTCTAGTATATCCCTCTCTTGTAAAGCCTCCCCAAGCTCCTCATATTATCTCTAAAGTAGATCCTCCAATCATGCTATCTCAACACCATCCCTCACCTCCACACCCTTCGAGATAGCCTGGTGCATAGGCATATCAGGGACTATGGGCTACTCTGGCTCCCATTGCTCTGGGATGTCCTACGTATTCAGCTGCTATGGAATCCCAAAATCAATCCCCCCCAAAGTTGTCAACCTCCACCATGTCCGCATCCTCGAGTGGAGCCCCCCAACCCTCTCCCGATACCTCTACACCCTCACCACCTGCTGTTGTCACCTCTGGATCCCCTAGAGTCCCCTCGCCTTGCCATCGCTGCAATGTCCACCACTGGTCATACTCAATGGTCACCCCAACATTGTCCACGTTAGGGACATCGATCACTACATCTGACTCCTCACCCAACAGTGCGATGATTGGCCACGCCAGAGTCCTCTCATCACCCCGATGCCAATAGATCAAGGGCTCCCTCGGTAACCCCTGATGCACCCAAAAATTTCACATCACCTGGACGTACAGGAAGCACTCCTGCTCGGTCCTGTGCTGCCCGATCAGCCATCTCCCCTTATGCACTAGCCAAAGCCACTCTCCAACCTCAAGCCAGGCTGGACAGTCCAAGTATGGGCACCAGAACACCTCCCCTAGAGCAAGCTGAGAGAATGCATCGACATAGTTCCCAACAACACCTGCCCACCACAAACTTTGCCCCTACTCCTCAGACTATCGCCACAAAGCCACATATCCTATCTCTCTGTCCACCATCTCTTCTCGAGTGGTCCAGGGAAAACCCTATGGTCGCTCCATAGCTATGTGTTGCCACCCCCAGCACTGCAACAGGTAGTTGCACCCAATCCCCTTTCACCTCTGGCAGCGGACATCGTATAGCTCATCATAAAGCTATGCCAGAAGTGTTTGTCCCCATATCATAATCAAAGGTGCCTCCATCGGACACTTGACCAATTTGAACACTACCTCCAGTAGGTTCCAAGGGAACCTCACACCTGATGAGTCAGGCAGCAACATGTTGGAAATGAGGGTCATTAGTAATGCATGCCTCACTCCCAACACGCCCCTCTCTAGCCACCACCCCACCAAGATACCGCGAGTCAGGCAATCCCCCTCTTCCCTCTCCACTAGACTATCTACCCCCATATCCACCCCATGCATGAAGCACCGTGTCAGCACTATTGTCCACTGATCACATAGAGTAGTCTAAATAAGAAGCCCATCTATCAGAATCTGTAGAATCTGATAGACATCCTCAATATTCACCATCATATCCCCTATTGGGAGATGAAAGGTATTAGTTTGGGGATCCCACAAGTTGATCAAGGCCATCAGATAGGCCTGATCCCCCACCACAGGCTCTATAGGAGTCACCTGCTTGAGTCCAAGGGCATAAAGCCACTCCTAGTCAGCCATAGTTAGTGCCTCTCGTGCTTTCAAGAACATCGTCGGCACACGGTATCGACTCTTCACAACCTATAAAAGGACACAAAACAAAAACATTAGAACACGACGAAAAAAAAAAAAAAATAGTACAACACTAAAACACAAATACACAATGTCTAAACACAAAAACATTTAATAACTATACAACATACACATTAGCAAAATGCAAGTATGTACATTAATAAATAAACAAAAACAAACAAAAAATCCATTTTGTCAGTTCCTAGGGTTTTTAACTCTAGTATCAAACTGATAAATACAAAACAAAAAATCCATTTTGTCAGTTCCTAGGGTTTTTTAACTCTAAGTTCAAATTGATAAATAACTGAAAAAAACAAAAAAATTCAAAAACAAATTTGTCAGTTCCTAGGGTTTTTTAACTCTAAGTTCAAATTGATAAATAACTGACAAAAACAAAAAAAATCAAAAACAAATTTGTCAGTTCCTAGGGTTTTTAACTCTAAGTTCAAACTGATAAATAACTAACGAAACAAAAAAAATTCAAAAACAAATTTGTCAGTTCCTAGGGTTTTTAACTCTAATTTCAAACTGATAAATAAACAAAAACAAAAAAATTCAAAAAGAAATTTGTCAGTTCCTAGGGTTTTTTAACTCTAATTTCAAATTGATAAATAACTAACAAACAAAAAAAAAAAAAAAAATCAAAAACCAATTTGTCAGTTCCTAGGGTTTTCATCCTAGTCTAAACTAACAAAAATACAAAAACAAAATTAAACAGTTAACCTAGGGTTTTCATCCTAGTCTAAACTGACAAAAAAAAAACACACTACAAAAAATAGTTAACCTAGGGTTTTTATCCTAGTCTAAATTGACAAAAATAAAACAAACAAAAACCACTTAACCTAGGGTTTTTATCCTATTCTAAACTGACAAAAAAACAAAATACAACAAACAGTTAACCTAGGGTTTGACCTTAGTCTAAACTGATGAACAAACAACAAAAAAAATAAAAACAAAGCGAACTTTTTGACCTTCGTTTAAACTAGGGTTTTTTACCTTAGTTTACACAAAATCAAATCTAACCTAGGGTTTTTAACTCTAGTTTAAAACAAAAAAAAATCATTACAAACAACTCTCGACTTTTTTTACCTTAGTTTACAAAAATCAAATTTTAACTTAGGGTTTAAACTACAAAAAAAAAAACAAACAAAATACCAACTAGGGTTTCTGACTCTAGTTAAAAAAAAATAAAAAATTTAACCTAGCATTGTCATTTTACTGTCAAACTAAAAAATCCAACACACACTAAAATTTTTCAGTTCCTAGGGTTTAACATTCGTCTAAAACTGATAAACAACAGAAAACAACATAAAAACATTTTTTTACGCTAAGTTTTCAATCTTAGTTTAGACTAGGGTTTTCTTTTTTTAGCTTACAAAACACAAATTCACACACACAACAAACATTTAACTAGGGTTTTCATTTTTAAATTGAAAAACAAAATACAAAAGAAAACAAATTGCGGTTTTAAACTGTAACGCAAACCAAGCAAAATATAGAGGAGGATCACATACCGGTCTCGCTTCGGCTCTGCCACTTGATGATCTAGTCCGTGAACTCATGGTGTCCGAGAAATTTGACAGTGCTCTGCTATGCGAACTTGACCTCATCCTCCTCACAGCTCTCAAACGCCAAGAAAAACAAATGCAAATGAGCCCAAAACCTAGTTTTGGCCCTTAAATAGGCTTTTAGGCCTGTAATCGTTCCCCCCTAGGATGAGCACTCTATTTAGCACTTGTCCCACCTTGGGATGATTACTAAACTGGTATTCATCCCACCCAGGGATGATTACAGAGCAAGAAATTAAAAAACAACAAAAACTACACCAAAATGCATAAAAAAATAGCAATAAACTTGTCGATCAAAGGGGCCTTTGCGCCTACGATTATTGGCATGCAAAACCAAAATTGGGGTCACAAATCCTCACTATCATACTCCATAATAAGGCTATCATAGCCATAAAACTCCACGAGAGGATGGATTTTTGAGAATTTCATCCCCAAACGATGTCACAAAAAGGGTCCAAACCCACCCAAAAATAGCAATAAATTTCTGAACAAAGGCGCCTTTGTGCCTAACATTCTTGGCATAAAAAACTGATGTTGGGGTCACAAATACTCACTATCCTAACCTCTAAGAAGGCTATCATAGCCAGACCGCTCCACGGGAGGATGAATTTTCAAGAATTTCATCCCCAAACGACATCCCAAAAAAGGTCAAAATCCAACCAACAATAGCAATAACATTGTCAAACGAAGGTGCCTTTGCGCCTGACATTATTGGAATCAAAAATAGACATTGGGGTCACAAATTGTCACTATCCTACTCCCTAAGAAGGCTACCATAGCTGGACCGCTCCATAGGAGGATGAATTTTTGACAATTTTAGCTCCAAAATGCATCATAAAAAGGGTTCAAACCCACCAAAAATAGGTCAAAATGTTCAAAAACTGCATAAGCATTCAACGAAAAACAACTGAAGGCACCCTTACATAAGTCATATTGGGTCAAGTGACTCGTCACTTTTATCATGTCGGTCATTCCCTCATCGATTCTTCGCTTGAGGGGGTAGTCACACTTAGTCACCCATCAACAAAAACACACCCAATCAAGGAAATGGCACGCATTCAAAGGACTGATCAAACACTTGGCATTCTATAATCATGAACTCAAGGTTCCCACAAACAAAATGTTGCACCCTTTGCCTATTCATTACTGAACAATGTTCAAGATCAAGTAACACCTCACCAAAAAAAGGTTAACACTTGAATTAATCTCCTTAGCTCGTCAAAAGCAAGGATTCAAGAATACATGCCCTTTCCATACTTGGGGAATCAAGATTTGGTTAGGTTACTGAGAAACCCTAATAATTTGTGCTTTGGTTACCTATGTTTGTTCAACATTGTGCCACGCATAGTGCATCCCAAAAAGGGGCATCTATAGACACCAAAATAGCACCAATCCTATTATGTGATGACAAGCACTGATCGAATTGACATACATAGCCCCTAGGGTAGCCCCCAGAGTTTAAACAATGGTTCTAACCACTCCCACAGCAGTTTGGAAGGTCAGAGGTCAATTTGGCACCTTTTTAGCACTTTGCTCCCTACTCGTCCCACCTTGGGATGATTACAAACGTCCCACCCAGGGACAATTATCAGCATTCATCCCAGGGTGGGACGATTAGCAAGATTGACTAGAAAAAAGTCAAACCTCGATAGGTCTACCACTTAACTATGCCTTCAAGGCATGCAATTGTGAGGAATGACTTTAAATCAGAGAGAGAGACTTAAGTAATGTATGCCTTGATTATGGAGGCCTCATGCAAGGAGACTCTAAATTAGGGAATAATATTTTCTCCCAGAATAGGGCAAGCAAGTCAAGTGGCGCCCTCGCATGCGCATTCAAAGAGAGAGACCCTAGGTCTATAAATTGGTGAGTCTTCTCACCTCAAAAAGAGGAAAGGAGGAACATTAGGAGCAACAAAGTGCTGCAAAATTACATCCTCACCCATCGTTTGTGCTTTTACATCCTTGATATCTCTTTTTGAAGGGAGGTTATTGGGTGATTATTAGAAGCACAATCCAGACACAAACCCAAAAATTTGGACACAATACCCCACCAAATTTGCTGATACAAGCCCATAAGAGGTTTTGGACCCATCCCAAGTGGATTGGTGCCAAAACTGAGTCCCAAACGGTGGGCATCCTGCACCCGGGTGCCCCCCGCACTGTTGTAGTTCTAATCGCCCCACCCCAGAGTTATTAGAAATTTGTGATGTATTTCCATAATTTTTATTTTGCATTTGATTCTAGGTTATTAACATATGCTGCTATTCAAGTTTCATGTGATTCTGACAAGTTTTGGCTATGATTTTATCATTTCTCGCTTTCACTAACATATAGGGAGCACCATCGAATATAGGGTGACCAAGGTAGAATATGCACAATCCGACCATCTGGGTCATCCCAAAATGCCTCTTTTTGTCTAACCCCAAATTTTTAGGCATTTTGGAGTCCTCTGGACCAAAAATTTAGGAGGTGGCTTTCGGACAGGTTATGACAGTCCTAATCGTCCCACCCCGGAGCGATTAGAAATTTGTGCAAGATTTCTAAACTGTTCCTTTCGCAGTGGCTTCCTGGTAATTTTTTATTACTTCTATCAAATTTTCAGCTCATTTTGATATTTTTTAGTTATCGTTTTAATTATTTTATGTATGCACTAATCGCAGGCCTTGGGGATCGCATGTTTCTCTCCATATGTAGGTGCTACTAACCATTTACTATTTCTATGAATGCAGGATATTAACACCAGATGGGCAGCAAAGAACCATAGACATATTCACGCAAGCGACGGTGACGTTTTGTCCGGCCATTTTCAATGTGGGCACGTGAAAGATCTCAAAGGGGAAGATATCATTCATGGTGTAATCAAAATTTGTCCAACGCTCCTAGCCCCTGAAAATGGAGGAGACATATTGTAACCCGATTTTGAGCAAATCAATAAAATAAATGGCTGCACTTTTACACTTGCTTTTAATCTCATTTCATTTCGTTGGTTTTCCTTATTTTCATGCATTCTTGTTCGTAGGACTTAGAGTTGCATTTCCCCTTATTTTTTGCTTCTATATCATCTTGCTTTCAGTTCTTAACTCAAAATTTGTAAGTATACTATGAAGCTCATCCTTTTTCAATTTATCCAAATCCTTGGCTTCCTCAATAGCTGAAATCTTTTCACTAAATTTGTTTGGAAGAGACCTCAAAATTTTATCACAAACATCATTTTCAGCAAGCTCAAGACCTAGTTCCTTCATGTAATTAACAATTTCATCCATACGAAGCATATAGTCACTAATATTTTCTTCATAATTCATATTGAGTTGTTCAAACATACCTTTGTAATATCTCAATTTTACTTTTCTTACATTTGCATCACCTGTATGAACCACTTGCAATTGATCCCACATTTCCTTTGTTGTATTACAATGAATCACCTTTGTAAGATCTGCATTTTGTAGACCTTTCAGAATTGCATTCACTGCCCTTGAATTGATGTGATGTAGAAGTTTCTCATCTTTAGTAGTAGGAAGGAGCTTTGGAATAGTGTACCCAAACTCAACTGCTTCCCAAACTTCATTTCCAAGAGCCATTAGATGAACCTTCATCTTTATGCTCCATAGGCCAAAATTTTTCCCATCAAGAATAGGTGTTGAATTACCACTTGTAAAATCCATTGTGTTTTTTTCAAGCTTTTTCTTCAAGCTGTGAAACTCTTCCGAAGGAACCTGCTCTAATACCAATTAAATAACACAAGGTTATATTGAGAGGGGAGGTGAACAGTATAAGACCACTTTTTAACTTTTTCCTTTTACTTTAGAAAGCAATGCAATGAACCTATAGAAAAATCAAAGTAGTAATAAAACCAGTGTACAAATCATCACATAATTGAGACACCAATATAATGTGGTTCACCCAAGGTGGGCTACTCCATAGAGAAAATCTTTCACTAAATTTTCTCAATCAAATACTTTGGGAATCCTTCCTAATTACAATGTTTATGGACTTCCTATCCAAAGGAGAGTCCTTCTCCTAATCAAATATTTATGAAAATCCTACCCAAAGGAGATGTCCTATCCCCCAAAGAATTATTTATCAGTCTCCTACCCAAAGGATATGTCTTATCCCCTAAAGCTCTGGAAATGATACTTCAGAAGATCATTACGTCTTCTACCGCTAGTAGGTGGAACTCCTTTCCATAGAAGACATCTTGTCCTCCTTGTTCTGGCTCTAGATACTTATGTACTCACTGATCACCTCCACAATTGCTCATCAACACCTGTACTAAATACAGTTAGTCGATACAACACAAGTCCTCTCAAACTCTGTCACAAATCTGCTCCAAACTCAATCCTCTGGTCCAGCATAAATCTGCTCTCAAATCTCTGTTAGATTTGTCCCAACCTTAAGCCAAAATTTTGAACAAATCAATCACAACTGCTCAAAAGTCTTCACCAAGACTTCATCAAGTCTGTCCATAAGTTCTTCAACAAGAATCTGTCCAAATCAATCCACAAGTTCTCCATAAGAACCTATCCAAATCAGTCCACAAGTAATAGGGGGGGATGTTAGAGTAATATTCCATCATTTGGGATAATTACCTATTTCCTACGTTAGGTAGATTTTATATTACCACATGGTAAAAAGTTATTTCTTGCTTTTTACCACATATATTTACTATTTTCTACTTACCATGTAGATATTTACTATTTCAAATATCTAATGGTAAACTATGGTTAATTCTTAAATATCCTAGGTTAACAAACCTAAACCAAACTCTCTACATCCTATGGTGTGTTGGTTAGCGTGGATAGTGGGAATATAGTTTGGTATACTATTTTGTAACCTATATATATTGCTTAGTATTTCCTAAGCTAATGTTAATGAATATTTAATTAATCAATTGTCTTACCTTTCCGTTTTGATCACAAAGTTATCCACAAGAACCTATCCAAATCAGTCCACAAGTTCTCCATAAGAACCTGTCCAAATCAGTCCACAAGTTCTCCACAAGAACCTATCCAAATCAGTCCACAAGTTCTCCACAAGAACCTGTCCAAATTTGTCCTAGCAAGCTCACCAAGAACTTGCCCAAATCATCTCAAGCAAGTTTACCAAGAAACTTGCCCAATGTGAACACACAAAGAGAATTATTAAAGACCCAATGTGTTTCATCCAATCATATCAAAATAATATCATAGAAGCATAAAGATAATTGTTAGAGACTCAATATGTTCTATCCTTCAACTCTCAATATCAAATCAAATCAATCTCATAGAAGTAGTATACTTTCACAAAATATTGAACGACAACCCAATAATTGCCAATAATGCAATATCAAGGAATAAACTCCTCCAACATAGAACCATAACTTGCTATCAAACCCTAGCCAAGTTAGTTTTCAATAACTCAAAGCAATGTCTCTCTAAGCATCAAAAAGGGGTTCAAGATATTTCCAACTTCTCTCAAATGGGAATGCTCAACTTAACCACACAACTAAGTTTATCAAGCAAAGTACAACTTGATAAAATCAAATCTAGAAGGAGCAAGCCCAACTCATGTATCAAGTAAGGCATAACTTGATCAACTCAATATCAATGGAAGAAATATCAAAACCAAACAACAACCAAACAAATCAATTATGGTTTCAACAACTTATAGCAATGGCATATGCTTCTCACTCAAAAACCCTAAAGCAAACTTCAAATGCTTCCACTCTCATAAACCAGAATTATGTAGAAACTCATAAAATCATCATGATATCATAATGCATAATCAACACTTACATTTTTAGAAAATAAGATCCACTCCAAATAAGGAAACTTAATTTAATCCTTTTCACTCCAAACTTATTTTTAGAAAACCATCAATCAATAATAACCATGGAAGAATGTGCCCATACATTTACTTTGATGAAGAAGGAGAACTCAAAATCTGTCACAACACTAACTCTCAATTTACCACTTATTATAGTTAGAAACAATGGAATAATGCACAATGATAAGAGTCCTAATAACACCTTATCACTCCAACTCATCAATAATCATAACTCACAAATATACATATCAACAATATTTCTTTACACCTTATAACTCCTACTTAATATATCACAAAATAACTTCAACCTCAAAAATAATTACAAGAGAATATCAACTCAATAACTCCAAAGGCTTTCTAACCCCAATATGACATTAAGCACAATTATTACTTAAACCCCTATAACTCCTAAAATACATTTAATTCTAAATGCATTTACCACATAAACATTAAGCATCAATAATAACAATGTCAAAGCAATATTTTTATTTAACCTTATACCTCCATCCAATTACCAACAATAATTTGCCAATTCAAATCAAATATTCCACATTATCAAAAAAAGATCTACCTTGGCCAAAAATCAATTCTCCAACCTTAGGAGAAGTGTGGAGACATCAAAATAAGCACCAAAGTGCTTCCTTCTCCAAACTCGTGGCCCAAGGCAACTGATGTACCACGTGCACAATAATCCATGACCAAAAATGAAACACGCTCGATGTGAATCGATCTTGACACCTCTGCCTAGTGAGTTCTTTCACTCCACTGCCTCCACCATTGGAGCATAAGTGCCCAACAAAACTCTCAAGCGCCACTCATCATTTTACCTTCCCTTTGCTCGTAGAAATTAAAGACAAACAATTTGTCTTCCTCATAGGCGTACGAAATAGAAACTTAAACACAGAGCAATACAAAACTCAAAAATTATAGAGCAATCCT